>JARGYO010005603.1:20169898-20769898 GCA_029206835.1 Rana muscosa
GGAAGTTTCGGTAAAAAACTAACATTTTTAATAAAGAAATGTGAAGCAAAATAAGGGTCAGGGCCCATCAATGCAGCCTCACCATTGCCATGAATGCAGCCTCTGAATGCAGCCTCACCTTTACCATGAATGGAGCCTCACCATTGCCATGAATTCAGCCTCACCACTGCCATAAGTGCAGCCTGATTGATGCCCATCTGCAGCCTCGGAGGGGACAGGGAGGGGGACGGGACAGGTGCCAACAGATTGCATACAGGAGAATCTCCTATTTATTGAGTGGCCTCTTTAATACAAAGTCCCACCTCCTATGATAGACAGAACAGTCGTCCAATGCCAGCCCAGGAGACGGGACTTTCTATGACAGATGCCTCTGAGTAAACAGGAGATTCTCCTGTATGTAATCTGAGGGCGCTCGTCCTGCCCCCTCCCTGTCCCCTCCAAGGCTGCCAGAACCATAAATACGGTACATATGTTTTGTGGCCCCCCAATGAATCCCTGAGCGCCTGGGCGGCACTCTGGGATTTGTTGGGGGCCTTAAACTGGAGCGCGGGCCGCAGTTGTCCCGCGGGCCGGACTTTGGACATGCCTGCCTTTATGCTATCACGTGTTTTTATGTGAACAACAATAAACATGTTTTGTTTTTTGTTTTTACACAAATATGTCCAAAGGTGCATTTTGTACAGCCATGATAATGTATTTTTATGCAAACATGTGAACTGTTAAAAACAGTTATCTTCAGCAACCGTGTGTTTCAACAACCGTGTGCTCCAGCAACTGTGCGTTTCAGCATCTGTGCATTTTAGCCACTGTGCGTTTTAGCATCTGTGCATTTTAGCATCTGTGCGTTTCAGCAACTGTGCATTTCAGCATCTGTGCGTTTAAGTAAGTTTGTAAGCAAGCACCTGCTCAACTGCAGTTGGTCCCATACTTTAGACCTGCAGGATACCAAGCACATATGCACTATATTGGAGATACAACTCCCTAAAATGCACCCATGCTCATGTCTTTCAAACATGTACTTCAAAAATATGCAATTAAGCAATAAATTTGCAAGCACATATATTATGCTGTTCCTGCCTACAAGCAGATTATAACACTTTTAAAGTGAACTGCTAACCATCCAGGGGTTTATCTACTTACAGATGTACATGCTCCTCGGATAGGCAGAAAATATGCAGCATGTAATCGTGACTTGTCTGCACCCAGTTCCCCCAAGCAAGTACTCAGACACTCACGGGCCACCGCTCTGTCTCCAAGGCCTATCTGAACCCGTCACCACATGGCAATGGCTGCCCTTCCTCTTCCTGCTTATATAAAAAAAAAGCCTAGACTTGAGCGAACATGCGCCCTCTAGTGATTTGGGAAGAAACAGCAGTCCGCATGAGTAAGAGCACATAGCATGATTGAACAGCACACTGCTCCCAGTGGCTACCTGGAAACAAGACAGTCAAATTTCTCTTTTTTTAAAAGAGAAACTGCAAACAAATGCAGACTTACCATTCCTCGCTGCAGGACTCTGTAGATAACAGAGTCCAATCTTCACTCATCACGGCGAGCTTTGTCATGACAGACCTTCAAAGACCGGGTCTCCTTTGTATATAGGGTCCACTCCCTTGGACCTGTACAGCACCTTGCCAGAGCAAACCTGTGGTATGGAAATGTGACCAAGGCAAATGAGTCCAAGGGCCCAGCTCTCAGAGAGAAGCATTACAAGCAAAAACCTTGTTCTTCTTCCTCAAGGCTCGGGTACCATCCATTTAGCTCTTTCAGGCATTTTAGATGGATCCAATTGCATAGCCCCTTGATACCGTCAGGAATTTCTTAGCGGAGCTCTTTTTAGCACAACATTAACCGTGATCAACACCTTAGACACTGGCGAAAAAACGGAGGTACTCCCTGTGTGGGAGGGGTTATATAGGGAGGGGGACTTTGTGTCTTTTAAATGTACCAGTGTCCATTCACCTATAGGTGGCGTATAACTAGGGGTGCAACGGATCAAAAAACTCACGGATCGGATCGATCCTCGGATCAGGGGTCACGGATCGGATCATTTTCGGATCGGCCAAAAAAAATAAAAAATAATGTTAAATTTTTAATTTCACAGTTATTTTCAACACAAAACGGAGTTTATAAGCTTAAATACAGTGTTTGTAAATCCAACAGACTCTTTACATGTTACATTTTAAAAGCAGCAGCAAACCTGCTGACCTTACATGGTTGCTAATGTGACAGAACACCTCTGATTTTCACATTTAACTAAATGTTAAATGTGAAAATCAGAGGTGTTCCGTCACGTTAGCAATCATGTAAGGTTTGCTGCTGCTTTTAAAATGTAAAATGTAAACAGTCCGATGGATTTCCAAATACTGTATTAAAGCTGATAAGCTCTGTTTTGTGTGGAATCTTTGGGTGTAACAAGATGTCCGCTTGTCCCCTTCTCTCATTACTGTGTGGGGTGGAGCAAGATGGCGGCGAAACGTCATTAGAGCAGCCGCCGCCGGGTGTTAGGCCGAAGCCGCGGCCTTTCCTACGGATCGCGTGGTGATCCGATCCCAACAGGGTGGCCCGTTCGGATCATGGATCACCACCGATCCGTTGCACCCCTACGTATAACCCACAGTTATTACTATGGTGCTCTGTGTCCCGTGATGTACGATAAAGAAGGGTTGTCCTAAAAAGGGTCGTTGGTTGATCAATTCAATTTTTTCGGATGAAGCAAAGCGTCTGATGGACAAAGATTCCTAAACTCAATGTCCTCCCTTATCTGCAGCTCTGAGGGGAACCTATATGCTTTTTCCCTCTCCCCTATGAGGACACATCTCCTCTCACCCAACTTTTTCCTGCATTCTTTCCCCCTTAATTGTTTTCCTCATCCCTTACTGGTTTCCATTTATACTTCTGCACCTCTGTCCTTGACCTACCTCTCTTCCTAACAGTGGCGGCTGGTGCTCAAATTTTTTGGGGGGTACAAACAAACTGAAAAATTCTAGAAAATACTGGAACAAAAACATCAATTGCAGCCACTGTGCCCATCATATGCAGCCTCTGTGCCTATCAATTGCAGCCAACTGTGCCCCATCAATAGCAGCTTTTGTGCCCATAATATGTAGTCACAATGCCCAGCAAATGCAGCCAACTGTGCCCCATCAATAGCCGCTTTTGTGCCCATAATATGCAGTCACAATGCCCAGCAAATGCAGCCAATTGTGCCCCATCAATTGCAGCCTCTGTGCCAATAATATGCAGTCACTATGCCCAGCAAATGCAGCCAACTGTGCTCCATCATTTGCAGCCTCTGTGCTGATAATATGCAGCCACTGTGCCCCCCGCCTGCTCGCCCGCCCGCTGTCTGCCCAGCACTTACACCATCGTGGTGGTGGGTTAGGCAGCTGGTCAGGTGGCGAGCTGTGGGACGGGTACCATCCATTACATCTTTTATCCCCTCTTAAAGTGGTTATACACCCTGTACAACCACTTTTACCTACAGGTAAGCCTAGATTAAGGCAGTAGGTGCTAGAAATATCTCCTAAACCTACACGGTTTAGGAGATATTTAATATAGAGACTTGCGCCGTAGACAACGGCGCAGGTGCAATTTAGAAACAGCGATCGTGCCGTTTCTAAAGGAGGTTATGCTGTGACTGGCGGCTCCATCGCGGCTCCGGGCCAATCATCGCGCCGGAGCCGCGATACCTGGAAGTAACTTCGGGACGACATGTCGCCGGCCGGTGCTGTGTCGGGCACTGCAGTGGGGGCTTCGATCCCAGGTGAGTATTACATAATGAGCTAGTATGCTATGCATACTAGCTCATTATGCCTTTGTCTTGCAGGTGTTAGTTTTTTTTTTTTTTTTTTTTTAAAGTGGGTTTACAACCACTTTAAAATCAGGTATTGAAGTCAGTGTAACCTCTGTTTACCTCCCCAACCTTTTTGAATGTTGATTGGAGTGTTACATTAAGGACAGTAGGAAATTTAGTGTTCCATTCTACCTCTGCTCTCACAATGGAATGTAACTACCTTATTTAATGATCACCACTTTATAACACTGTGTCTTACGATGTTGTGATCTGCTTTGTATTGTACATAGCTCTAAACATTAAAGTGATGTTAAAGTCTTGTTTTTTTGTTTGTTTAAAAATAGCAAACGTGTTATACTTATCTGCTCTGTGCAATGGTTTTGCACATAGCAGCCTTGATCCTCCTCTTCTTTGGTCCTTCGCCGGCGCTCCTGGCCCCTCCCTTCTGCTGAGTGCCCCCACAGCAAGCAGCTTGCTATGGGGGTACCCAAGCCGAGTCGCTGCTCTGTGTGTCAGTTTAGACATGTAGTCATCACTCGGCCCCACCCCCTCTCTCTCTTCATTGGCTCATTGACTTTGATTAACAGCATCGGGAGCCAATGGCGCCCACTGCTGTGTCTCAGTCAATCAGGAGGGCGAGTCCTGGACAGCAGAGGCTCACATGCAACATCGCTGGATCGAGATGGGGCTCAGGTAAACATTAGGGGAGCTGCTGCACACAGAAGGTGTTTTTTTATCTTAATGCATAGAATGCATTAAGTTAAAAAACCTTCTGCCTTTACAACTTTAATAAATAAAGAATTTAGAAAAAAAAAAGGATTGTTGGGACTCTAAACTGCGAACACAAAACAATGTAGCCCAGCACATTGCAATACATGATAATTTAGTGCAATAAAGCACACTATAGCACCATATAACAGTTAACGCTCCACTCACAGACAAACTGTAGTTGCGTGCACCACTTACTGGTAGAGAGTTACTAATCAGTCCAATAAAGAGAGAAGTCCTAAACGGCAGAGCCGGGGGGTCCACGATGCTCCAAAAACTCCTGCATCTCCCGAAAGGATCTGGGATGAATTCACTCACATGTAAGAAAAAAGGTACATACAGAGCGCTGGAATTAGTGTAATGAAAGCATCAACATTTATTGAAACATAGCAAACCTACATGTTAAGATACAGTGTTCAGCCTGGAGGAGCCATGGTATTTAACAGACTAGGATCGAACAGGCAGCAATTTAGTGGAATGACAAGCAAAAGTAATGGATGGCAGGATGCCGGCATGAGCTCAAAAAGAGCGGGCAGGTCGATGGCATCTATGGCCGCATGTGTCAGAGGCTGACGAGCTGTCAGACTAGCAAGGTGATGTCAGGTGTGGGCAGACATACACAGACCGTCAGCTCTCCCTAAACTACTCCAACACACAATAACAAATGGCTGCTGAGAACTATCCTTTTACAAAAAAATCAATCTGGTATAATTTTCTCCTCACTAAAGAGAAACCTGAGTAAATAAAAAAAGGGCTGTTAAAAAATTGAAAAAGGCCCCTTTCACACAGGACTTCTGTTTTCTTAATCCACTCCATTTTTGGAAACGATTAGAATTCAAATCAGTTAAAACATTTTCAACCGATCCGAATTCTATTTTAAGAATAGCTGGTTGCTAAGGAGTGGGCCGGAAAGCCAGCTGCCGCATCCTTAACAACCGTTGAGTCATCAGCTGTTAGTGGGGTTCCCTGCTGACAGCTGAATGTAAAAATAAAACAATTGTGAAAAAAAAACTGCGTGGGTCCCCCCCCCCCCCAATCCATACCAGGCTCTTCAGGTCTGACATGGATTTTAAGGGAAACCCCACGAACAGCATGGGGTTCCCCTAAAAATCCATATCAGACCCTTATCCAAGCATGCAGCCTGGCAGGTCAGGAAAGGGGTGGGGACAAGCGAGTCCCCCTTCCTGAATCATACCAGACCACATACCCTCAACATGGGGGATGCTTTGGGGCTCTGCCCCCCCAAAAGCACCTCTTCCCCACAACCCTGGCTGGCAGTTGTGAGGGTCTGCAGGCAGAGGAATTATCAAAATATGAAAGCTCCCTTTGTGAATAAATATGGGGTACAAAGTACCCCTACTCATTCACCAAAAAAAAGTGTAGCGTAAAAAACACACTAGGTAGTTTTTGACAAGTTCTTTATTAAAAAAACAAAAATAAAAATGCCCCCCGGTTTCTAAATAACTGAGGGGCGGGGCCACCCGATAATGTCCCTGGATGACCACACCCCCTTGTAACGTCATCAACCCATCATGCCCCGGGGCAATGGCTTGATCTAGGTTAGTGTTTTGTTTCAAAGGCTGCTTTTGAAAATTTTCCTTAGACCCAGAGGTGTTGATTTACTTAAACTGGAGAGTGCAAAATCTGGTGCAGCTCTGCATGGAAGCCAATCAGCATCTAACTTCAGCTTGTTCAATTATGCTTTGACAAATAAACCTGGAAGCTGATATTATGCTATTGGTTCTCTCCATCTCTTATTTTCAATGGGTCACCATGGTGGAGAGGAGGATGCATAAATACAAGTCTCCTGATTTATCCCTAAGAACATCCAAGCAAGCCCCAAGATTTTACCAGTAAGCACCATTTGACCTTCTTTTTAAGTAAAGAGGTCATGGTTGTCTGGTGAGTAGGACATCCTAATTGAGCACATTGGTTGTGTGTTTTGGATACACTGCCAAGTGGTGAAGGTTTTTTTCACAATACGTTAATTGAAGATTATATGGACTGTTTGAAGGACTTTTAGCTATTATTGGTTTACAATTCACATTTTTTCAGCACTTTGCACTTTAATGTGTGTTTTATTTGGCATATAATTTTTTATGATATTACTGGCACTCTAATCTAGTTAGTAACACATCTATCATCTAGGGTCTCCTAACACTTTTCCTTTTTACCATTCACAGGCAGCTTAACTTTTCAATAAGACACAAACATTTAATCCAACTTCAGCTTCAAATTCAACTGTCCAAATTCAGCTACAGTGCCTTGCAAAAGTATTCACCCCCCTCTGCATTTTCCGTGTTTTCTTGCCTCACAACCTGGAACTAACATGGATTGTTTGAGGATTTGCATCATTTAATTTACAGAACATGCCCACAACTTTGAAGATGTTATTTTTTATTGTGAAGCAAACAACAAATAGGACAAAATAACAGAAAAAGTCAATGTGCATAACTATTCATCCGCCTAAAGTCAATACTTTATAGGGCCACCTTTTGCGGCTATCACAACTCCAAGTCACTTTGGATAAGTCTCTGAGCTTGCCACATCTTTCCACTGGGACTTTTGCCAATTTCTCCTTGCAAAACTGCACCAGCTCCTTCAAGTTGGATGGTGTGCGCTTCTGAACAGCAATCTTTAAGTCTGACCACAGATTTTCTATTGGATTGAGGTCAGGGCTTTGACTAGGCCATTCCAACACATTTACATGTTTCCCCTTAAACCACTCAAGTGTTGCTTTAGCAGTGTGCTTGGGGTCATTGTCCTGCTGGAAGGTGAACTTCCGTCGTAGCCTCAAATCATACACAGAGTGGTACAGGTTTTGCTCAAGAATATCCCTGTATTTAGCAAAATCCATCTTTCCCTCAACTCTGACCAGTTTCCCAGTCCCGACTAATGAAAAACATCCCCACAGCATGATGCTGCCACCACCATGTTTCACTGTGGGGATGGTGTTCTTTGGGTAATGTGATGGGTTTACGCCAAATATAGCGTTTTCTTTGATGGCCAAAAAGTTAAGTTTTAGTCTCATCAGACCAGAGCACCTTCCTCCATACATTTTGGGAGTCTCCTACATGCCTTTTCGCAAACTCAAAACGTGCCATTTTGTTTTTTGCTGAAAGTAATGGCTTTCTTCTGGCCACTCTGCCATAAAGCCCAACTCTATGGAGCGTACGGCTTATTGTCGTCCTATGTACAGATACTCCAGTCTCTGCTGTGGAACTCTGAAGCTCCTCCAGGGTAACCTTAGGTCTCTGTGCTGCCTCTCTGATTAATGCCCTCCTTGCCCGGTCCGCGAGTTTTGGTGTGCGGTCGTCTCTTGGCAGGTTTGCTGTTGTGCCATGTTCTTTCCATTTGGTTATGATAGATTTGATAGTGCTCCTAGGGATCATGAAAGCTTTAGATATTTTTTTTATAACCTAACCCTGACTTGTACTTCTCAACAGCATTGTCCCTTACTTGTTTGGAGAGTTCCTTGGTCTTTATGGCAGTGTTTGGTTAGTGGTGCCTCTTGCTTAGGTGTTGCAGCCTCTGGGGCCTTTCAAAAAGGTGTGTATATGTAATGACAGATCATGTGATACTTAGATTGCACACAGGTGGACATCATTTCACTAATTATGTGACTTCTGAAGGTAATTGGTTGCACCAGAGCTTTTTATGGGCTTCACAACAAAGGGGGTGAATACATAAGCACATGCCAATTATCATTTTTTTTTTCTGAAAAATAGTTTTATGTCTATATTTTTCTAATTTTACTTCACCAACTTAGACTATTGTGTTCTGATCTATCACATATAATTCAGATAAAAAAAACATTTGAACTAAAGGCTGTAATGTAACAAAATAGTTAAAAAGCCGGGGGGGGGGGTGAATATTTTTGCAAGCCACTGTACATACAATGATAGTATTCAGTATATCAATTCTTTCTTCCGCATACCTTTATTTACATTTTATCTTTGCAAGCAGACCAAGTTGTCCAGAAAAAGTGACAGTAGCTTGGACAAGCTGCAAAACTACCAGTGGTACGTGCAAAAGTCACATGAATTTACATCATTTAAATCATGCAAGACTGAGAAGCTGCCTGATAAGAACTGTTCCTGTATGTTGCCTTTCTTCAGTAAAGTTATCCTTAACTGTTTAATGCTTTGTATGAAGTATCTTCTTAAAGGGTTTGTTAACCCATCTATACAAGTCTATGCCCGCCCCTCTATTAGAGGCTGACATAGCACACTATGTCATTCGTTTTAAAAAACAAGCACTGTAAATACCTAATTTGAGCTGTCTTCAGGCCGGTCACATCACTCGCGGCCGCTTTCCAGGTCCGATACATTGCTTCTGAGGGAGGGGCCGTGATCTCCCTCTGACATCAGCCGGGGAGATCACGTGGTGGCTCGTCTCCTCCGCAGAAGTCGTGTATCGATAGTGTGCTATGCCAGTCTCTAATGGAGAAACTGGCAGTGAAAATTTTGGAAATGTAATGCAATGGCCTAAATCTATAGTTTAAAGTGGAGCTTTTGGCACCTTTATACTGTTTGAAAAATATATGCTGTGTAGCACTACCGCCGCAAGGGCTGCTGGTTAGGGATGAGCAGAACACCCCCGGGTTCGGTTCGCACCAGAACCCGCAAACGGACCGAAAGTTCGCACGAACGTTAGAACCCTATTAAATACAATCGATGCGAACGTTCGAAATCTAAAGTGCTAATTATAACGACTAATATGCATGTTATTGTCCTAAAAAGGGTTTAGGAACCCAGGTTCTGCACCAGGGGACATGTATCAATGCAAAACGAAGTTTTAAAAACGGCCGTTTTTCGGGAGCAGTCATTTTAATGATGTATAAAGTGAAAAAAAAAAAGTCAAATATTCCTTTTAAATATCGTACCTGGGGGGTGTCTAAAGTATGCCTGTGAAGTGGCACGTGTTTCCCGTGTTTAGAACTGTCCCTGCACAAAATTAAATTTTCTAAAGGAAAAAAAGGCATTTAAAACTGCTTGCGGCTTTAATGTAATGTCTGGTCCCGGTAATATGGATGAAAATCTTTGAGAAAAATGGCATCACCCAATCCACCCCCCTACCCCAGCCCATTACCAGCCCCTTTGGGTCTTGTATGGATATTAAGGGGAACCCTGCACACAAAATAAAAAAGGCCCTATATACTCTGAACAGCAGTATACAGGCAGTGCAAACAAGACAGGGACTGTAGGTTTGTTCTTAAGTAGAATCTGTTTGTAATTTTGAACAGGTACATTGTTTAAGTGTAGCTCCAGCCAAAAAATCTATTTTTAAGCTTTTTGGAAAACATTGGGAAGGGTTATCACCCCTGTAACATTTGTTTTGCTGTCTGTGCCCCTGTTCAGAACATTTCACCTCACTTTCTGTCCCAATGACAACTGTTTTTGAAAAGTGGGGTTTTTATTGAAACAAGGATTGGTGATAAAGCATCAGTAGAGATCAGTTTCCCATATTAAATCTTACAGGAGAGAATTTCCCTTCCTAGGGGTAGATTTCCTCTCACTTCCTGTTGTCTCCTTCCGTTTGCAAGTAGGAGTCGTTTGTAAGTTGGATGTTTGAAAGTAGGGGCCTGCCGTATATACTCTGCAGAAATTTTCCCCTTAGGTGTCACAGTTACTCTTGGTGGGCGCAGGAATGGGTCCTGCTGTGAATTATTAGATCAAGAATTGTAATTACATGCCCCTGTTGAACAGGGGCAGAAAAATTGGGCCTTAGGCACTGGTGCCACAACACTGCAACCCCTCACAGATACTGTACTTGGAGCACAGCAATGAGCCCTGTTGCAAAGTATTGCATCAAAAATTGTAATTACACGCCCCTTTTGAACAGGGGCAGAAAAATTGGGCCTTAGGCACTGGTGCCACAACACTGCAACCCCTCACGGATACTGTACTTGGAGCACAGCAATGAGCCCTGTTGCAAAGTATTGCATCAAAAATTTTAATTACACGCCCCTGTTAAACAGGGGCTGAAAAATTGGGCCTTAGGCACTGGTGCTGGTGCCACGACACTGCAACCTCTCCCAGATACTCTAGTTGGAGTGCAGGAATGAGCCCTGCTGCAAAGCATTGCATAAAAAATTGTAATTACACGCCCCTGTTAAACAGGGGCTGAAAAATGGGGCCTTAGCCACTGGTGGCGGCACCCAGAACCAAAAATGTTCTTCCAAGCTATCATCAGGAATCAGATCATTGAGGAGGAGGAGGATAGGCAGTCAATATAGCAGGACAGTCACTCAGCATCAGCCTTGAAGGGATGTGACATTTGAAAATAAATTATTCTGTTATATCAGCTTCAGGGGCTTGGTAGCTGGTGGTGATCCAAGCCTGGTTCATCTTTATGAAGGTCAGTCGATCAACCGAGTCGGTGGACAGGCGCACCCTGTGATCCGTAACAAATCCTCCAGCAGCACTGAATGTGCGTTCTGAAAGAACGCTGGATGCAGGACAGGCCAGTAGCTCAATTGCATACTGTGCAAGCTCTGGCCAGTGATCCATCCTCAAGACCCAGTAAGCCAGAGGATTTTTGGTGGGGAAGGTGTCCAAGTCTGACCTTGCCCCTAGGTATTCCTGCACCATGTATATCAGACGCTGGCGATGGTTGCTGGAACCGATCATACCTTGGGGCTGCAGACTAAAGAATTGTCTGAACGCATCGGTCAGACGGCCACCGTCCCCACCGCTCCTTCTTTGACTGACCGAAGCCTCAGCAACTCGTTGTCCAGGACCAGGAGTCTGTAACCTCCCAGTCTCTGGGAACACGTTGCACAGACCTTTCTGCAAGGCCTCCCGGAGTTGTCTCATCCTCTGCTCCCTCTGCGACGGTAAGATAAGGTCCGCAACCTTACCCTTGTACCGTGGATCAAGGAGAGTGGCCAGCCAGTAATGGTCCCTCTCCTTGATCCAAAGAATATGAGGATCCTTCCGCAGATTTTGCAGGATCAGGGAGGCCATGCAGCGTAGGTTAGCTGAGGCATTCGGTCCGGAGTCCTCTAGGTCACTAAGGACGACATGATCCGCAGCCACCTCCTCCCAGCCACGTACAAGTCCACGGGTTTCTTGGGACTGTAAATCATCCCTAAAAGACTGCTGCTGATGATGCTGAGTGCCAGCCTCCACCTCCATGCTGACACAATCCTCCTCCTCCTCTTCCTGTGCGATGGGTGGGACAGAAGGAACACTGTCTGGGTAAAGGGGGCCTTGAGAGGCAAGGAAGTCCTCCTCTTCCTGCCTCTGTTCTGCCTCAAGTGCCCTGTCCATTATTCCACGCAGCGTATGTTCCAACAGGTGGACAAGAGGTACAGTGTCACTGATGCATGCACTGTCACTGCTCACCATCCTCGTGGCCTCCTCAAATGGTGCCAGGACAGTGCATGCATCCCTGATCATGCCCCACTGGCGTGTTGAAAAAACCCGAGCTCCCCTGACCCTGTCCTGGTGCCGTAGTCGCACAGGTACTCATTGATGGCCCTCTGCTGCGTGTGCAGCCGCTGCAGCATGGCCAACGTTGAGTTCCACCTGGTGGGCATGTCACATATAAGGCGGTTCTTGGGCAGGTTCAACTACTTTTGCAGCTCAGCCAGCCGAGCACTGGCATTAAATGATCTGCGGAAATGCACACAGACTTTCCTGGCCTGCCTCAGGACATCCTGTAAGCCCGGGTACCTGCCCAAGAACCGCTGCACCACCAGGTTAAGGACGTGAGCCACACAGGGCACATGGGTCAGTTGTCCCTGTCGGAGGACGGAGAGGAGGTTGATGCCATTGTCGCAAACCACCATTCCTGGCTTAAGCTGGCGTGGCGTCAACCACCTCTCGGCCTGTCCCTGCAGAGCTGATAGAACCCATGCCCCAGTGTGGCTCCTGTCCCCCAAACACACCAGCGCAAGCACGGCATGGCATCTTTTTGCCTGCGTACTTGCGTAGCCCCTTGAACGCCTACGAAGCACCGCTGGTTCCAAGGACAAAGCACAGGAAGAGGCCATGAAGGAAGAAAAAGAGGGGGGGAGGAGAGAGGTGTGTCACAACCAGTAGTAGCATTTTGGAGGCGTGGCGGCGGAACAACCTCCAACACTACTGCACCTTGTCCTGCATCCTTCCCAGCTGCCAAAAGAGTGACCCAATGGGCCGTGAAAGAAAGGTAACGTCCCTGTCCATGCCTGCTGGACCATGAGTCAGCGGTAATATGCACCTTACCGCTGACCGCCCTCTCCCGCGAGGCATGGACATTGCCTTCCACATGCCGGTAGAGAGCCAGAATCGCCTTCCGTGAGAAAAAGTGGCGTTTGGGAACCTGCCACTGAGGAACCGCACATTGCACAAACTCACGGAAGGGGGCCGAGTCTACCAACTGAAAAGGCAGCAGTTGAAGCGCTAGCAATTTAGCCAAGCTAGCATTCAACCGCTGGGCATGTGGATGGCTGGGAGTGAACTTCTTTCGACGGTCCAGCAGCTGGGGCAGGGAAATTTGCCTGCTAGAATCGGACGTCGTTGTACTGCTAGCAGAGTGCCCGCAAGTACTTGGCTGTGACACACCTAATTCTACACCTTCATTCCTCTCAGAGCAGGTTTCAGAGAGGACAGAAGGTATAGTGGGGTTGGAGATCCCAGCTGATGCGGAGCAAGGAGAGGTCCGCTTTGTTCTTTGGTGTGGGTCTTTAAGATAGGCTTGCCAACGAGCTGCATGGCAGGTCAACATATGTCTGGTCAAGCATGTGGTGCCCAAGCGGCTGATGTTTTGGCCACACGAGATACGCTTGAGACATATGTTGCAAACAGCAGCGGTGCGATCTGATGCACTCGACTCAAAAAAGGCCCACACCAAAGAACTTTTGGAATAACGGGCAGAGGCAGCGCCCTGCACAGGCGGAGCTCTGCGGTGTGATTCAGTCGTTGTGCTGCCCTTACGCTGGCCCCACGAGGGCATCCTGTCTCGTTGGAGATGTGCCTCCTCCTCATTCTCCTCCTCCTCCTCTCTCCTATCAGGCACCCACGTGGAGTCAGTGACCTCATCATCCCCTCCCTCCTCATCACTGGAGCCAATCTGGCAGTATGCTGCAGCTGCTGGAACATGACTGCCATATTTCTGTCCTTCTTGAGCATCCCCTCTCTCTGCTTTCACGCTACTGCCTTCCTCTAGCTGGGTATCATCATCAGACCCTTCGAAACCCTGGGCATCCTCCTGGAGCATGTACCCAACACTGTGCTCAAACAGTTCGGGGGACTCCTCAGGAGGACACGGTGGGTCTAGGGAAGGAGTGACTGATGATGACATAGATACGAGGGAAAAGGACGCTTTGGCAGCTGCTTTGCCAGTACCCTGAGCCTGGGTGAGAGAGGATGAGGAGGATGAGGAGGGCTTGGTCATCCACTCTACCAAGTCTTCGGCATGATGCGGCTCAACACGTCCAGCTGCCAAAAATAAGGACAAGCGTGTCCCATGGCCACGTGCTGATGACGATGCACCGCGTCCACGACCAGCACTGTTGTCTCTAGAAACAGAGCCTACTTGCCCTCTTTTATTGGCTCCTGACTGTCTGCCTCTCCTTGTTTGCCTTCCAGACAATCTGAAGGCCTGCAGGGAGATGGGAAAACCAGCAATAAGGGGTAGCTTCTGGTGTATAATGTGCAGGAGGCACACTACACCCGCTGTAAGTGCTGCAGATGCCTGCCTGTGTTACTCAACAGGTAATCACATCAATAATATTAAGGGCTAGATTCAGGTGTTTTTTTTTTACAAGAAGCACAATACGCCTGCTGTAAGTGCTGCAGATGCCTGCCTGTGTTACTCAAACAGGAAATCACAGCAATAAGGGCTAGCTTCAGGTGTATATTTTGCAAGAAGCACAATACGCCTGCTGTAAGTGCTGCAGATGCCTGTTAGTGTAACACAAAAGAAAAAAAATTATGAGCAATAAGGGGTAGCTTCAGGTGTATAATGTGCAGGAGGCACACTACGCCTGCTGTAAGTGCTACAGATGCCTGCCTGTGTTACTCAAACAGGAAATCACAGCAATAAGGGCTAGCTTCAGGTGTATATTTTGCAAGAAGCACAATACGCCCGCTGTAAGTGCTGCAGATGCCTGCCTGTGTTACTCAACAGGAAATCACAGCAATAAGGGCTAGCTTCAGGTGTATATTTTGCAAGAAGCACAATACGCCCGCTGTAAGTGCTGCAGATGCCTGCCTGTGTTACTCAAACAGGAAATCACAGCAATAAGGGCTAGCTTCAGGTGTATATTTTGCAAGAAGCACAATACGCCTGCTGTAAGTGCTGCAGATGCCTGCATGTGTTACTCAAACAGGAAATCACAGCAATAAGGGCTAGCTTCAGGTGTACATTTTGCAAGAAGCACAATACGCCTGCTGTAAGTGCTGCAGATGCCTGTTAGTGTAACACAAAAGAAAAAAAACTACGAGCAATAAGGTGTAGCTTCAGGTGCATAATGCGCAGGAGGCACACTACGCCTGCTGTAAGTGCTGCAGATGCCTGCCTGTGTTACTCAACAGGAAATCACAGCAATAAGGGCTAGCTTCAAGTGTATATTTTGCAAGAAGCACAATACGCCCGCTGTAAGTGCTGCAGATGCCTGCCTGTGTTACTCAAACAGGAAATCACAGCAATAAGGGCTAGCTTCAGGTGTATATTTTGCAGGAAGCACACTACGCCTGCTGTAAGTGCTGCAGATGCCTGTTAGTGTGACACACACAGAAAACACAACAATAAGGGCTAGTTTCAGGTGTATGCTGTGCAGGAGGCTTAGCAAAAATATCACTGACACTGTCCCTGCCTATCCTTCTCTCTCCCTACACACAAGGTTTAGCAGAATTTACTGACACTGTCCCTACCTATCCTTCTCTCTCCTGCTGTAAGTGTTGCAGATGCCTGCCTGTTTTTGTCAACAGGAAATCACAGCAATAAGGGCTAACTTCAGGTGTATATTTTGCAAGAAGCACAATACGCCCGCTGTAAGTGCTGCAGATGCCTGCCTGTGTTACTCAACAGGAAATCACAGCAGGAAGGGCTAGGTTCAGGTGTATATTTTGCAAGAAGCACAATGCGCCCGCTGTAAGTGCTGCAGATGCCTGCCTGTGTTACTCAAACAGGAAATCACAGCAATAAGGGCTAGCTTCAGGTGTATATTTTGCAAGAAGCACAATACACCTGCTGTAAGTGCTGCAGATGCCTGCATGTGTTACTCAAACAGGAAATCACAGCAATAAGGGCTAGCTTCAGGTGTACATTTTGCAAGAAGCACAATACGCCTGCTGTAAGTGCTGCAGATGCCTGTTAGTGTAACACAAAAGAAAAAAAACTGCGAGCAATAAGGGGTAGCTTCAGGTGTATAATGTGCAGGAGGCACACTACGCCTGCTGTAAGTGCTGCAGATGCCTGCCTGTGTTACTCAACAGGAAATCACAGCAATAAGGGCTAGCTTCAGGTGTATATTTTGCAAGAAGCACAATACGCCCGCTGTAAGTGCTGCAGATGCCTGCCTGTGTTACTCAAACAGGAAATCACAGCAATAAGGGCTAGCTTCAGGTGTATATTTTGCAGGAAGCACACTACGCCTGCTGTAAGTTCTGCAGATGCCTGTTAGTGTGACACACACAGAAAACACAACAATAAGGGCTAGCTTCAGGTGTATGCTGTGCAGGAGGCTTAGCAAAAATATCACTGACACTGTCCCTGCCTATCCTTCTCTCTCCCTACACACAAGGTTTAGCAGAATTTACTGACACTTTCCCTACCTATCCTTCTCTCTCCTGCTGTAAGTGTTGCAGATGCCTGCCTGTTTTTGTCAACAGGAAATCACAGCAATAAGGGCTAGCTTCAGGTGTATATTTTGCAAGAAGCACAATACGCCCGCTGTAAGTGCTGCAGATGCCTGCCTGTGTTACTCAACAGGAAATCACAGCAATAAGGGCTAGCTTCAGGTGTATGTTTTGCAAGAAGCACAATACGCCCGCTGTAAGTGCTGCAGATGCCTGCCTGTGTTACTCAAACAGGAAATCACAGTAATAAGGGCTAGCTTCAGGTGTATATTTTGCAAGAAGCACAATACGCCTGCTGTAAGTGCTGCAGATGCCTGCATGTGTTACTCAAACAGGAAATCACAGCAATAAGGGCTAGCTTCAGGTGTACATTTTGCAAGAAGCACAATACGCCTGCTGTAAGTGCTGCAGATGCCTGTTAGTGTAACACAAAAGAAAAAAAACTACGAGCAATAAGGGGTAGCTTCAGGTGCATAATGTGCAGGAGGTACACTACGCCTGCTGTAAGTGCTGCAGATGCCTGCCTGTGTTACTCAACAGGAAATCACAGCAATAAAGGCTAGCTTCAGGTGTATATTTTGCACGAAGCACAATACGCCTGCTGTAAGTGCTGCAGATGCCTGCCTGTGTTACTCAAACAGGAAATCACAGCAATAAGGGCTAGCTTCAGGTGAATATTTTGCAGGAAGCACACTACGCCTGCTGTAAGTGCTGCAGATGCCTGTTAGTGTGACACACACAGAAAACACAACAATAAGGGCTAGCTTCAGGTGTATGCTGTGCAGGAGGCTTAGCAAAAATATCACTGACACTGTCCCTGCCTATCCTTCTCTCTCCCTACACACAAGGTTTAGCAGAATATCACACTGATGCTGTCCCTACCTATCCTTCTCTCTCCCTACACACAATTTCACTAACACTGTCCCTGCCTATCCTTCTCTCTCCCTGCACGCCGGAACACACTACACAAGGCCGCCGCACTGGTGGCCTTTTATAGTGTGGGGCGTGTACTAAACCCCCCGAGCTATAATTGGCCACAGGCATCCTGCCTGTGGCCAATTATGGCTCTCCTTGCTGCCGGCACTGTGAGTGGCCAAGCATGCGGGGTCACAGTGCATGCTTGGCCAATCACAGCGCCGGGATTTTGGGCCGTTCGCGTCACTCGAATTTGGCGCGAACGACCCAAAACGTTCGATCTTTTTCAAACGATCGAACACACGATGTTCGAGTCGAACGTATGTTCGGCTCGAACGCGGAGCTCATCCCTACTGCTGGTAACTCCCCTATTCTGGCACGGCCAGGCAACAAGCATTTTTTACTTGCATCAGGACACAAGAAGTCCCTGAGCTTGTTTTGTTGGTTTTATAACGGATAACTTTGGATGGGGTACAGGGGTTATGGGATGCCCAATGCGACAGAAACAATTAGCGGGGACAACCTCCTTCCTCTGTACAAAGTAAGGATCCTAGACTGCTCGCCCTCCTAGACACCTTCAGTCCTTCAGGATTAGGGATGAGCCGAACACCCCCCCCGTTCGGTTCGCACCAGAAACTTTGAACGGACCGAACGTTCGAACAAACTTTAGAACCCTATTAAATACAATGCACGAGAACGTTCGAAATCTAAAGTGCTAATTATAACGCCTAATATGCATGTTATTGTCCTAAAAAGGGTTTGGGTACCCGGGTCCTGCCCGAGGGGACATGTATCAATGTAAAAATAATCTTTTAAAACGGTCGTTTTTTCGGGAGCAGTGATTTTAATGATGCATAAAGTAAAAAAAAAAAGAAGTGAAATATTCCTTTAAATATCGTACCTGGGGGGTGTCTAAAGTATGCCGGTGAAGTGGCACGTGTTTCCCTTGTTTAGAACTGTCCCTGCACAAAATGAAATTTCTAAAGGAAAAAAAGCCATTTAAAACTGCTTGCGGCTTTAATGTAATGTCTGGTCCCGGTAATATGGATGAAAATCATTGAGAAAAATGGCATGGCTACCCCATCACCCACCCCTACCCCAGCCCATTACCAGCCCCTTTGGGTCTTGTATGGATATTAACGAGAACCCCGCACCCAAAATAAAAAAAGGCCCTATATACTCTGGACAGCAGTATACATGCGGTGCAAAAAAGACAATGACTGTAGGTTTGTTCTTAAGTACAATCTGTTTGTAATTTTGAACAGGTACATTGTTTAAGTGTAGCTCCAGCCAAAAAATCTATTTTTAAGCTTTTTGGAAAACATTGGGAAGGGTTATCACCCCTGTAACATTTGTTTTGCTGTCTGTGCCCCTGTTCAGAACATTTCACCTCACTTTCCATCCCAATGACAAATGTTTTTGGAAAATTTGGGTTTTTTATTGAAACAAGGATTGGTGATAAAGCATCAGTGGAGAGGAGACATCTTTTTCACATATCAACTCTTACAGGAGAGAATTTGCCTTCCTAGGGGTAGATTTCCTCTCACTTTCTGTTGTCTCCTTCCGTTTGCAAGTAGGAGTCGTTTGTAAGTTGGATGTTTGAAAGTAGGGGTCTGCCATATATAGTCTGCAGAAATTTGGCCATTAGGTGTTGGTGTTGCCACAACACTGTAAGCCCTCACAGGTACTCTTTGCTGTCAACTATTATATCAGGAATTGTATTTACATGCCACTGTTGAACAGTGGTAGGAAAAATTGGGCCTTTGGTGGTGGTGCTGGTGCTACAACACTGTCAGCCCTCACAGTTACTCTTGGTGGGTGCAGGAATGGGCCCTGCTGTGAAATATTAGATCAAGAATTGTAATTGCATGCCCCTGTTGAACAGGGGCTGAAAAATTGGGCCTTAGGCACTGGTGCTGGTGCCACAACACTGCAACCCCTCACAGATAGTGTACTTAGAGCGCAGCAATGAGCCCTGTTGCAAAGTATTGCATCAAAAATTTAGGCTTTAGGTGAATGCTATGCAAAGCACACAGTAGTACACTAAGTGAAACACTGACTGTCTGCAGCTAGCACAATAACTGTATCCAGGTGAGCTTTAGGTTATCGCTATGCAAAGGACACAGTAGTACACTAAGGCCCGTTTCACACTGGGGCGGTTTGCAGGCGCTATTGTGCTAAAAATAGCGCCTGCAAACCGAGCCTAAACAGCGGCTGCTGTCTCTCCAATGTGAAAGTCCGAGGGCTTTCACACTGGAGCGGTGCGCTAACAGGACGTGAAAAAAAAGTCCTGCTAGCCGCATCTTTGGAGTGGTGAGAGGAGTGGTGTGTTTACCGTTCCTACACCGCTCCTTCCCATTGAAAGCAATGGGAAACCGCGGTAATACCGCCCGCAATGCGCCTCTACAGAGGCGCATTGCGGGCGGTATTAACCCTTTTTTGGCCGCTAGCGGGGTTTAAACCGCATCGCTAGCGGGCGAATACCTCCGCAATTCCGACGGTATAGCGCCCCTAAAAATAGCGGCACTACACCACCACCGCACATACTGCCCCAGTGTGAAACCAGCCTAAGTGAAACACTGAGGCTGGTTTCACACTGGGGCGGTGGGTGCGGTGGCGGTATAGCGCCGTTATTTTTAGCGGCACTATACCATCGGAATTGCGGAGGTATTCGGCCGCTAGCGGCCGAAAAAGGGTTAATACCGCCGGCAATGCGCCTCTGTAGAGGCGCATTGCCGGCGGTATTACCGCGGTTTCCCATTGCTTTCAATGGGAAGGAGCGGTGTAGGAGCGGTAAACACACCGCTCCTCTCACCGCTCCAAAGATGCGGCTAGCAGGACTTTTTTTTCACGTCCTGCAAGCGCACTGCTCCAGTGTGAAAGCCCTCGGGCTTTCACATTGGAGAGACAGCAGCCGCTGTTTAGGCTTGGTTTGCAGGCGCTATTTTTAGCACAATAGCGCCTGCAAACCGCCCCAGTGTGAAAGGGGCCTGACTGTCTGCAGCTAGCACAATCACCTGCCTGCCTGTCACAGTATAGAGACTAACAGGAACGGATCTATCTAAACTCAATAGAGTGTATAAATATATATACAACACCTAGGATGCATATTTATCCTCTACACACTGTAACAGCAGCTAACTGACTCGCCTGCCTGCTCTATCTAACTCAATATAAATGACACTGTCTATCTCTCTGAAACTGCCTCTTTCACAAACGCCAACACACTACACAAGGCCGACTTCCAGGCGGCCTTATATAGTGTGGGGCGTGTACTAAACCCTCTGAGCCATAATTGGCCAAAGCCACCCTGGCTCTCCGTTTTTTCCGCGCTGTGATTGGCCAAGCATGCGGGTCATAGTGCATGCTTGGCTAATCATCAGCCAGCAATGCACTGCGATGCCGCAGTGAATTATGGGCCGTGTCGAGCAACACGAATTTAGCGCGAACGGACCATAAAGTTTGTTCTTCGTCGAACGATCGAACGGCCGATGTTCGAGTCGAACGTGTGTTCGACGCGAACGTGAAGCTCATCCCTATTCAGGATCAGAGGCAAAAAGTCCCTTGAGGACTAGGAGCTCTTAGCCCTCTTTAGAAAAATAGCACAGTCTGTTGTAAACTGCATGCATCTCCTCTCCTTTGTAGCACTGCTCCCAGCTCCACTGCCTGTAGGAACTACCAGCTCACCTGGTTAATCCGAAGATCTCCCAAGGCAAGGGCTAAAAAGGGTTAAGCACAGCGCTGTCCTTCAGAAATCTACATATGGCAGACTTTCCCCTTGTGAATCCCTGGGTGTGCTGATGTACTCACTCTGTCCACCTTGATCCCTGCTGCTCCTTAGGCAAGAGTCCTTCTCAAACTGTGACACTGATAGGATCTTCCCAAGCCAGCCTGAGCCCAGTCTGGAGGCGGAGCCCCCCCCAGACCCAGAGGTCCCCTCCTGGGCCACCGACAGCCTCCACAGCACTTCATCTTCCACCCGACTTCCCTGCTGGCATGGCTCCTACATATTTAAGGGCTGGCTTAACCACCCTGCCAGGACATTTTGCCTGGGGATAGGCCAAGTTCCATCAAGTGAGCAGATCAGAACCTCCTGGCCTCTGCCCAATAACGTCTAGAAGCTTCTCCCAGCTTCTAGATCCAGGGGGAGGTACCAGAGACCCGCCTCTGTAGAGCCATCCAGCCTGACCTGCAGTAACCCTGACCCAATTTCTAACTCACAAAACTTACAATGAGTCATAGACTTAAATTTGCCTGCACAAATACTAGTAGCATGCTAGAGGGTTCTACAGCTGTGTACCAGACTTCCCCTTTAACATGTCTTTTTTCCCGGTTTCCCATAGTAATGTAACTTCAGGAAGTGTGGCAGCAATCTTGCTCTTCCAGACCCTTGGTTCCTGCAGCTGTTGGCCAGCATAGTGTTTATTCTGTAATCCTGTAAGTGTGTTAACCATTGACTTTTAATAAAATTACTGACCTACTGCAGTTAGGAGCGCCTTTCTCTGCATATCTATGACTGTAATCATAAATTTCTCTCCTGATTTAAACTACAAATAGGTCTGCTTCTATGTGTCTTTATTACATGGGGGGGGGGGGGGAATTAGTAGTTTACAGAAGATAGCTTGGAATGCAAGATTGCCTTTGTGATTTCAGTTCAGCTTATCCTGAAAAATAAAAACTTAAGCAGGGTATACAGGTTCAGTTTATTTTTGTTCAACCAACAATATGTGATTTAGGGATCTCTCCCGCTGAGCTAGTGTATTTTTACAGGGGGGACTCCCCCCTGTCAGAATACACAGATAAGCTCTTGCAGCCATTGGCTGAAAGCGCTGATCAAATGCTGGTTTTCCAGCAGGATCATTCGACAGAAGGCAGTCTTTGGACCAGCTTTAGCTTCTGTTAAACAGACAGGGGTACCAAAAATCGGACCATGTATACCCCGCTTAACACAGCCACCACATGTATAGACTGGTAAGATGCAATAGGGGAGATTTACTAAAAGTGGTGCACACAGAATCTGGTGCAGCTATGCATAGTAGTAACCAATCATCTCCTAGGTTTTATTGTCAAAGTTTCATTGAACAAGCTGAAGTTAGAAGCTGATTGGTTATTATGCACAGCTGAACTAGATTCTGTGTCCATCAGTTTTAGTATATCTCCCCAAATATATTACATTTATGTTCTTGGGTTTAGATATCCTTTACACAGGTTGTTCAGTAGGTTAACAGATGATTACCAATGCTCCCACCCAGGGCCGCTGAGAAGGCAGTACAGCCAGCCCTCCTGTACTGGGCCGAGGCACCTGCTGAGCAGGAGGGTCAGATGTACTACCTTTCTGCAGACACTAATCCTCTTTTAGAGAAAGAGAAAATGTTCTTATTCTGAAAACTAAAAACTAAAACAGAGTATACAGGTTTAGTTATTTTTTCTTCAACTTGAATGAAAAAAAAAAGCAGATCCTTCTGCCTTCCCCTGCAGCGCCACTGGCTTCTCTTCCACTCCCTTCCTCCATCTGTGCTGCAGGGGTATCAATGCTAGCATCCGCACCCCCATCCCTCTGCTGTTGGGGCCCCCCTGTGCACCTCTTATCCACACAGCTTCCCTCCTCTCCTACCGGCAGCTGCTGTAGGCACACAAGGGGATGTTTCAAGGTGCAGAGCAGAGGAGGGGGCCGGGTAACATGTCATATAATAATGATTTTAGTGTATTTTTTTCGAAAATATAACATGAAATTTATTTTGGGGGGGGGGGGGGCAGGGCCCTGCTCCCACCCATGTAACATACATTTTTTTTTGTCCAGCCCCTCCTGCATGAATACTTAACTGAAACCCCTACTGCAACCTTTAAATCTGGCAGGCAAAAAAATATTTTTCTCTGGCAGCACCTGTGCAGTCGATCTTCATAAACATCTATAGAGCCATCTCCAAATATCGGAAATGCTGGGGAGATATACCCTGTAAAAGTTTAACAGACTAGGTAATCTGCCAAATGATCAGATTAGAAGCAATAATATAAAACAGGGTCAGTGTGGCAAAGAATGGCATACACTGCAGGATAATACAAAACAGATTATGAAAGTTGCACAAACATGGAGTCTTCACAGTAATGTTTCTGTGGCTCAAGCAAGATAACATGGCTATTAGGCTGGATTCACACTAGTGCGACACGACAGCCGTCCTACTTTGGATCCGACGTTGCCCCGCGACATGAAGCCGACATATGTCCGTCTTTCAATGAACGGGGATCCGACTTGGATCCCCGCCAATAGCAGGCACTGTGTTTGGTATGAATCTTGAGGGGGAACTCCACTCCAAATTTTAAATAAAAAAACGGTATGGGTTCCCCCTCCAGGAGCATACCAGGCCCTTGGTCTGGTCTGGATTTGGATTTGAAGGGGAACCCCTACGACCGAAAAATGACGTGGGGGTCCCCCCCAAAGCCGCTCTCTCGTGCCCCCCTCTTCCCCTGCGGCCTGCCAGGTTGTGTGCTTGGATAAGGGTCTGGTTTGGATTTTGGGGGGACCCCCACGCCGTTTTTTCGGTGTAGGGGTTCCCCTTCAAATCCAGACCAGACCCAAGGGCCTGGTATGCTCTTGGAGGGGAACCCATGCCGGTTTTTTATTTAAAATTTGGCCTGGAGTTCCCCCCTCAAGAGCAGCAGAGCACAAGTCACATGCCAAAGTCGGATCATGCAAGACTGCGGTCCGACTTTGATCCGACTTCAATGATAGTCAATGGGCTGAAGTCGGATCAAAGTCGGACCAAAGTAGTACAGGGAGCATTCTCAAAGTCGGACCGACATGTGTCGGACCAGTTAAGACAGCTCCCATAGGGAAACATTGATTTTCACACGTCATGCGACATGAGCTCCCAATGTCGGAGCTTTTGTCGGACCAGTGTGAACCCGGCCTCAGGCTGGGTTCACACTAGTGCGACACGACATCTGTCCTACTTTGGATCCGACTTTGCCCTGCGACATGAACCCGACATATGTCCGACTTTCAATGAACGGGGATCCGACTTGGATCCCCGCCAATATCAGGCACTGTGTTTGGTATGAATCTTGAGGGGGAACTCCAGGCCAAATTTCAAATAAAAAAACGGCACTGGTTCCCCCTCCAGAGGCATACCAGGCCCTTGGGTCTGGTCTGGATTTGAAGGGGCGCCCCTACGCCAAAAAAACGGCGTGGGGGTCCCCCCCAAAATCCAAACCAGACCCTTATCCAAGCACACAACCTGGCCTGCCGCAGGGGAAGAGGGGGGGACGAGAGAGCGGCCCCCTCCCTCCTGAACCGTACCAGGCCGCATGCCCTTAACATGGGGGGATTTTGGTGCTCTGGGGCGACCTGCGGCCCCCCCACCCCAGCGCACCCTGCCCCCATGTTGATGAGGACAGGGCCTCTTCCCGACAACCCTGGCCGTTGGTTGTCGGGGTCTGCGGGCGGGGGGCTTATCGGAATCCGGGAGCCCACTTTAATAAAGGGGCCCCCGGATCCCGGCCCCCCCACCCTATGTGAATGAGTATGGGGTACATCGTACCCCTACCCATTCACCTGGGGGGAAAAAATTGCAATAAAAAAACCACACAGCTTTTTAAAGTATTTTATTGCACAGCTCCGGGGGTCTTTTTCCGACTTCGGGGGTCTCCGGTGTCGTCGCCGCGCTCTCCGGTTCTTTCTTCTGCCGGGCCTCCGCTAACTTCTTTTTAGCTCTTTTGCTAACGGAGGCCCGGTCTTCTCCGTCGTCTCGTCCGGCTCTCTGTTGTCCTTCTGCCGGCCCCTCCACTAACTTCTTTAGCTCTTTTGCTAGTGGAGGAGCCGGTCTTCCCATCGTCGCCGTCTGCGTCTTCTTCCCTCTTCTCCTCCTCGATGTTGACGCGTCGCTTCCTCCCGCTGTAATACTGGCTGTCCGCTGCCAAAATTAACACTGCTTCAGGTGAAGTCATTTTGCTTCTTTGTTTTCTTATTTATTTTTCTGTTTTATGTGTAGAAGAATTGGAACAGCAACCTATCAAGCATATGTACTGAGTGTATCCTTCGACAAATTCAAAGATATTCTGAATTTTTTTTTAATTACTGTAGAATGTCAAATTGTCAATGCAAACCTTTGATACTCTGCTTGGATTGATTTCCAGTGATCTCATTAAAGAAAGAACTGGAATGAAGCTTGCCAAATCTGTTGAAGAAAGGCTAATGATCATGTTAAAGTAATGACATTTTTGAAGTTTCCTTGCATACATACCATTAGTTTACTTTGAAAGCAGTGAATGTGACTTCTGACTTGCAACAATTAATGGACAGTCAATTGCTGCCATTTATATTACATATAGACCTAAAAGATCCACCTGGAGTGAATGTTTGGTGATTGTCAGATTCACTGCTTCCAGAATATGTCTTGAATGGTGGAAAAGATAATATGTAAAAGAAAAAAAAGAAAAATCTAAATAATATGTTTTTTTAATTTTTTTTATTTTACAATAGTTAATTCAACTTGGCAACGCAGCCAGAACCTGTGACATCCCTCCCAATAGTCCTGTTCCAGGGACCAGTATCTTGATTCCACATGCTTTTTTTGTAGATGAGGCATTTCCCATCATGCAAAATGTAATGTACCCTTTCTCTGGTCATTGCTGTGATGTACCTAAATAACTATGTAAATATTGACTATCGTGAGCCTGCTTGTAGGCAGGTGTTCACTGAAGGGGTCATTTTTTTTTTTCTCTGCTGACTCATGTTTTGTAGTTATCTGGGTCAAGACTGCTGTCTCTCCTGTGAAACTGTTACAATGTTGATGTGTGGTGGATCTGAGTAAATGATTCACATAAAACGGGTCCCTTCGGTACCCCCAGGAGAAAGCTGCTGGAAATAAAGACTAGATGTAGACTGTTATGCTGCCAGACGGTGCCCCCTCTGGGGTGGGGCACTCTGGGCTCCCTGATGTATTGGGAGCCTGAGGACTCTTAAAGAGGAGGTCCACCAAAATTTTTTTTTTTAAAGTCAGCAGCTACAAATACTGCAGCTGCTGACATTAAAAAAATGGACACTTACC
Organism: Rana muscosa; assembly: GCA_029206835.1. Taxonomy (NCBI): domain Eukaryota; kingdom Metazoa; phylum Chordata; class Amphibia; order Anura; family Ranidae; genus Rana; species Rana muscosa. The sequence goes on from JARGYO010005603.1 coordinate 20,196,214, forward strand.
TGTCCTGGAGTCCAGCAATGTCGGCAGCCGAAGGTGAGCAATCGCTCGTCTCTCGGCTACCCCCGCCGCCATCCTCGGTGAGGGAATCTGGAAGTTAAGCATTGCGGCTTCACTGCCCAGAAGTGGGTGCAAATACCTGTATTATACAGGTATCTGCACCCCCCTCCCCCCTGAAAGGTGGCAAATGTGACACCGGAGAGATGGAGGGTTCCGAAAAGCGGAAGATCCATTTTTGGGTGGAACTCTGCTTTAACTACCAATCTTGAACTTACTGCTTCTAAAGGTCTTTGTCAAACATGGACTACAGTATATGGACTCTATGCTATGTCAGGTGGCGCATTTACCAATCATGAACTCTGCCTCTAATGGACACTAGGGACTCTCTGCTATTAATTAGGTATGATTACCCCATGGGCACTAAAGTACCTCGTATAGGAATTCATCTGAGAAGCTGCCTGATAAGAACTTGTGTTGCCTTTCTTCAGTAAAGTTATCCTTAACTGTTTAATGCTTTGTATGCAGTCTCTTCTTAAGGGGTTTGTTAACCCATCTATACAAGTCTCTGCCAGCCCATCTATTAGAGGCTGGCATAGCACACTATGTCATTCGTTTTAAAAAACGAGCGCTGTAAAGATCTAGTTTGAGCTGTCTTCAGGCCGGTCACATCACTTGCGGCCGCTTTCCAGCTCCGATAGATTGCTTCTGAGGGAAGGGCCATGATCTCCCTCTGATGTCAGCCGGGCAGATTACGTGGCCGATCGTCTCCTCCGCAGAAGCCGTGTATCGGAGCTGTAAAGTGGTCGCGAGTCACGTTACCGGCCTGAAGACAGCTCAAATTAGGTATTTACAGCGCTCATTTTTATAAACAAATTACATAGTGTGCTATGCCAGCCTATAATAGAGACGCTGGCAATGAAAATTTTTTAATTAAAATTTACAAGTATGGCAGTGGTTGGGGGGTGTGGCCGGGCCAGAGACAGACACTGAGGGGGATGACAGGCAGGAAGTAGGGGTGAGAGAGGAGAGCGGAGCAGGCAGCATATCTCGGAGGGAGGCACTTTGACCACAGTGATCAGGGCGGAGCAGCCCTGGTTATCGTGGTCTGTTTAGAGAGGGCATACAGGAAGTGGTAGGTTTAGGGATTTTTTTTACAGTTTAGAGGGGGGCAGATTACACAGCACAAGCGCTGTGCTGTGTAATCTGCTTTAAGGGACCAGAATCTACAGATTTTTTTGGGGGGTTAACAAACACTTTAAGCAGTGTATTGCATGGCGTATACAAAGAACAGGGCTTGTAACATGGTGACTGTAGGTTAGGGTAGATACAGTGCACTTTAGTCCAGTAGGTAGTTTGCTGTCTAGCATAGGTCATATAGCCATTGATAGGGACAACTGCACATGTGTCTTTTGGGGCAATACAGTCAACCAGCAAGGGATTTGGTGACTTGGCATAGGGTGGTAATGAAGGGGTGTTGTGCTTGTCCTTTTAACTAGCAGCCATCTCCCTGCATTTTGGGGACTGGACCAGTGGCAGAGAGTGCCTAGGGACCTAGCCTGGAAGTCATGGGAGAGATGTAGAAGGGCCCCTGAGATCGAGAGCAAGCATGTAGTTACGGAGTGTAGTTAATTTCCTGTATCCACTGGTAACTGGACATGTCACTGGGAGTGAGGTGACAGGTATTGCTGGGTTGGTGGATACCAGTGTAGGCTCTTCAGTACCGGCTTCTAAATACTGTGCACCTGGGAGATTGTGTTCTTTAACTTCTTCAGATCCGCGCTATAGCCGAATGACAGCTACAGAGCGTACCTACTTTGCCGGGAGGGCATCAATAGACGTCCTCCCGTGCTCGAGAAGCCTGCGCGCCCCCTGCAGCGTGCGCACGGCGTGCTCTGTGATCAGCGAGTCTATGAGACTCGCTGGATGACAGATTGGACTAAGGGGTCGATCCCAACCCCTTACCACGTGATCAGCTGTCAGCCAATGACAGCTGATCATGTGATATAAACAGAGCCGTAATTGGCAATTTTGGAGAAAAAAAAAGCCGATCACCGGTGGCTGTCAGAGGGACATCGGTCCCGATCAAGGAGAGCTGCTGCCAGCTCATCTGTGTCACCTGCCAGTGCCACCTACCAGTGCACAACAGTGCCGCCCACCAGCACCACCTACAAGTGCCCATCGGTGTCACCTACCAGTGCCCATCAGTGCCACCTATCAGTGCCCATCGGTGCCATCTATCAGTGGTACCTATCAGTGCCCTTCAGTGCCCATCAGTACCACCCATCATTGCCATCTTATCTGTGCCCATCAGTACCGCCTTATCTGTCCCCATCAGTGCCGCCCCTATCTGTGCCTATCAGTGCTGCCTTATCTGTACCTATCAGTGCAGCCTATCAGTGCCCACCAGTGCAGCCTATCAGTGCCCACCAGTGCCGCCTCATCAGCGCATATCAATGAAGGAGAAAAATTACCTGTTTTCAAAATTTTATAACAAACTATGAAACACGATTTGTTCCATCTTTTTTTGTTTGTTTAGCAAACAATAAAAACCCCAGCGATGATTAAATACCACCAAAAGAAAGCTCTATTTGTGTGAAAAAAATGGTAAAAATTTCATTTGGGTACAGTGTTGTATGACCGTGCAATTGTCATTCAAAGTGCGTCAGCGCTGAAAGCTGAAAATTGGTCTGGGCAGGAGGGGGGTTTAAGTGCCCAGTAAGCAAGTGGTTAACTGTAGTGATTTCTAGTTTGCTTGGTGTTAACAGTACAATCAGTTGGCCATGGGTTAATTAAGGGTTATTGAAGGTTAACTGTGCCTGGAGTATGCCTAATGCTGATTTTCCCATGAAAGCAAACTTCTGCTTAGAATTTAGGTAATTAGTGAGTGCAGTTTTAGTGTTCTCCACTAGGGTGCCTAGTGCTTTTGGCATTTAGGCCAACAAATGGGCAGTACAGCATACATCTGTAGGGACATGGAAATGGTTGATGATGTAGTGAAAATTTGTACCCTGCACAACATGGTCTGAGATTTTGATGCGTTTGTTTTTTAGGGGTTTCCTCATATAGTCATCTAAAAAAAGACCTAATTGTGTATGGATCATCCTCTGTTAATAGTGTAAGAGAAATTCTTACTGAATGTTTCTGTTCTGAGGAAGAAGCCTTTTCCTTTAGTAATTTCCATAAAATACACTCTATGACTCACCTATTTAATGCAAATGAATGCATATGTGAAAATCTGTCTTGGAAACCCAAACTTCCCAAAAAATACAAACAGTAAATTGTCACTTAATAAATGTATATTTTTTCATATTACACATAGGAAACTTTGATGCATATTTTTCAAAGTGTATATGAACATACAGGCTTCACTTTTATTAAAGAATAATGTAAGTTTTATTTTTCATTTGAACACCGGAGGTACATCTAAAACAAAGCTGTGCCAAAGATTACAGGTAATCTTTTTTAGATTTTCATAGCAGCCCCAAGCTGAATAGTGAAGCCTATCCCCTGTAAAGGTCCCTTGCTGAGTGTGTCAAAGCACTGCTCTTTGTCCAGGTGTTCAACATGGCCAATTGATATGGGAGAGCATGAGCTGTACAATCCATAATCACATTTATCTTTTAAAAATGTGAACAGGATAAGAGCGCTACCATACACTATACTAATGCATCACCAAATAAATCATAAAAAACTCATATCAAATATCAAATAACAATATATAAAGTCCATAAATTCCAGTGAACAAATAAATAAATATATAAAGTTCATGTGAATCCAAGGAGGTTTTTCCAGTGCAACTTCAACTTAATCGAATGAGCAGTATAAAGTGGCAAGTGCCAAGACAAACATCAGTGCAAAATCCGTGCTCCCCTCTGTGTGCCCTCTCACTCACCAGAGATCCTGGACTCCCATCCTTTGAAAACGACCCGTGGGCGGGACGAAACCGGTCAGGTGACCATAGGTGGTGACATCATTTCCAGCCGGCTAAACATGAGTGGAATACCTGGAATTTTTGATTTTATATAATAAATATTCAGAATTACGCTATATAGCTTCTTTTGCCATTTGTACCCATCCCTGGAGGCTCGTTGAGGACAACACCTTTTGTAGCTGGAGTTACAGCCTGTGGGACCACAGAGCCCAGCAGTCCTCATAACGTTTGCACACTTTTCAATGGGATTCTGGAATTTCTGATAGCTCAGTGAGGACAACGCAAGCCGCAGTGATACAGCCAGTGGGACCACTAAGCCCAGCCACCCTCTCATACAGGGCCGGCCCTACCATGGGACCCGATGGTACCCCGGTCCCAGGCGGCACTTTAAGGGGGGCGGCAAATTGCCGCCCGTCAGCCAGCGACATTCCGTGTCTCCTACTGATTTTCCTTTCCTGTGTCCCCGATTTTCCAGCCGCCATGTTTAGTGTCCGGCGCCCTGTGATTGGACGAATGGGGGTCATGTGCGGCGTGGGGCTGGCCTGTCAGCGATCGCTCTAGAAGTCCCGCCTCCGCACATGACCGCCATACGCCCAATCACAGTGCGCCGGGAAACACGAACATGGTGGCGGGAGACAAGCACTGGAAGTGTGAGCTGTCTTCGCCTCCGCCTGTCCCTCTGCTTTGTTACGGCGCGGTGGAGATGGGATCATGGAGGTGCAGGCGTGCAGCGTCTGACACCATGGAGCGGGCTGCGGGTGGATGGCGCTGGGGGGAAGTTGGGACGCCAAAGCAGTTCTGCACATCCAGTGCTGAGGTCCGGAGGAGAGTCCTGGTGAAGAGCAGACAAAGGTAAGGAGGACTCAAAGGATGGATTCGCACCGAGCTGTGGGGAGGGGGTCGGGTGTGAGTACTGCAGGAAGTAGGACTCCTACTGTAGGAGTCAGGTGGGTCTGTGTAGTAGGTCAGTGTAGGTGTAAGGTCGGTGGGTCAGTGTATGTGTCAGTCAGTGTAATAGTCAGTGTTGCTGTCAGGTCAGTGTAATGTGAGTAGTGCAGGATGTAGGAGTGAGGTAGGTGTCAGGTAGGTCAGTGTAGGGGTCAGGTAGGTCAGTGTAGGGGTCAGTGTAATGGTCATGTAGGTCAGGTGGGTCAGTGTAATGTGAGTAGTTCAGGAAGTAGGGGTCAGTGTAGGGGTCAGGGTAGGGGTCAGTGTAGGGGTCAGGGTAATGGTCATGTGGGTCAGTGTAATGTGAGTAGTGCAGGAAGTAGGAGTCAGGTGGGTCAGTGTAATGTGAGTAGTTCAGGAAGTAGGGGTCAGTGTAGGGGTCAGTGTAGGGGTCAGGGTAGGGGTCAGTGTAGGGGTCAGGGTAATGGTCATGTGGGTCAGTGTAATGTGAGTAGTGCAGGAAGTAGGAGTCAGGTGGGTCAGTGTAATGTGAGTAGGGTAGGGGTCAGGGTAGGGGTCAGTGTAGGGGTCAGTGTAGGGGTCAGAGTAATGGTCATGTAGGTCAGGTGGGTCAGTGTAATGTGAGTAGTGCAGGAAGTAGGGGTCAGTGTAGGGGTCAGGGTAGGGGTCAGTGTAGGGGTCAGGGTAATGGTCATGTGGGTCAGTGTAATGTGAGTAGTGCAGGAAGTAGGAGTCAGGTGGGTCAGTGTAATGTGAGTAGGGTAGGGGTCAGGGTAGGGGTCAGGGTAGGGGTCAGGGTAATGGTCATGTAGGTCAGGTGGGTCAGTGTAATGTGAGTAGTGCAGGAAGTAGGAGTCAGGTGGATCAGTGCATGTGTCACGTAGGTGTGTCAGGGGGTCAGTGTAGGGGTCAGATAGGTCACATGTGTTCAAAAAATGTGCAGCGCTATGTGGTTAAAACCATGTGTGAAATAAATGTTAAACCTTGAAATGTGAAAAATTAATATATGAAAAATTAATTAAAAAGAAAACTAATGCAGAGTCCAAAAAGAACACAACATAGTCCGTGAAGAGTTAATTCCAAAAGCAAATCCATGAAGGGTTAAGGGCTGTAGCCAATAAAGAGACTAGGGTCTAGTGGAGCATAATAAAATAAAAATAAACATTTCTTGATCAGTTTAGGTCGATATGTATTCTTCTACATATGTTTGGTAAAAAAAATGCAATGTGTATATTGATTAGTTCGCGCAAAAGTTATACCGTCTACAAAATAGAGGATAGATTTATGGCATTTTTATTATTATTATTTTTTTTTTACTAGTGTAGCGGGGTCTGGTGATCTGCGATTTTTAGCTAGACTGTGACATTGCGGTGGACAGATTAGACACTTTTGACACTTTTTTGGGACCAGTGACATTTATACAGCGATCTGTGCTATAAAAATGCACTGATTAATGTGTAAATGTCACTGGCAGGAAAGGGGTTAAATGTGTTCCCTGGGAGGTGTTTCTAACTGGGGGGGATGGGACTGACTGTAGGAGGAGAGAGATCTCTGTTCCTAATCACTAGGAAGAGCAGATCTGTCTCTCCTCCCCTGTCAGAATAGGGATCTGTCTGTTTACATCAGGGGTCTCAAACCTGCGGCCCTCCAGCTGTTGCGGAACTACAAGTCCCATCATGCCTCTGCCTATGGGAGTCATGCTTGTAACTGTTAAGCCTTGCAATGCCTCATGGGAATTGTAGTTCTGCAACAGCTGGAGGGCCACCAGTTTGAGACCCCTGGTTTACATTAACAGATCCCCGTTCTGGCTCTCTGGAGCGATCGCGGCCACCAGCCACGCACAGGTCCTTTTATACTCCTTTACATGTATAGAGCCATGACAGGTCCACTTTAGTTATCATGATATAAAATAATGAATGTGGGGTATTTGGTGGGCGTGATTTTTTTTTGGGGGGGGGGGCAGCATTTAATTCTTGGTACCAGGCAGCACAATGTCTTGGGCCGGCACTGCTCTCATAGCGCATCCGACTTCTGTTATGGGAGTCCAGGATCTCTGGTGAGTGAGAGGGCACACAGAGGGGAGCACGGATTTTGCACTGATGTTTGTCTTGGCACTTGGCACTTTATACTGCACATCCGATTAAGTTGAAGTTGCACTGGAAAAACCTCCTTGGATTCACATAAACTTTTATATATTTATTTATTTGTTCACTGGAATTTATGGACTTTATATATTGTTATTTTATATTTCATATATTATATTTCATATGAGTTTTTTATGATTTATTGGTGATGTATTAGTATAGTGTATGGTAGCGCTCTTATCCTGTTCACATTTTTAAAGGCACATGCACTTTGAGAGCACCAACCTTGAATGTTAGTAATCACTTAAATTTATATGTAATTTTATTCCCATCACCAATTCTTTTTAATCACTTTTTTAGCGCAGGAATTCACGGTGTCACACACTATTTACTTACATTTATCTTTTAGGCCACTTTCACGCTTTTGCGCTAAAAATAGCGCCTGTAAAATGCCTCTCCAGTCCCAGTGTGAAAGCCTGATTTTCTAGAAAAAAAAATGAAAATGTATTACCAAATACTTACCGTAATTTTCCTTTCCTGATAGACTCCATGGCAGACTACGTGTGGGTTAACCCCGCCTCCTCTCCACTGCTATAGGACCCCCTACCCATAAATTTGAGCTCACCTCCATGGTGTTCCGTAACTAGCCGACTCATAGTCCAACTCTCATATTCTTATTCATGGGTGGGAACTCCATCTGCCATGGAGTCTATCAGGAAAGGAAAATTACGGTAAGTATTTGGCAATCAATTTTCCGTTTTCCTGACAGACTCCATGGCAGACTACGTGTGGGAAATAACTAGCCAATCCACACGGGAGGGTATGCTGAACAAAAAATATTTAATCTTTCCCGTCAACTGACAAGATTCTCAGACCAAAATTAACAGAGGAAAGGGAAGCAGGCTCTATACAATAATGAGACATAAAAGTGTTGATCGAAGACCACGAGGCTGCCTTGCATATCACATCAGGAGCCACATGTCGAGCTGCTGCCCATGAGGCTGCCATGCCTCTGGTGGAATGAGCCATCACCGCCTCTGGAGGAGCCAAGCCCTTCGCCCTGTAAGCTTGTTGAATAGATTGAACAATCCAGGCCGCTATCGTTGTAGAGGAAGCCCGTTTTCCTCTGTTGCTGCCAGTGTGCAACAAGAACAGATGAGTGGAACTTCTAAATGATGAAGTGACTCGTAAGTATTTGTGACAGGTGTCACTTGGGGCACAGGGGGAATGAGAACCCCACCATGATCTGTGATAGTCATATTCAATGCTGTATATACATGGTATATATTGGGTGTATATTGTGTGTGGGCAGTTGTGTCCTAATTGCTGTGATGAGGTGGGGGGTGATTACATTCTACTGTCTAGTGTGGCTTGTGGTAATTAAGTCTGTAATTATAGGTATTGTACTCTAGCAGACAGACTGGCTGGGGAACACAAAGGGTCATGCATAATCATTTAAACTGAAAAGGGATTAGCTAACGAACTCACCTATTGTCTCTTAAGAGATGTCCAAATAATGTGCATAGTAGGAGACATTATGGCTAGCCTAAATGTCCTGTGTCCGAATCATCAGCTGTAGTTAATTAGCTCATGTAAATTGGGTCTGGTCAAAGGTGTATTATGAGAGGAAAATCAGAAGCTTCTCTCGGTGTGTATAAAAGTTGTAGTGTTTTGCAATAAAGAGTCAGTCTAGTTGGAAAGATACAGAGCGTTCGTCTCGTATGTTTGGAAGGATTAATCCTATGGGAAGCGGTCGCCTGACTGTGGAGGATCGGCAGTGGATGTGTGTCCAGAGAGGGAATATCCTAAATGGCGTTAACCCCTTTCATACTTGGGGTGCCGTTACAGTATTCTTTCAGAGTTTCGCCCACATCAAAGGGATGAGCTTCTGTGGATTCCGGAGAATTGAAAGTAGGAAGCACTATCTCCTGGTTTTCGTGAAACACAGAAGTAACTTTTGGCTTAGATCCAAGCATGGGAATAAGGACCACTCGGTCCGGGAAGAAAGTCAAAAAAGGTTCCTGACAACCCAGAAAGCTTATTTCTGAAACTCTTTTGGCTGAAGTGATGGCCACCAGAAAAGCCAGTTTTATTGATAAGTCCTTAATAGAAAGATCCTTATTGTTGAGGGCTGACAGAGCATCAAGGATGAGTGGAAGATCCCATTTGGGAAATCTTGGCTTCCTTTGAGGCCTGAATCTCGATGCCCCACGAAAGAACTGCCGTATCAGTGGTTGAGTTGCCCATGATGTTCCAGAGAATGCTGACAAAGCTGAAACTTGCACCCTAAGGGAACTAACAGATAAAGGAAGATCCAGGCCGGATTGGAGAAAACTCAGAATATCTTGGACTCCAGGATCTCTACATGATTTGCCTGCAGAAGTAGAGAAGTCGACAAACTTGGCCCATATTCTACTGTAAACTCCTGTTTGTATTAGGCTTTCTGGAACTCATGAGGGTAGAAATTACCCTCGAAGCACACCCGAGACACTCTAGCCTCTCCCTCTCAAGAACCAGACCATCAGTCTCAGAATCGCTGGACAGGGGTGCAGGGTCGCCCCCTGAGAAAGAAGGTCCGGCCTGAGAGGGAGAGGCAACGGGTCCCGGAAGCTCATCTGGTTAAGGAGGGGAAACCCCGGCCTGCTCAGCCAGTAGGGTGCTATTGTCACCACTTCGACAGTCTCTAACTGAAGCCTCTGTAGGAATTTGAGAATGATCGGAAGTGGAGGGAAGGCATACGCCCTGTTGAAGTTCCACTGGCTCGTTAATGCATCCACTCCGAAAGCTTGACTGCACCGACCTCGAGTGAACTATTTGTTGATTTTGTAGTTGCAGGGGGATGCAAACAGATCCACCTCGGGATCGATTCCCAACGATAGGATCCACTTGAATGTCTGTGGATGCAGTGACCACTCGTTGTTGTCCAGATTGCTGCGTGACAGGAAGTCCGCTTGGATGTTCTGCTCCCCTGGAATGAAGACTGCTGGTAGGACCGACTTCCCTTTCAGGAGGTGGGAAAAGGCTTGAAGGGCACACCATGCCGCATGTAGTTCCAGAATGTTTGAACCTGGAATGTGGAGACGGGCATCCCATTTGCCCTGAGCTAGTTCTGCCCCACAATGGGCCCCCCAGCCCGCATTGCTGGCATCGGATGTGACAGTCACCCAATGGATGGGAGCAAGGGAGTTGCATGTTAACAGGTTTTTGCGTTGAAGCCACCAAAGGAGACTGTTCCTCATTAACTGAGTTATCCGAATCAACTGGTTGAGGTCATCCGACCTCCACTGCTGAAGGAAACCTGCTTGAAAAGGACGAAGCCTCCACATTGCCCATTTGACCATAGGGGATGTGGCAACCAACGTGCCGACTATCTTTAGGCACTGTGAAGCCCTCAGGTGTGAGGAGTCTAGGGCTAGGGAAATTCTTTCCCGAATGACCGGGATTTTCTCTTCCGGAAGGGAGATGGTATTCTCTACGGTGGGTGTTGAACTGGGCTCCTAGATAGATTATGCGCTGGGTCGGCTCTAGCTGACTTTTCTCCCGATTTAGGAGCCATCCGAACTCTATTAGTGTAGAAATCACTTGTTCCTTGTGAATTAGAAGCTGCTTTTTGTCCTGAGACAGTACTAGCAGATCTTCCAGGTAATGGTACAGTCGTACTCCCTGTATTTTGATAAGAGACACTACTGCCAAAAGCACCTTAGAAAAGACTCTTGGAGAAGTCGTCAATCCGAACAGAAGACATAAAAAATGTAAGTGCTCTTGTTCGACCTGAAACCGAAGATATTTGTGGAATCCTTCTGCCACTGGAACATGAAAATACGCGTCCTTTAAATCTATTGAAATTAACCAGTCACCTGGTTGAACGATTTTCTGGATGGTCGAGAGTGATTCCATCTTGAATTTTTTGTGATTTATATACTTGTTCAGAAAGGTGAACTCTATAACCGGGCGCCAAGAGCCATTCTTTTTCTGGACCAGGAAGAGGGGGGAGTCGGCTAGTTACGGAACACAGTCCATGAAGGTGAGCTCAAATTTATGGGTAGGGGGTCCTATAGCAGTGGAGAGGAGGCGGGGTTAACCCACACATAGTCTGCCATGGAGTCTGTCAGGAAAAATGTTTTTACTTGCAAACACCAAATCTCAGAAAGAGGCTCAGGGCTGAAGTGGTTAAAAGCGCCCCGCTAGCGGCCAAAAAGCGCAGCTAAATCGACGGTAAAGCGGGGCTAAAACAACGGTAAAGCGCCGCTAAAACTAACGACCCTTTACCGTCAACGCGGCCAGTGCCTCAGTGTGAAAGTGGCCTTAGAGTTGCATAGATTTGACCCAAAATGCAAATTCATGCTGCATGCTAACCAGAGCCCTCTAGCACTCACAAATCAGGGGGCATGTTGGACCACTGCAAAAAATTGAAAAAAAATACAACAGCTTGACATGCTCAGCAAGGGTCGTCTTTGCAGCATGTCGGCAGGGGACAAGCTTCACTATTTATGCTGCGGCTGTTATGAAGATCACAAACAGAATAATCTCTACCACAGATTAGATGCGCAAGGTATGGTGTTAAATTAATTTCCAAACAATCTTTCATTGTAATAACATAATCATACAAAAGCACCTAAGTTTGACATCTATTTCATTAACATGTAATGAGATGTGAAGAAAAAAAGATATGTGTAAAGACACAAAAAAATTGTATTTATATGATATACCAAGCTATTATTTTTCCGTAAGATTGCAAAGCACAGATATTACAAAGGGTATGAAAAGTCAGACTCTGTAATCACAACATCCCAAGCCCATAAGCACATTGATTTGCTTCAGGACATCTGTGACTATGATGTTATATTCTAAATATACCATACTAGTATACATGTACAGTTTTTCTTTCTAAAAGGAAAAGCCTGTAATGTAAATCCTCACACGATCGATTTTTTCGACGGTGAAAACACTGTCGAGAAACTCAACGTGAAAAACGAGGAACAGCTTGTTCCCCCCACACACGGCCGTTTTAAATTACATTTTTTTTTGGGTCGAAAAAAATGACCGTGTGTGGGCTCCCCGGCAGTGTTTCCCTATGGGAAAACTGCTGCGGAAAAAAACGTTGGGAATCACGACGAGAAAAATTAGAGCATGTTCAAATTTTTCTCGTCGTGATTAATGCCGTTTTTCCCGTCGAGAAAAACGACAAAAAGCCCACAGACGATCGTTTTTCTCGTCCAAAGGAAAAAATGTCATTTTTCTTGACGGGAAAAATGATCGTGTGTACGCGGCATGATACCTATATAATATTAATTTATTTTTTATAGCTTACATGTTTAACATAATTTTTAAATAAACATCTTAGTGCATAATGCATGCACAGACCAGAAATGTGTCCTTTTCTTTTAGAAGGCACTACTAATGTGCAATATCTACACATATCATGGCCAAATTACTTGGTAATTACATAAGTATTAATAATTAATAGGTCATTACACAAGTTACTAGCATGTGAACAGTAAACTTGTCTATATTACAATCACATTGACAATGAGAATGACATTGAAAAGTGAATTGCGTTTTTGAAGCATTTTTATACCACTTTTTTTACGTGAAGTTGCAAATTAACCACTTAACAACCACCTGCCGACAAATAACGTCGACAAGGTGGTTGCTTAACTCTGGGAGGACGTTATATAACGTCCTCCCAGAATCGCGCTCCCGCGCGCCCCCTGGGGCGCGCACACGGGAAACTCCGTGACCGCCGGGTCCAGAGGACCCGGCGGATCACGAATCGCGGTAAATCGCCGCTGATAGCGGCCGTTTACCACGTGATCGCTCCGTCAAATGACGGAGCAATCACTTGTAAACAGACCGGCGTCATTTGATGACGCCGGTTCCTCCCTCCCCTCTCTGTACCGATCGGTACAGTGTGAGAGGGGAGGGAGAGGGAGCGGATGGCAGCAGCAGCACTGTGGGCTGGATCTGTGACAATTGCAGTCACAGATCCATCCATCCATCCATCCCTGCTCAGCCATCCCTGTGCTATACCCTGCCAATACTCTGCAATACACCCTGCCAATACTCTGCAAAATACCCTGCCAATACTCTGCAATACCCTGGTGCAATACTCTGCAATACCCTGGTGCAATACTCTGCAATACCCTGGTGCAATACTCTGCAATACCCTGGTGCAATACTCTGCAATACTCTGCAATACCCTGCGAAATACTCTGCAATACCCTGCGAAATACTCTGCAATACCCTGGTGCAATACTCTGCAATACCCTGGTGCAATACTCTGCAATACCCTGGTGCAATACTCTGCAATACCTTGGTGCAATACTCTGCAATACCCTGGTGCAATACTCTGCAATACCCTGCACAATACTCTGCAATACCCTGCACAATACTCTGCAATACCCTGCAAAATACTCTGCAATACCCTGCACAATACTCTGCAATACCCTGCACAATACTCTGCAATACCCTGCACAATACTCTGCAATACCCTGCAAAATACTCTGCAATACCCTGCAAAATACTCTGCAATACCCTGCGCAATACTCTGCACAATACTCTGCAATACCCTGCACAATACTCTGCAATACCCTGCACAATACTCTGCAATACCCGCCACAATACTCTGCAATACCCGCCACAATACTCTGCAATACCCGCCACAATACTCTGCAATACCCGCCACAATACTCTGCAATACCCGCCACAATACTCTGCAATACCCTCCACAATACTCTGCAATACCCTCCACAATACTCTGCAATACCCTCCACAATACCCTGTGCAATACCCTCCACAATACCCTGTGCAATACCCGTGCAATACCCTGCCATACACCGCAATACCCTGCCATACACCGCAATACCCTGCCATAGTCCGCAATACTCCGCAATGCCCTGCAATACTCCGCAATGCCCGGCAATACTCCGCAATGCCCGGCAATACTCCGCAATGCCCGGCAATGCTCCGCAATGCCCGGCAATACTCTGCAATAACCACTTCCCGCCCTCCGGCCGTCATATGACGTCCTTGACTTTGTGCGGGGATATCTGAATGATGGGAGCAGCTACAGGCATCATTCAGATATTAGCTTTTTCAGCCGGCGATTCCCTACACCATAAGAACAATCATAGCGGCTGTTCCGCCGCTTGATCATTCTTACGGGAGGCGAGAGGGGATGTCCCCCCCCCCCCGCCGCCCTCCGGTGCTTCTACCGACTCACCGCTACGATCAAAGCCAGGATTGTTGTTTTTTTTTTTTGTATTTTTTTCAGGCTTCCCAGCCTAGAGGTGAGATGTGGGGTCTTATTGACACCCCCCCCCCATATCTCACTGTAAAGAGGACCTGTCATGCCATATTCCTATTACAAGGGATGTTTACGTTCCTTGTAATAGGTATAAAAGTGATCAAAAAAAGTTTAGGGCGGAAAAACATGTCAAACTAAAATAAATAAAGTAAAATGAAGAATAAAATATTTTTTTTTTTTTAAAGCGCCCCTGTCCCCGTGAGCTCGCATACAGAAGCGAACGCATACGTAAGTCCCGCCCACATATGAAAACGGTTTTCAAACCACACATGTGAGGTATCTCTGCGAACGTTAGAGCGAGAGCAATCATTTTGGCCCTAGACCTCCTCTGTAACTCAAAACATGTAACCAGTAAAAATATTTAAAGCGTCGCCTATGGGGATTTTTTAAGTAGCAAAGTTTGGCGCCATTCCACGAGTGTGTGCAATTTTTAAGGGCGACATGTTAGGTATCTATTTACTCGGCGTAACTTCATCTTTCACATTATGCAAAAACATTGGGCTAACTTTACTGTTTTTTTTTTTTTTTTAAGCACAAAACATTTTTTTTCCGTAAAAAACGCGTTAAAAAAATTGCTGCGCAAATATCGTGCGAGATAAAAAGTTGCAACAACCACCATTATATTCTCTAAGGTCTTTGCTAAAAAAACATATATAATGTTTTGGGGTTCTATGTAATTTTCTAGCAAATAAATGATGATTTTTACATGTAGGAGAGAAATGTCAGAATTGGCCTTGGTGCTCCAGAACGCCTGAAGGTGCTCCCTGCATGTTGGGCCTCTGTATGTGGCCACGCTGTGTAAAAGTCTCACACATGTGGTATCGCCATACTCGGGAGTAATAGCAGAATGTGTTTTGGGGTGTAATTTGTGGAATGCATATGCTGTGTGTGAGAAATAACCTGCTAATATGACAATTTTGTGAAAAAAAAAAAGAGAAAAAAAAAATCTTGATTTTGCAAAGAATTGTGGGAAAAAATGACAACTTCAAAAAACTCACAATGCCTCTTTCTGAATACCTTGGAATGTCTTCTTTCCAAAAAGGGGTCATTTGGGGGGTATTTGTACTTTTCTGGCATGTTAGGGTCTCAAGAATTGAGATAGGCCGTCAGTACTTCAGGTGTGATCAATTTTCAGATATTGGCACCATAGCTTGTGGACTCTATAACTTTCACAAAGACCAAATAATATCCACCAATTTGTACTTATTTTTACCAAAGATATGTAGCAGTATAAATTTTGGCCAAAATTTATGAAGAAAAAATAGTAATTTGCAAAATTTTATAACAGAAACGAAAAAAAAAACATTTTTTTACAAAATTTTCAGTCTTTTTTTTCTTATAGCGCAAAAAATAAAAAACCCAACAGTGATTAAATACCACCAAAAGAAAGCTCTATTTGTGTGAAAAAAAGGACAAAAATTTCATATGGGTACAGTGTTGTATGACTGAGTATTTGTCATTCAAAATGTGAGAGCACCGAAAGCTGAAAATTGGTCTGGTTATTAAGGGGGTTTAAGTGCCCAGTGGTCAAGTGGTTAAGCAATGCCGCAAAGCTTTTCACTGACATTTAGAAGATATGAAAATTTCATTTGGATAGTTTATAAAACTTTTCTAAAAATATGCAGTAAATAAACCCATAGACTAAAAATATCAATGAATAACAGTGGCGGCCCGTCCATAGGGGGCGCCCGGGCGCCGCCCCCCCTCCTGTGGTCACCAAAAAAAAAAAAAAAAAAAACGGGCCCTTTAAGAGTTTTTTTTTTTTTTTTTATGTCTTTTTTTTACACATGGCGGCGCGACCATAGTGGGCGCAGAAGCGCCGCTACCGCTCGCTTCTGCGCCCGGCCGTCACTCACCACAACAATACATAGGTTCATGCATTGCATGAACCTATGTATTGCTGCCGCCCACTATTCAGATGGCCGGCCCCTTGAGCGCCAGCCATCTGAGTCACAGCGTCTGATTGGCCTTTAGAAGTGCCTATCAGAGCCAGCAGGCTCTGATAGGCTTCCCGACTACAGCCTGAGGGCTGTAATTGGCTTCTAAATACCTAATGAGAGGACGCACAGGGGTGCGTTCCCTGGCCAATCAGGTTCACCGGGTCTGGTTACCGGTAACCTGATTGGCTGAAGTGACATCGAGGGCGGGAGAAGACATCGAGGACGGAAGAAGGACGGCGCTGACTCAAGGAAGGTAAGTGCAGGGCTGGGGGGGACAAACTGGCTGTATTATGAGGACAAACTGGCTGCATTATGGGGGAGAATCTGGCTGCATATGGGGGAGAAACTGGCTGCATATAGGGGAGAAACTGGCTGCATTTGGGGGAGAAACTGGCTGCATATGGGGGACAAACTGGCTGCTTATAGGGGAGAAACTGGCTGCATTTGGGGGAGAAACTGGCTGCATATAGGGGACAAACTGGCTGTATTATGAGGACAAACTGGCTGCATTATGGGGGAGAAACTGGCTGCATTATGGGGGAGAAACTGGCTGCATTATGGGGGAGAAACTGGCTGTATTATGGGGGAGAAACTGGCTGCATTATGGGGGAGAAACTGGCTGCATTATGGGGGAGAAACTGGCTGCATTATGGGGGATTAACTGGCTGCATTATGGGGAGAAACTGGCTGCATTATGGGGGAGAAACTGGCTGCATTATGGGGGAGAAACTGGCTGCATTATGGGTGATTAACTGGCTGCATTATGGGGAGAAACTGGCTGCATTATGGGGAGAAACTGGCTGCATTATGGGGGAGAAACTGGCTGCATTATGGGGGAGAAACTGGCTGCATTATGGGTGATTAACTGGCTGCATTATGGGGAGAAACTGGCTGCATTATGGGGGAGAAACTGGCTGCATTATGGGGGAGAAACTGGCTGCATTTGGGGGAGAAACTGGCTGCATTATGGGGGAGAAACTGGCTGTATTATGGGGGAGAAACTGGCTGCATATGGGGGAGAAACTGGCTGCATATGGGGGAGAAACTGGCTGCATTTGGGGACAAACTAGTGGTGTTTGGGCACAGTGGCTGCGTTTAATGGGCACAGTGGCAGCAATTGATGATTTTTTTTTTTTTCAGTTTGTTTGGGCCCCCCCAAAAAATTTGAGCACCAGCCGCCACTGATGAATAATCTAAACAATTGACCTGCTCTCTTACTTGGGAATGTGTTGACTAGCTTTAACCTAGCAACATGACATTGTACTTTGCATTATTTTTGCAGACACCTTTACAGATTTATTTGACATTTTGCTGGAGAAAGTCTGTATGAGAATACATTAACCACTGCATCAGTAATGTGCTTAGGGACAATATAATAGAAAAAAATGATATTGGAAAAAGAAAAAGCATTAATAATGTTTGTCCCCTGTAAAAAGGATATACAGTAGCTTCCTTAGCGCAAGTGTTGAGCTTTCTCCTTTAATGCCTGAAAAACTGCATAATACAATGTTTAGTTAGCATTACACTGATGCAATTAGTAGGTAATTGGGAAAATGTTGTTTCCATGAACTATGCTGTAGGTGCTGCAATCTTTTCTACTGTGTTTCAGGCATTGTCGTACAAATCTAAATGTGCTTGGTCTAATAAGATGTAGTAGGAAAGTAGGAATCAAAATTTCTCAGGCAGAGGAATTGAAATGTTACGAATTTCACCATACTTCGACAACATTTGGCAAGGTTTGCACCAAATTTGACAGCATGGATTTAATATTATAAATACTATATAACTATACTATATACAGTATACAGTATACTGTATAAATACACTGCTCAAAAAATTTAAGGAACACTTTTTAATCAGAGTATAGCATCAAGTCAATTAAACTCCTGGGATATTGATCTGGTCAGTTAAGTAGCAGAGGGGGTTGTTAATCAGTTTCAGCTGCTTTTTTTCTGACTGTTTTTCACTAGTTTTGCATTTGGCTAGGGTCAGTGTCACTACTGGTACCATGAGGCGATACCTGGACCCTATAGAGGTTGCACAGGCAGTGCAACTCCTCCAGGATAGTACATCAATACGTGCCACTACCAGAAGGTTTGCTTTGTCTCCTAGCACGGTCCCAAGAGTATCAAGGAGATTCCAGGAGACAGGCAGTTACTCTAGGAGAGCTGGACAGGGCAATACAAGGTCCTTAACCCATCAGCAGGACCGGTATCTGCTCCTTTGTGCAAGGAGGAACAAAATAAGTACTGCCAGAGCCCTACAAAATTACCTCCAGCAGGCCACTGGTGTGAATGTCTATGACTAAACAATCAGAAACCAACATCATGAGGGTGGCCTGAGGGCACGACGTCCTCTAGTGGGCCCTGTGTTTACTGCCTGTCACCGCGTAGCTCCATTCATTTGCCATTAAACACCAGAATCGGCAGATCCGCCACTGTTGCCCTGTGCTTTTCACAGATGAGAGCAGATTCACCCTGAGCACGTGTGATGGACGTGAAAGGGTCTGGAGAAGCCGCAGAGAACTTTATGCTGCCTGTAACATCGTTCAGCATGACTGGTTTGGTGGTGGGTTAGTGATGGTCTGGAGAGGCATATCCATGGAGGGACGAACAGACCTTCACAGGCTACACAATGGCACCCTGACTGCCATTAGGTATCAGGATGAAATCCTTTGACCCATTGTCAGACCCTATACTGGTGCAGTGGGTTCTGGGTTCCTCCTGGTGCATGACAATGCCCGGCCTCATGTGGTGAGAGTATGACTATGCAGCCAGTTCCTGGACGATGAAGGAATTGATACCATTGAATAGGATTAGGACTAGCCTGCTGCACCATTTTTTTACTTTGATTTTGTATGTCTTTGAATTCAGCCCTCTGTAGGTGGATAATTTTCATTTCCATCAAACGATGTGCTATCCTTTCATTCCTAACATATTACCCAGTCCATATCAGTATAGATATCCAGCATGAGCTTTTTCCCCATTTAAAACTGATGTGTTTTCAAAGTGTTCCTTTCATTTTTAGAGCAGTGCAGATGGAACAATTGGCTTTAAGTACTTATCAATTGAAAATGGTCACAATCAATATTTTCAATATTTGTTTTTTTGATAAAATTTGCCTAATGTTTTCCTTAACCACTTCAGCCACGGAAGAATTTACCCCCTTCCTGACCAGAGCAGCTTTAGCTGACAATTGCGTGGTCGTGCGACGTTGTACCCAAACAAAATTGACGTCCTTTTTTTCCCACAAATAGAGCTTTCGTTTGGTGGTATTTGATCATCTCTGCGGCTTATATTTTATGAACAAAAAAAGAGCGACAATTTTGGAAAAAAATAATATATTTTTTACTTTTTGCTATAATAAATATCCCCCAAAAATATATAAAAAAACATTTTTTTTCCTCAGTTTAGGCCGATATGTATTCCTCTACATATTTTTGGTAAAAAAAATCGCAATAAGCGTATATTAAATGGTTTGCTCAAAAGTTATTGCGTCTACAAATCTATCTGGGATAGATTTATGCCATTTTTATTATTATTATTTTTTTTACTAGTAATGGTGGTGATCTGATTTTTATTGTGACTGCAACATTATGGCGGACACATCGGACACTTTTGACACTATTTTGGGACCATTGTCATTTATACAGCAATCAGTGTGATAAAAATGCACTGATTACTGTGTAAATGACACTGGCAGGGAAGGGATTAAACACTAGGGGGTGATCAAGGGGTTAAGTGATTCTAACTGTGGGGGAGATGGGCTACCAATGACATGACAGAGATCCCTGCTCCCGATGACAGGGAGCAGTAGATCTCTATCATGTTGCTAGGCAGAACAGGGAAATGCCTTGTTTACATAGGCATCTCCCCGTTCTGCAGCTCCGTGTCACGATCACGGGACCCGCGGGCATGATCACGGAGTATGTGGCGGCAGCAAATTCAAAGGGACGTACAGTTATGCCCATTTGTCGATGTACATCTGTGTGCGCTGGTCAGCAAGTGGTTAAATGACAAAAAAACCTACATGCTCATCCATGTCATTGAACATATTACCCATGAAAATCTATTAGATAAGTCAGATTTCTCTGTCTTGTTTGCCTGGAGCTTGCTTCGCTTTTCGATCATCATCATTTTTGTAGTCCTTGTGCGTTTTATCCTGTTCACAGTCACTGTCCAGATCGGAAGATGTTCTATCAAAATCAGAAAAAGTGATAGATTGTAAAGCAATATACAGGTACATAATTTTTGGAAATGCTAGTAAAATATAAAATGAATTGAAAATCCATCAGGTGATAGATGGCAGCACTTCGAAAACAGTTAACAGTTGTGGTAGTTAGTGGTCACAAAATATAGTTGTTTGGCCTCGTACACACGACCGAGTTTCTCGGCAAGAACCAGCAAGAAACTTGCTGGCAGAGATGTCTTGCCGAGAAATTCGTTCGTGTGTATGGTTTCTCGTCGAGAAAACCGACAAGTAACCTCGACGAGAAAATAGAGAACCTGCTCTCTATTTTCTCGTCGAGATTCTCGTCGGCATGTTTCTCGACGAGAAAAGTGAGTGTGTGTACACTTACCTGTCCTCCCGGAAGCCCGCGCATGTTCGAAATGAATTTGACGCATGCGCGGTAGCTTCCTAGGCATACGTAGGGTATACCAAGATGGCGGCGACGGCATCAAATGTGACGAGCGCATGCTCGTCGTAGTCGATGACGTCACCGCGTACGCTCCATTCAAAGAACCGCGGGTTCTTTGAATCGAGCGTGTGTACACTCGGCCGGGACAATTTTCTTGTCCAAGAATCTCGTCGAAAAAAACGACATGTTTTTTTCGACGAGAATCTCGGCCGTGTGTACGAGGCCTGAGAAGCAAAAAATGCTCCTAAGCCAGGGGTCACTGAAAGAAGGCTATATATTGCATGCATGCCATCAACTAATCACAGTAAAGGGTCAATAGGTGTAAGAAATGTCCTTGAATCTATGGTCAAATAGTGTCCCTGTGTGCGGAGTCAGTGGAAATGTTGGCCTTGTGTAAGTGGTCATGGAAATAATGCCCTATACTTATTGTCTTTGATACATTGTAGGTATCAAAAAGAGAAGTTGCTCTGCTTGGTCCTTTTGTATAAAGCAGAACCACTCATGTTTTTAGGGACTTTTTTATAATATTGTTTTTAGAAAGACTCCACAAGAAAGGCATTATGTACTTACTTGTCTCCTTTCTCTTTGGAATCCAGTTGTTCCTAAGCCTTGATCACCTTACTTGCTGCCTCTTACCATACATTTTACCATACATTTTATTTAGCTAACTTGTTCTGGTAAACGGGATGTTTTATATCATACAGTATATAGCTGGCTGGAATGAACTTCAGAGATGAACACATCAGGATCCATAAATCTTGACAAATCTGACATATCTGTATAAACAACCATTATCCAGGAATATAATTGCAGTCATAATCCCTATGTCAATGAATGCAACAACCTCCCCACCACTAATGTCAGTGGTCACTAGTGATGAGCCGAACACCCCCGGGTTCGGTTCGCACCAGAACCCGCGAACGGACCGAAAGTTCGCACGAACTTTAGAACCCTATTAAATACAATGGATGCGAACGTTCGAAATCTAAAGTGCTAATTATAACGACTATTATGCATGTTATTGTCCTAAAAAGGGTTTGGGAACCCGGGTTCTGCACCAGGGGACATGTATCAATGCAAAAATAAGTTTTAAAAACGGCCGTTTTTCTGGAGCAGTCATTTTAATGATGCATAAAGTGAAAAAAAAATGTCAAATATTCCTTTAAATATCGTACCTGGGGGGTGTCTAAAGTATGCCTGTGAAGTGTCACGTGTTTCCCGTGTTTAGAACTGTCCCTGCACAAAATTACATTTCTAAAGGAAAAAAAGTCATTTAAAACTGCTTGCGGCTTTAATGTAATGTCTGGTACCGGTAATATGGATGAAAATCTTTAAGAAAAATGGCATAGCTATCCCATCACACACCCCCCCCCCCTACCCCAGCCCATTACCAGCCCCTTTGGGTCTTGTATGGATATTAAGGGGAACCCCGCACACAAAATAAAAAAGGCCCTATATACTCTGAACAGCCGTATACAGGCGGTGCATACAAGACAGGGACTGTAGGTTTGTTCTTATGTAGAATCTGTTTGTAATTTTGAACAGGTACATTGTTTAGGTGTAGCTCCAGCCAAAAAATATATTTTTAAGCTTTTTGGAAAACATAGGGAAGGGTTATCACCCCTGTAACATTTGTTTTGCTGTCTGTGCAGTGTGCACCTGTTCAGAACAGTTCACCTCACTTTCCGTCCTAATGACAAATGTTTTTTGAAAATTTGGGGGTTTTATTGAAACAAGAATTGGTGATAAAGTATCAGTGGAGAGGAGACACTTTTTTTCCCATATTAACTCTTACAGGAGAGAATTTCCCTTCCTAGGGGTAGATTTCCTCTCACTTCCTGTTGTATCCTTCCGTTTGCAAGGAGGAGTCGTTTGTAAGTTGGATGTTTGAAAGTAGGGGCCTGCCGTATATACTCAGCTGAAATTTGCCCCTTACATGTTGGTGTTGCCACAACACTGTGAGCCTTCACAGTTACTCTTGGTGGGCGCATGAATGGGCCCTGCTGTGAATTATTAGATCAAGAATTGTAATTGCATGCCCCTGTTGAACAGGGGCTGAAAAATTGGGCCTTTGGTGGTGGTGGTGGTGGTGGTGTTGACACAACACTGTAAGGCCTCACAGTTAGTCTTGGTGGGCGCAGGAATGGGCCCTGCTGTGAATTATTAGATCAAGAATTGTAATTACATGCCCCTGTTAAACAGGGGCAGAAAAATTGAGCCTTAGGCACTGGTGCCACAACACTGCAACCCCTCACAGAGGTACAGTGTCACTGATGCATGCACTGTCACTGCTCACCATCCTCGTGGCCTCCTCAAATGGTGCCAGGACAGTGCATGCATCCCTGATCATGCCCCACTGGTGTGGTGAAAAAAAACCGAGCTCCCCTGACCCTGTCCTGGTGCCGTAGTCGCACAGGTACTCATTGATGGCCCTCTGCTGCGTGTGCAGCCGCTGCAGCATGGCAAACGTTGAGTTCCACCTGGTGGGCATGTCACATATAAGGCGGTTCTTGGGCAGGTTCAACTCCTTTTGCAGCTCAGCCAGGCGAGCACTGGCATTATAAGATCTGCGGAAATGCACACAGACTTTCCTGGCCTGCCTCAGGACATCCTGTAAGCCCGGGTACCTGCCCAAGAACCGCTGCACCACCAGGTTAAGGACGTGAGCCACACAGGGCACATGGGTCAGTTGTCCCTGTCGGAGAGCGGAGAGGAGGTTGGTGCCATTGTCGCAAACTACCATTCCTGGCTTAAGCTGGCATGGCGTCAACCACCTCTCGGCCTGCCCCTGCAGAGCAGACAGAACCTCTGCCCCAGTGTGGCTCCTGTCCCCCAAACACACCAGTGCAAGCACGACATGGCATCTTTTTGCCTGCGTACTTGCGTAGCCCCTTGAACGCCTACGGAGCACCGCTGGTTCCGAGGACAAAGCACAGGAAGAGGCCACGGAGGAAGAAGAAGAGGAGGGGGTGGAGGACAGAGGTGTGTCACAACCAGTAGTAGCATTTTGGAGGCGTGGCGGTGGAACAACCTCCAACACTACTGCACCTTGTCCTGCATCCTTCCCAGCTGCCAAAAGAGTGACCCAATGGGCCGTGAAAGAAAGGTAACGTCCCTGTCCATGCCTGCTGGACCATGAGTCAGCGGTAATATGCACCTTACCGCTGACTGCCCTGTCCAGCGAGGCCAAGACATTGCCTTCCACATGCCGGTAGAGAGCCAGAATCGCCTTCCATGAGAAAAAGTGGCGTTTGGGAACCTGCCACTGAGGAACCGCACATTGCACAAACTCACGGAAGGGGGCCGAGTCTACCAACTGAAAAGGCAGCAGTTGAAGCGCTAGCAATTTAGCCAAGCTAGCATTCAACCACTGGGCATGTGGATGGCTGGGAGTGAAGTTCTTTTGACGGTCCAGCAGCTGGGGCAGGGAAATTTGCCTGCTAGAATCGGACGTTGGTGTACTGCTAGCAGAGTGTCCGCAAGTACTTGGCTGTGACACACCTAATTCTACACCTTCATTCCTCTCAGAGCAGGTTTCAGAGAGGACTGAAGGTATAGTGGGGTTGGAGATCCCAGCTGATGTGGTGCAAGAAGAGGTCAGCTTTGTTCTTTGGTGTGGGTCTTTAAGGTAGGCTTGCCAACGAGCTGCATGGCAGGTCAACATATGTCTGGTCAAGCATTTGGTGCCCAAGCGGGTGATGTTTTGGCCACGCGATATATGCTTGAGACATATGTTGCAAACAGCAGCTGTGCGATCTGATGCACTCGACTCAAAAAAGGCCCACACCAAAGAACTTTTTGAATAACGGGCAGAGGCAGCGCCTTGCACAGGCGGAGCTCTGCGGTGTGATTCCGTCGGTGTGCTGCCCTCACGCTGGCCCCCGAGGGCATCCTGCCTCGTTGGAGATGTGCCTCCTCCTCATCCTTCTCCTCCTCCTCCTCCTCTCTCCTATTAGGCACCCACGTGGAGTCAGTGACCTCATCATCCCCTCCCTCCTCATCACTGGAGCCAATCTGGCAGTATGCTGCAGCTGCTGGAACATGACTGCCAGTTTGGTGTCCTTCTTGAGCATCCCCTCTCTCTGCTCTCACGCTACTGCCTCCTTCCTCTAGCTGGGTATCATCATCAGACCCTTCGAAACGCTGGGCATCCTCCTGGAGCATGTACCCAACACTGTGCTCAAACAGTACGGGGGACTCCTCAGGAGGACATGGTTGGTCTAGGGAAGGAGTGACTGATGATGACATTGATACCAGGGAAGAGGACGCTTTGGCAGCTGCTTTGTCAGTACCCTGAGCCTGGGTGAGAGAGGATGAGGAGGATGAGGAGGGCTTGGTCATCCACTCTACTAAGTCTTCGGCATGATGCGGCTCAACACGTCCAGCTGCCGAAAAGAAGGACAAGCGTGTCCCATGGCCACGTGCTGATGGCGATGCACCGCGTCCATGACCAGCACTGTTGTCTCTAGACACAGAGCCTGCTTGCCCTCTTTTTTTGGCTCCTGACTGTCTGCCTCTCCTTGTTTACCTTTCAGACATTCTAATGGCCTGCAGGGAAATGGGAAAAGCAGCAATACAGGCTAAGTTAGGGTGTAATATGGTCAGGAGGCACACTCCGCCCGCTGTAAGTGCCGCAAAATCCTGTTTGTGTAACACACCAGGAAAAAGCAGCAATACAGGCTAAGTTAAGGTGTAATATGGTCAGGAGGCACACTCCGCCCGCTGTAAGTGCCGCAAAATCCTGTTTGTGTAACACACCAGGAAAAAGCAGCAATACAGGCTAAGTTAAGGTGTAATATGGTCAGGAGGCACACTCCGCCCGCTGTAAGTGCCGCAAAATCCTGTTTGTGTAACACACCAGGAAAAAGCAGCAATACAGGCTAAGTTAAGGTGTAATATGGTCAGGAGGCACACTCCGCCCGCTGTAAGTGCCGCAAAATCCTGTTTGTGTAACACACCAGGAAAAAGCAGCAATACAGGCTAAGTTAAGGTGTAATATGGTCAGGAGGCACACTCCGCCCGCTGTAAGTGCCGCAAAATCCTGTTTGTGTAACACACCAGGAAAAAGCAGCAATACAGGCTAAGTTAAGGTGTAATATGGTCAGGAGGCACACTCCGCCCGCTGTAAGTGCCGCAAAATCCTGTTTGTGTAACACACCAGGAAAAAGCAGCAATACAGGCTAAGTTAAGGTGTAATATAGTCAGGAGGCACACTCCGCCCGCTGTAAGTGCCGCAAAATACTGTTTGTGTAACACACCAGGAAAAAGCAGCAATACAGGCTAAGTTAAGGTGTAATATGGTCAGGAGGTACACTCC
The DNA here is from genome assembly GCA_029206835.1 of Rana muscosa. Taxonomy (NCBI): domain Eukaryota; kingdom Metazoa; phylum Chordata; class Amphibia; order Anura; family Ranidae; genus Rana; species Rana muscosa. The sequence goes on from JARGYO010005603.1 coordinate 20,222,337, forward strand.
GCCCGCTGTAAGTGCCGCAAAATCCTGTTGGTGTAACACACCAGTAAAAAGCAGCAATACGGGCTAACTTCAGGTGTATAATGTGCAGGAGGCTTAGCAACAATGACACTGACACTGTCCCCTGCCTATCCTTCTCTCTCCCTGTACACAAGGTTTATCAAAGTATATGACACTGACACTCTCCCTGCCTATCCTTCTCTCTCCCTGCACACAAGGTTTAGCAAAGAATATGACACTGACACTGTCCCCTGCCTATCCTTCTCTCTCCCTGTACACAAGGTTTATCAAAGTATATGACACTGACACTCTCCCTGCCTATCCTTCTCTCTCCCTACACACAAGGTTTAGCAAAGAATATGACACTGACACTCTCCCTGCCTATCCTTCTCTGTCCCTACACACAAGGTTTAGCAAAGAATAGATTTGACAAGATTTGACACTGTCCCTGCCTATCCTTCAGTTTCCCTGCTCCGGAACACACTACACAAGGCCGCCGCGCTGGCGGCCTTTTATAGTGTGGGGCGTGTACTAAACCCCCTCAGCTATAATTGGCCACAGGCATCCTGCCTGTGGCCAATCATTGCTCTCCTCGCTGCCGGCGCTGTGATTGGCCAAGCATGCAGGGTCACAGTGCATGCTTGGCCAATCACAGTGCCGGGATTGCACTGCGATGGCGCAGTGTATTGTGGGCCGTTCGTGTCACTCGAATTTGGCGCGAACGGCCCAAATCGTTCGTTGTTCGCCGAACGCGCGAACAGCCGATGTTCGAGTCGAACCTATGTTCGACTCGAACACCGAGCTCATCCGTAGTGGTCACCAGTGGCGGTGCGTCCATAGCCGCCCCCTCTCGCTCCTGCGCCCACTCACAATACCAATACATAGGTTCATGCATTGCATGAACCTATGTATTGTCGCCGCCGCTGCCGCCCACTATTCAGCTATTCAGATGGCTGGCCCCCTGTTGAGTGCCGGCCATCTGAATAACAGCGTCTGGTTGGTTTTTGGAGCTGCTGGCTCTGATAGGCTTCCCAATTACAGCCTGAGGGCTGTAATCGGCTTCCAAATAGTTAACCAGAGGACGCACGGGGGTGCGTTCCCTGGTTAACACTGACAGGCGTTTCAGCCAATCAGGTTCACCGGGTCTGGTTACCGGTAACCTGATTGGCTGAAGCGACATCGAGGGCGGGAGAAGACATCGAGGACGGAAGAAGGACGGCGCTGAGGAAGGTAAGTGCAGGGCTGGGGGGACAAACTGGCTGTATTTGGGGGAGACAAACTGGCTGTATTTGGGGACAAACTGGCTGTATTTGGGGACAAACTGGCTGTATTGGGGGGGGGCAAACTGTCTGTATGTGGGGACAAACTGGCTGCATTTGGGGACAAACTGGCTGGCTGTATTTGGGGACAAACTGGCTGGCTGCATTTGGGGACAAAGTGGCTGCATTTGGGGACAAACTGGCTGTATTTGGGGACAAACTGGCTGCATTTGGGGACAAACTGGCTGCATTTGGGGGGGGGGGGAAACTGGCTGCATTTGGGGACAAACTGGCTGTATTTGGGGGGAAACTGACTGTATTTTGGGGACAAACTGGCTGCATTTGGGGGGAAACTGACTGTATTTTGGGGACAAACTGGCTGCATTTGGGGGGAAACTGGCTGCATTTGGGCACAGTGGCTGCGTTTAATGGGCACAGTGGTGGCAATTGATGATTTTTTTTTTCAGTTTGTTTGCGCCCCCCCAGCACCAGCCGCCACTGGTGGTCACAATGATTGGTGTCAGGCTGCAGTAATAAAACACAGCATTGATGTCAGTAGGCTGTAACAATGACCCCCAGCACTGCTGCCAGAAAATGCAAATAATGCAAAAAAAAAATCTGTGTCATTAACCAATTCCTCCCTCTCTACAAAACAAAATAAAATGTTTTGGCTAGAGTTGGGCTTTAAGCCATTAGCTCCTTGCAGATGGTGTATTTTTTGAGTCATTCCTTAGTCCTAGCATTATAAAGTGGAATCTTCTAAGATGGCATTGGATTGCACTGTAAATGTCAGGCATAAAACTAGTGCCTTAAGTATTTATGAATATAGATCACAATCACAATGTCACAGTTTTATAAAAATATCACCCATTCCTCTTGCCTGAAATACCATGAAGCCAGGCAGTGAGTGACTAACTATTAACCTTTTCCAGACATGTAGAATTGCGTTTAAAGTCATAATCAGACCTAAATAACCCTAATGCAAAAGTATAGGCTTATCGTGTTTCTAAATAAAGCAAGCTATTTGAAACCACTAAGGATCAAGCAAAGTGTTCCAGTTAATTTAATATTTTTTTTCCCTCTGCTGCACTTCCATAAATACAATGCAGCTGTCCATTTGCTAATGGTGATGTGACTTTTAGTAATTTCCTTCTTAGAGAGTAGGGAACACAAAGGTAATGGAAAAATGCATACAGAAGAAAACTGCACTTGCACTTGTTTGGGTAGGCAGAAACTGAAGTTAGAATAAGTAGTGAGGAATACATTTTATACCTAACGGGAAGGGGGTTTAGACTCCATGATTAAAAAGGAAATCAATAAAATAAAATGTTATCTTAGGCAGGTTCTAATTGATCCCAGTGTTCTCATTGATCTGATTAACCCTCACTATCTATCCTAGGTTAGGATGTTAAGGGCTCTTGCTCACAGGTGTTACGGAAGTACCTTCCTCGCTTACTAAGTAATTAAAACCTTTTGTCTATATAAAATTAAATCAAACGATAGCGGTGCAAAAAGAGAAAACAATTACATTTATTTATACAGGAATGATACCACCTAATATCAAGATGATACCAATGTTACACAATAATACCAATAGGAACAAGAGAGCAAAAGAGAAGTAAGATTCATCTTCTTAAAAATGGGAGAGAGAGAGAGAGAGAGGGAGAGAGAGAGAGAAAAAGAGAGAAAAAGATATTACACAGAGATACTACGTCACCATGCTGCTCAGATCAAGGGCCAAATAGACCGAGCTTTGGGTCTGCATTCAGGTATATACACTCTGGTAAAACCCCTCCCCTCCTCATGATGTTCTAAGACCTGGCATTCCCTTGAGGGGTGGGGTTTTGCTAGATTGGGTGAGGGGCTCAGTTAGGCCAGGACACAACCTGTTCCTTTGTCAACTCCCACCTCCTTTGATAAGAGGCTTTTGTCCGATGAAATTCCACAGCTGTGTATGCTAAGTATTCTAAACATGTTCTAACACTATAGAGTCATTGAAAGATAAATTTAAGTCACCTTATTAATAAAGTATTGTAAAAACATATACAACCATATATACTGTGAGGGGGTTAACTCGGTAGCGGGTGTGTGTGACCCCCTGGTTGGGCTCCCCACACAAAAACAGGGCCAGCAGACGGAGGTTGTGGTTTTCAAAATCAAAAGGTGCGGTTTATTTCTCTATGTACAGTGACAAAAACACAGCAAAGCCAAAAAGAAACAAACAAAATAAATCCTGGTCAGTTTGACCTCTGACTAAACATGCAGGTTTCCTAAACTAACAACTGGGATCAGCCTGGTGCTGTCCTAGTCCCTAAGTCCCTGGTTTAGTAAAAGTCCAAACAAATAGCCACACAGGCTTTGCCTCACCGCACAGGGGTTCACTCTCCCTAGACAGTCCACACAGGTCTGGTTCCAGGCATGAGCTAACATCTAATGAAGCTGGGATTTCTTATAGAGGCCTAAATGAGCTGACAAGGTTCAGCTGGTCTCATCAACTCCCTGTCTGTACGACGCCCCACACTCTCCCTAGAGGTATGAGTCATTCATGAGCCCACTAGCCTCAGCTGGGCTTCATCAACTCCCTAGTTGTATAAGTCGGCATAAAGCCTGAATCTGGGAGAAATATATCTACCCCCCTGGATGCAACCAGGTGACTTTACCTTCCTGCTGTCACATACCCCCCCCTCTTGTTTTAACCTTGGGGTTGGAACACCAGCAATCAGGCATTCATGTACTCGAGACAAAGCATCCACATTCCCCATTTGAACGCCAGGGCGATGCTTTACTGTGAAGTTGAATTCCTGTAGGGCCAGGAACCACCTATTCACTCTTCTATTTGTCTCCTTGTTTTGAGCCATCCACTTTAACGGAGCGTGATCCGTAACCATGTCAAAGTGCCTACCTAGCAGATAGTACCGAAGGGAATCTAGAGCCCACTTCACCGCTAAACATTCCTTTTCAACCGTGGCGTAATTTACCTCATGGGACTTCAACTTCCTGCTGAGGTAAATGACTGGGTGCTCTTCCCCGTTCCAGACCTGGGACAATACTGCTCCTAACCCCACATCTGACGCATCACTTTGTACGACAAAGTCTTTAGAGAAGTCGGGGGAGTACAACACTGGCTGGCTACATAAGGCTTGTTTCAAGAATTGGAATGCTGCCTCAGCCTCGGGGGTCCATTTAATCATGACCGACCCTTTCCCTTTCGTCAGGTTGGTTAGGGGCACAGCCTTAGAAGCAAAGTGGGGAATGAAGCGCCGATAATAACCCGCGATTCCCAGAAAGGCTCGTACCTGCTTCTTGCTGTTGGGACGTGGCCAACTCTGGATGGCCTCGACTTTGTTGAGTTGGGGTTTTATTACTCCCCTGCCAATGGTGTACCCAAGATATTTGGCCTCCTCCTGCCCAATGGTACACTTCTTGGGGTTAGCCGTAAACCCCGCTTCCCGAACAGAGTCCAGGACTGCTTGCACTTTTGGCAGATGTGAGGCCCAATCTGTGCTATGGACAATTACGTCATCCAGGTAAGCCGCAGCATACTTCCGATGGGGCCTCAGCATCTGGTCCATTTTCCGCTGGAATGTGGCCGGCGCATTCTGTAACCCGAACGGCATTCTCTTATATTGGAACGCCCCGTCTGGGGTTACAAATGCGGTTTTCTCTTTGGCCGACTTGGCCAGGGGAATTTGCCAATACCCTTTTGTGAGGTCAAGAGTCGTCATGTATCGGGCTGTTCCCAGCCGGTCGATCAACTCATCTATACGTGGCATGGGGTAGGTGTCAAATTTTGTAACTTTGTTCAACTGACGAAAATCGTTACAAAATCGCCAGCTCCCATCCGGTTTAGGCACCAACACAATGGGACTAGACCAATCACTTTGGGACTCCTCTATCACCCCTAAGTTCAGCATTTTCTGTACTTCCTCCCGTATTGCCTCCCGTCGGGCCTCTGGGATCCGATAGGGTTTTAACTTCACCCTTTCACCGGGCGGGGTAATAATATCATGCTCTACCCCAGATGTTTGTCCCGGCAGCTCAGAGAACACCTCCTTGTTGCGAAGCACAAACTCCTTAACCTCCTGTTGTTGGGGTTGTGACAAGGTGGCTGCTATTCCAACCTCCGGAATCACGCAACCAGTTTGAGCTGGTGACCAAGTTTCTGCGACTAGGGACTCTCTATCCCTCCAGGCTTTCAACAGATTAACGTGATATATCTGTTCGGGCTTTCGCCTTCCTGGTTGTCTGACCTTGTAATTCACTTCGCTCACTTTTTCCATTATCTCGTAGGGGCCTTGCCATTTGGCAAGGAATTTACTTTCAACCGTAGGGACAAGTACCAATATCCTATCCCCCGGGGAAAAGGTACGGGTCTTTGCTCCACGGTTGTACACTCTCTGCTGTGCCAACTGCGCTTGGGCCAAATGTTCCTTCACGATGGGCATTACCTGTGCAATTCGATCTTGCATCAGGGCGACATGCTCAATCACACTCCTGTGGGGAGAACTCTCACTTTCCCAAGTTTCCTTGGCAATATCCAACAGCCCTCTTGGGTGTCTCCCATACAGTAACTCAAAGGGGGAGAATCCCGTAGAGGATTGGGGCACCTCCCTAATAGCAAACATCAAATAAGGAAGTAGACAGTCCCAATCCTTTCCATCTCTATCCACCACTTTCTTCAACATTTGTTTTAGGGTTTTGTTGAATCTTTCAACCAGCCCATCGGTTTGGGGGTGATACACAGATGTACGCAATTGCGTCACTTTGAACAATTTACACAGCTCTTTCATAACCCGGGACATAAAGGGTGTACCTTGGTCCGTAAGCAGTTCTTTACAAATACCCACCCGGCTAAAAACAAGAGATAGCTCTTTGGCTATGGTTTTGGCCGAGGTATTTCTGAGAGGGATCGCTTCTGGATAACGGGTGGCATAGTCCATTATAACCAATATGTACTGGTGCCCCCTAGCGGACTTGATTATAGGACCTACCAAATCCATTGCGATTCTCTCAAACGGGACCTCAATGATGGGTAGAGGGACCAGCGGGCTACGGAAATGTGGCATCGGGGCCGACCTCTGACACACAGGGCAGGAGGAACAATAATTTTCTATGTCCTTCATCACCCCAGGCCAATAGAATCTCTGTAATACCCTCTCTCGGGTTTTCTCTGTCCCCAGATGACCTCCAAGAATGTGCCCATGGGCCAACTCCAACACCAACTTCCTGTAAGGTTTGGGCACCACCAGCTGCTCAACGGTTTCTTCTGCCCTTTTTGCCACCCGATACAGTAGGTCCTTCTCTACGCTGAAGTATGGGTAAGTGCAGGTATTATCTGGGTTCACTAACTCGCCATCTATTTCCACTACGTTTTCCCGTGCCTTTATTAGGGCGGGGTCTTTTAACTGTTCTGTGGCAAAATTTTCCCTGTGAACCTCCAGATCAGAAAACTCCACAGACGGTAGGTTTTCGTCTGAGGAGGTGGGCTCCTCTCCAGTTTCTTGAGTCTCCCCTGCCAATACTGACAAGGGAAATTCTGGAGAGTCCTCACCACTCTCAGAGGAGTTCTGGCTATCACATTCCTGGTACATAGGGGCACCAGTGGGGGGCTCAGGATCATCCCACAGTTCCCAGAACTTCGGAAAATCCCTTCCCACAATGGCGTCATGCGGTAACTGAGATACTAAGCCCACTGGATGAGAGAGGGTACCTTTGGGGGTCTCGAAACACACTGTAGTCACTGGATACTCTCGGGTGTCCCCATGCACACAAATAACAGCTACCTTGCTATTCCCAGAGACCTCTGTTTTAACTAACTCAGCCTTTATCAGGGTCACAAGGCTACCTGAATCCAACAATACCACAACATTTCTACCATTAACACACATTTTGCATAAATGTTTCTCAGTTCCTCGAATGGCAGTGCATGCGACTGTCGCACACAGCGACTGACGTCTGCCCGTCAGAAAGTCACACTGCATGGGTTCCTCCACAACCGGGCAATTGGCTGCAATATGTCCCGCTTGCCGGCAGCGGTAGCAAACGATCCTTCTTGCGGCCTCTTGAGCCGCTGATTTCCCAGGCTGTTCTCGCCAAACTTGGGGTAGAGCTCCCACCCTCTCACTCTCTCCACCCTCACCCCTTGGAATCCTCTTATCCGCCCCTGGGGATGGTCTGGTCTTAGGGTGGAAAGTCCGAGAGTCTCTGGAAGAGGCCGTCAGGTTCTCTGTAGCCAAGTATCTCTCTACACGATCCACAAGTTTACCGGCCGTTTCTGGGTCTCCGTGGCTTACCCACTTTTGAATGGCGGTAGGAAGAGCTCTCAAGAAACGATCCATCACAACACGTTCCACAATCTCCGGTGCGGACAAAGTCTCTGGCTGTAGCCACTTCCTGCTCAGGTGAATGAGATCATACATTTGAGACCTGGGGGGTTTTCCAAGCTGGAAAGTCCAGTTATGCACACGCTGAGCCCGGACAGCCAGGGTGACACCCAGCCTTGCCAATATTTCAGCTTTTAGCATCACATAGTCTTTTGCTTGGTCAGGCTCTAGGTCATAGTAAGCCTTCTGCGATTCACCAGTTAACAGAGGAGCCACCAGTCCAGCCCACTGCTCCTCAGGCCACTTTTCTCTTTCAGCAGTCCTTTCAAATGTGGTCAAAAATACCTCTGGATCATCCTCTCCAGTCATTTTTGTCAATAAACGACTCACCCCAAAGGACGCGGTATTAGTGGGACGGCTTTCCTCACTGGTCTGCGGACGTTGCTGCATTACTGCTTCCATTTGTTGTAGTCTCTGCTCTTGCTTCTGTAACAGGTCTATGAAGCGGGCCTCAGATTGCTGCTGGGCTTGTTGATGAGCTTGCTGCTGGGCTGCAAGGCTCCTTTGCAAACCTGCATTTGTCTGCTGTTGATTGGCATTTGCTAGAGCCAGCTGTTTCAGTATCTCCTCCATGCTGGCTTAAAAAAAAACTGCCTGCATTCTCCACCAACTGTGAGGGGGTTAACTCGGTAGCGGGTGTGTGTGACCCCCTGGTTGGGCTCCCCACACAAAAACAGGGCCAGCAGACGGAGGTTGTGGTTTTCAAAATCAAAAGGTGCGGTTTATTTCTCTATGTACAGTGACAAAAACACAGCAAAGCCAAAAAGAAACAAACAAAATAAATCCTGGTCAGTTTGACCTCTGACTAAACATGCAGGTTTCCTAAACTAACAACTGGGATCAGCCTGGTGCTGTCCTAGTCCCTAAGTCCCTGGTTTAGTAAAAGTCCAAACAAATAGCCACACAGGCTTTGCCTCACCGCACAGGGGTTCACTCTCCCTAGACAGTCCACACAGGTCTGGTTCCAGGCATGAGCTAACATCTAATGAAGCTGGGATTTCTTATAGAGGCCTAAATGAGCTGACAAGGTTCAGCTGGTCTCATCAACTCCCTGTCTGTACGACGCCCCACACTCTCCCTAGAGGTATGAGTCATTCATGAGCCCACTAGCCTCAGCTGGGCTTCATCAACTCCCTAGTTGTATAAGTCGGCATAAAGCCTGAATCTGGGAGAAATATGTCTACCCCCCTGGATGCAACCAGGTGACTTTACCTTCCTGCTGTCACAATACACGTAAAATCCTTTTAATTAGAGAGTTCCCTTGAAGCTTCTTGTTATAAATATGGATTTGAAAAATCTCCACCACAGTCCCCCCTGAAGTTCATTCTTGAACTTATGTCCTCCCTCAATGATTTTGTACCCACCCACAATGGCCCAGAAGCCCTGACCCTTCCCCTACCACCACTGCAGCCTCTTCCTTTCTTGAACCCGCCGTAACCCATCAAGGTAGACTTGAGACAGTCCTGGTGCCTTTGAGACTTCACATCCGACCCATGAGAGTCTGTACTGCAATGTTTCATCGCCCCGCTGCATTGGAAGAGCGGAACTCAACGATTAATGGCGGGATCCTTGCATAGCTTGGAAATATGGTGTTATGATTGTCACGCTTGTATCGGACCGCGAGACAGCACTTTTCAGCATGGTGAAGGAAAGTTTCAGAAGAGTCTTATTTGTGGCACGTTTTTCTTAAGAGATGCGTTGCTTCTTCAGGTGGTGGTTGGGTGGGCCTCCGGACAGTCGTGCATGAATACAAAAAAACAAAAAACAAAAAGGAGAACGTCAGACAGGAGTTATTGGCGGAATGTCAGACAAGAGCAGTGGCGTGGCCATTAAGACTAAATACCTATGAGGGGTGCAATGTGTACGAGTAAGGTGGGATCCCCACAGGGTACCGAGTCCGAGCCACGGCCAGTATCATCCATTGCCCTTGATGGTTGGGATAGTCAACACTGCCTGCTATTGTTAGGTCCCTGGGTTCACCACACCTGCTCACTGGACTCGGGTTAGAACAGTAGGTAGACTCGGGGAGGTAAAATTACATTAAGAAATAGGACCTGGATGTCCCGGGATACTTTGTGAAATATGGTACTTGTATGTTTCAGGAACCCATTCTATAGAACCCACTGGACTCTTAAAACTGAAATCAGGCAGAGATGGTAAACCCTTATGTGACAGTGGGGTCACTTTGGACACAGGGTGAATAAAAGAAACCCCCGATATGGTCTGTGATAGCCATATTCAAGGCTGTATATACATTGTATATAGATTGGATGTATACTGTATGTGGGGGTTAAGTATCATTGCTGTGAGGAATTAAGTTGTTTTGCATTTATATTGTTCATTTAAGTCTGTCCTTGTGTGTATTGTAAAGTGCCAGACAGACTGGCTGCCAACCCTTTGTGAAAAGATGTGTATTGGAGATCGTATATTCTATTGTGTTGGGATCTTTTGAAGCCTAGCAGACGTCAGGATGAGGTGTTGAGTCTTGGGATGTGTGGGTGGAGCTGGGCCCTTGTTCATGTTAAATCATGTGCCTTGAATTGTGTATAAAGTTACAATGTTTCTCAATAATAAATTCCATTCCTACTACAGAAGAGACAGAGTGCGTCTCGTCTTCTTCCAGAGGGGTCGGCTCCTATAGGAAAGGGTCGTTTAGCTGTGGATATCGGTAGCGAGTGGATGTGTGTCTAGGAGAGGGAACATCGTAAACGGCGTTAATCCCCTGGATATTGGGGTGCCGTTACATTGGTGGCAGCAGTGGGATTTTCCCTCCAGTTCCTAGGACACTCCAAGCCACCACAGTGAATGACCAAGCTATGCAGCCTGCAGGAAAGTCACGCTGAAAGACTTACTTGAGAGCCGAGATGAACCAAAGGAATGGTGATGCAGGACCCCGGTCAGTTGAAGATTTGTTTCAGCAATGAGTTTGAGAGCGCTTGGCATTATATGGTGCTAACCCATCAGAGACTGCCATACAGGAAGCCATTAGAGAAATCGAGCGGCAGGATGAGCGACAACATGAGCAGAGAATGGCGGAAATACGGCAATCAGAGACAACACCTAAAAAAGCAGCACCAACTGAAAGGAGAGGAGAGATACAGATACCAGCCGACATGGAAAAGGAATTCAGAAGGAGGTTGCGAGAGATGCAGATACAGCACAGAGTACCAGTATCAGAGGAGGTCCTGCTGGGATGGTCGGATTCGATCCGCTGCGAACTCTGGAAGAAAGTGCTAGCCCTCGAGCAGCAACACCAGGGAAAAGTTCTCCCCTCCATCCATGTAAGGTACTGGTCGCAGTATGAAGTACGAATGCTGTTATTGGGGGAACAACCGAAGCAGGAGTGGACAACTGAGTTAAGCAGGCTGATCCGGGCAGAGATGCGGTTGGACGAGAGCTACAGAGCCCTCCGGTGGTATGTAGCCCAAGAGTGCCCATGGTCAGCGGATGACAGCCCCACGGAAGGCTTTGACTATAATGGCCTGGGATTGTTGTATTGGAGGCTGTCCGAGGACCCTGACTTTGGGAGTGATCAGGAGTGGCGTTTGGAGGAAATAATGGAGCACAGAGAACAAAGACTGAATGTCTCGGAAGGGCACTGGGCACAGGAAGATTTGGAGTTTCTGGCCGTTCAGGAATGGGAGCTGGAGATTGCCTACAAACAGCTGCTAGACTCGGCTCAGCAGCAGGGTGGGGCTACCTTTGCCTGGGACTATCAGGAATTACCAGTTGACAACTATGAAATCCTGGCTGAAGAATCAGCAGTGGAAAATCTGAAGATTGCCCTCCCTAAAGCCGAAGTGGATGATATAGAGTTCCAGGGAGCTAGCCTGGCTGAAGAATCAGCAGTGGAAAATCTGAAGATTGCCACCCTTAAAGCCGAAGTGGATGATATGGAGTTCCAGGGAGCTAGGGCAGTTGGCTCATCTCCCCAGCCACAGATTACAGAAGGTATGGACTTAATGGACTGTGCAGAGGATGTTATGAATTATGCATCGCCCGCTCAAGTACTGGCAGCAGGACAAAGTACTGCAGACCCCTGCTCTACACCCGTGGCAGTGTTGGAGGCCCGAGTTGAGAAGGTGATGGTTCCTCTTTCTGAGTGGATTTCAGAGATGCAGGGAGGAGAAGCAGCCATTTTCCCTCCCCAACAGGTAGCCAGAGCAGATGGTGTGGAGTCCCCAGCAGGAGTACTGGCAACAGGGCAGAGTGATAGCAACCTGTGCTGCCCAGCACCGGAAACAACTGTGGAGTTTCAGGGAGCCGGGGCAGTTGGCCCCTCTCTCCAGCAACAAGCTGGGGTGGTAAAGCTTTTACCCCCAGCTGAATCACTGGCAGCAGGGCAGAATGCTACTGGCCGCTGCACACAACTGCCACTTGAGCGGATATCGGTGGATGGGACTGCGGTCTCCACTCACAGCAACCCAGCAGAAGAGCTGGCAACAGAGCCGAGTGCCACGGGCCTCGGCTCTCAACTAACAGAAGAGGGAGTTCCTGTGGTATTGGATGGGACTTCAGTCCCCACTGACACAACCCCAGAAAATGGTGTGACACTGAGACAGGAGGATGTCAGACTTGCTTTGCAAGTACTGGGGGACTTCCACCTACCACAAGTGGATGGGACTTCAGTCTCCACTTGTATACCCCAGGGATGCCGGGCAGTCGACCCAGATCCCCAACAGCATGACGGACTGAGCCCAGTCACCCTGTCTTCTCCCCAGCGGCGGGTATGTTCTCTGAGAGAGGCAGAGGTTGGCTGGGTAAGTAATGCTCTGCTTGGAGCAATTCATTTGTGGTACTGGGTGGATACCAGCATTGGAAGAATGGACCCATGGACTAACTTCTGAGTAGACCCGTCTGGGGTCCCCTCCTCTGTTAGTCCCCTGCCGAAAGGGGAGATGTGTGACAGTGGGGTCACTTTGGACACAGGGTGAATAAAAGAAACCCCCGATATGGTCTGTGATAGCCATATTCAAGGCTGTATATACATTGTATATAGATTGGATGTATACTGTATGTGGGGGTTAAGTATCATTGCTGTGAGGAATTAAGTTGTTTTGCATTTATATTGTTCATTTAAGTCTGTCCTTGTGTGTATTGTAAAGTGCCAGACAGACTGGCTGCCAACCCTTTGTGAAAAGATGTGTATTGGAGATCGTATATTCTATTGTGTTGGGATCTTTTGAAGCCTAGCAGACGTCAGGATGAGGTGTTGAGTATTGGGATGTGTGGGTGGAGCTGGGCCCTTGTTCATGTTAAATCATGTGCCTTGAATTGTGTATAAAGTTACAATGTTTCTCAATAATAAATTCCATTCCTACTACAGAAGAGACAGAGTGCATCTGGTCTTCTTCCAGAGGGGTCGGCTCCTATAGGAAAGGGTCGTTTAGCTGTGGATATCGGTAGCGAGTGGATGTGTGTCTAGGAGAGGGAACATCGTAAACGGCGTTAATCCCCTGGATATTGGGGTGCCGTTACACCTTACAATTCAAAACTCATCTCTGATATTCAAACAAAAGTTCCAGAAGATGAATACATTTATTTTTAAAGATAAAGCAGAACATTATCAGCTAATGGACTGGTACCATTACTTAAAGTGATTAAAGATAAGAATATGAACCAAAGAAAGTAGGAAAGAGAAAAGAAAGAGAAGAAAAAAAAAAATATTAATCAACAAAACATACAGGTTCAATGCTCCTTCGACCCAGACCGTTTGTCACCCATTTCCCTTTATGTCAAAGAGCACTGACTCTGCATTCATAAAAACAAACAAACAATATATAACTGTCCTGAGACAGTGCCTCGAAAAATAATATATTGTGGCTGTTGCAGCAGCAACTTGGCAGAAAAAATAAAAATAAAAAAAATAAAGGAGGAACAAAAAAAATAAAAATACTGTATTTATTGGCGTATAACACTCACTTTTTTACCCTGAAAATAGAGGGTAAACTGTGCCTGCGTGTTATACGCAGGGGGCTGTGTAAAGTTTTTTTCCTGAAACTTCCCTCTTAAAGTTAGGGTGCGTGTTATACGCCTGTGCGTGTTATACGCCGATAAATACGGTAGATAACTCTTCTCCCCTATTAGTTGTGACAGCAGGAAGGTAAAGTCACCTGGTTGCATCCAGGGGGGTAGATATATTTCTCCCAGATTCAGGCTTTATGCTGACTTATACAACTAGGGTGGAGAGTTGTATAAGCCCAGCTGAGGCTAGTAGGCTCATGGATGACTCATACCTCTAGGGAGAGTGTGGGGCGTCGTACAGACAGGGAGTTGATGAGGCCAGCTGAAGCTTGTCAGCTCATTTAGGCCTCTATAAGAACTCCCAGATTCATTAGATGTTAGCTCATGCCTGGAACCAGACCTGTGTGGACTGTCTAGGGAGAGTGAACCCCTGTGCGGTGAGGCAAAGCCTGTGTGGCTATTTGTTTGGACTTTTACTAAACCAGGGACTTAGGGACTAGGACAGCACTAGGCTGATCCCAGTTGTTAGTTAGGAAACCTGTATGTTTAGTCAGAGGTCAACTTGACCAGGATTTATTTTGGTTATGTTTCTTTTGCTTTGCTGTGTTTTGTCACTGTAAATAGAAAATAAACCGCACCTTTTTTGATTTTGAAAACCACAACCTCCGTTTGCTGGGCCTGTTTTGTGTGGGGAGCCCATCCCGGGGGTCACACACACCCGCTGCCGAGCTAACCCCCTCACAGTTGGTGGAGAATGCAGGGAGTTTTTTTTAAGCCAGCATGGAGGAGATACTGAAGCAGCTGGCTCTAGCAAATGCCAATCAACAGCAGACAAATGCAGGTTTGCAAAGGAGCCTTGCAGCCCAGCAGCAGACAAACGCAACTTTGCAACAGAGTCTGGAGGCTCAGCAACGAGCCCAGCAGCAATCTGAGGCCCGCTTCATAGACCTGTTGCAGAAGCAAGAGCAGAGACTACAACAACAGATGGAAGCAGTAATGCAGCAACGTCCGCAGACCAGTGAGGAAAGCCGTCCCACTAATACCGCGTCCTTTGGAGTGAGTCGTTTATTGACAAAAATGACTGGAGAGGATGATCCAGAGGTATTTTTGACCACATTTGAAAGGACCGCTGAAAGAGAAAAGTGGCCTGAGGAGCAGTGGGCTGGACTGGTGGCTCCTCTGTTAACTGGTGAATCGCAGAAAGCTTACTATGACCTAGAGCCTAACCAAGCAAAAGACTATGTGATGCTAAAAGCTGAAATATTGGCAAGGCTGGGTGTCACCCAGGCTGTCCGGGCTCAGCGTGTGCATAACTGGACTTTCCAGCTTGGAAAACCCCCCAGGTCTCAAATGTATGATCTCATTCACCTGAGCAGAAAGTGGCTACAGCCAGAGACTTTGTCCGCACCAAAGATTGTGGAACGTGTTGTAATGGATCGGTTTTTGAGAGCTCTTCCTACTGCCATCCAAAAGTGGGTAAGCCATGGAGACCCAGAGACGGCCGATGGTCTTGTGGATCGTGTGGAGAAATACTTGGCTACAGAGAACCTGACGGCCTCTTCCAGAGACACTCGGACTTTCCACCCTAAGACCAGACCATCCCCAGGGGCGGATAAGAGGATTCCAAGGGGTGAGGGTGGAGAGAGTGAGAGGGTGGGAGCTCTACCCCAAGTTTGGCGAGAACAGCCTGGGAAATCAGCGGCTCAAGAGGCGGCAAGAAGGATCGTTTGCTACCGCTGCCGGCAAGCGGGACATATTGCAGCCAATTGCCCGGTTGTGGAGGAACCCATGCAGTGTGACTTTCTGACGGGCAGACGTCAGTCGCTGTGTGCGACAGTCGCATGCACTGCCATTCGAGGAACTGAGAAACATTTATGCAAAATGTGTGTTAATGGTAGAAATGTTGTGGTATTGCTGGATTCAGGTAGCCTTGTGACCCTGATAAAGGCTGAGTTAGTTAAAACAGAGGTCTCTGGGAATAGCAAGGTAGCTGTTATTTGTGTGCATGGGGACACCCGAGAGTATCCAGTAACTACAGTGTGTTTCGAGACCCCCAAAGGTACCCTCTCTCATCCAGTGGGCTTAGTATCTCAGTTACCGCATGACGCCATTGTGGGAAGGGATTTTCCGAAGTTCTGGGAACTGTGGGATGATCCTGAGCCCCTCACTGGTGCCCCTATGTACCAGGAATGTGATAGCCAGAACTCCCCTGAGAGTGGTGAGGACTCTCCGGAATTTCCCTTATCAGTATTGGCAGGGGAGACTCAAGAAACTGGAGAGGAGCCCACCTCCTCAGAAGAAAACCTACCGTCTGTGGAGTTTTCTGATCTTGAGGTTCACAGGGAAAACTTTGCCACAGAACAGTTGAAAGACCCCGCCCTAATAAAGGCACGGGAAAACGTAGTGAAAATAGATGGCGAGTTAGTGAACCCAGATAATACCTGCACTTACCCATACTTCAGCGTAGAGAAGGACCTACTGTATCGGGTGGCAAAAAGGGCAGAAGAAACCGTTGAGCAGCTTGTGGTGCCCAAACCTTACAGGAAGTTGGTGTTGGAGTTGGCCCATGGGCACATTCTTGGAGGTCATCTGGGGACAGAGAAAACCCGAGAGAGGGTATTACAGAGATTCTATTGGCCGGGGGTGATGAAGGACGTAGAAAATTATTGTTCCTCCTGCCCTGTGTGTCAGAGGTTGGCCCCGATGCCACATTTCCGTAGCCCGCTGGTCCCTCTACCCATCATTGAGGTCCCGTTTGAGAGGATCGCCATGGATTTGGTAGGTCCTATAATCAAGTCCGCTAGGGGGCACCAGTACATATTAGTTATAATGGACTATGCCACCCGTTATCCAGAAGCGATCCCTCTCCGAAATACCTCGGCCAAAACCATAGCCAAAGAGCTATCTCTTGTTTTTAGCCGGGTGGGTATTTGTAAAGAACTGCTTACGGACCAAGGTACACCCTTTATGTCCCGGGTTATGAAAGAGCTGTGTAAATTGTTCAAAGTGACGCAATTGCGTACGTCTGTGTATCACCCCCAAACCGATGGGCTGGTTGAAAGATTCAACAAAACCCTAAAACAAATGTTGAAGAAAGTGGTGGATAGAGATGGAAAGGATTGGGACTGTTTACTTCCTTATTTGATGTTTGCTATTAGGGAGGTGCCCCAATCCTCTACGGGATTCTCCCCCTTTGAGTTACTGTATGGGAGACACCCAAGAGGGCTGTTGGATATTGCCAAGGAAACTTGGGAAAGTGAGAGTTCTCCCCACAGGAGTGTGATTGAGCATGTAGCCCTGATGCAAGATCGAATTGCACAGGTAATGCCCATCGTCAAGGAACATTTGGCCCAAGCGCAGTTGGCACAGCAGAGAGTGTACAACCGTGGAGCCAAGACCCGTACCTTTTCCCCGGGGGATAGGATATTGGTACTTGTCCCTACGGTTGAAAGTAAATTCCTTGCCAAATGGCAAGGCCCCTACGAGATAATGGAAAAAGTGAGCGAAGTGAATTACAAGGTCAGACAACCAGGAAGGCGAAAGCCCGAACAGATATATCACGTTAATCTGTTGAAAGCCTGGAGGGATAGAGAGTCCCTAGTCGCAGACACTTGGTCACCAGCTCAAACTGGTTGCGTGATTCCTGAGGTTGGAATAGCAGCCACCTTGTCACAACCCCAACAACAGGAGGTTAAGGAGTTTGTGCTTCGCAACAAGGAGGTATTCTCTGAGCTGCCGGGACAAACATCTGGGGTAGAGCATGACATCATTACCCCGCCCGGTGAAAGGGTGAAGTTAAAACCCTATCGGATCCCAGAGGCTCGACGGGAGGCAATACGGGAGGAAGTACAGAAAATGCTGAACTTAGGGGTGATAGAGGAGTCCCAAAGTGATTGGTCTAGTCCCATCGTGTTGGTGCCTAAACCGGATGGGAGCTGGCGATTTTGTAACGATTTTCGTCAGTTGAACAAAGTTACAAAATTTGACACCTACCCCATGCCACGTATAGATGAGTTGATCGACCGGCTGGGAACAGCCCGATACATGACGACTCTTGACCTCACAAAAGGGTATTGGCAAATCCCCCTGGCCAAGTCGGCCAAAGAGAAAACCGCATTTGTAACCCCAGACGGGGCGTTCCAATATAAAAGAATGCCGTTCGGGTTACAGAATGCGCCGGCCACATTCCAGCGGAAAATGGACCAGATGCTGAGGCCCCATCGGAAGTATGCTGCGGCTTACCTGGATGACGTAATTGTCCATAGCACAGATTGGGCCTCACATCTGCCAAAAGTGCAAGCAGTCCTGGACTCTGTTCGGGAAGCGGGGTTTACGGCTAACCCCAAGAAGTGTACCATTGGGCAGGAGGAGGCCAAATATCTTGGGTACACCATTGGGAGGGGAGTAATAAAACCCCAACTCAACAAAGTCGAGGCCATCCAGAGTTGGCCACGTCCCAACAGCAAGAAGCAGGTACGAGCCTTTCTGGGAATCGCTGGGTATTATCGGCGATTCATTCCCCACTTTGCTTCTAAGGCTGTGCCCCTAACCAACCTGACGAAGGGGAAAGGGTCGGTCATGATTAAATGGACCCCCGAGGCTGAGGCAGCATTCCAGTTCTTGAAACAAGCCTTATGTAGCCAGCCAGTGTTGTACTCACCCGACTTCTCTAAAGACTTTGTCGTACAAAGTGATGCGTCAGATGTGGGGTTAGGAGCAGTATTGTCCCAGGTCTGGAACGGGGAAGAGCACCCAGTCATTTACCTCAGCAGGAAGTTGAAGTCCCATGAGGTAAATTACGCCACCGTTGAAAAGGAGTGTTTAGCGGTGAAGTGGGCTCTAGATTCCCTTCGGTACTACCTGCTAGGTAGGCACTTTGACATGGTTACGGATCACGCTCCGTTAAAGTGGATGGCTCAAAACAAGGAAACAAATAGAAGAGTGAATAGGTGGTTCCTGGCCCTCCAGGAATTCAACTTCACAGTAAAGCATCGCCCTGGCGTTCAAATGGGGAATGTGGATGCTTTGTCTCGAGTACATGAATGCCTGATTGCTGGTGTTCCAACCCCGAGGTTAAAACAAGAGGGGGGGGTATGTGACAGCAGGAAGGTAAAGTCACCTGGTTGCATCCAGGGGGGTAGATATATTTCTCCCAGATTCAGGCTTTATGCTGACTTATACAACTAGGGTGGAGAGTTGTATAAGCCCAGCTGAGGCTAGTAGGCTCATGGATGACTCATACCTCTAGGGAGAGTGTGGGGCGTCGTACAGACAGGGAGTTGATGAGGCCAGCTGAAGCTTGTCAGCTCATTTAGGCCTCTATAAGAACTCCCAGATTCATTAGATGTTAGCTCATGCCTGGAACCAGACCTGTGTGGACTGTCTAGGGAGAGTGAACCCCTGTGCGGTGAGGCAAAGCCTGTGTGGCTATTTGTTTGGACTTTTACTAAACCAGGGACTTAGGGACTAGGACAGCACTAGGCTGATCCCAGTTGTTAGTTAGGAAACCTGTATGTTTAGTCAGAGGTCAACTTGACCAGGATTTATTTTGGTTATGTTTCTTTTGCTTTGCTGTGTTTTGTCACTGTAAATAGAAAATAAACCGCACCTTTTTTGATTTTGAAAACCACAACCTCCGTTTGCTGGGCCTGTTTTGTGTGGGGAGCCCATCCCGGGGGTCACACACACCCGCTGCCGAGCTAACCCCCTCACATAGTGATCAACAGGTGAACAGGATCACTGTCACTAACAATTTACAAGTCGGGTACAAAAACAAAAATATATATATATATATATATATATATATATATATATTAAAAAGGAGAGGCTAAACCAATGGTTGCCAAAAAACTTTTTTAGAATTTAGTCACCCCGACTGTCTTTTAATATTACAGACTGAACAGGCTTATCCCTAGAACAAAAAACAAGAAAAATATAGTTCTAGGGTCCTCTCTTAAATGCGCAAGCTACTCTAAATCGGTCTCTTAATAGTGACCCGCATTGGGACCGCAACAGGATGGAGTTTACTAAAGTTTTGGCCCCAAAAAATCTTATTTCCATCTCCCTTGTTATCTCCTTTCATACTCAACCTCAGGACTGCTCCAGAACCTCTGGAACTCCCCACCTTTAAAACCATACGCCCAGCCAGGCGCTCCCCTTTCCACACCTAGGTGTCCCTAAATACTCTTTTATTCCAGGAAGCCTACCCCGCCTCCACCTAAAATGTTACCTCAGCCCGCTCCATATCAGATAATTCCCAGCGGCTATTATTTTTGTTCCACCCCCTCCCCTTAGATTATCAACCCCTAGAGAAGGGCCTTTTTATTCACGCCTTGCCCAAACTGTTGGCACCAATTAAATCCTGTTGCCCAAAGTTTAACTACCCATCTTTTAACTCCTCCCCAAATCCCAACGGAAGTTTCACTAAATGTAAGGGGATGTCATGTTTGTTAAAAAAAACGTTCTTTCGGGGCTATCGGGGTGCAACCTGGGGTTCCTTCTATATCCCTCCCAAGGACAAGAGTGTAGGTACAATAGACTCCCCGAGGTAGTGTACCCTGCCGAGTACAATTCCACTTGATGCTGAAAACAGTGTATCATTAGCCATGTGATATCAGCATCAGTACCCCAGCATCCGGTATTGAGTCTAACAACACCTACACCATCGAAGCAATGACAAAAACCCACAAAATTCTATCCCAGTGACCATGCCCAGGGTATATCATGCACCCCTACCTACTGTTAGGTTCATGACACACCCTTGTTCCATGACTAACGCCACATCAGTATCCTCTAGGTCAAATAACCAAACTCGCCTATATCCCAAATAATACCCAGGTGCTTCCTTCCCAGCAATGATCTCCCCATCCAGAACACAGAGTGAAATACATTCACCCCTGTGTATTGGCCGTGCAAGGGACATTGTGGTCACACTTCTGACAGAGGAAAATATCAACCTGCCCCCAGCTTCCGTACCCTCCGATCACATGTGGGTCACTTAGCCACAAATGCAACAAGATAGAATCCCCAGTCAGTAAGCCACTGGTGCCCTCAAATCTACAGACCGAGTCTGCATTTCTGTAACACCTTTTCACAATCCAAACCAGTACAGCCCATCCAGGCATTCGACTACCACTTTGGATTAGTGTAGGCGACATGTTTTGGCACAGTCTTACTGAGTGGTGATGCTAACTCATCAGGCCACTGCCCCTCATAGAGAGATTTGTACAAACAGCTTGATGTTGGTTGACAACTCCACCTGCCCATGTGTGCACACCAGAGCCAATGACATATATCTGCCCTGTACCATCCCATACTCTCTACCAACCTCTCACCATGGCTGACAAAATCTTGAGCCACTTTACACTGGGTCCTATTCCCCCCCATATAGTGCTGAATACATCCCTCCTCTTCCGGCTACTCCTCAGAGATAAGCGTCCTGCATGAACCTCACTCTGTGTCCGCACATCTCTGGGAGCAAGCCACTGGTATCATGACCGCACTTGATTCAGTGTGTATTCAGCACATATAGGATAATAGGTTCTTATCAACCACTATGAGATGCTAGAGCGCCATGTGGTGACGGAATACTGTAGGTACCTGCACCATATTCAGTGTCCCACATGTCCCCCATTAAAAAAAACATTTCCTCCTTTCAATCCCTGTCCTGACTCAAACCCCTCAGAACCAGATGGACTCCAGTGTGTAACCCAGTAGAGTGATAGGATAGTACCCAAATTGACCGTGATATGTGCACAATGTTCCGTCCCTGCCATTAGGGATGAGAATAGTACTAGTTACATTTTGACAACCCTGGAACTGAGTCATCCACCACTCCATAGGACTCATAGTCAATTCAGATACTACCCCACCTGCCTGTCTTTATAAGGTGGAACTTGTCACACTGAGTAAGAGTCAGTCAACTCTCCGAGGTTTTTAATTCTGGCCAGTGCAGGTTGAATGTCCTACCCTTTCCCTGATATGTAGCCCAGGACCTCCCAATGTGTTCCTGATTATTTCCAGCTCCATAGTGTTAACGGTACCCGGTGACCCGCCTCCCGCTCCAAAGACAGTCGCCATTAGTGATGAGCCGAACACCCCCGGGTTCGGTTCGCACCAGAACCCGCGAACGGACCGAAAGTTCGCACGAACTTTAGAACCCTATTAACCACTTGTCCCCCGCCCACTGTCAATTGACGGCGGGCGGAGGATACTCTCGTTCTGGGAGGACGTCATATGACGTCCTCCCTTTAAAACGAGCTAGGAGGCGCGCGCTTGAAGCCAGCGGCGCGCGCGCGCGCCCACCGCGTTCACGAGGCCCCGGTGCGCGTGCCCGGCGGCCGCGATTGCCGCCGGGCACCCGCGATTGCCCGGGAAACGAGCAGGAAAGTGGGTATCTGTGTGTAAACACAGAGATCCACGTCCTGTGAGGGAGAGGGGACTGATGGTGTGTCCCTTGTACATAGGGACAACCATCGGTCACCTCCCCCAGTCAGTCCCCTCCCCCCACAGTAAGAACACATTGAGGGAACATGAAAAAAGAAGTGGCAAATTGGTGGGACTTTTAATGAGGATAGATGGGGCCATTCAATCCCCTCCTCCATCCCTGAGTTAGGTGATTGATAAAGAACAGAGAGTGGGACTTTTGTGAGATACATGAAAGCAAATATAAATATACAATACAAAATAACTTTAATTGGTCAGAATGACTGTTTCTGCGTGTACATATACATGTCATTTCAAAACTGTATGCATTTTGCTATACGTAAAGATACATATGAACATTGGGTCAAACCAAAAAAAGCATGATAAAATCATTCCAACAAGGAGTTTATAAGGTAAAAAGAATTCAAGGGTCACATTGCAGGGAATGTTCAACATGATTTGTCAATCAAGCAAATTTTTGGGAAAAAATCAGAGTTCCACCTGGTGGGCATGTCACATATAAGGCGGTTCTTGGGCAGGTTCAACTCCTTTTGCAGCTCAGCCAGGCGAGCACTGGCATTATAAGATCTGCGGAAATGCACACAGACTTTCCTGGCCTGCCTCAGGACATCCTGTAAGCCCGGGTACCTGCCCAAGAACCGCTGCACCACCAGGTTAAGGACGTGAGCCACACAGGGCACATGGGTCAGTTGTCCCTGTCGGAGAGCGGAGAGGAGGTTGGTGCCATTGTCGCAAACTACCATTCCTGGCTTAAGCTGGCGTGGCATCAACCACCTCTCGGCCTGCCCCTGCAGAGCAGACAGAACCTCTGCCCCAGTGTGGCTCCTGTCCCCCAAACACACCAGCGCAAGCACGGCATGGCATCTTTTTGCCTGCGTACTTGCGTAGCCCCTTGAACGCCTACGGAGCACCGCTGGTTCCGAGGACAAAGCACAGGAAGAGGCCATGGAGGAAGAAGAAGAGGAGGGGGTGGAGGACAGAGGTGTGTCACAACCAGTAGTAGCATTTTGGAGGCGTGGCGGTGGAACAACCTCCAACACTACTGCACCTTGTCCTGCATCCTTCCCAGCTGCCAAAAGAGTGACCCAATGGGCCGTGAAAGAAAGGTAACGTCCCTGTCCATGCCTGCTGGACCATGAGTCAGCGGTAATATGCACCTTACCGCTGACTGCCCTGTCCAGCGAGGCCAAGACATTGCCTTCCACATGCCGGTAGAGAGCCGGAATCGCCTTCCGTGAGAAAAAGTGGCGTTTGGGAACCTGCCACTGAGGAACCGCACATTGCACAAACTCACGGAAGGGGGCCGAGTCTACCAACTGAAAAGGCAGCAGTTGAAGCGCTAGCAATTTAGCCAAGCTAGCATTCAACCGCTGGGCATGTGGATGGCTGGGAGTGAACTTCTTTCGACGGTCCAGCAGCTGGGGCAGGGAAATTTGCCTGCTAGAATCGGACGTCGGTGTACTGCTAGCAGAGTGCCCGCAAGTACTTGGCTGTGACACACCTAATTCTACACCTTCATTCCTCTCAGAGCAGGTTTCAGAGAGGACTGAAGGTATAGTGGGGTTGGAGATCCCAGCTGATGCAGTGCAAGAAGAGGTCCGCTTTGTTCTTTGGTGTGGGTCTTTAAGGTAGGCTTGCCAACGAGCTGCATGGCAGGTAAACATATGTCTGGTCAAGCATGTGGTGCCCAAGCGGGTGATGTTTTGGCCACGCGATATACGCTTGAGACATATGTTGCAAACAGCAGCTGTGCGATCTGATGCACTCGACTCAAAAAAGGCCCACACCAAAGAACTTTTTGAATAACGGGCAGAGGCAGCGCCCTGCACAGGCGGAGCTCTGCGGTGTGATTCCGTCGGTGTGCTGCCCTTACGCTGGCCCCCCGAGGGCATCCTGCCTCGTTGGAGATGTGCCTCCTCCTCATCCTCCTCCTCCTCCTCCTCCTCTCTCCTATTAGGCACCCACGTGGAGTCAGTGACCTCATCATCCCCTCCCTCCTCATCACTGGAGCCAATCTGGCAGTATGCTGCAGCTGCTGGAACATGACTGCCAGATTGGTGTCCTTCTTGAGCATCCCCTCTCTCTGCTCTCACGCTACTGCCTTCCTCTAGCTGGGTATCATCATCAGACCCTTCGAAATGCAGGGCATCCTCCTGGAGCATGTACCCAACACTGTGCTCAAACAGTTCGGGGGACTCCTCAGGAGGACATGGTTGGTCTAGGGAAGGAGTGACTGATGATGACATTGATACCAGGGAAGAGGACGCTTTGGCAGCTGCTTTGCCAGTACCCTGAGCCTGGGTGAGAGAGGATGAGGAGGATGAGGAGGGCTTGGTCATCCACTCTACCAAGTCTTCGGCATGATGCGGCTCAACACGTCCAGCTGCCGAAAAGAAGGACAAGCGTGTCCCATGGCCACGTGCTGATGGCGATACACCGCGTCCATGACCAGCACTGTTGTCTCTAGACACAGAGCCTGCTTGCCCTCTTTTATTGGCTCCTGACTGTCTGCCTCTCCTTGTTTGCCTTCCAGACATTCTAATGGCCTGCAGGGAAATGGGAAAACCAGCAATAAGGCCTAGCTTCAGGAGTATATTTTGCAGGAATCACACTACGCCTGCTGTAGGTGCTGCAAATGCCTGTTGGTGTAACACACCAGGAAAAAGCAGCAATACAGGCTAACTTCAGGTGTAATATGGTCAGGAGGCACACTCCGCCCGCTGTAAGTGCCGCAAAATCCTGTTGGTGTAACACACCAGGAAAAAGCAGCAATACAGGCTAAGTTCAGGTGTAATATGGTCAGGAGGCACACTCCGCCCGCTGTAAGTGCCGCAAAATCCTGTTGGTGTAACACACCAGGAAAAAGCAGCAATACAGGCTAACTTCAGGTGTAATATGATCAGGAGGCACACTCCGCCCGCTGTAAGTGCCGCAAAATCCTGTTGGTGTAACACACCAGGAAAAAGCAGCAATACAGGCTAAGTTCAGGTGTAATATGGGCAGGAGGCACACTCCGCCCGCTGTAAGTGCTGCAAATGTCTGTTGGTGTAACACACCAGGAAAAAGCATCAATACAGGCTAACATCAGGTGCAATATGGTCAGGAGGCACACTCCGCCCGCTGTAAGTGCCGCAAAATCCTGTTGGTGTAACACACCAGGAAAAAGCAGCAATACGGGCTAAGTTCAGGTGTAATATGGTCAGGAGGCACACTCCGCCCGCTGTAAGTGCCGCAAAATCCTGTTGGTGTAACACACCAGGAAAAAGCAGCAATACAGGCTAACTTCAGGTGTAATATGATCAGGAGGCACACTCCGCCCGCTGTAAGTGCCTCAAAATCCTGTTGGTGTAACACACCAGGAAAAAGCAGCAATACAGGCTAAGTTCAGGTGTAATATGGTCAGGAGACACACTCCACCCGCTGTAAGTGCCGCAAAATCCTGTTGGTGTAACACACCAGGAAAAAGCAGCAATACAGGCTAAGTTCAGGTGTAATATGATCAGGAGGCACACTCCGCCCGCTGTAAGTCCTGCAAAATCCTGTTGGTGTAACACACCAGGAAAAAGCAGCAATACAGGCTAAGTTCAGGTGTAATATGATCAGGAGGCACACTCCGCCCGCTGTAAGTGCCACAAAATCCTGTTGGTGTAACACACCAGGAAAAAGCAGCAATACAGGCTAACTTCAGGTGTAATATGATCAGGAGGCACACTCCACCCGCTGTAAGTGCCGCAAAATCCTGTTGGTGTAACACACCAGGAAAAAGCAGCAATACAGGCTAACTTCAGGTGTAATATGATCAGGAGGCACACTCCGCCCGCTGTAAGTGCCGCAAAATCCTGTTGGTGTAACACACCAGGAAAAAGCAGCAATACGGGCTAACTTCAGGTGTATAATGTGCAGGAGGCTTAGCAACAATGACACTTACACTGTCCCCTGCCTATCCTTCTCTCTCCCTGCACAAAGGTTTACCAAAGTATATGACACTGACACTCTCCCTGCCTATCCTTCTCTCTCCCTGCACACAAGGTTTAGCAAAGAATATGACACTGACACTGTCCCCTGCCTATCCTTCTCTCTCCCTGCACACAAGGTTTATCAAAGTATATGACACTGACACTCTCCCTGCCTATCCTTCTCTCTCCCTACACACAAGGTTTAGCAAAGAATATGACACTGACACTCTCCCTGCCTATCCTTCTCTGTCCCTACACACAAGGTTTAGCAAAGAATAGATTTGACACTGTCCCTGCCTATCCTTCACTTTCCCTGCTCCGGAACACACTACACGAGGCCGCCGCGCTGGCCGGCCTTTTATAGTGTGGGGTGTGTACTAAACCCCCTCAGCTATAATTGGCCACAGGCATCCTGCCTGTGGCCAATCATTGCTCTCCTCGCTGCCGGCGCTGTGATTGGCCAAGCATGCAGGGTCACAGTGCATGCTTGGCCAATCACAGCGCCGGGATTACACTGCGATGGCGCAGTGTATTGTGGGCCGTTCGCGTCACTCAAATTTGGCGCGAACGGCCCAAATCGTTCGTTGTTCACCGAACGTGCGAACAGCCGATGTTCGAGTCGAACCTATGTTCGACTCGAACACCGAGCTCATCCCTAGTCGCCATTAAGCCTCTCTTTTTTTTTTCTAAGTTATGGGAAATAGTCTGGATACCCGGATTGAAAACCACCTGCCACCAGGTACACCCAATCCCTCATAGAGACTGCACACCGTCTCCCTCCTCTATCAATTCGGTAATCAGACAATGTTATACTTCACCCCTACAACACAAGCTGCCTACACTATTCAGACAGGACTCACATGAATGACAGGAGCCTAGTGCCACACTGGGGCACTGGTCTTCTTGGCCTGCAAGACACAGACAACTAGTTAAGGTACACAAGGATTCTAGGACAGGAAGGACACCTATGGGTGTAAACTGAGGAGAATACGGCATGCCCACACATACCTCGGACGTGAGGGCTCTTGGAACAGCCAAGCGCTGGTAACACCCCATACAACCTTCCTGCACAATTTTCCCCAGACTCAACCAAAACTATACAATATGAGGCCAGACCTATACCCTCTCAACTTGTATGCGATCAGGCAGGCCCTCATACCACACATTTGCAGGTAAATCTAAAATAAATGGGAAAACAAAATTGCATAATGTTTATCCAGCTTGAGAAACTGCTGCTACCAGACACACCTGACCAACAGACTATGACAAATCCCTTGCAGCACTGAGGCGCTGGGACCACTGAACAGTAGGGGGTACCTGAGCCGACCGGTGTGCCTTGAAACACACAGATATTTATTAGGCAATTGGTAACAAATAGCCACATAAACAGTCCCAGCAGGAAACTCTATGACAAGGGTTGGTTTGCCCTATTTCAGAGAGATGGGATTGCTTGGTGACACGGTAGGAAACAGGTTTGAACTACATTTGGGGACACACAGATAGCTAGGGACATTAGCTTCAGGCAATGAGCCAACCTTGTACAGCCAGGTATGGTTGGGCGTGTACCTAATTACAATAACAGCGAGTGGGGGTGTAAGCAGTCCTACTCCTGAACACAAGTTCGCCCAAAGTGACATCAGACCATTACCCTTTTACCACAAAGTACAGTACCCCTGGCAGAGATTTAGAGATTTATAATGCCCCTTAGCCTCACATATGTGTTAGAGTGCTAATTATCCCCGGCAGTCTTACTCAACCTTTAATTTATAACAACTAATATGCGGACTTCAGTTAATTGGTTCTGCTACTCAGTGGATCAGAACATACAACACACACTGGGTGGTCCAAAACACAACCGAATGGACTGACAACTAGACATTCCAACTAGATAATGGTGGCGACAACCTAAAACATTTACATGTGAAACCCGACCAACCAGGAAAAATAATTTTTTATAACGTTGTCTTATGGAGGCTACGATTTCCTCTTGTTCTGAAAGCCAGAAAACCCAATTATCGAATCTGAGGGATAAAATTCCAATAAAAGTTAGTGATAAACATTCCATTTTTCGCAATTTACAAAAAAAAACAATTCCAGTAACAAGACATTAGCATATGAAACACAAATATACATTACATTACATTACTTTACATTACATAAACCGTCCACATTTTTTTAAAATACCAAAAATTGTTGAGCTCAACTTTTTATTAATATGTATTACTTCATACACATTAATCCCACGTGGTTTTTGTTTTTATGGTATAACAATAATTCCCCCCAAAAAAATGTATTCACCATGGTGAGAAAAAAAATTAGCCACTTGTCCGAAACTTTTTAACAGTACCATTTATCAACTAATCATAATACTTCACCACAAAATCCCTTGCTGAATTGTCTTCTGTAACACAAACACATTTTAGTAAATGCACCTTTACAAAAAAACTATTACAGATAATTAACCTGGCTCAGTTCATTTGCATGTCAATACAATTCGTTTTACATTCTCACAGATCTGGTTGGAAAGAAAGGGGGGTCATTTTGGGGGACATTTTGGGCTGTCAGCAGCTGAAAACATAACATAACATCACAGATCAGCACGACACCTCTCGCATAGTCTCCACACACACACATATTCACACACTTAGCTAGGTCATAAATGACCTCTAGACATCACAAAAATCAGCATCTTTTCTGTCATGACCTGTACTTCTTAAACCCATAACATCTGTTTGGTATGGTTCCTCCTTGTCCACCTGTTCATCATTTTTCTACCATCCATGCACATTAAGCATCTCTTTCCCAAGCATTTGGCTTGACCGTACCATTTTTTTTTTTTAAATACAGTTTATCAGTCCAGCGATCCCCAACATTGCATATTTCCCCACCCAAGGCCCATATACCAATCCTTTCTTCCTTCGGGGTCAAGTGGTAAGGTTCCCCACAGTTAGACTCCCTTTTTGAAGCGATTTTATTACCCATCCTTTACGGACGAAAGACCTTGAACTGATCCCGCAAACCTCTTATAGGTTGCTTTTTTTCCTCAGAGTTAGCTACTCTCTGACCAATGATTGGGTCGACGGGTACTGCCCCCGTCGCCGTTACTAATATTTTTTCACTACTTGCCAGAACAATCCCTGTTCTGACTATAGTCCTTCAAAAAATTAGCCTGGAGATTCTCCAAACTAAATAAATAGTTTAATCTCCCCGTGGACTTTTCCAAAGTATTCCAAAAAAAAATGACTGTATCACAGGGCTTCCCAAGCGTTCGAAGCTTGATTAGACCCTATGATTGCTTGTAGTGCATGAGGCAGTTTAACTGATGCCCACCTAATTGCAACATGATTTTTTAGCAGTTACAATATATGACCACCGCACATCTCATGGACAACGACAAAATGGTGGATGATGCCCAATTTTTCCCGCCAAAACCAGCATGGGACATACCACATGGGTTCCCACACACAAAGGAAACCAAAAAATAGTCTCCATCAGATTGCAACACCGAAAAAAACGCACTACTCCATTCGCACCAAACATAAAAATCTGCCCCAAAAGCTTACAATCCACCCGTTAGTAGTTTACACAGAAAGATAGATTCCCATACATCCAGATAATTCAGTGTGATTTAGTCTCCGTTTCCACTGATGCAATTCGCCATGCGACTTTGGGCACAAAGTCGCAATACAAATCGCTTCCCATTGATTTCAATAGCACCCATTACAATCTATGTGACTCAAAGCTGCAGTGACTCCATCAAAATCGCATTCAAAGCCACACCACAGTCGCACTAAAGCTGCCTTTTAACGTCACACTCTGAATCATGCGACATTGGAGTTGCGCCAGTGGAAACGCAGCCCTATACGCACAGGTTTGTTTCAATCCCAAAGATTGGCCTAATCTTAATCAAAGGGTGAACTGAAATTGATTCCACACAGAGCCCTTATCATTCATACCGACACCTTGCTGCAATTTCATTCTATATACATACATTATTCAAAAATCAGTCTCATCAAAATATTCGCCTAGACAAAAAAGGTAAAAAGTTAAGTTCTGAGAAGTTTTTGTTAGGTATTCAGACAGGTTAAAAAGACATAAGAAAACGCTTAGCATTTCTGGCGTTAGGACCAGCTCTGTCTACCATACGAGAAATAATATTCACCCAACTTTAAACTTCCTCACACGCCGGGCAACATCTGTTACGGAAGTACCTTCCTCGCTTACTAAGTGATTAAAACCTTTTGTCTATATAAAATGAAATCAAACGATAGCGGTGCAAAAAGAGAAAACAATTACATTTATTTATACAGGAATGATACCACCTAATATCAAGATGATACCAATGTTACACAATAATACCAATAGGAACAAGAGAGCAAAAGAGAAGTAAGATTAGTCTTCTTAAAAATGGGAGAGAGAGAGAGAGGGAGAGAGAGAGAAAAAGAGAGAAAAAGAGAGAAAAAGATATTACACAGACATACTACGTCACCATGCTGCTCAGATCAAGGACCAAATAGACCGAGCTTTGGGTCTGCATTCAGGTATATACACTCTGGTAAAACCCCTCCCCTCCTCACCATATGCTAAGACCTGTCATTCCCTTGAGGGGTGGGGTTTTGCTAGATTGGGTGAGGGGCTCAGTTAGGCCAGGACACAACCTGTTCCTTTGTCAACTCCCACCTCCTTTGATAAGAGGCTTTTGTCCGATGAAATTCCGCAGCTGTGTATGCTAAGTATTCTAAACATGTTCTAACACTATAGAGTCATTGAAAGATAAATTTAAGTCACCTTATTAATAAAGTATTGTAAAAACATATACAACCATATATACACGTAGAATCCTTTTAATTAGAGAGTTCCCTTGAAGCTTCTTGTTATAAATATGGATTTGAAAAATCTCCACCACACAGGTGCCAAAAATACCATGTTTTTAGGCATTCAGAAGGTTTTTTGTTTACAGGTGCGTAAACAGTGGCGGCTGGTGCTCAAAATTTTTGGGGGGGCGCAAACAAACAAAAAAAAAAATCAATTGCCGCCACTGTGCCCATTAAACGCAGCCACTGTGCCCAAACGCCACCAGTTTGCCCCCTCAAATACAGCCAGTTTGTTTCCATATACAGCCAGTTTGTTTCCATATACAGCCAGTGTGCCCCCATATACAGCCAGTGTGCCTCCATATATATATAACCAGTGTGCCCCCATATACAGCCAGTGTGCTCCCATATACAGCCAGTTTGTCCCCATATATAGCCAGTGTGCCCCCATATATATAGCCAGTGTGCCCCCATATATATAGCCAGTGTGCCCCCATATACAGCCAGTTTGTCCCCATATATATAGCCAGTGTGCCCCCATATACAGCCAGTTCCCCCCATATTCAGCCAGTTTGTCCTCCATATACAGCCAGTTCCCCCCAAATGCAGCCAGTTTGTCCCCCATATACAGCCAGTTCCCCCCATATTTAGCCAGCGTGTCCCCCATATACAGCCAGTTCCCCCCGAATGCAGCCAGTTTGTCCCCCAAATGCAGCCAGTCCCCCCCCAGCCCTGCACTTACCTTCCTCGGTCCGCGCGTCCTCGATGTGTTCTCCCGCCCTCGATGTCGCTTCAGCCAATCAGGTTACCGGTAACCAGATCCAGTGAACCTGATTGGCTGAAACCTCCACACAGTCTTCTCCAAGGAACGCACCCCTGTGCGTACCTGGGAGGAGTTTTTGGAAGCCGAATACAGCGTGAGAGCTGTATTCGGAAAGCCTATCAAAGCCGCTGGCTCTGATAGGCACTTCCAAGTTACACCCACCACCGGCCACCGCTCTAATTCATATGACTGGCGCTCACCAGGAGGCCGGCCATATGAATAGTGGGCAGCGCGGCAGCGGTGACAATACACAGATTCATGCAATGCATTAATCTGTGTATTGTCTTTCAGTGGCGGTGCGGGAGCGAGAGGGGGCGGCGCTCCGGCGCCCTCTATGGACGCACCGCCACTGTGTGTAAATATCAATAAACTAGTGCTTCAGTTAAATCAGATAAAAAAAAAAAATCTGTATTACTGGTGTAGCGATACCCTCAACTTAAGAGGGCTGCTTGTTTGCTTGGGCCCTACAATGCACTGCTACCAACCCCTGGCAATCGTCTCTGACTTCTCTCTCTGACACAG
Source organism: Rana muscosa (assembly GCA_029206835.1). NCBI lineage: Eukaryota > Metazoa > Chordata > Amphibia > Anura > Ranidae > Rana > Rana muscosa. The sequence continues at coordinate 20,254,500 of JARGYO010005603.1, forward strand.
TGTTGATTTTTAAATATTAATATTTAATATTTAATAATCAATTAATATTCAATATTCAATGATTATTGATATGGTTTAAATAAGAGTTCTTTTTGACAAGATTTGAAAACTTCAATATAACAAGCATTTATTAAAGAATTAAGGTTATTAGTCTATCTAATACACCGCAAACATTTACAGTCTTTGGCAAGGGAGTAAATATTTGTTTCAAACACAACGTATATACATTACATTACAAATAGACAGACAAACATAGGAAAAATGCAAGCATAAGGGGTAAGTACTGGGAGATGGTCTAATAATTACCTATAATGAATCCTGGGCCCAGGTTCCCTCATCTCTCTACTCTCTACTGGATGGGGGATCCTTTTATGGAGCCTTCTCCCATTGACTAACCCAGGGCTGCTACGATTGGTTGCGGTTATTTCTCTCCTCCTTCCTGCCGTTATATTAATTTCCCACACTAGCCCACTCTTTACTGGAATTTAGTGATAATTGGATTTGAAGATAAATTAATTCAACCGGAGGTCGTTAACTTCCCTTGAATGGGGCGCTTAGCTATGCATGGAACTAGCCAGGAATAATTACCCCTTAAATGGATATGGGTGTTAATATGGGAGAATACACACGCCTTTATCTAGAGAATAAAAAGCGGTGCCGCATAGACTACTAGTTTCAGCTGTGATCTCTTTTCTAGCTTGTTTGACTACTAAGTTATCTCGTCAGACCATAAGACTCCACAGCTCTTGTTACCCCACCTTCATGCATATTCAATAAGAGGACAGGTAATTAGATTGTCCTCCAGCCCAGCTTGTCAGCCAAGTTAACCCTTTGCAGACCCACATATTTCCTACTCTAAATTATATATATACATATATGTTACAGATATTCCCAGTTTACAAGGAAATTATTCATAAAAATTCCTCATAAGGCAACAGATGACCCCTTGTGGCAAGTTGAGACAGATGAGACGAGGCCACACTTAAGTGAGTAATTGTTTATGTCTAATTTCCGTTAAATTGTTACGTTTCTCCCTCTGCCATCTTAGAAGTCGGCCAAGATATATCACCATGCCCGTCATGAAAATCAGTACCCCACATTGCACTATGAGAACACCTTTTATTCCCATTTCCACCCAGGTCCTAGTTGTGACTAGGCTGAAATCCCCAGCATGTAAAAGTTAATTCAAACTCTTCCCTGTTTTCACCATGTCATTACTAATATAAATTATATGGGTAACCTTCCTTGCAAGCAAATTGTGAAGGTTTACTGACAGAGTATCAATTTTTACATCAAAATGGGGTATGTATGTGGTAGGATCTGGGACATCAGGGGTACTCTCAATGATATAGTCTTCTGTTAACACTGGTATGGGGGTTACTACAGTTTCCCCAATAGTAGTGTACTCATGTGGAATGAAGCAAAAATTTGGATAGGGTATTGGACATGACTGACCCCCATAGAGAAATGTCTGGTGATTGGTAACGACACAGTACAGTCCATCCATGTGGTAGGTGACCCTTGTGCTTGGTGTTCTCCATTTTGACAACTTTACTGGGCAGTTAGCTTCCATCTCACTTGGCTTGAGGTGGTTGGCATGGACTGGTTTCTTGAGGTGGTTGGCGTGGACTTTCCAGTTGGGGGTCCCTTGCTACTTTGGCTGTGGGAACTGGGTCATTGCTTAGACCACAGACTGGAGTGTCCATTTCGAACACATCACAAGGGCATAAGTATCTATTGTCTTTGACAGTGCAGCAGGCAGTGTGTGGTGCTTTCCATCGCCCTTGAACTTGAATGAGCATTTTGGGGAGGTGCAACCTTTCCTTGTACATGTCATTTTCGAGGTATCCGAGGGAGTGTATGGACGCCATTGTGTAAAGCAGTCATCTTGTGGATGGAACACGGTATGTGGACAGTGACTGGCTCTTCTTGCAAGCAAATGGCCCTCTATTTGGGTGTGATGTCACTATCCCTATATTTCGAATTGTGGAAACTGGCACAGGTTTGCACTTGTCTCCAGAATGTACATTCATTCCACCACTAGTATTAGTGTGAGTACAATACCACTGGGTAAGGTCTATATCTTTTACTTTCCATACGCAGTGCATTATACCTCTTTGCCCATACCATCCTCTCTAGCTTCATGTTATAAACCGTAAACCTTTCCTCCTCTGCAAGCCCCTCAACACCCTGCAGAACTGGTTTCAGCACTTGCCGACCCTCCTGTTAAAAATTTCCGATATGCCTGCGAATTGCTGACAAATCGTCTCTGTTCCAAATTGACATGCCAGATCCATAAAGTCCTGGGATGGACGCGAGTATGCTGTCCAAGCCCTTTAACTTTCTGGATCTGAAAATGCCCCTGTGGGGAGGGAGGTTTGGTTCTGTAAATGGATCCTGAGTTCGGCTTGCATGGGAGGCAATCAAATCTACTAGCAAGGAAGAGTAAAACAGACCCATTTGTCCGGGCACATGAGCCGAATTCGGCCATGTTCCACTGGGACAAATTAAGTATCAACGGCACATGAATGAACTTAACGTTATTAAACAATATTACAGGGATTGAGGTTGCCGTTAGGCTGCTAGGTGGTACCTCTTGCATTGATGGGCATTCCAAGGATGTTGGTTCATAATAGGGGATTGCAACTGTATTTTTGGGCACAGTTGTAGGAGCAGGGGTGTTAGTCTTTGGGGACACATGTAATAAGATGGATTTACCCTCTAGGTAGTAGACCGGATTCTTGGTCAACGATCACGCTGATGAGCATTCCAGTGTCCTCTCCCTTGGTGTGTCCGATCAGATGGAGCAGGATCACAATCCACCTCGACTTCATGGCTCTAAAAGGGAAGAAAGCAGAACATTTTAGTTGCAGGATTTTGTGAGGGCACAAACGCTGGGGCACAAGACTGAGTCCAGTAAATTCCAAGGAATTTCCCAGATCTCCCCCCCTTGTGCTCCTTGTTTGGCCAAACAATCCGCTACCTCATTTTGTTCCCAGTATGGGGCAGTGCCTAAATTACCTTTTACTTTGCACCCCCATGGTTGGACTGGCAACTTTTGCACCAATGTTACAATAAATTTCAACAGGGATGCATGTTTAAGTGGAGACCCATCTGAGGACATGTACTGGTGGGTGTGCCAGAAGGGCAGAATTTCTGTAATAGTATTACCGACCCACGCAGAATCTGAGTATAAAACGATTTCTTGGTCCCTTTTCATCAGTTCTAGGGCATGAGAAATTGCAGCCAGCTCAGCAAATTGTGCTGATTTGACTTGCCATGACCGAAAGATTGATGTTTGGGTCTTTTCATGTGGTATGTTAAGATATATTCCAAATCCTGCATGTGGGGAACCCTCTGTTGTGTTACACTATGTGATTATTCTTGCTCTGTGTCTTTAAGATCTGTCCCCTTCTTTCTAGCTGAACTCTCTCTCTCACCGTAGTTCTTTATATATCTCCTCCACTTCCTGATTCTGGTCATTACTCCTGTATATCTTCCATGCTAAACATCTTACATGTGGCTTACAACTGCAATGTTTTTCTACCTATGAATATCCATCATTAAACGGAACATTCGAAAGGATTCATCGTCTGTCGTCCTAACTGTGAGTTTATTCATTGAGTTAAACTGCCTGTATCGATGCAAGGGATGAATATCAAACCAGCTTGAGTAAGGCCTACTTAAACCTGGAGATGAACTTTATCGCTTTGTAGTTGAGACAGAACAGTAGAAAAACTGAGTTTCACAGCCTAATTACAAGATTTCTGCATGTCAGTACTGAAACAGACAAGATTTACTGCCCTCATAGCAAGACAGAAGGGACAGAGCAGCACATGGCAGCCTTATAGCCTGAGACAATCTGCACAGTGTCATATTTCAGCACACAGATCCTGCCTGCTTTCACAGTCAGTCTGCTATCATGAGTGACCAAGCTTCTGCATGTGAACTCACATCTCCTTCCTCACAAGATCCTGAAAAAACTGAGTTACCCAAACGCTCAGTTAAACCCACTTGGAAAGTAATGGAGAATTATGAAGCTTCAAGGACTGAATTGTCAAATAGCTTGGAATTAGTCTGGGAGAAAATCCTTGCTGAAGCCAATACAGTGTCTGTTGAATGTGAACTACTGACACTAGAGGGCGCCATTAAACAACTTTCTGCCTCATATGAGCTTTATCAGCTTACCAGCAGCAAATTCACTAATGTCTTGCAAAACATGAATACAGAAAGTGCGATGACACAATTAAAGCGCGTCAATGCTCTCAATATTGAAAGAGACAGTTTTATCCAGCAAACCAGATTAAAGGCAGAAGCAAAAATAAAGCTGTTACAGGACACTGCATCTCACAGATCTGTTTCCACCAGACGTTCTAAAAACTCGTCAAGATCCCATAGTTCAAGATACTCAACACTCAGTGAGCGACTTATTAATGCCCGCGCTGAAGTGGAAGCCAGCAAAGTGCAGGTGGCATATGCAGAAAAAAGAGCAGAGTTGGAAGCGGAGTCAGCACGTCAAAAAGCAGAGTTGGAAGCTCAGAGGGCAGAGTCGGAAGCGCAGTCAGCACGACAAAGAGCAACAATGGAAACCTTAAATGAACAGTGTAAACATGACGCAGCTATGGCAAAGCTAAGGGTCCTACAGCAAGCTATCAGTGCAGACGAAGGTGCAAGTGAGAAAGACAGCATTAACCTAAACATAGCAGATATGGAAGACCCCCTCAAACGCACTAAAGACTATGTCCTAAGCCACTGCAGTGCACACTCCATTGTCTCCAATGCTCCCGACTACATAGAAACTCCTTCACAGCTTCAAGTTAAAGAGGTTCCAGCAACTTCCTGCACTCAAAATCACTCCACTGCATTTCCTACCTGCCTACCTTGCCTGCCTTCATACGTCACAGAGCATCAGCGCAAGCTTCAAGCAAGTCATCAATCTCCAGTCATCGGTACAGCCTTGAATCAACGTACCATTGGAACAACTGACTTCAAGCAAGCAACTCACCTGGATGCATCTGCTGCACCATATTTCCCTGTGTCCTTTAACAACAATGTCAAAGATAACGCAATCAGCACCATACAGCCAACAGCATCTCACATAAAGGCGGAGACAACTGAGACAGAAGAGTTTGTGAGGTACATGCTTCGCAGAGAGCTCACAAAGACTGGTCTTACAAGTTTTGATGACCAACCTGAGAACTACAGAAGTTGGAAATGTGCCTTCAGAACTACAATCAGCAATATTGGCATTACAGCTGATCAAGAATTGAATCTGCTGATCAAATGGCTTGGTCCTCTATCTGCTGCACGTGTTAAGCCATTAAGATCGGTTTTCATGGACAATCCTACTGCAGGCCTCACAGCTGCATGGGAGCGACTAGAGCAAAGTTATGGCAGTCCAGAAGCTATAGAAAATGCTTTGTTCATGCGTCTGGAAACTTTCCCAAAGATATCCGGTAAGGACAACAAGGAGTTCCAGAGACTGAGTGACCATCTCCTTGAGCTTCAGCTAGCCAAGACAGACTCAAAACTACCTGGACTCAGTTACCTTGACACTCCAAGAGGGGTAAACCCAATTGTCTCCAAGCTCCCGTATGGTTTGCAAGAGAAATGGACTGCACTAGGGTCATCATACAAAAGAGAGAACAAGGTTTCCTTCCCTCCATTCTCTTTCTTCTGTGAATTCATCAGGGAAATTGCAGAGACCAAGAACGATCCAAGTTTTTCCTACGGTGAGTACAGCCTCTTCTCACCCTTTCCTAAGAGTACCAGTCTTCAGGGCAACTATAGAAACCATAGAGGCCCAGTGTCTGTGAAAAAGACTGACATCCTTCCCACCCCTACCACAGTTCTGGCCACGAACAAACAGAGTAGGAAGATTGAAAACCCTAGCAGATTGTGTCCCATACACAAGAAGCCACACCCCCTCAATAAATGTATCGGCTTTAGGAAAAAGCCTCTGGAAGAGCGCAAGGAGCTTTTAAAGACATTTAGGGTATGTTTCAGGTGCTGTGCTTCTACAGAACATTTTGCAAGGGACTGTAATGTGTCCATCAAGTGCATAGAGTGTGGCTCTGAAGAACATGTGCAAGCCCTCCATCCTCTTGAGCCCAGCTCTGCACAACCTGCCAACACTCCTCCCAGGTTAACGCATGGCGGGGAGAATACAGACCAAGTGCCTAATTCTACCATCATTTCTTCATCCTGCACTGAAGTTTGTGGAGAAGGCCGCTGTGGTAAGTCCTGTGCTAAGATATGCTTGGTGAACATATACCACAAGGATCAACCAGAAAAGTCTCTAAAAGGCATATGCTATCTTAGACGATCAGAGCAATCGATCACTTGCAAAATCGGAATTGTTCAATCTATTTGAAATAAAAGGCGAAGCTCATCCTTACACCTTGGGTACCTGTAGTGGAACTATAGAGGTTTCTGGAAGAAGGGCTCATGGACTCATGGTATCTTCTCTCAAAGGTAACTTGCAATTACCCTTACTTACACTTGTTGAGTGCAATCAGATACCTGCCAACAGGGAAGAAATCCCTACTCCAGCTGCTGCTTTCCATCACCTTCACCTCAAGGTAATAGCAAATGAGATACCGCCGCTTGACAAAGATGCTCAGATCCTTCTTCTGTTAGGAAGAGACATTCTAAGAGTTCACAAGGTACACAGACAAGTCAGTGGACCCCCAGATGCCCCATTTGCCCAGCGCACGGATCTAGGGTGGGTCATCATAGGCAATGTCTGCATAGGCAAAATGAAAAGACCTACCAACATTTCGTCATTCAAGACAAATGTTCTGCCAAATGGCCGAAACACTTACTTTGAGCCATGCCCACATCACTACTGGGTGAAAGAGAAGATAGCCAGCCACGAATGGCAACATGGTATCTCAGGTGACACAAGCCCTTTCTCCTGCCATGATGGCGACTTTGGCTCTACAGTGTTTAATGCAACCAGTGAAGATGACATACTGGCTCCTTCAATGGAAGACAAAGAAATCATCAAGGTAATGGACAAGGAGTTCTTTCAAGATGACTCCAATAACTGGGTAGCACCCCTACCCTTTCGTCTCCCAAGAGAGAGATTGCCCAACAACTTACAGCAGGCCATCAGTAGATTCTCCTCCTTAAAGCGAAACTTAAGCAGGAAACCAGAGATGCAAAAGCACTTTGTGGACTTTATGCAAAATGTATTTGACAGAGATCATGCAGAGCCTGCTCCCGCACTAAAGGAGGGAGAAGAATGCTGGTACCTTCCATCCTTTGGCGTGTATCACCCACGCAAACCAGACCAAATCAGAGTTGTCTTTGATTCCAGTGCTCAGCACGAAGGTGTTTCTCTTAACAACATGCTCCTTACCGGACCCAACTTGAACAACAGTCTAATAGGAGTCTTGATTCGTTTCAGACAAGAGCCTGTAGCAGTAATGGCCGACATTCAACAGATGTTTCACTGCTTCATCGTCAGAGAAGACAACAGAAACTACCTCAGGTTTCTATGGCACAAGGACAATGACCTCAACAAGAAAGTTATAGATTATCGCATGAAGGTACATGTCTTCGGTAACAGTCCTTCCCCAGCAGTGGCAACTTATGGGCTAAGGAAAACAGCTCAGACTGGAGAAGTTGAATATGGATCTGATGCCCGTCAATTTGTTGAAAGAAACGTCTACGTTGACGACGCACTTAAGTCCTTTCCAACTGCTAAAGAAGCAATTGATCTTCTCACCAGAACAAAGGAGATGCTGTCTGTAGCAAACCTTAGACTGCACAAGATTATATCCAACAGCCAGGAACTTATGAATGCCTTTCACTCTGAGGACTATGCCACTAGTCTAAAAAACCTTGACTTAGGTACAGATGTGCCTCCTGTACAGCGAAGTCTGGGTTTGTTGTGGAACATCAAGCAAGACAAATTCACCTTCCAAGTGTCAACTTGTGACAAACCCTTCACTAAGAGAGGAGTCCTGTCCGTGGTGAATAGCATCTATGACCCACTGGGTTTCCTTGCTCCAGTTACCATTCAAGGTAAGATTTTACTAAGACAGTTGTCTACTGAGAACATAGACTGGGATACTCCCTTGCCTAGTGAGAATCAACACAAGTGGGAAAGGTGGAGATATTCTTTGAAGTCACTAGAAAAACTTCAGATTCCCCGTTGCTATGTTCCAGGATCCACTTCAACTGCTAACCGGAGAGAGATTCATATTTTCTCTGATGCATCAGTTGAAGCTATTGCTGCAGTAGCCTATTTGAAGACCTCTGAACTGAATGGAGAATCACACTGTAGTTTTGTCCTAGGCAAGGCAAAACTCACTCCCAAGCCTGTACATACCATACCAAGACTTGAACTTTGTGCAGCCGTGCTAGCAGTAGAAATTGCAGAGGTCATACGAAGTGAAATGGACACTACAATTGATTCTTTCACCTTCTATACAGACAGTAAGGTAGTACTCGGTTACATAAACAACCAAACAAAACAATTTTATGTGTACGTCAGCAACAGGGTTGAACGTATCAAGAGATTCTCTCTACCAAGTCAATGGCATCACGTTCCCACTGAACTCAACCCAGCTGACTGTGGGACCAGAGCCGTGTCACCTGCCGCTCTTCAGCACAGCTTATGGCTGTCACCTCCAAGGTTTCTGCGTGAGGACTCTTACTTACTCCCTATTGACACCACCTATGGGCTAGTAAACCCTGAAGATGATAAGAAAATAAGAACTGTGAACACCTCACTCCACACTTCTGTAAGTACAAAACAGAAGCTGCGGTCACACCATTACAGGCATCAATGGAAGCAGGTGCAGCATCTAGCCAATGTGTTCTGGCATCGCTGGAAGAAAAAGTATCTTCATCACCTTCAAGGTCGTAACAAATGGCAAGCATCTAAGCCGAATCTTAAGGTTGGAGACCTCATCCTTCTAAAAGACAAGGAAGTTTGTCGGAATGAGTGGCCTATGGGTCTTATTACTAAAGTTATGCCCAGCGACGATAACAAAGTCCGGAAGGTAGAAGTCAAGGTAACCAAGGGAGGATCGACACGAACCTTTAGTCGACCAATTACAGAGTTAGTACTCCTTTTGCCAGGTGAGTGACTTGTGCAAGGACTAGCCATGCTGTTGGCACGGCAGGGAGTACATTGCTGCCATCTACAGGTTCTACTCAGAACTTTGGAATTATTTGAAGACATCATACTGTGACTTTATGTTCTTCATCCTGTTGAACTTACGTTTATTATTTGCTTGTTGCATGTTTTTCATTACAGGTTCCAGGACATTAGTCAGTATTGGACTTTTTGAAAATATATATTTTAGTTTAAGGTTATGAAATCTAAAGATTTCAGACGGGGAGTGTTGTGTTACACTATGTGATTATTCTTGCTCTGTGTCTTTAAGATCTGTCCCCTTCTTTCTAGCTGAACTCTCTCTCTCACCGTAGTTCTTTATATATCTCCTCCACTTCCTGATTCTGGTCATTACTCCTGTATATCTTCCATGCTAAACATCTTACATGTGGCTTACAACTGCAACGTTTTTCTACCTATGAATATCCATCATTAAACGGAACATTCGAAAGGATTCATCGTCTGTCGTCCTAACTGTGAGTTTATTCATTGAGTTAAACTGCCTGTATCGATGCAAGGGATGAATATCAAACCAGCTTGAGTAAGGCCTACTTAAACCTGGAGATGAACTTTATCGCTTTGTAGTTGAGACAGAACACCCTCCACGTAAAAACATGATCCATCTGTGAAAATTTGGACTGCACTTTCAGGGACATTTTCCTTTGCTGACAAAGGTCTAAAGAATTGTTGCGCAACTGATTGTGGTATGATATCACATCCTCATAAGGCAACAACAGTTAGGAAAAGGGAGGATGGTATAATTGTATTATCTCTATACACTATTATACAGTACAACCCCCTGCGTATACCAGCACAGTAATTGACACTCACCACCAAATTACTTAACTATAACTCTTTACTGAAAGTAGAAAGATAACAGAGTAATTTGTATAAAATATTCTATGCAGATCCCTGCAATATATGTGTGCACATTAAAAGGGTATGACAGTCAATAATGCAATAACACATCAACCCCACTGCTGCAATCCTCCCTCGTGAGCATAAAATGGCGCCCAGCAATGTCCCAAACTACCCAGTCAGGCCTGACTATTACTTAGAGTATAGTTTGCTGGAGAATCTTCGCTAGCAACTGTCGATGGTGCACATGGAGAAACCAATTTGTAATCCAGTAAAAGATGTAACAGAAATTTGCCAACTAGGCAAAGTTGGAGAGACTGGCAAACTCAGTTCAGCACTAACAGTCTCTCCAAAGAATAACTGTGTTCAATAATGGGCCTGGACAAAGTTAATAGGCACAAAGTTATTGATATGGTTTTGAGCTGGCGCTCTCTCACCCAGACCGGACCGATTCCTGTCCGGTTCCTCCGCTACTGTGAGTGGCGTCACAGTGGCCCACGATGCATCGAGTCTTCGGTCCTTCAGAAGATGATGGCACCTCAGGTGGATCGGATGTCTCACAGACACTCCAGCGGAACGGAAGGCTCTCTGGAACAAAAGCGCGAGGCCCAGGCTTCAGGCCTAGCGCGCGCAGCAGGTGAGTGCAGGGGATCCTCTTGTAAGGAGGGCGGCGTTCAGAGAGAGCGAACGAGCCCTGCCTCTCCCCTTTTAAAGTCCACCCCAGCAGTCCTTGCGCGGAGAATGGCACCCTGGGTGCCGCAAAGCATGCTGGGAAATGTAATCTTGCGGGTAAAACGATACCCCGCTACACTGGTCTATATTATACGTGTGAATACATGCATAAATCACACCTCCCCTATCATATTTAGCAATGTCAAAGGTAGAAGAATTTTTTACATGCATATACAGGTGTAAACATGCACACTATACAGACCATACTTAAAGGGGTTATAAAGGCAGAAGGTTTTTTATCTTAATGCATTCTGTGTGCAGCAGCCCCCCTCAGTCCCCCTAACACTAACCTGAGGTCCCTGTTTGTCCAGCGATGTCCATGAGTGTCTAAGCCGTCTGATATTCTCCTTCCTGATTGACCGGGACACAGAAGTGGCGCCATTGGCTCCCGCTGCTGTCAATCAAAGTCAGCTAGCCAATCAGGAGAGAGAGGGGGCGGGGCCAGGTTGTGGCTCCATGTCTGAATGGACACAGGGAGCTGTGACTAGGTTTGGGTGCCCCCATAGCAAGCTGCTTGCTGTGGGGGCACTGAACAGGAGTGAGGGGCCAGGATTACAGAAGAGGGATCCGAGAAGAGGAGGATCTGGGCTGCTCTGTGGACTGCAACAGAGCAGGTAAGTATAACATTTATGGCGGGAAAAAAAAACAAGGCTTTACAATCACTTTAAAGTGGAACTTTAGTCAATAAATTAAGTCCTGCTAGATTTTTAGTTCAGGCTGGCCCCTTTTGCAGGTATAGCTATGTAAAACATTAAAAATAAGTGCCTATACTGTTTAAAATCCAGTAATACATTGTTTCACCTTGCTCTGCACATGCTCAGTTCTCAATTTTTAAACGTTTTTAGGCACTGTCGAGTTTGTAGAGGCCTATCTGCTGACAACTTTAAAGTGGTTGTAAAAATAAATAACAAACATGCCTATAGTTACCTGCTCTGTGCAATCATTTTGCAAAGAGCAGCCCCAATCCTCCTCTTCTGGGATGCCCCGCCAGCACTCCAGGCCCCTCCTCTTCATCGGGGGCCCCCACAGAAAGCCGCTTTCCCTGGGGGCACCCATGCAGGTGTGCCCCGCCCCCCGCTGCCTTGTCAATGGATTTGATCGATAGCAGCAGGTGCCAATGGCTCATACTGCTATCAATCTGTCCAATGAGGAGAGAGACAGCAGTTGTAGCCGCTGCACTCGTGCACATCGTTGGATCGGATGGGCTCAGGTAGGATGCCTTCTGACCCTCTCCATACCATACTTTATGGCTACTTGGTTGTGGTTCACACTCTCATCTTATTTTCATCTATGAGCACAGACTCCTTTGATTGGTATTATGCTATTAGCTCTATACTATTTTCATGGATCTTTTCAGTTTACTATGATACACTGATTATGTATCCCTCTATTCTAGACTCTCTTTGGCAGTCCCCACTGGCGCAGCACCTGGTGCTATCATGCCTTCCAGTAACCCGGCCTCTGTGCATGGTGGGTGGGGGGTCTCTGTGTATGCGCCCCGTAGGCATGCTGCTTCATCACCTCAGCTCCCGGGACAGACCATCACCCTGGCCTTGGTTATATATCCACCAATCCTCAATTCTGTGACCCTATGTAAGTATCTGGGTTGGGCCGTATTGCCTTTCCCTACCACCATGAGTTACAATCATACCAATTATTTTATCATATTTTGTAGATATCTCTGAGCATCCGCCCCTGATGAGTGTCCCTCTTACACGAAACGTGTCAGGCAATTTGGGATGCAGACATATGTTTATACTACACTATCAACTCACCATTTATAATGTTATTGCTTTTATACAATTTTTATTCTCTTTGCATGTGCTGCTTTGATGTTTCATGTACATAGATGTATCATTGAATGTATCTACCAATCAATTTAGACCACTACGTGGCACAAGTTGTTATATACACATGTACTCTTGATGCCCATAGTGCACACACACATACATATGGGTGTGTGAACAATTATGAAATGATGTTTACTATAATGTCTTTTTCTATGTGGTTTTTGTTATTGACATGTTTTTTAAATTTCTATGATTAACCTCCCTGGCGGTATGATTCTGTCTGGAATTATGTACCAAAAGTGGTACAATTATTTTGCATGGAAATTTGGTGTTATGTATTGTAGGCCTGCAATTCTTAGTAATTACTTACTTAAACCTGACCAAACAAGAGTCTAGTAGACATCCCGGGTATGATAAACTTTGAAACACAAAATCATAAATTATAATAAAATAAATAAGTATAAATAATTATAACAAATAGTAATGCACCATATATACTCGAGTATAAGCCGAGTTTTTCAGCACATTTGTTTGTGCTGAAAATGCCCGCCTAGGCTTATACTCGAGTCTGTTTCCGACTTCAAGTTTGTGCGCCTGATCCCGGACATCCGTAGGTCCCCTGGACCCCAAACTTGCCACACATATAGCCCAACCCCTCCTCTACAAGTGTGCAAAGTTTGGTGTCCGGGAGACTTTGGGACGGGGAGCACTGATTTTTCAAAGCCGGGCACCCCTTTCCATAGACTCCAATGTTAAACGGTAATTTCTCCGGTGAATTTTGGGACCCGGTACTGGCCGGCCCTAGGTCCCCTGGACCCCAAACTTAGCACACATGTAGCCTAACCCCTCCTCTACAAGTGTGCCAGGTTTGGTGTCTGGGGGACCTACAGCTGGGGAGCACTGATTTTTTTAAAGCTGGGCACCCCCTCCATAGACGCCAATGTTAAACGTCAGTCTAGTCACAGTGAGGCATGGACACAGTGAGGCATGGACACAGTGACAGTGAGGCATGGGAACAGTGAGGCATGGACACAGTGACAGTGAGGCATGGGCACAGTGAGGCATGGACACAGTGAGGCATGCAGATGGACACCCTAGGCTTATACTCGAGTCAATAAGTTTTCCCAGTTTTTTGTGGTAAAATTAGGTGCCTCGGCTTATATTCGGGTCGGCTTATACTCGAGTATATATGGTAATTATAATAAAAAATATTCAATAATGTAATCAAATCAAAAACACAGAAATTTGCTCAGTTGCAGAATTGTCGCTGTCATTAGATTTAGTGTTTGATGACGAATTTCCCCACAGATCGCTATCGCTTAATTCTGCAAGTGATTCTAATTTATTATCGCTGTTTTCTAGCTGGTCTAAAACCACTTTTGACATAAAGGGACACTTTTTGGTTGCTATGGACAATCTCCAGTTTCCAGGCAGAAAGATCCGTTTTTATAATATAAAAGTGCATGCAGGACACTGGACAGACCACTAGGGACAAAGGGGGGGTGTAATTATTTGATACAGTACTGTAATCTGTAAGATTACAGTATACTGTATGTATATTGTGTGTTTTACTTTTTGAATTTGGCGCCGAACTCCGTCCCCGTGCGCCGCAACGTCTCAGGGAACGGAGCTCAGCACTTGGCAGTGTGAATCGAGCAAGGAGACAGCTCGCACACACTGCGGGGAGACATCGCAGGATCCAGGGAACAAGGTAAGTAACTTCCCTGTATCCTGCAATGCAATCCCGAGTCTGGCTCGGGGTTACCGCTCTTAGCATCAAAAACTCACCCCGAGCCCGACTCGGGATTACCGCTAAGGGGGTAAATAAATATGCACTTTGATTCATGTACCTCCACCATGTCTATGGCCTCATTCAAAGTCCCAACTCTCCGCCTGAATTTTCAATTAGGGATGGAGGCACACCACATATGTGCCTCACTCAAAGTCCCAAATCTCTCCTTCTTTTCTTATTATTATATTAGTTAAAGAGGAACTTCACACATCAAAAAATGACAACAAAGGCACTGTTGGAAATGTTTAAGGATGACATAAAAAAAAGGGATACTTGCCAGATAATTGCTATTTTTAAAATTCTTTGCATACTTTATTTTTATTTTTATCCCCATTCTTCTCAGGGTGGCCATATTCAGATGAACTAACTCATCCTCGTTTGCTTCCTGGAACTTTGCCTAGAATGCAAGGTCTTTCTCCTGGAACATGATAAGAACTTCACATCATGAAGCTGTAAGGCCAGGGCTACATCATCAGTGCCTTACTCAACCAGGAAGTAGAAAAAACAGTGATTGTAAGTAAAAGCAAAAAAAAGTGTAATGTCGCGTACACACGGTCGGATTTTCCGGCAGCAAAAGTCTGATGTGAGCTTTTCGTCGGAAATTCCGGACTTTTGCTGTCAGAATTTCCGCCAGCAAAAGATTGAGAGCAGGTTCTCAATTTTTCAGACGGGAAAAATTCCGATCGGAAATTCCGATCGTCTGTAGCAATTCCGACGTGCTAAATTCCGACCCATGCTCGGAAACAATGCGACGCATGCTCGGAAGCATTGTACTTAATTTTCTCGGCTCGTTGTAGTGTTGTACGTCACCGCGTTCTTGACGGTCGAAAGTTCAGAGAACTTTTGTGTGACCGTGTGTATGCAAGCCAAGCTTAAGCGGAATTCCGTCGGAAAAACCATTGAAGGTTTTTCCGATGGAAAATCAGAATGTGTGTACGGGGCATTACTGATTAATGTAGGGTGATTTCATATCAGTGTGCAGAGCTATGCTAATGTGATTTTTAGTAAAAGGAGGCAAAAGTCCACTTTAACACTAATTAGTGCTTTTCTCTGCTTTTTTACTTAGCGTTTTTTGAATGCCACAGGGATTAAGAGTCTTATAGAAAGAGTTCTTGGGAACTTAATTCTTGGAGAATGTTTCTTGAATCTTAATAACATTATTGTGTTTGGATCTACCTTGGTAGAATACAAATAAAGTCAAAGAGAGGATGAAAGATGAATCTATTTGTAGACAAATGCAAGTTCTGTCTGTCTTCCATCATATACATAATTCTAACCAAGGGAACTTATTATCCACACACAATACATATCCACTACCATGGCAAAAAGCCTTTGGCCTACCAGAGCTACCACCAACACAAACATATTTGCAGAGTGGCAAAGGGAATGATTAGAGGTTAATAATAATCCAAAAGTCTGATTCCTGCAGGAATATGGCACTGTAGCAATTTATGTCATATTTTTATATGTAAATAAGTGTTGATAGGCTGATTAATGTTATTTAAAGTAATTGTAAAGTCTCATTGTTTTTCTTTTTTAAATAACAAACATGTTATAATTACCTCCTCTGTGCAGTGGATTTTCACAGAGCAGCCTGGATCCTCCTCTTCTCGGGTCCCTCTTCGGTGCTCCTGGTCCATCCCTTCTGCTGAGTGCCCCCCAGCAAGCATGGGGGTACCCAAGCCAAGCTGCAGCTTCGTGTATCCATTCAGATACCGAGCTGCTGTTCGGCTTCCTGCTCCCTCTCTCCCCTGATTGGCTAACTGTCTTTGATTGATAGCAGCAGGAACCCATGCCGCCATTGCTGTGTCTCAGCCAATCAGGAGGGAGAGTCCCGGGTGGCCGAGGGACTCGTGGGACATTGCTGGACAGAGAGGGGGCTCTGGTAAGTATTAGGGGGTACTGGGGGGCTGCTACAGCAGACAGAATACATTAAGATAAAAAAACCTTCTGCCTTTACAACTCCTTTTACTACAGTGCATAAATCAAGTTTAACATTAGATGCTGAAAAATACAGTTCAGTGAAATCAAAATAAGTATGTGAAAATTATTGATTAGGTATATTCTGGTTTTACTTAGAGTGTAAAGATGGCATTTTGCTCCACAACAATTTTGCTCCTTACCAATTCTCTGAACAAAGAAGTGCAGACACAGCCACAGCCATTAAAGAAACCAACAACTTCCAGATGGCTCCTGTGACCTGGCAATGTTACAGTATAAGGTGAGGTTAGATCAGACACTCCTGGAGTTTCCATCCTCCAAAAGGTATTGCCTGAATAGAGTGATCAAAAAGACAAGGAATGACTGCATAATGCACTACAAGGTGATCCCTAGAAGGACTGGCCATGGATGTCAGAGCTTTTAATGATGACTAATGAAGACTAATGATGATGCACTAGAGAAGCTTGGGACTGCAGAAGCAGTACAGCCTTAATAGAATTTGTGCTGCTGGCTTTTCACTTTCTTGCAGATGAGGGGGGGTCTCCATGGATCTGGAAGTGAGGGTTTTCAAGCTCCCTTGTTTTCTGTAACTATAAAATGTATTCATTGCTTTTCTGTTCACAAGGCTCACCTGTATCTTGGATGTTATCTTTTGTCACGCTCTTGTTTTTTTCTTTAAACCAAGATTTACATATGATATGTTTTATGGTATCATCTTTTGTACACGTTACTTTCTTCTTTCTGTAATGATACTGTTTTGGGCCAGTCTTGTTGGTTGGAGGGTAGACAGTTGAGACCTTGCGTGGAGAGTGAAGAAGTTTCTGCTTTTGACTGCTGGGTTGCATTTTTGGGTCTTTTTCCTTGCAGCTTTTTAACACCTTTTTCTGGCACATTTTAAACAGCCTTTTTTTTTTTTCTCTCTTTTTTTCCTTCAGCCTACTAATTAAGGGGAGTGGTTAATTGGTCACAGGTGCTTGAGGCCTATATAAATTTCTGTAGAGCTCATTTAGAGCCTGCTCATTTTGAGTTTTCTGGAACTCTGTCCAAGTGGAACTGGACTAAGTGGTGAGTTAAAATCAAGAGTTTAAAACAGGGGTCATAGTAGATGTGTAGTGTGAGTACCTGAGTGTTGTCTGAGCAGTGTGTGTGGATCGTTAGTACTTGTGTATTGTAGGTGCCCGCTGGTCTGCGAGTGCACGCTGGTCTGCGAGTGCACGCTGGTCTGCGAGTGCACACTGGTCCGTTGGTCTGCGGGTGCACGTAGGTCTGCGTGGTACCTGTGTATTGTCTTGTTGAGTATTTGGGTCAGGAAGCTAGTGTTAGGTAATTTGGACAGGGTATAATCTCTAATCCTCATTAAATTAATAGGTACGATGCCCGGCGGGTGTGGTGAGGCGACTCGGTGTACATCTTGCAGCATGTATGCGTTCCTTGATCATCTGATCGAGGGCGATTACTGCTGTGCAAAATGTAAGCACATTGTTTCCCTGGAAGCCCAGGTTCTGAATCTAGGGAAGTAACTGTCAGCACTGGGAAGACCCTCCACACTAAAGGAGAGCTAGAAACGTACCCGGCAGGTGATGGCAGGGGCCAGCACAGAGGTGGGTGGAGACAAAGAGGTGCAGGCACTAGAAAATAGTAGATGGGTGACAGTCAGGAAGGGTAGAGGGCGAAGTGCCAGGGAGGCCGATCCAGGGCTGGAGCATCCCAATAAGTATGCTCCATTGAGTGACATTGGTGAAACCAGTCAGGGACCAGCACTGCTGGAGCTGAGGGACTCTCCTAGCTGCCGGGGGAAGAACTCCTCCAGTGAGAGTGGGGGGGAGGCGAAGGGAAAGGAAAGACAGATTCTGGTGGTAGGGGACTCAATTCTTAGCAGGACAGAGAGGGCAATCTGTAACAAAGACCTGAAGCGCCGAACTGTATGTTGTCTACCGGGCGCTCGGGTTCGGCACATCACGGATCTGGTGGACAGATTACTGGGAGGGGCTGGGGAAGACCCAGCTGTCATGGTGCACGTTGGCACCAATGACAAAGTCAGAGGCAGATGGAGTGTCCTAAAGAACGATTTTAGGGACTTGGGAGCTAAATTGAGGAAAAGGACCTCCAAGGTAGTATTCTCAGGAATACTACCGGTACATCGAGCCACACCAGAAAGGCAGAGGGAGATTAGGGAAGTGAACAAGTGGCTGAAGAGCTGGTGTAGTAAGGAGGGGTTTGGGTTCCTGGAGGACTGGGCTGACTTCTCAGTCGATAACCAGTACTATAGAAGGGACGGACTGCACCTAAATGAGGAGGGTGCAGATCAGCTGGGAATAAGGATGGCCAAAAAGTTAGAGGGGTTTTTAAACTAGGCGACGGGGGGGAGGGTCCAGAGATAGTGAGAGTCAGCGGGGAACATATTCTAGAGGGTAGTATTAGGGGCATTAGTGGTAGGGTAACCAAAGCACATAAACCCAAGGTAAGTATAGTAGCAAGTCCTAGTTGCAATCTGGGAACACCCAAGAGGATAGTATGTGACCGGTCAAAATATTTTAATGCATTAAAGTGTCTGTTCACCAATGCCAGAAGTCTGCCAAGCAAATTAGGTGAGTGAGAAGCTCTGGTGCATGAGGAGAGCTATGATGTAATCGGTATTGCTGAAACTTGGCTTTATTCCTCACATGACTGGGCTATTAATATTCCTGGCTATGCACTCTTTCGGAAAGACAGGGTAAAAAGGAAAGGTGGAGGGGTCTGTCTCTATGTGAGAAGTGATCTCAAAGCGAGTGTGAAAGAGGACCTGGTGGATGGAGAGTGGGATGAGTCTGAAGCATTATGGGTGGAACTGCATACAGATGTGCGTAGTTCAAAGTTAATCATTGAAGTTTGTTATAGACCACCCAATGTTAATGAGGAGGTGGAGACTCAGCTCCTTGCACAGATGGAAAGGGCTGCAAGGGCTGGGACGGTGATAATAATGGGGGATTTTAACTACCCAGAAATTGACTGGAGTAATGGAACTGCTGGGACAGTTAAAGGGCAACAATTTAGAAACCTATTGCAGGACAATTTTATGGTCCAGTTTATTGAGGCCCCAACTAGGAATGATGCTCTGTTGGACCTGGTAATCTCAAACCATGCAGAGCGTATTACTAATGTTCAGATAAAGGAACACCTGGGTAGCAGTGACCATAACACGATTTCATTTGATGTTAGTTGTAAGCAGAAATCACATACGGGAAAGATAAAAACACTTATTTTCAAGAGAGCAAATTTTCCAAGGATGAGCGCTGCTCTCCAGGACTTAGACTGGGAGGGAATATTGGCATCAATGGGCACAGAACAGAAATGGGAATTCTTCAAAAAGACTGTTTGTGAACTCACTGCAAAGTATATTCCCATGGGCAATAAGTTTAAAAGGCTAAAAATAAAACCTATGTGGCTCACTGCCACAGTTAAAAAAGCTATAAACTATAAGAAAAGAGCTTTTAAAAAATATAAAAATGAGGAAACACTAGTGTCATTTAAATGTTACAAAGAATATAACAGGATAAGTAAAAAGGAAATCAAGGATGCAAAAATTCTAAATGAACGACAGCTTGCAAAAGATAGTAGGAAAAACCCCAAAAAATTATTCAAATATATTAATAGTAAAAAGGTCAAGTCTGAGCATGTAGGCCCTTTACAAAATAATCTAGAGTGGGTGACTGGGGACAAAGAGAAGGCTAATTTATTAAATACTTTCTTAAGTTCTGTGTATACAAAGGAGCATGGGGGAGCTCATGTCCAAAATGGGGGTGGTAGTGACACAGCCCCAAATCCACAATGGCTCAAAAGTGATATGGTCCAGAAATATTTAGACAGAATAAAGGTGGATAAAGCACCTGGACCAGATGGCATACACCCACGGATCCTAAAAGAATTGAGCTCTGTAATTTCAAAGCCATTGTATTTAATTTTTAGGGACTCATTAATGACAGGAATAGTACCACTGGATTGGCGCAGGGCCAATGTGGTGCCTATATTTAAAAAGGGAATTAAGTCTTTACCAAGTAACTATAGACCTGTTAGTTTAACTTCTATAGTTGGGAAGATACTGGAGAGATTAATAAAAGACCACATAGATGAGTTCTTGCTGGAAAAAAACTATTTAAGCAACAGACAGCATGGATTCATGAAAGACAGAAGTTGTCAGACAAACCTAATTTCTTTTTATGAAGAGGTAAGTAAGACCTTGGACAGAGGGGTGGCTGTGGACGTGGTATACTTGGATTTTGCAAAAGCGTTCAATACAGTTCCCCACACACGGCTCATGTGCAAGGTAAAGTCTACAGTATTGGAAATATCAGTTTGTAAATGGATAGAAAACTGGCTAAAAGACAGAATTCAGAGAGTAGTGGTTAATGATTCTTACTCTGTATGGTCTCCAGAGAGAGAGAGATATAATTTTTCCCCTGTTCAAATCATTAGTAAGACCTCATCTGGAATATGCAGTTCAGTTTTGGGCCCCAGTTCTCAAAAAGCATATCGGGGAACTGGAGAAAGTGCAGAGAAGGGCAACCAACCTGATAAGAGGCATGGAGGAGCTCAGCTATGAGGAAAGATTAGAGGAACTGAATGTATTCACTCTTGAGAAGAGGAGATTAAGGGGGGATATGATCAACATGTATAAGGGGTCCATATAGTGAACTTGGTGTTGAGTTATTCACTTTACGGTCAACACAAAGGACAAGGGGGCACACTTTGCGTCTAGAGGAAAAGAGATTTCACCTCCAAATACAGAAAGGTGTCTTCACAGTAAGAGCTGTGAAAATGTGGAATAGACTCCCTGCAGAGGTGGTTCTGGCCAGCTCAGTAGATTGCTTTAAGAAGGGCCTGGATTCTTTCTTAAATGTACATAATATAACTGGGTACTGACATTTATAGGTAAAGTTGATCCGGGGAATATCCGATTGCCTCTCGGGGGATCAGGAAGGAATTTTTTCCCCTGCTGTAGCAAATTGGATCATGCTCTTCTGGGGTTTTTTGCCTTCCTCTGGATCAACTGTGGGTATAGAAATGGGTATATGGGATTGTACGATGATTTTTTTATTTATTTATTTATTTATTTTTATGGTTGAACTGGATGGACTTGTGTCTTTTTTCAACCTGACTAACTATGTAACAATGTAACTATGTTTGCTCAAGATTTGAAAATCAATAAAAATGTATTGAATGAAGACTATACAGAGGTTTACTAACCTAGACTGCCTGGTTCAAAACCGAGCAGGTGGCAATGCTGCTAATGATTCTTGTAAAGTGTGAATTTAAATAACGGGTTTACTTTAAGGAGCAAATACTCATGTAGATTTAAGATATTTTATGCCCAATCTGTCCGTAACTGTGTCAAACATGTCCCTCAGTGTTCCTTTGTTTCGTTTTTTTAAAATCTTTTTAATTGCATATAAAAACATATAACATACACAAACATACAACAATTCAAAATTAGCCTGGCATAGCTACAGCAAGGACCCACACAGGGGTCCTAGTGAGGTAATATACAGGGCCGTCTTTAATATGGTTTGGGCCCTGGGCAAACATTTTTTTTGCCCCCCCAATGCAATTTTGCTCTTTGCCCCAACATCTCAAAAAACAGACACACACATAGAATTATCAAAAGAAACAAAAAACTTTAATAATGTAAATGTAGCGCTACCCCCAGTTAAGAGAGCCGCTGGGTTTTATTTCGGGCCCTGTATACAGCACCGCCAACCCCCGGCAATCTACTCAACCCACACTGGCACAGTTAGTCTAGGGATTGTTACCTCGTAACGGTCTATACCTGATTATACACAATCTGGCAGTATTGATAGATAACTACTATCTGCAAAGATGACACTAATACCAATGTGATAAAATATAACTGGATTTACTTTGGTATAAGGGTTCAAGGTTAAACACATCACATAGCATACATGCAGAGCCCTGAAGCAATAAACATATTCATCAGTGATAGTGCAGAGTGATCACCCGCCACGTGCAACTATCTCCTTTCCCTATGCGCAATATGGCGCAGCAACAAAGTTTTAACCCCCACCCTGGTCAGACCTGACCCAGATTAAAACTCAGTCCCTTATGAGTAGTGATGAGCCGAACACCCCCGGGTTCGGTTCGCACCAGAACCCGCGAACGGACCGAAAGTTTGCACGAACTTTAGAACCCTATTAAATACAATGGATGCGAACGTTCGAAATCTAAAGTGCTAATTATAACGACTATTATGCATGTTATTGTCCTAAAAAGGGTTTGGGAACCCGGGTTCTGCACCAGGGGACATGTATCAATCCAAAAAAAAGTTTTAAAAACGGACGTTTTTCGGGAGCAGTCATTTTAATGATGCATAAAGTGAAAAAAAATAAGTCAAAAATTCCTTTAAATATCGTACCTGGGCGGTCTCTAAAGTATGCCTGTGAAGTGCCACGTGTTTCCAGTGTTTAGAACTGTCCCTGCACAAAATTAAATTTCTAAAGGAAAAAAAGCCATTTAAAACTGCTTGCGGCCTTAATGTAATGTCTGGTCCCGGTAATATGGATGAAAATCTTTAAGAAAAATGGCATAGCTACCCCATCACACCCCCCCCCCCCCTACCCCAGCCCATTACCAGCCCCTTTGGGTCTTGTATGGATATTAAGGGGAACCCCGCACACAAAATAAAAAAGGCCCTATATACTCTGAACAGCCGTATACAGGCGGTGCATACAAGACAGGGACTGTAGGTTTGTTCTTATGTAGAATCTGTTTGTAATTTTGAACAGGTACATTGTTTAAGTGTAGCTCCAGCCCAAAAATCTATTTTTAAGCTTTTTGGAAAACATAGGGAAGGGTTATCACCCCTGTAACATTTGTTTTCCTGTCTGTGCAGTGTGCACCTGTTCAGAACAGTTCACCTCACTTTCCGTCCTAATGACAAATGTTTTTTGAAAATTTGGGGTTTTTATTGAAACAAAAATTGGTGATAAAGCATCAGTGGGGGAGGAGATACTTTTTTTCCCATATTAACTCTTACAGGAGAGAATTTGTCTTCCTAGGGGTAGATTTCCTCTCACTTCCTGTTGTATCCTTCCGTTTGCAAGGAGGAGTCATTTGTAAGTTGGATGTTTGAAAGTTGGGGCCTGCCGTATATACTCAGCTGAAATTTGCCCCTTACATGTTGGTGTTGCCACAACACTGTGAGCCCTCACAGTTACTCTTTGTGGGCGCATGAATGGGCCCTGCTGTGAATTATTAGATCAAGAATTGTAATTGCATGCCCCTGTTGAACAGGGGCTGAAAAATTGGGCCTTTGGTGGTGGTGGTGGTGGTGTTGACACAACACTGTAAGGCCTCACAGTTACTCTTGGTGGGCACAGGAATGGGCCCTGCTGTGAATTATTAGATCAAGAATTGTAATTACATGCCCCTGTTAAACAGGGGCAGAAAAATTGGGCCTTAGGCACTGGTGCCACAACACTGCAACCCCTCACAGATACTGTACTTGAAGCACAGCAATGAGCCCTGTTGCAAAGTATTGCATCAAAAATTGTAATTACACGCCCCTGTTAAACAGGGGCTGAAAAATTGGGCCTTAGCCACTGGTGCTGGTGCCACGACACTGCAAACTCTCCCAGATACTCTAGTTGGAGTGCAGGAATGAGCCCTACTGCAAAGCATTGCATACAATTTTTTAATAACACGCCCCTGTTAAACAGGGGCTGAAAAATTGGGCCTTAGCCACTGGTGCTGGTGCCACGACACTGCAACCGCTCCCAGATACTCTAGTTGGAGTGCAGGAATGAGCCCTGCTGCAAAGCATTGCATAAAAAATTGTAATTACATGCCCCTGTTAAACAGAAAAATTGGGCCTTAGCCACTGGTGGCGGCACCCAGAAACAAAAATGTTCTTCCAAGCTATCATCATCAATCGGATCATTGAGGAGGAGGAGGATAGTCAGTCAACATAACAGGACAGTCTCTCAGCATCAGCATCAGTCTTGAAGGGATGTGACATTTGAAAATAAATTAGTCTGTTATATCAGCTTCAGGTGTTTGGTAGCTGGTGGTGATCCAAGACTGGTTCATCTTTATGAAGGTCAGTCGATCAACCGAGTCGGTGGACAGGCGCACCCTGTGATCCGTGACAAATCCTCCAGCAGCACTGAATGTGCGTTCTGAAAGAACGCTGGATGCAGGACAGGCCAGTAGCTCAATTGCATACTGTGCAAGCTCTGGCCAGTGATCCATCCTCAAGACCCAGTAAGCCAGAGGATTTTCGGTGGGGAAGGTGTCCAAGTCTGACCTTGCCCCTAGGTATTCCTGCACCATGTATATCAGACGCTGGCGATGGTTGCTGGAACCTCTCCTTGATCCGAAGAATACGAGGATCCTTCCGCAGACTTTGCAGGATCAGGGAGGCCATGCAGCGTAGGTTAGCTGAGGCATTCGGTCCGGAGTCCTCTGCGTCACTAAGGACGACATGATCCGCAGCCACCTCCTCCCAGCCACGTACAAGTCCACTGGTTTCTTGGGACTGTAAATCATCCCTAAAAGACTGCTGCTGATGATGCTGAGTGCCAGGCTCCACCTCCATGCTGACACAATCCTCCTCCTCCTCCTCCTCTTCCTGTGTGCTGGGTGGGACAGAAGGAACACAGTCTGGGTAAAGGGGGCCTTGAGAGGCAAGGAAGTCCTCCTCTTCCTGCCTCTGTTCTGCCTCAAGTGCCCTGTCCATTATTCCACGCAGCGTATGTTCCAACAGGTGGACAAGAGGTACAGTGTCACTGATGCATGCACTGTCACTGCTCACCATCCTCGTGGCCTCCTCAAATGGTGCCAGGACAGTGCATGCATCCCTGATCATGCCCCACTGGCGTGGTGAAAAAAAAACGAGCTCCCCTGACCCTGTCCTGGTGCCGTAGTCGCACAGGTACTCATTGGTGGCCCTCTGCTGCGTGTGCAGCCGCTGCAGCATGGCCAACGTTGAGTTCCACCTGGTGGGCATGTCACATATAAGGCGGTTCTTGGGCAGGTTCAACTCCTTTTGCAGCTCAGCCAGGCGAGCACTGGCATTATAAGATCTGCGGAAATGCACACAGACTTTCCTGGCCTGCCTCAGGACATCCTGTAAGCCCGGGTACCTGCCCAAGAACCGCTGCACCACCAGGTTAAGGACGTGAGCCACACAGGGCACATGGGTCAGTTGTCCCTGTCGGAGGGCGGAGAGGAGGTTGGTGCCATTGTCGCAAACCACCATTCCTGGCTTTAGCTGGCGTGGCGTCAACCACCTCTCGGCCTGCCCCTGCAGAGCAGACAGAACCTCTGCCCCAGTGTGGCTCCTGTCCCCCAAACACACCAGCGCAAGCACGGCATGGCATCTTTTTGCCTGCGTACTTGCGTAGCCCCTTGAACGCCTACGGAGCACCGCTGGTTCCGAGGACAAAGCACAGGAAGAGGCCATGGAGGAAGAAGAAGAGGAGGGGGTGGAGGAGAGAGGTGTGTCACAACCAGTAGTAGCATTTTGGAGGCGTGGCGGTGGAACAACCTCCAACACTACTGCACCTTGTCCTGCATCCTTCCCAGCTGCCAAAAGAGTGACCCAATGGGCCGTGAAAGAAAGGTAACGTCCCTGTCCATGCCTGCTGGACCATGAGTCAGCGGTAATATGCACCTTACCGCTGACCGCCCTGTCCAGCGAGGCCAAGACATTGCCTTCCACATGCCGGTAGAGAGCCGGAATCGCCTCCCGTGAGAAAAAGTGGCGTTTGGGAACCTGCCACTGAGGAACCGCACATTGCACAAATTCACGGAAGGGGGCAGAGTCTACCAACTGAAAAGGCAGCAGTTGAAGCGCTAGCAATTTAGCCAAGCTAGCATTCAACCGCTGGGCATGTGGATGGCTGGGAGTGAACTTCTTTCGACGGTCCAGCAGCTGGGGCAGGGAAATTTGCCTGCTAGAATCGGACGTCGGTGTACTGCTAGCAGAGTGCCCGCAAGTACTTGGCTGTGACACACCTAATTCTACACCTTCATTCCTCTCAGTGCAGGTTTCAAAGAGGACTGAAGGTATAGTGGGGTTGGAGATCCCAGCTGATGCGGTGCAAGGAGAGGTCCGCTTTGTTCTTTGGTGTGGGTCTTTAAGGTAGGCTTGCCAACAAGCTGCATGGCAGGTCAACATATGTCTGGTCAAGCATGTGGTGCCCAAGCGGGTGATGTTTTGGCCACGCGATATACGCTTGAGACATATGTTGCAAACAGCAGCTGTGCGATCTGATGCACTCGACTCAAAAAAGGCCAACACCAAAGAACTTTTTGAATAACGGGCAGAGGCAGCGCCCTGCACAGGCGGAGCTCTGCAGTGTGATTCCGTCGGTGTGCTGCTCTTACGCTGGCCCCCCGAGGGCATCCTGCCTCGTTGGAGGTGTGCCTCCTCCTCATCCTCCTCCTCCTCCTCCTCTCTCCTATTAGGCACCCACGTGGAGTCAGTGACCTCATCATCCCCTCCCTCCTCATCACTGTTGCCAATCTGGCAGTATGCTGCAGCTGCTGGAACATGACTGCCAGATTGGTGTCCTTCTTGAGCATCCCCTCTCTCTGCTCTCACGCTACTGCCTTCCTCTAGCTGGGTATCATCATCAGACCCTTCGAAACGCTGGGCATCCTCCTGGAGCATGTACCCAACACTGTGCTCAAACAGTTCGGGGGACTCCTCAGGAGGACATGGTTGGTCTAGGGAAGGAGTGACTGATGATGACATTGATACCAGGGAAGAGGACGCTTTGGCAGTACCCTGAGCCTGGGTGAGAGAGGATGAGGAGGATGAGGAGGGCTTGGTCATCCACTCTACCAAGTCTTTGGCATGATGCGGCTCAACACGTCCATCTGCCGAAAAGAAGGACAAGCGTGTCCCATGGCCACGTGCTGATGGCGATGCACCGCGTCCACGACCAGCACTGTTGTCTCTAGACACAGAGCCTGCTTGCCCTCTTTTATTGGCTCCTGACTGTCTGCCTCTCCTTGTTTGCCTTCCAGACATTCTAATGGCCTGCAGGGAGATGGGAAAACCAGCAATAAGGCCTAGCTTCAGGAGTATATTTTGCAGGAATCACACTACGCCTGCTGTAAGTGCTGCAAATGCCTGTTGGTGTAACACACCAGGAAAACACAGCAATACAGGCTAACTTCAGGTGTAATATGATCAGGAGGCACACTCAGCCCGCTGTAATTGCTGCAAATGCCTGTTGGTGTAACACACCAGGAAAACACAGCAATACAGGCTAACTTCAGGTGTATAATGTGCAGGAGGCACACTCCGCCCGCTGTAAGTGCTGCAAATGCCTGTTGGTGTAACACACCAGGAAAACACAGCAATACGGGGTAACTTCAGGTGTATAATGTGCAGGAGGCACACTCCGCCCGCTGTAAGTGCTGCAAATGCTTGTTGGTGTAACACACCAGGAAAACACAGCAATACGGGCTAACTTCAGGTGTAATATGATCAGGAGGCACACTCCGCCCGCTGTAAGTGCTGCAAATGCCTGTTGGTGTAACACCAGGAAAACACAGCAATACAGGCTAACTTCAGGTGTATAATGTGCAGGAGACACACTCCGCCCGCTGTAAGTGCTGCAAATGCCTGTTGGTGTAACACACCAGGAAAACACAGCAATACGGGCTAACTTCAGGTGTAATATGATCAGGAGGCACACTCCACCCGCTGTAAGTGCTGCAAATGCCTGTTGGTGTAACACCAGGAAAACACAGCAATACAGGCTAACTTCAGGTGTATAATGATCAGGAGGCACACTCCGCCCGCTGTAAGTGCTGCAAATGCCTGTTGGTGTAACACACCAGGAAAACACAGCAATACGGGCTAACTTCAGGTGTATAATGTGCAGGAGGCACACTCCGCCCGCTGTAAGTGCTGCAAATGCCTGTTGGTGTAACACACCAGGAAAACACAGCAATACGGGCTAACTTCAGGTGTATAATGTGCAGGAGGCACACTCCGCCCGCTGTAAGTGCTGCAAATGCCTGTTGGTGTAACACACCAGGAAAACACAGCAATACGGGCTAACTTCAGGTGTATAATGTGCAGGAGGCACACTCTGCCCGCTGTAAGTGCTGCAAATGCCTGTTGGTGTAACACCAGGAAAACACAGCAATACAGGCTAACTTCAGGTGTATAATGTGCAGGAGGCACACTCCGCCCGCTGTAAGTGCTGCAAATGCCTGTTGGTGTAAAACACCAGGAAAACACAGCAATACGGGCTAACTTCAGGTGTATAATGTGCAGGAGGCTTAGCAACAATGACACTGACACTGTCCCCTGCCTATCCTTCTCTCTCCCTGCACACAAGGTTTATCAAAGAATATGACACTGACACTCTCCCTGCCTATCCTTCTCTCTCCCTGCACACAAGGTTTAGCAAAGAATGTGACACTGACACTGTCCCCTGCCTATCCTTCTCTCTCCCTGTACACAAGGTTTATCAAAGAATATGACACTGACACTCTCCCTGCCTATCCTTCTCTCTCCCTGCACACAAGGTTTAGCAAAGAATGTGACACTGACACTGTCCCCTGCCTATCCTTCTCTCTCCCTGCACACAAGGTTTAGCAAAGAATATGACACTGACACTCTCCCTGCCCATCCTTCTCTCTCCTTACACACAAGTTTGAGGTACAAATAGCACTGACACTGTCCCTGCCTATGTAACTCTTTCCCTGCGCCGGAACACACTACACAAGGCCTTTTATAGTGTGGGGCGTGTGCTAAACCCCCTGAGCTATAATTGGCCACAGGCAACCTGCCTGTGGCCAATTATGGCTCTCCTAGCTGCCGGCGCTGTGATTGGCCAAGCATGCGGGGTCACAGTGCATGCTTGGCCAATCACAGCGCCGGGATTGCACTGCGATGGCGCAGTGTATTGTGGGCCGTTCGCGTCACTCGAATTTGGCGCGAACGGGCCAAATCGTTCGATGTTCGCCGAACACCGAGCTCATCCCTACTTATGAGAACAATTCTTCGCATGCAACTTGAACGGTGGTGCACTTTCAGGAAACAATATTTGTAATCCAATGGTAGTAAATAACAGGGTGGGCCAAGGCAGTCACTAGGCCCAACAAAGTAAAAAAAGTAATGAAGTGAGCAAGTGCTCGCTCACCACTCCGGACGCGATCCCAGTCTGGGCTTCCACCACTGTGTATCCGCACACAGTGTCTCCAACGGCCGGGTCTCCGGTCCAGCTGATGTCAGCAAACTCGAGCAGGAACAGGTGCCACCCAGGCTCTGCAGTGGGGTGGAAGGCTCTTTGGTCGGTATGCAAGGCCCAAGTTTCCGGCCTTACACAGCAGCGGATCCGCACAGGGAGTCCTATTGCTTGCAACGTGGTGTCCAAAGAGGCCGAGTTTAGCCTCGCCCTCTTCTTATATATCCCCACCCATGAGTCTCTGCGGCGGCCCAATGCACCCTGGGTGCCGAACGGGGTTCTGGGTAACGTAGTCCAGGGGCCTTAAAGGAGACCCCGCTACACAAACATAAAAGAACTGGTCCACAAACAAGTCCTTAGCTAGATCTGTAACAGTACATACTCGCCAACTGCAGTAGCACTTATATGTTAATATCTTAATAACTTTCAGTAATAAAGTGCAAATCAACATATTTTGTGTGTAAAACAAAACAAATAGCCATGTTGTCAATATTCATAAAATAATAGAACAATTAACAACAACACATAGCAATTAAACAAACAGTATTAAAACGTACAACCCGTAGAATCCAAAATCAAACATTCAAAACAAAGTGCGTATGCTCCACTCCAATTTAGAGAATAGGTAATCTGGTAGCAGCGTAACATAATATACTACACTAAATCTGGAAGCTATGTGCTTCTGTGCTCAAAGGGTGATAAAACCACCATGTCATCAGCTTTCGGTCCACAAAAAAACCTAAACAAACCACAAAAAAATCCCAGTATTTTCCGCATAGCAGCCTTATGGAAAATCCCGGTATGTTAACATTCCTATTAGGCAACAGCTGCTAGTATAACAGACTATTCTCAACCACTAATATAGAATTGCAGATAACTTTTTACATAAAAAGTAAAGAAATACTTTAATGCAATTTATACCACCAGTCTACGTGCTTTGTGAGCAGCAAATGTCTTTGTAATGTTGGTGAAGTCAAGACTACGAAGTATATCTGATTCAGCAGACATTATAGACAGTTTGGTGAGACGACTTTGGCTCATGGTTGTGCGTTGTAGATTTTTGATCCGTTTCATTTTTGAAAAAGATCGTTCACCTGAACAGTTAGTGATCATTAAAGTGAGATACATTTTTAAAGCAATTTCCGTGTTGGGAAAGGTATCTTTTACATCCTTATCAAAAATGGTGTTGTACATAAATTGCTCTATGCTGCAGTCATCTGTTTTTTTATCGAGAAACAAAGAAATCAATGACTGAAACTGAATTTGCTCGTCACCAAAGGTTGTGCCTAGATCATGCTTGTAGAAAGCGGACAACTTTTCTGCTGCAATTTTAATGGAATCAAAGTCCATCACTGGAAAGTTTATAAAGAATCCAAATAAATCACACACTTCACTGTAAGCTCCTAGTCGATGCTCCAGACACACTAAAAGTTTGTCAACACATGGGAGAAAGGTCTCCTTGGGTGTTAAGTGTGCTTCTTCACTGTGTCCATAGTCAAGTGGCTGCTGGCGGACATTCCGGCATTGAAGTCGACGATGTTGAATAGTATACCCCAGATGATGACTGTTTAGTTGAAACTAGTCGGGTGGACGTGTCTACACATATCGCTCTTGTTCCTGAACTTATGCCTGTATAACCATCGCATATGTGAGTGTTTTATTGTTATCTGCTTTTTTACATTAAACTCTTTCAATACGGTATCACGCTATGTGAGCTTCTTTCTACTTTTATACGTATGAAACACGGATACTGAATCCTCTGTATATACGAATACGTGACCAACATACTAGAAGTCCTGTCTGATTGAAGTGGAATAAAACTCTCTGGACTCCAGACCATCTACATTGGGTTTGTTAACCCCCAAAACGTATCTCGACTTGGGAGGCGTATGCCTCTCCAGGTCTGAGACTTCCGGTAAGCCTCCTTCAACTCACTCTCGGTGGCGGTTTTCACAGCACTCCGTATTTGAATTGCAAAGTTTACACTTCAATGAACACTTTCTTTTTGGATTGATCTTCATTCACACTTCAAAATTGATGATATTCGGTCATGGACTTTGTTTGATTATTTGGGTCCCCACTTTTTACAGTTTATGTTGACCATTATGGGATACATTAATTATGATTAGTATCACAAATTTTCTGTTAGTATAATCATATGATCTATTCAGCACTGTTTTTGATTTGGGTTTTGCACTAGTTCATTCTGGTTCATTGCACATCATATTATATATCTCAGTTATATCTGTATATGTTTCATTACTAGATACAGATAACAAAAGTTAGCGCTACACTTTTATTTCCCACTTTCTATTGCTTTATCTACAGCAGTGTTGGCGGCTGTTTTTGTTACACTTTATCTCAGCGCAGTATGTTTCCCCATTTTTTACACTAAAATGTCAATCATGAAACCTGACTGTTCCACAACTTCAGGCACTATATCAAATGCTTCAACAGTAGGCTCCACAGTATGGAGGCTAGCTAAGCAGCAAACCAGTATTTTGGAATAGGCCTGGTTTCTCCACCTCCATGGGCACTGGTGTTGTTTCTAGTGGCATTAGTGGAT
This sequence comes from Rana muscosa, assembly GCA_029206835.1. Classification (NCBI taxonomy): domain Eukaryota; kingdom Metazoa; phylum Chordata; class Amphibia; order Anura; family Ranidae; genus Rana; species Rana muscosa. Next base: position 20,286,514 of record JARGYO010005603.1, read on the forward strand.
CAGAAGACACTACTGCATCAGCTTCAGAGACAACGTCAGAGGTACTTTGAGCAGGAATCACTTCCTGAGAAGATGCACAAGCAGGTTCCTCAGAAGATCCACTTCTAGGTATAAGAAAACCAGTAATTATTGGTATTCTGCACAGTTTTTCCTCCAACTCCTGCTTCTTCTTTCGCTTCTGTGCACCACTCAGAGATTTTGACATTTTTAGGGCTTACAGGCTCTTCAGAAAATAGATGTGACTGACACCTGCATTATAAAAAATTAATTAGGCTCTGTGCAGTCTCTTATTACCTTATAATAAATGCTTATATGTTGTAGCATTCAGTAGTAAAATGCCAAACCTCTCCTTTTCCCCTCATGTTAGTTGCAGTCATGTACAGTGCTCTATGCACAATACTCATTCAATAGTCCATCTTAGGAGTGAGCAAAAGAGGATGGCTACATTCCTTCATATAGTACAGTAAGACCATGAAGAAGGAACTCATACACCTTCTAACAGAAAGTCAGATCACAGCACCCACAAAAGGGAGATTAGGATTTGCCAAGAATATAATGTATATACCATCTTGAATAAAAATTTATGGGGGTCCAGTTGGTAAAATATTCATCCGGCAGAGGTCTGAATATCATGTTTGCACTATAACACATCTCAGCAGTGTTTACATCACATTCGCAGACCCCCTTCACAACAGTGTCAAGGTGTCCTCAGTTCCCTTTCATGTCAAAGCACTCCATTACATTGCAGCCTCTTCACATCACAGTGCCCCATTACACTGCAGACATTTCCACATTATAGTGCCTCTTTACACATCACAGTGCCCCATTATGCAGACATTTCCACATTATAGTGTCCCTTTACACATCACAGTGCCCCTTATCACATCACAGCACCAACGTTACATTAGAGTCCCCTTCATGTCATAGTGCCCCTTTACACATCACAGCACCCCAATTACATTGCAGACATTGTCGCATCACACATTCACATGTATGTGTTTTGGCGGCCCTCATTTGCGCAGGCACAGCAGCCCATTGATTTGAATGGGCTGCCATGCCTTTGATTCCTGCAGAAAAAAAGGTGCATGCAGCATTTTAAAAATGCAGTTTTCTTGAAATCCATTCTGCTTTTGCACCATCCAACTTACCTGCAGTTCCTGCACACACAAACGCACTTGTGTTTTTAAAAGCATGACCTAAACATCTAAAAATGCAGCAAGTTTGCCGGTGCAGGAACTGCAGATAAGTCACATGGTGCAAAAGCAGAATGGACAGACAGTGCTGTATTTCATTGCTTGATGGGCATAGGTGTGCCGTGTGCGCAGCCTATTACATGATGCATGCACTTTTTTTTTTTTTTTGCAGAAAACGCAGGCATGGAAGCCCATTCAAATGAATGGGCTGCTGTACCTACGCAAATGTGGGCCGCCAAAACACATACATGTGAACCAGCCAGGCCCAAAATAAGCCCATCAAGCAGTTAAATACAGACAATAATGCCATGTGCTGTAAATTATGCTGTGTCCTCTGAGGCCTCACTCAGCCTGGACTGCAGGTCTGGTCAGTGTTTTAAAAAGTTCTTCTATTTAACACAAGGCATGGCATGTGGACCCCATGCCATGCCATGTGTAAAATAGAAGAACTTTTTAAAACACTGACCAGACCGCGCATGCCATGTGTAAAATAGAAGAACTTTTTAAAACACTGACCAGACCGCATGCCATGTGTAAAATAGAAGAACTTTTTAAAAAAACTGACCAGACCGCATGCCATGTGTAAAATAGAAGAACTTTTTAAAAACACTGACCAGACCGCATGCCATGTGTAAAATAGAAGAACTTTTTAAAACACTGACCAGACCTGCACCTGCAATGCATGCCATGTGACATGGCATGCAGGTCTGGACGTTTTTTTTAAAAGTTCTTCTATTTTACACATGGCATGCGGTCTGGTCAGTGTTTTTAAAAAGTTCTTCTATTTTACACATGGCATGGCATGTGGTCCCCATGCCATGCCATGTGTAAAATAGAAGAATTTTTTAAAACACTGACCAGACCGCGCATGCCATGTGTAAAATAGAAGAACTTTAAAAAAAAACGACCAGACCTGCATGCCATGTCACATAGCATTGCAGGTGCAGGTCTGGTCAGTGTTTTTAAAAAGTTCTTCTATTTTACACATGGCATGGCATGGGGACCACATGTCATGCCATGTGTAAAATAGAAGAACTTTTTAAAAACACTGACCAGACCGCATGCCATGTGTAAAATAGAAGAACTTTTTAAAACACTGACCAGACCTGCACCTGCAATGTATGCCATGTGACATGGCATGCGGTCTGGTCAGTGTTTTTAAAAAGTTCTTCTATTTTACACATGGCATGACATGTGGTCCCCATGCCATGCCATGTGTAAAATATAAGAACTTTTTAAAACGCTGACCAGACCGCATGCCATGTGTAAAATAGAAGAACTTTTTAAAACACTGACCAGACTGCGCTTGCCATGTCACATGGCATGCATTGCAGGTGCAGGTCTGGTCAGTGTTTTTAAAAAGTTCTTCTATTTTACACATGGCATGGCATGGCATGGGATGGGGTCTCCATGCCATGTTTAAAATAGAAGAACTTTTTAAAAACACTGACCAGACCTGCGTCTGCAATGCATGCAATTTTTACATGGCATGCAGGCAGGTCTGGTCAGTGTTTTAAAAATGTCTTCTATTTTACACGGATGGCTTGGCATGGGGATAGGATAGGGATAGGATAGGGAGCGGGAGCCAGGGGATGAGAAAGAAGACCTCCTTACCTTGTCCTGTCCTAGTGTCCTGGCAAGCTCAGCTCCAGCCTCAATTCTCCACAGACAGTCCACAGAGTCTGACACTCACACACTGCTGCTAGTGCTAGCTTAGCCACCAGGCAGCTGCACTCCACTCCGAGTCTCCGCAGTGCGGTCGCTGAATCTGAACTCTCACTCACTCCTCCTCCCCCGCTCAGGTACACTGGTGACTAGCCTGTGGTCACTGAACACTGTGCACGGCAAGGGGCGGGGGGCGGGGCCCACCCGTGGCTCGGGCCGCTCCTGCTCCTCGATTTGAAAAAAGAAAATAAAGACCTGGCACTGGCTGCGCGCGGCGCGCCGCTGATGACAGTGTCATGGGGATTTTTGCGGGCAGCACGCGGGCTTAACGGGCTCTGCTTTGGGCCCCTAACAATGACAGGGCCCTGGGCAGCTGCCCCGTTTTGCCCTGCGGTAAAGACGGCCCTGGTAATATATTGCAAGAAAACATCACGTATTGCATAGATGCTGTGACATGGCAAAACAGATGACTAAGTTGACTCATGCTCCAAAGAAAGAATGTCAGTGAGGGGACCTTCAGATGGAGTGGGACCCCTGGAGGAGACCAGAATTCACTCTAACCATTTAGCCCACACTCTGTCATATTTTCTTGGGCACCCTCTATGGTGATATATGTCTTTATAAAGAAGTAGTACATTATTGACAAGTGCTTTCCAAAGAGAGAGGGAGGGCAAGGCCCATTTCCTCCAGCAAAGGGTGATCATTTTCCTGGCATAAAATAGGAGGGGGCCGATCACAGTTCTCTCGGCCATCCTGGGCACCAAGTCCTCTACCAGTCCCAACAGACAAATTTGGGGAAATGGAACTATGGAGATACCTAGTATGTCATTCACCACAGAAAGTACTTGTGTCCAGTATTCACTGATTGCAGGACAAGACCAAAATATATGAATGAAGTCTCCCAGTTTATAGTCGCAGCGCCAGCACTCCGAGGACAAGGAGGTTTTCATTTTATGCAACCTATAGGGAGTAATGTATGCCCTACGGACAATCTTATATTGTATGAGAGGGTCTCTTAGAGAGACAAGAATTTTAAATGGGAAATCCCACATGTCCTTCCAATCCTCTGAGTCAAGCTCCGGAATATCCTGGGACCAACGCTGTTGAAGTTTTGATAGCTCGGAGGAGGAGACATCATAGTATCATGGTGAGACATCATTTGCAATAGTCTGCCGTTCCTGTCCCCCTGTTCAAAGTACCGTTGCTTAGTATGAAAAAGGTCCAGTCTGATGACCTCTGTTAGATGTAGGTAAAGGTCATGCTTAGAGGCTTGCAGCAAATCAAATTTAGAGACAGATGGGTCGGACCCATAGCGGTCATCTCAATCTCAGTTTTGGCTTTTCGATGTGTTTTGACTGCCTTAACGGCTGAAATATAATGACCCCTTGTGAGGGGCCTTGAAGGCGTCCCATTCCATTGCAGGAGAGGATGACCCTGTATTGGACTCCCAATAGTCACTTAAAACTTGTGGAGTTTGCTCTGAAATGTCAGCATGGGAAATCCAGTGAGCACCTAGACACCACCTGGAACTGCTATGGAAAGAGTGGGTTTTTATCGTGACTGCCAGGGGACTATGATCTGAGAGACCACTAGGTAGGTATGTTGCATCTACATACAATATCAGTTAGCATATTACATGCAAATGCATAGTCGATTCTAGAGGAGGTTTTGTAGGAGGTAGAGAAGCATGAAAAAGCCTTAGTGGAGGGGTGCTTCCACCTCCATACTTCTGTTATGCCTGCTGAGAGGGCCCAGCCTGGCGAGTCCCCAGCAAAAGACTAAGGTGGTGTGGGTCTATATAGGTCCAGGGAAAGGATGGTATTAAAATCACCCATCAGTAACAGTTTTGTGGGGCAGTACGGGGTGATCCTCTCCAATATAGCATACAATATCTCAGGTTTAAAAGGTGGAAAAATATAAATGCCAGCAAGAACATAATGAGGAGGTGGAGACTCAGCTCCTTGCACAGATGGAAAGGGCTGCAAGGGCTGGGACGGTGATAATAATGGGTGATTTTAACTACCTGGATATTGACTGGAGTAATGACACTGCTGGAACAGTTAAAGGGCAAAAACGTATAAACCTATTACAGGTCAATTTTATGGTCCAGTATATTGAGGCCCCAACTAAAAATGATGCACTGTTGGACCTGGTAATCTCAAACCATGCAGAGCTGATTACTATCTATATTTATATAAAAGAACATCTGGGTAGTAGTGACCATAACATGATTTCATTTGACGTTAGCTGTAAACAAAAAATACATGCGGGACAGATAAAAACACTTAACTTTAACCACTTCAATACCAGGCACTTACACCCCCTTCTTGCCCAAGCCAATTTTCAGCTTTCAGCGCTGTCACTGTTTAAATGACAATTGCATGTCCGCGTGCGTGGCCTCCCTGAAACTCACACTGATCTAGAAGGGGCTATAAAGGACCTGATGAAAACCCTTATCCCGGACATCGCTACCCACCAAATGGAAGTGGATCGCGTTCATCGAGCACTGACAGCCCCAAGGGCCGACGGCCTACCACGTGACATTATCGTTAAGCCACATCACTACCGCATTAAAGAAAAGATGATGCTTGCGGCCCGCAGCAGGCCGGACCTGTCGCTATTTGGAGCACCAATACAGCTTTTCACAGATTTGGCGCCATCAACGGTCCAGAAACGCAGAAACCTACGACCATTACTCCAGCAACTAATAGCCAGACAGATTAAGTATCGATGGGTGTTCCCTTTTAAGTTATCATTCACCTACAACGGAAAGTCCCACTCCTTTTCCACGTTCCAAGCAGGGGAAGACCTGCTGCTTGGTCTCGGCATCATTGCGCAGGACTCTCAGACTTCGTCTCCCCCTCACCCGGGTTGTCGTCCCCTCTCCCCGATGTGGCAGGATCGCACACGCTCACAGGCCATAAATGCTCGCCGGAATACCTGAGTATTATTGCTCTTTTCTCTTATCTACCCCCTTTTTTGGGAACTGTTAGTGCTTGGTTGCACTGATATGGCCCGGGCTCATGGAGGACTATGGGCCTGATTGGGCCATCGTTGCCGTTCACGGGTTACAAAATTACTTGAGTTCCTGGTTTTTCGAAATGGCTATCAGCCGACTATTTTACAACCCCGACTGGCCCCAACTTGGTCAACGGAACTTTGCTAATTTGCAGTATGGGGACCCTAGTCGGACCGCAATGTGGTTCCCCTGTTGGGCTGTGGCTCGGGGGCCGGAACGACCGATGGGGACCCTTCCGGCCCTGGCGTCACTGGCCTTGGGGACACATGTTACTATAGGTAGCCTGTTATGTTAAACTGTATTGATTGGTTTATGACATTCCTGATATGATCTCTAATAGCCTGCTTGTATAGAGTGTATTCATATTTGGGTCGGGGTGGTCATGCTTGCCACCCAACTGCGAGACTACCTATCCTCCGTCGAGGATGGTACCCTTGCACTTAATTTGCCGGATGTTGTATCTGGCAGGGGTTATTCCCCATACCTTTGTTTATCAGTTAGGAATGATTTATGTTGGTTATTTGGGCCTAAGGCCTATGCTTATATTTTATTGCTTTTATTTTTGTTTTTCTGCTTCTCTAATGCCTTTTCTTTTTTTCCCTTCCTCCTTTTTCTTCGGAGCCTCGATTCGGCACCCTCCCCCTATGTCGTGGTCTGAGAGGTCACCCAACCGAACAGCCTTCATTTTCGGGGCCCTTCCCACTTTATTCACTGCAAAAGGTAAGAGTGCTCTGCCCTACCACGATGGCTACCACATATAACACAGACTACTCGATAGTTAGCCATAATGTACATGGATTTAATTCCCCTGCTAAGAGAACTAAGGCCTTCCAGTTTTATTATAAACAGAAGGCTGAAGTCCTGCTATTACAGGAGACTCATTTTTCCAACGTCTCAGCGCCCCGTTACCTTAATATGAAGTATCCACAGTTTTATTTAGCAGGGGGTCGGGAAAAAAAGGGCGGTGTAGCCATCTGCTTTTCGAAACGGACCCCCTTTACCCCCATCACTATTGTTAAGGACAAGGGCGGTAGGTATATTATGGCAGTGGGGCGGCTCCATGACCAGGAGGTGTCCTTTATATCATACTATGCCCCGAATACTGGGCAGCCGGAATTCTTTAGCAAAATGCTGAAGATTCTAATGCCCAAAGTCCAGGGTCAGGTCATTATGGGGGGCGATAGCAATATTCCCTTGGATAGAATTATGGATAAATCGGACTCCTCTAAACCAATATTAAAGCGCCCACCGACTGGCAGCAGCACGGTTGCACGTCTGTTTCATTTACATGACCTCATTGACGCCTGGCGAGAAAATAACCCTACGGTCAGGGACTTTACACACTTTTCGCAGGTCCATCATACTTACTCTAGGATAGATCATGTTTTAGTACGCACGCCTTTGCTCCCATTTATTAAGTCAGTTAAGATCTTATCTACCCCTTGGTCTGATCATTCCCCGATCAAACTCTCTACTACAGGGCTGTGGACTAAATCTAGACCCTCCCCGTGGAGACTTAATGTAAGCCTGCTGAATGACCCTATAATCTTTTTAGAGATTCAAAAGGAAATACAGGAATACTTTAGACTTAATAAGGCGTCAGACACATCCCCCGCAATTAACTGGGTGGCCCATAAATCAGCGATTCGGGGCATATTGTTACAAGTGGCGGCCAGGGTTAAACGCAATAGGGAACAGGCAAATAAGCGTCTTGAAGCAAACTTAGACGACTTACTTAGTGAACAGTATAGGAATCCCCTGGTAGATATAAGGCATAAAATTGACGAGGCTCGATTAGCACTCAATCTTAGCTTGACTACACAAGCGGAGAAACATATTAGCTGGTCTAAACACAGGTTCTACACGATGGGGGATAAGCCTACCACAATGTTAGCTAGAAAGCTGGTTCCTCGACCGTACACTCCGACTTTGCCTAAACTAAGATTATCCACGGGCCTTACCTCCCAGAACCCTGAACGGATAATTGGAGAATTTCATAAGTTTTACACTAAGCTGTATGGAGCACAGGACAAATTCGATCCATCCGGAGCAAACGCATTCTTTCACGACTTACAGCTGCCAAAATTGACACAAACCCATGCGGAACTGATGGACGGTGCTCTTACGGAGCCTGAAATCAGGGCTGCAATCAAAACCTTGCACCCTACTAAGGCCCCTGGGCCAGATGGATTCCCGGGCCACTACTATAGGAAGTATCAAGATCTTCTAGCCCCACATCTCTGTACTTACTTTAATGATCTGAGAAGCGGTAGTGAGCTCCCCTGCCATGAAAATGTAGCTTATATAAGTGTTATCCCAAAGCCGGGGAAGGATCATGGAGACTGTACCAATTACCGCCCAATTTCCTTGATCAATACGGATCTAAAGATCCTGACCAAAATACTGGCCCAGAGACTTAATACTTTTCTTCAGTGTTATATTCATCCTGACCAAGCAGGTTTTGTCCCGACAAGACAGGCTTCAGACCAAACCCGCCGCTTAATTAACCTTATTTCGGTGGTTCAGTCTGATTGGGACGGAAAGGGGACTAGGAGGGGGATGTTACTTTCCTTGGATATCCAGAAGGCGTTCGATTCTATCTCCTGGGACTATCTCTTTGATGTACTCACTCGCTTTGGCTTTGGGGGACGCTTTCTGGGTCTCCTTCATATATTATATGATTCCCCTAGTGCCTCGCTAATGCTCAGAGGATATACTTCCCAAACATTTCCGATCAGGAGAGGAACTAGACAGGGTTGCCCGTTGTCACCGTTATTATTCGCCCTGGCGATTGAACCACTAGCGATCAAAATTCGCACATGCAAAGATATTCAGGGCATTTATTGCGGAGACTATGAACACAAATGTTTACTCTTTGCGGATGACTTGTTGCTGACCTTGACCTCACCGATCACATCCCTGCCTAATTTATATGCTATTTTGCAACCTTTTTCCAACATCTCAGGGTTGGCAATCAACCATAGTAAGTCAAGGGCACTGAACTTATCTTTGCTAAGCTCCACCCAGGCAACACTTGAAAAATCATTTCAATTCCGATGGGAATCCACAGCTCTCCCTTATTTAGGCATACAACTAACCTCATCTGTCGGCAAATTGTACAAAGGGAATTATCCAGCCCTTTTCAAACGGCTAACAGAAGACTTGGCTAAGTGGCAGGTTCACCCGCCATCGTGGTTTGGCAGACTTCACTCAATTAAAATGAATGTTCTACCCCGCTTATTGTATTTCTTCCGCACCTTGCCAGTCTCATTGGTCCGTGAAGACCTTAAACGATTTCAGAATAAAGTTCTACAGTTTATTTGGGGTGATAAAAGACCCAGGGTGAATAGGAGCACTTTATACGCATTGAAGCGGAGAGGAGGACTTGGTCTACCTGACTTCTTAAAATATTTTTATGCTGCCCAGGTAGCACAACTCACAAAGTTTCACACCCAACGGGCACAGGCCATTTGGATGGCAATGGAATCTTATTCTTGCCGTCCCAAACCTATTTCCCATATTTTATGGCTACCTATTAAGGAGCGACCTCCTATACTTTGCCCTACTTTATCCATGTCATTGGAAATATGGGACAGACTCTCCAGATCTCATAAATTCAAGTCTCCTCATTCTCCGCTGGCACCTCTGCTTCAAAACAATGCATTCACCCCGGGTCTCGCCCCACTAGCATTCGAATGGTGGACTAATAAGGGGTTCATGCATATTGCGGACCTTTGTGATCATAGAGGTTTGCTGTCCGAACGGACTATGACTGACAGGCATCAGATGCCCCCAGCAGAGGGTTATAGGTTTGCCCAGATCTCACATTATGTACAAACCTTGGCTCGTAAGAGCGACCTAGCATCCCAAACTCCCATGGAACATTTATGCAAAAATTATGATAAAATTAAGGGCCATTTATCTGCTATATACTCAATATTGCTGAGCGCATCGACAAAGCTGAATTATATGATCCAATGGGAGACCGACTTGCAGGAAACCCTGGATCTGGACGAATGGCATAAGATAGCCGAGACGGCATCACGCTCGCTCATCAATACTTCAATAATTGAGGCCAATTATAAGGTTCTGCTGAGGTGGTATATGGTGCCGGTCAGACTGGCAACCTTTGTTTCAGGGGCTACCCAGCTGTGCTTTAGAGGATGTGGCCAGGTGGGCACAACCTATCATATTTGGTGGACGTGCCCGAAGGTCAGGAAGTTTTGGATCAGGGTGTATAATTTTGTTTACTCCCTTACCCAACTAAACCTGGCTAAGTCAGCTAAGCAAGCACTACTGGGGGGTGGAGATGTTAAAGCCTCCAAGTCCTGCAAGAGGCTTTTGACATTTATATTTATTTCAGCCAAAATCACCATCGCTAGGAACTGGAAATCGGCAGCTCTACCATTCGAGCAGCTTAAAGGTAAATTGTCATGGTTGATGCTAAACGAACGCTTGACCGCATTGGCCCAAGATAAAATGAAATTGTTTCATAGAGTGTGGGACCCATGGATTTGTTACATAACAAATGACCCCAGGATGTTTGCAGTTTAGCCTAAAGGGTTAGGTTGGGGTGTCCGGGTGCTGAGTCGGAGCTCCTTCCCCCCCCATTCCCCCCTTCTCAACTGTTCTTTCCTCGCTCTGTCTTCTCCCTTCTATTCTTTACCTCTGTTCTCTCCTTTTTTTTTTTTTTTTCTTCTTCTCTTTCCTTCTTTTTTTTTTCTTTTTCTTTTTTCTTTTTGTTTATTTTTGGAGTCGGATGCAGACCTTAGAGGTTTGTGCGGCTCCCTGTTTTCTAAAGCTCCTACGGGATCATTGTCAGTCTGATCTGGCCTCTGGGCTGCCCGCACGGCCAGCGGAGTTGCGCCCCCCTGATAGGCTGATGGGGGGACGGCTCTTCTGGGCGGGCGGTTCAGATAGGATCTGGGATGTGAAGAGGGGCCAACGGCTCTGCGGAGCATTGGATTTACGTGAGCTATTAAGTGGCGATAATTTTTTCTTTTTTTTTTTTTTTTTTTTCTTTGCATGGACCCCTACACGCAGGGATCTTCACTATGTGGCCTCGAATATTGATTGTGACTGTACAATGTTATGATGCGCCTTTTATACATTTTGTATGACAAAACTTGAATAAACATATTGAAACATAAATGACAATTGCGCGGTCATGCTACACTGTACCGAAACAGAATTTTTATCATTTTGTTCCCACAAATAGAGCTTTCTTTTTGTGGTATTTGATCACCTCTGTGGTTTTTATTTGTTGCTAAACAAATAAAAAAAGACCGAAAATTTTGAAAAAAAAAAAAGTTTTTCTTTTGTTTGTTATAAAATCTTGTAAATAAGTATGTTTTCTCCTTCACTGATGGGCACTGATAAGGCAGCACTGACGGGCACTGATAAGGCAGCACCGATGAGGTGGCACCAATGAGGTGGCACTGATAGGCACTGACAGGCGGCACTGAAGGGCACAGGTAGGTGGCACTGATGGGTGGCACTGATAGCCTGCACTGATGGCCATTGATAAGCGGCACTCATGGGCACTCATGGGTGGCACTGGTGGGCACTGAAAGGCTGCACTGATGGGTACTTACGAGTGGAACTGATAGGCGGCACTGCTGGGCACTGATAGGTGGCAATGATGGGCACTGGTATGTGGCACTGATAGGCATCACGGATGGCACTGGCACTGTCAGGCATTGTGGATGGGCACTGAATGGCAGCTGCCTGGACACTGATTGCCATTTCCCTGATGGTCTAGGGTGGCATACCTGTTGGTCCAGTGTGATGGCCATCCCTGGTGGTCCTGGCGGCATCCTGGTGGTCCTGGGCGGGCATCCGAGGGGGGGCTGCGCTGATAAACAATCAGCATAGACCCCCCCTGTCAGGAGAGTAGCCGATCGGCTCTCCTCTACTCGCGTCTGTCAGACGCGAGTGAGGAAAAGCCAATCAATGGCTCTTCCTGTTTACATCGTGATCAGCCGAATAAAGAGCCTCCGACTCGAACATCGCCTGTTCGGTTGTTCGCCGAATTGCGAACATTATGGGCCATTCGCGTCAAATTCGAGTGGCGCATCAAGGCCCATAATTCACTATGCAGTGCATTGCTGGCTGATGATTGGCCAAGCATTCACTATGACCCGCATGCTTTGGCCAATCACAGTGCGCAAAAAACGGAGAGCCATAATTGGCCAAAGCCAGGGTGGCTTTGGCCAATTATGCCTCAGGAGATTTATTACATGCCCCACACTATATAAGGTGGCCTGGAATTCGGCCTTCTGTAGTGTGTTGCGGTGTTGGTTAAAATACAGATGGAGAGAGAGAGACAGTGTATTTTGATTTGAGTTAGATAGAGCAGGCAGGCGAGTCAGTTAGCTGCAGTTACAGTGTGTAGAGGATATACAGTATATGCATCCTAGGTGTTGTATATATATTTACACACTGTATTCAGTTTAGCTAGATCCATTCCTGTTATTCTCTATACTGTGACAGGCAGGCAGGTGATTGTGCTAGCTGCAGTGTTTCACTTAGTGTACTGTGTCCTTTGCATAGCGTTCACCTAAAGCTTACCCGAATACAATTAGTGGTGTTCTCATACAAATACAGGCAGGGAGCTGCAGTGTTTTGTTTTAGTGTCCTTTGCACAGTGTGCACCTAAAGCTTACCTGAATACAATTGCTGGTGTTCTCATACAAATACAGGCAGGGAGCTGCAGTATTTTGTTTTAGTGTCCTTTGCACAGTGTGCACCTAAAGCTTACCTGAACACAATTAAAGGAAAAAGGGGCATACTGCGCTGGGATAAACACAAAAAAGCAGCCGCCAACACTGCTGTGGATAAAGCAATAGAAAATGTGGATATAAGTGTAGCGCTAATTATTTGTTAATCTAAGTACAATAATAAATCATACATAAATAAATTGAAAAACGTGGTTGAATGTGCTGTCAAAGCAAAAACCAGTGTAAAAACAAAAACCAGAAATACAAATGAGTCTTAAGGTTATAGGTATAAACGGAGTTGCAGTGATAATTAGTGATAATTACTAAAGCAGTGAATATTAACTGTGAAAACTCAATATTCAATATAAAATAAAGTCCGTACAAAATACGGATACCGAGCCTTTTGTATACGTTTATGAACACGTGATCAACATATTAGATGTCCTATGAGATTGAAGTGGAATAAGAAACCCCTCAGACTCCAGACCTTCTCTATTGGGTTTGTTAACCCTCAAGCTTTTCTCGACCTGAGTGGCATATGCTTCTCCAGGTCCGAGACTTCCGGTAAGCCTCTTTCAACTCACTCTTGGTGGCGGTTTTCACAGCACTCCGTATTTGGATTTCAAGTTTATATCACTAATGAACATTATTTTTTGGGATTGATCATCACTTCACCTTTAAAACAGATGAATGTTTATTTTTCTTGGACTTTATTTTATATTGAATATTGAGTTTTCACAGTTAATATTCACTGCTTTAGTAATTATCACTAATTATCACTGCAACTCCGTTTATACCTATAACCTTAAGACTCATTTGTATTTCTGTTTTTTGTTTTTACCTGAATACAATTGCTGGTGTTCTGATAAAAATACAGGCAGGGAGCTGCAGTATTTTGCTTTAGTGTCCTTTGCACAGTGTGGACCTAAAGCTTACCTCAATACAATTGCTGTTGTTCTGATACAAATACAGGCAAGGAGCTGCAGTATTTTGCTTTAGTGTCCTTTGCACAGTGTGCACCTAAAGCTTATCTGAATACAATTGCTGGTTTTCTCATACAAATACAGGCAGGGAGCTGCAGTATTTTGCTTTAGTGTCCTTTGCACAGTGTGCACCAAAAGCTTACCTAAATACAATTGCTGGTGTTCTGATACAAATATAGGCAGGGAGCTGCAGTATTTTGCTTTAGTGTCCTTTGCACAGTGTACACCAAAAGCTTACCTGAATACAATTGCTGGTGTTCTGATACAAATACAGGCAGGGAGCTGCAGTATTTTGCTTTAGTGTCATTTGCTCAGTGTGCACCAAAAGCTTACCTCAATACAATTGCTGGTGTTCTGATACAAATACAGGCAGGGAGCTGCAGTATTTTGCTTTAGTGTCATTTGCACAGTGTTCACCAAAAGCTTACCTGAATACAATTGCTGGTGTTCTGATACAAATACAGGCAGGGAGCTGCAGTATTTTTCTTTAGTGTCCTTTGCACAATGTGCACCTAAAGCTTACCTGAATACAATTGCTGGTGTTCTGATACAAATACAGGCAGGGAGCTGCAGTATTTTGCTTTAGTGTCCTTTGCACAGTGTGGACCTAAAGCTTACCTCAATATAATTGCTGGTGTTCTGATACAAATACAGGCAAGGAGCTGCAGTATTTTGCTTTAGTGTCCTTTGCACAGTGTGGACCTAAAGCTTACCTCAATACAATTGCTGTTGTTCTGATACAAATACAGGCAAGGAGCTGCAGTATTTTGCTTTAGTGTCCTTTGCACAGCGTGCACCTAAAGCTTACCTGAATACAATTGCTGGTTTTCTCATACAAATACAGGCAGGGAGCTGCAGTATTTTGCTTTAGTGTCCTTTGCACAGTGTGCACCTAAAGCTTACCTCAATACAATTGCTGGTGTTCTGATATAAATACAGGCAGGGAGCTGCAGTATTTTGCTTTAGTGTCCTTTGCACAGTGTGCACCAAAGACTTACCCAAAAACAATTGCTGGTGTTCTGATACAAATACAGGCAGGGAGCTGCAGTATTTTGCTTTAGTGTCTTTTTCACAGTGTGCATCTAAAGCTTACCTGAATAGAATTGCTGGTGTTCTGATACAAATACAGGAAGGGAGCTGCATTATTTTGCTTTAGTGTCCTTTGCACAGTGTGCCCCAAAAGCTTACCTGAATACAATTGCTGGTGTTCTGATACAAATACAGGCAGGGAGCTGCAGTATTTTGCTTTAGTGTCATTTGCACAGTGTTCACCAAAAGCTTACCTGAATACAATTGCTGGTGTTCTGATACAAATACTGGCAGGGAGCTGCAGTATTTTGCTTTAGTGTCCTTTGCACATTGTGCACCTAAAGCTTACCTCAATACAATTGCTGGTGTTCTGATACAAATACAGGCAGGGAGCTGCAGTATTTTGCTTTAGTGTCCTTTGCACAGTGTGGACCTAAAGCTTACCTCAATATAATTGCTGGTGTTCTGATACAAATACAGGCAAGGAGCTGCAGTATTTTGCTTTAGTGTCCTTTGCACAGTGTGGACCTAAAGCTTACCTCAATACAATTGCTGTTGTTCTGATACAAATACAGGCAAGGAGCTGCAGTATTTTGCTTTAGTGTCCTTTGCACAGTGTGCACCTAATGCTTACCTGAATACAATTGCTGGTTTTCTCATACAAATACAGGCAGGGAGCTGCAGTATTTTGCTTTAGTGTCCTTTGCACAGTGTGCACCTAAAGCTTACCTCAATACAATTGCTGGTGTTCTGATACAAATACAGGCAGGGAGCTGCAGTATTTTGCTTTAGTGTCCTTTGCACAGTGTGCACCAAAGACTTACCCAAAAACAATTGCTGGTGTTCTGATACAAATACAGGCAGGGAGCTGCAGTATTTTGCTTTAGTGTCCTTTTCACAGTGTGCATCTAAAGCTTACCTGAATAGAATTGCTGGTGTTCTGATACAAATACAGGAAGGGAGCTGCATTATTTTGCTTTAGTGTCCTTTGCACAGTGTGCCCCAAAAGCTTACCTGAATACAATTGCTGGTGTTCTGATACAAATACAGGCAGGGAGCTGCAGTATTTTGCTTTAGTGTCATTTGCACAGTGTTCACCAAAAGCTTACCTGAATACAATTGCTGGTGTTCTGATACAAATACTGGCAGGGAGCTGCAGTATTTTGCTTTAGTGTCCTTTGCACATTGTGCACCTAAAGCTTACCTCAATACAATTGCTGGTGTTCTGATACAAATACAGGCAGGGAGCTGGAGTATTTTGCGTTAGTGTCTTTTGCACAGTGTGCACCTAAAGCTTACCTGAATGCAATTGCTGGTGTTCTCATACTAATACCACAGGCAGGGAGTTCAAAATTACAAACAGATTCTACGTAACAACAAACCTACAGTCCCTGTCTTGTTTGCACCGCCTGTATACTGCTGTTCAGAGTATATAGGGCCTGGGGGGGACCAGACATTATGTTAAAGCCGCAAGCAGTTTTAAATGACCTTTTTTCCTTTAGAAATGTCATTTTGTGCAGGGACAGTTCTAAACACGGG
This sequence comes from Rana muscosa, assembly GCA_029206835.1. NCBI lineage: Eukaryota > Metazoa > Chordata > Amphibia > Anura > Ranidae > Rana > Rana muscosa. The sequence goes on from JARGYO010005603.1 coordinate 20,302,661, forward strand.
ACACACGTGCCACTTCACAGGCATACTATAGACACCCCCCAGGTACGATATTTAAAGGAATATTTCACTTTTTTTCTTCACTTTAGGCCCCTTTCACACGGAGGGTCCGGTTCAGGTCCGCCTATCAGTTTTTTAGGCGGACCTGGACGGACGCTCCATGTAGCCCTATGGAGCCACGGATGTCAGCGGTGACATGTCCGCTGACATCCGCTCCGCTCCGCCAAAGTGTGACGGAGGAAAACCCTATTTTTCCTTCCGTCGGCGGAGCGGATCAGATGAACACGGACAGACGGTCCGTGTTCATCCGATTCCCCCATAGGGGAGAGCGGCGCTCTGACAGGGCGGTCCCTGCACAGTGTGCGGGGACCGCCCAGTCATCCGCCGGCTCAGCGGGGATCAACTGAGCGATCCCCGCTGAGCAAGCGGAGCTTCACGGGGCGGATCTTCACGGATCCGCCCCGTGTGAAAGAGCCCTTATGCATCATTAATATCACTGCTCCCAAAAAACGGCTGTTTTAAAAACTTCTTTTTGCATTGATACATGTCCCCTGCAGTGTTGTTCATCTTGCTCTAAAAAAGTAATTAGTTACAGTTACAAATTACTTCTCCCAAAAAGTAAGTGAGTTAGTAACTCAGTTACTACATTGGAAAAGTAATTAGTTACTCAGCAAAGTAACTGACTTTTTTTTTAATATTCTATAATGCAATTACATTCTATAACATCTTTATTATCATCAAAGATGTTTATATTAACTGATTGAAGAATAAAAACACTATATACAGTATTTTAGAACATTTGTTATTTATTTGAACCCAACTCAATAGATTGCAGCCTGCCATAGATATGAATGATATCTATGCATATAAACATATAAAAAATTAAATATTGAAACTAAAATTCAAGTGCAAAATTAAGACACACAACTGTAAACTTGGGTAAAAAGAAACAACGGAAAATCTGGCCTTTAATTAGTGCAATTATCTGTATAATTGTTTAAAAAGAAACAAAGGAAAACTTGGCCATTAGTGCAAATCTCTGTAACTGTATAGGCCTACTGCACAATAAACAGAAGTTTTGTTAGTTGTTACTGTACTGAATAGTTAAGAGTTGGATAGTGTTCTGTTACAGAACACTATCCAACTCTTAACTATTCAGTACAGTAACAAAACTTCTGTTTATTGTGCAGTAGTAGGCCTAATATACAGTTACAGAGATTTGCACTAATGTCCAGGGTTTCCTTTGTTTCTTTTTACACAATTATACAGATACAGATAATTGCACTAATTAAAGGCCAAATTTCCTTTTGTTTCTTATTACTAATAAGAAACAAAGGAAAATCTGGCCTTTAATTAGTGCAATTATCTGTGTATCTGTATAATTGTGTAGAAAGAAACAAAGGAAAACCCGGCCATTAGTGTAAATCTCTGTAACTGTATATTAGGCCGACTACTGCACAATAAATATAATTTTGTTACTATACAGAATAGTTAATGTGTTCTGTTACAGAACACTATCCAACTCTTAAATATTCAGTACAGTTACAAAATTAAATATTGAAAAATAAATAATGTTTACACACTTTGCATTCAAGTGCAAAACTAAGACACAACTGTAAACTTGTGTAATAAGAAACAAAGGAAAATCTGGCCTTTAATTAGTGCAAATATCTGTATCTGTATAATACTGCACAATAAACAGAACACTATCCAACTCTCCATGTAGATTAACATGTTGTTCGCTCTCAGTGAAAATGAACAATACATTAATCTATACTAAAATACTCCTCTCATCTAACAACTAAACCAGTGGTTGTAACGTAGGAGGAGAAGCTTTTCGAAACTTTTGTCTGACAGTCTGTTCCTCTTCGGAGAGAAGACAAGCTTGCCCAGGCTGAACAGTCTCTCAACAGGTGCACTAGATGGAGTAGCAGCATTGTAATGTAGTGAAATTTTCTTGATGAGAGAAAATCCACACAGAGAGTTAAAGTTTTGTGCTGAAGATCTAATATAGTCTGCCACCTGGTTTTCTGTTGTAGAGGAGGTTTCCTCCTCATTCTCCTCAAAGGAAAATAAATCGTTCTCTTTGGCTGAATCTGTGTGATGTGTAGATGTGCTGTTACCTTGTTGTGGTTCTTCGAGGACAATTCTTCGGCACTCTGCCAGCAAACTTGCCTTAGCTTTATCCTTTAACTCCTGTGACCGCAGCCAGCGAAGTTTGAATTATGGAAGAGTTACGGAAGCAAGTATAGCCTCTTCATTTCCCAGGACATCAGCAAATCTGGTTTTGATAGCCTGAAATAATAATTATAATTAGTAGCAGTTGTATTTATTATTATTAGTACTACAGCAATGTTCACTTAATAAATACTAAAATATTAAATTAAAGTTCTTACTGTGACTATGGCGTCAGGAAGGTCCCTCAGTATTTGCAGGCCACTTTGAAGGGCTTGTGTCTTCAGCATTAATGTCTCAATCGTTGGTAGGAGTGTACCATGAAAACAATTATCTTCTCCCTGAAGTATATCCAAGGCAACTGTAAGGGGCTTCATCGCAATACAGTACTCCTTTAAAAACTGGTGTTCCCTTTCTGTTATTGCTGGCAGTCCTAATTTTGAGGAAATGGTGTTATGGTCTACCATGGATATTTCACAGATTCGAGCCAGGGCATCATAGAAGGAATTCCATTGTGTTGTACAAGGTACAAGCAGCTTTTTTGACACCAACTCATCAACTGTTTCACTAGCCAAAGCTGATTGACTAGTCTTGTTCCATAGGGCAGTACATTTGGCAGTAGCACTTCTATAAACAGCCTTTGTTGTTGCAGATTTTGACAGCAGCCACTTGTCAACATCTGTGCATGAAATCAGGTTTAGTGTGTGTGATGCACATCTCTTGTGGGGGGGCAAAGTGATCACATCACCATCATTATCATCACCAGTTGCATGTAGAGCATCATTAATGTCTGTAAACGTCACCTCATCTTCATCGTCTTCTTCAGAATCACTTTCCTCAAGTGGCTGGTACCTCTTAAATGCTTTAACAAAATTAGAGCCATTATCAGTCACTGTTGGTGTGATTTTGTGTGTTATCCCATATGTTGAGTGTATATTGTCAAGCTCAACTGCTATGGCGTCATGAGTATGATGCCCCTTAAACTGTCTGCAGGCAAGAGCTGCTTTCTCTCTTTCCATGTTATTTGGATTGATCCAATGTGCTGTCACACCCAGGTAACTTTTATTGTGGCAAGTCCAGATGTCTGCTGTAGTTGAAATGTACTGTAATTCCTCAAATGACGTTTTGAGCTCAATATTCATTTTTTCGTATTCACTGTTTATGAATTTAGCAAAAGAGTTTCGGCATGGGGCAACCCCTTTCCTCCTCCTTGTATTGGTATTTTAGCAAGGATAGCTCTGAATGACGCAGACACCACAGTGGACAGGGGGAGCATGTTTTCAACAACATACCTTGCAATCAATGTATTCAGCTCGGGCTTGGTCACCTGTTGCTGACCCGAAAAATCGAGCGTTGCTTGTTTTTTTAACAGAGTGGGTCCGTCTCCTTCGCTAGCTGCATTCGGGGTTGGGTTAGCAGAAAGTGTCATGTTAGCATGTGTTGATGTGAGGTGCTTCAAAAGATTTGAGTTGCTTGAGGCAGACGTGGATAAAGTCTTTTTTCCTGGGCATAGCGTGCATGTTACATAAACATTCTTGCCTTTAATTTCAATTAAGGAGAAGTAGTGCCGGTACTTCCAGTTCGAGAATGCTAACTTTGATTTCCCCCAGCTCGTCGCCATTGGCACTGCACTGGTGGGGGTACTGGCAGTGTGGTACGGTGGTACCTGACCTGAGTCTGACTCCTGAGTCCACTCCAGTCGGTCCTGAGTCCTGACTACAGTCCACTCCAGTCCTGACTGTGGTATTCTTTTATGGGTTTTTTTTGGTACCTGCTGCTGGCTGGTGGTGGTGTGGCAGTGGCACACTGGTGGGGGTCTGTGTCCTGTGGTAACTTGTAAGTAACCGTATTCTTTTGTTTATTGGTACCGACTGCTGCTTGGAGTGGCTGGCTGGCTGACAGCCTACCTGACAGGGACCACCTAAAAAAATATCAAAACAATATTTTTGCTAGTAGCAATACACCACAAAAATCATTATTAGCATACACAAAAACAACAAAACTTCTAAACTTACAGGGGAACAGGAGGGTACAGTGTGGGGGGACCGGGGGAGGGGGCAGGATGGCACAGTACAGGGGGGCAGGAGGGCACAGTACAGCAGTTAGGAGGGTCCAGTACAGGGGGGACACAGTAGGAGAGGGACAGGAAAGTACAGTATGGAGGCAGGAGGGCTGAGGGCACAGTATGGGGGGGGGGGGGTGGGCACTGGGCAGGAAGGTACAGTATGGTGGGGTTAGGAGGATACAGTACAGGGGGAAGGTAAGTGGACATGGGGCAAGAGGGTACAGTATAGGGGCAGTAATGTAGAATACAGATATGGTCTCCTGAAGCAGAGCTGTGCAGGGAAGCTGATGTCACAGATCCTATCTATTCTGGCAGGCTGTCACTCTGGGTTCTTCCTTAAGCCCTGAAAAAAATGGGGTGGGGTCCGGGGATGAGAACCATGGTGTAGGGGACTCGGGGAGAAAGAGGAAGGGAGGTAAAAGTGGGGATGCGGATAATGAGACAGATGGGGGATGGGTAGAGAAGAACTAATGAGACTGGGGGAATTCTGGTCTGTATAGGGATAAAAAAGGAGGAGGATTTGTGCTGAAAGTGGGGAAGGGAGGGCGGGTAGCTGGCTCTCAAGGGGACTGGAGAGGGATAATCAGAGATGGGCATGGGGCATACTCTCAGCTGGTAAGAAATAGCCAAAGCATGATTTTGATTTTTTTTTTTGAGGGGGTGGCAACGGCGGTAGTTGAGGGGGTGGCAGCAGTGGTACTTGAGGGGGAGGCAGCGGTGATGTTGAGGGGGTGGAAACGGTGGTATTGAGGGAGGGTGGCAGCGGTGATGTTGAGGGGGGTGGCAACGGTGGTACTTGAGGGGGGAGGGTGGCAGCGGTGATGTTGATGGGGGTGGCAGCGGTGGTACTTGAGGGGGTGGCAGCGGTGGTACTTGAGGGGTGGCAGCGGGGCGGTGGTACTTGGGGGGTGGGGGGTGGCAGTGGTGGTATTTAGGGGGGGTGGCAGTGGTGGTACTTGGGGGGGTGGCAGTGGTGGTATTTGGGGGGGTGGCAGTGGTGGTACTTGGGGGGGTGCCTCTTACTGATCCCATCCCCCACTGTCACTGACTGTCACACAGGCACAGCTTTGTACTGTCTCTGTCTGTGACTGTGTCAGACACTCTGTCAGTCAGTCACCCCCCCACTCCCCAGCCCCACCGGGCGGCCATCACCTCTGGCTCTGACTGTGTGACTGACTGTTGTAGTGAATCGATGGCATTGGCTGGGAGGGTAGGGAGGATGCATGTGGGAGGATCATCATCTCGGAATTTGGGATTCGGAATGGATTGAGAAGAGAAGAGATAGATTACAGGCAGCACTGCAATTAATTCGTCAGTCACAGTCACTTACTTCACTTTACTGTAACTTCCGTGAAGTTCACGTCTGCCAGTGCACTTGCCAGGTGCCTCCAGGGTCGACTCGTCGCCGCATCGGATGCCTTGTCTCATGGGGAGAGGAGAGAGACCCTCCCCCTCACTCTGCTCATTGGTGTCAGCTGGTCAGCTGACTTCATTTTCGGTGTCCGCCCCGCCCCCGAGTCCCTCTTTCTCTCTCGACGATCGAAAGCGATAGGCGGGGCGGGGTGGGATGGCGGGACGGTCCAGAGGCAGAGCCAGAGTCTCTCTCTCAGCCTCAGCCTGTAATTGCGGTAACGCGGCCCGAGTAACGGGAACGGCGCTAAAAAGAGGGGATGAGTAATCAGTTAGATTACTCGTTACCCTCAAAAGGGGCTGCGTTACATAACGCCGTTTATTTAAACGGCGTTAGTTACAACACTGGTCCCCTGGGGCAGGACCCGGGTCCCCAAACCCTTTTTAGGACAATAACTTGCATATTAGCCTTTATAATTAGCACTTTTGATTTTGAACGTTCGAGTCCATTGTATTTAACCACTTCAATACAGGTCTTTTTATACCACTTCCATACCGGGCCTATTCTAGCACTTCTCTCCTACATGTACAAATCATCATACTTTTGCTAGAAAATTACTCAGAACCCCAAAACATTATATATTTTTTTTTGGCAGACACCCTAGGTAATAAAATGACGGTCATTGCAACTTTTTTTCTTGCACGGTATTTGCGCAATAATTTTTCAAACGCCTTTTTTTAAAAAAAAAATGGTTTCATGAATTAAAAAATAACAAAACAGTAAAGTTAGCCCAATTTTTTGGGAAAATATGAAAGATGATGTTACGCCGAGTTAATAGATACCTAACATGTCACGCTTTAAAATTGCGCACACTCATGGAATCGCGCCAAACTTCGGTACTTAAAAATCTCCATAGGCGACACTTTAATTTTTTTTACAGGTTACCAGGTTAGAATTACAGAGGAGGTCTAGTGCTAGAATTGTTGCACGCGCTCTAACGCACGCGGCGATACCTCACATATGTGGTTTGAACGGCGTTTACATATGTGGGCGACATACGTGTGCATTCGCTTCTAATCGCGAGCTACCGGGGACAGGGGCGTTTTAATTATTTTTTTTTTATTATTTTTTTATTTTTTTTACTTATTTATTTATTTTTTTACAATTATTTTACTTTTTTTTTTTTTGATCACTTTTATTCCTATTACAAGGAATGTAAACATCCCTTGTAATAGGAATGTGTGTGACAGGTCCTCTATATTCAGAGATGCGGGGTCAATAAGACCCCACATCTCTCCTACAGGCTGGAAAGCATGAGATCAGTGAAACATTTTTCACTGATCTCATACTTACAGCCGCAATGGCGGCTTTGTTTACATTTGAGGACCCGGGCGTGACGTCATCACATCACGCCCAGGCCTCCGACGATCATAGAGATGACTGGTGACCATCTGGTCACCAGTTATCTCTATGCTCGTCACGTGACCCACCAACGGCGCCGGAAGATTCTCTCCGGGTCCCCGATCGCACGGGAGAGCCCGGAGAAGCACCGGATGGCGGCGGGAGGGGGGGGTGTCCCCTCCCGCCGCCTATAAGAACAATCAAGCGGCTATGATCATTCTTATGGTGCACAGAATCGCCGGCACTTCAAAAGGATATCTGAATGATGCCTCTAGCTGCAGGCATCATTCAGATATCCCCTACAAAGCCAGGACGTCATATGACGTCCACCCAGGATGGGAGATCCCATCTGTGGACGTCATTTGACTATGGCTGGGTAGGGAAGTGGTTAATAGGGTTCTAAAGTTCGCGCAAACTTTCGGTCCGTTCGCAGGTTCTGGTGCAAACCGAACCGGGGGGGTGTTTGGCTCATCCCTTCTATAGACCTGTTAGTTTAACTTCTATAGTTGGGAATATACTGGAGAGATTAATAAAACACCACATAGATGAGTTCTTGCTGGAAAAAAATATTTTAAGCAACAGACAGCATGGGTTAATGAAAGACAAAAGTTGTCAAACAAACCTGCTTTCTTTTTATGAAGAGGTAAGTAAGACCTTGGACAGAGGGGTGGCTGTGGACGTGGTATACTTGAATTTTGCAAAATCGTTTGACACAGTTCCGCACACACGGCTCTAGTGTAAGGTAAAGTCCACAGGCTTGGAAATATCAGTTTGTAAATGGATAGAAAACTGTCTAAAAGACAGAATTCAGAGAGTAGTGGTTAATGATTCTTACTATGAATGGTCTAAGGTTATCAGTCGTCCATTTCAGTCTTTGCAGATGACACCAAACTATGCAATGGAATAACGTCCTTACAGGATGTCTCCAATTTATAAGCCGACCTCAATGCACTAATTGGGCGACTGTGGCAAATGAGGTTTAATGTAGATAAATGTAAAGTTATGCACTTGGGAGCTAGGAATATGAATGCATCATACATACTAGGGGGAGTACAACTGGGGGGATCCGTAGTGGAGAAGGATCTGGGGGTTTTGGTAGATCATAAGCTCAATAATAGCATGCAATGCAAAGCTGCGGTTTCCAAAGCGAGCAAAGTCCTTTCTTGTATTAAGAGAGGTATAGACCCCAGAGAGAGAGATATCATTATGCCCCTGTACAAATCATTAGTAAGACCTCATCTGGAATATGCAGTTCAGTTTTGGGCACCAGTTCACAAAAAGGATATCAGGGAACGGGAGAAAGTAAAGAAGGGCAACCAAACTGATAAGAGGCCTGCAGGAACTCAGCTATGAGGATAGATTAGAGCAGGGGTCTCAAACTGGCAGCCCTCCAGCTGTTGCAAAACTACAAATCCCATCATGCCTCTGCCTGTGGGTGTCATGCTTGTTGTAACTGTCAGCCTTGCAATGCCTCATGGTACTTGTAGTTTCCCAACAGCTGGAGGGCTGCCAGTTTGAGACCCCTGGATTAGAGGAACATAATGTATTCTCTTGAGAGGAGGAGATTATCCACTTCAGCCTCGGACCATTTGGCTGCCAAATGACCGGGCCACTTTTTGCTTTAACTGACAATTGCGCAGTCGTGCAACGTGGCTCGCAAACAAAATTGACGTCCTTTTTTTCCCACAAATAGAGCTTTCTTTTGGTGGTATTTGATCACCTCTGCAGTTTTTATGTTTTGCGCTATAAACAAAAATAGAGCAAACATTTTGGAAAAAAAGCAATATTTTGTACCTTTTGCTGTAATAAATATCCCAATTTTTTTTAACCACTTAAGCCCCAAGCCTGTTTTTTAGACTCGGTGTTAACACGTTAAAAACAATTTTTTTGCTAGAAAATTACTTAGAACCCCCAAACATTATACCTTTTTTTTCCTAACACCCTAGAGAATCAAATGACGGTCATTGCAATACCGCGTCACACCGTATTTGCACAGCGGTCTTACAAGCACACTTTATTTTTTGAAAAAATTCACTTTTTTAAATTAAAAAATAAGAGAACAGTAAAGTTAGCCCAATTTTTTTTTATATTGTGAAAGATAATGTTACGCCGAGTAAATTGATACCCAACATGTCATGCTTCAAAATTGCGCCCGCTCGTGGAACGGTGTCATAGTTAGTCAGGTTGAAAAAAGACAAAGTCCATCCAGTTCAACCATAAAAAAAGAACTAAAATAAAATAAAAATATATCGTGCAATCCCATATACCCAATTCTATACCCACAGTTGATCCAGAGGAAGGCAAAAACCCCAGCACAGCATGATCCAATTTGCTACAGCAGGGGAAAAAATTCCTTCCTGATCCCCCGAGAGGCAATCGGATTTACCCTGGATCAACTTTACCTAGAACTGTTAGTACTCAGTTATATTATGTACATTTAGGAAAGTATCCAGGCCTTTCTTAAAGCAATCTACTGAGCTGGCCAGAACCACCTCTGCAGGGAGTCTGTTCCACATTTTCACAGCTCTTACTGTGAAGAAACCTTTCCGCATTTGGAGATGAAATCTTTTTTCTTCTAGACGTAAAGAGTGCCCCCTTGTTCTCTGTGTTGACCGTAAAGTGAATAACTCATCACCAAGTTCACTATATGGACCCCTTATATATTTGTACATGTTAATCATATCCCCCCTTATTCTCCTCTTCTCAAGAGTGAATAAATTCAGTTCCTCTAATCTTTATTCATAGCTGAGCTCCTCCATGCCTCTTATCAGTTTGGTTGCCCTTCTCTGCACTTTCTCCAGTTCCCCGATATGCTTTTTGAGAACTGGTGCCCAAAACTGAACTGCGTATTCCAGATGAGGCCTTACTAATGATTTGTACAGGGGCAAAATGATGTCTCTCTCTCTGGAGTCCATACCTCTCTTAATACAAGAAAGGACTTTGCTCACTTTGGAAACCACAGCTTGGCATTGCATGCCATTATTGAGCTTATGATCTAACAAAACCCCGAGATCCTTCTCCACTACGGATCCCCCAGTTGTATTCCCCCTAGTATGTATGATGCATTCATATTCTTAGCCCCCAAGTGCATAACTTTACATTTATCAACATTAAACCTCATCTGCCACATAGTCGCCCAATTAGACAGGGCATCGAGGTCGGCTTGTAAATTGGAGACATCTTGTAAGGACGTTATTCCACTGCATAGCTTGGTGTCATCTGCAAAGACAGAAATGTTACTTTTGATCTCAGACCCAATATCATTTATACAGATATTAAAAAGTAAGGGTCCCAGCACTGAACCTTGGGGTACACCACTGATAACCTTGGACCATTCAGAGTAAGAATCATTAACCACTACTCTCTGAATTCTGTCTTTTAGCCAGTTTTCTATCCATTTACAAACTGATATTTCCAATCCTGTAGACTTTACCTTACACATGAGCCGTGTGTGGGGAACTGTATCAAACGCTTTTGCAAAATCCAAGTATACCACGTCCACAGCCACGCCTCTGTCCAAGGTTTTACTTACCTCTTCATAAAAAGAAATCAGGTTTGTCTGACAACTTCTGTCTTTCATGAATCCATGCTGTCTGTTGCTTAAATAGTTTTTTTCCAGCAAGAACTCATCTATGTGGTCTTTTATTAATCTCTCCAGTATCTTCCCAACTATGGAAGTTAAACTAACAGGTCTATAGTTACTTGGTAAAGACTTTGTTCCCTTTTTAAATATAGGCACCACATTGGCCCTGCGCCAATCCAGTGGTACTATTCCTGTCATTAATGAGTCCCTAAAAATTAGATACAATGGCTTTGAAATTACAGAGCTCAATTATTTTAGGATCCGTGGGTGTATGCCATCTGGTCCAGGTGCTTTATCCACCTTTATTCTGTCTAAATATTTCTGGACCATATCACTTTTGAGCCATTGTGGATTTGGGGCTGTGTCACTACCACCCCCATTATGGACATGAACTCCCCCATGCTCCATTGTATACACAGAGCTGAAGAAAGTATTTAATAAATTAGCCTTCTCTTTGTCCCCAGTCACCCACTCTAGATTATTTTGTAAAGGGCCTACATGCTCAGACTTGACCTTTTTACTATTAATATATTTGAAGAATTTTTTGTCAAACTTTTACCTTTTACCCTTAAAAATCTCCATAGGTGACATTTAAAAAATTCTACAGGTTGCATGTTTTGAGTTACAGAGGAGGTCCAGGGCTAGAATTATTGCACTCGCTCTAACGATCACGGCGATACCTTACATGTGTGGTTTGAACACCGTTTTCATATGCAGGCGCTACTCACGTATGCGTTCGCTTCTGCGCGCGAGCTCGTCCTCATATTTAGACTAAAATGCAATAAAATAAATTTTGTCATTTGAAAAAATTACAAAAATAAATTGGCCCTTTAAAGCGGGGTTCCACCCGCAATTTTTTTTTTTAAAGACTTTTAATAAGGACACTTATCTGTCCTAGGCGCCCGCAAAGTCGCCCCCCCCCCGAGGCCGATCGCTTAATCCTGGCAGCTTGCGGCGCCTCCATCCTTACTGAGGGACTGAGGGAAACAGGCAGTGTAGCCTTGCGGCTTCACTGCCCGTTTCCTACTGCGCATGCGCGATTCGCGCGGAGCTTTGTGAATGGGCCGGCTGCTCTCTGGGGTACACACAGTTCCCAGAAGGCAGCGCGCCCCATTCACTAGAAGACAACGTGAGGAGGACGAGGAAGAAGACCTGCCGTGGTGGATGAAGAGGCAGATTAGGAACTTCCGCATAGCAATCACCTTTTCTGGTGAGTAAAAAAATAAATAAAAAATCAATTTTTTTGCAGGTTTTTTGTGAAACTTTTTTTTTTAGGGTGGAACTCCACTTTAAGACGTATGGGCGGAAGATATGGATACCTCGGTTGTGGCAGCAGCTGCTGCCGTTACAAAGATATCCCTCTTCAAACTAAGGACGTATATAGTCGTGCGGCGGGGCTTAAGTGGTTAAAAAAAGCAAATTTTTTCTCAGTTTACGTATTCTTCTACATATTTTTGGTAAAAAAGACCACAATAAGCGTATATTGATTGGTTTGCGCAAAAGTTATAGCGTCTACAAAATAGGGGGTAGTTTTAGGGCATTTTTATTATTAATTTTGTTTTTACTTGTTATGCCGGCAATGTGCGATTTTTATCGTGACTGCGATATTATGGCGGACACATCAGACACTTTTGACACTATTTTGGGACCATTCACATTTATACAGCGATCAGCACTATAAAAATGCACTGAATACTGTACAAATGTGACTGGCAGTGAAGGGGTTAACCAGTAGGGGCGGGGAAGGGGTTAAGTGTGTCCTAGGGAGTGATTCTAACTGTTGGGGGGGGGGTTACTGTGACACGTCACCGATCGTTGCTCCCGATGAGAGGGCCCGCGTGCGACCGCTAGGGGGCAGGTTCAAAGCAACGTATATATACATTGCTTTGCCTGCCCGTGCCATTCTGCCAACGTAAATGTGCGTGAGGCAGTCGGCAAGCGGTTAAGGGAGGATATGATCACCATGTACAAATATATAGTGAACTTGGTGTTGAGTTATTCACTTTATGGTCAACACAGAGGACAAGGGGGCACTCTTTACGCCTAGAGGAAAAGAGATTTTATCCCCAAATACGGAAAGTTTCTTCACATTAAGAGCTGTGAAAATGTGGAATAGACTCCCTGCAGAGGTGGTTCTGGCCAGCTCAGTAGACTGCTTTAAGAAAGGCCTGGATTTATTCCTAAATGTACATAATATAATTGGTTACTTACATTTATAGGTAAAGTTGATCCGGGGAAAATCCAATTGGCTCTCGAGGGATCAGGAAGGAATTTTTTCCCCTGCTGTAGCAAATTGGATCATGCTTTGCTTGGGGTTTTCGCCTTCCTCTGGATCAGCTGTGAGTGAAGGATTGTGTATATGGGATTGTATTATATATTATTTTTTTTATTTTTTTATGGTTGAACTACATGGACTTGTGTCTTTTTTCAACCTGACTAACTATGTAACTATGTAACTATGTTGCTGCCATATTGTGAGCACCAACAGCACATCCCTGCCGTGGGGGTCAGTATGAACCGCTTCAATAAAACAGTGAAGAGATTTTCCGTATTTATCGGCGTATAACACGCACAGGCGTATAACACGCACCCTAACTTTAAGAGGAAAAAAACTTTACACAGCCCCTGCGTATAACACACAGGCACAGTTTACCCTCTATTTTCAGGGTAAAAAAGTGAGTGTTATACGCCAATAAATACAGTATGTATCAATATTAAAACCCCTCTGGCATAAGTGGAATACGATGCATGAAAAGCTTTCTGCACCCAGGGTTTTTTCAGAGCCAATAATTTACTGCCCATCAGATGTGTCTCCTGCAGAATCAAAACCTGAGGGTTGTGTAATTTAACATATTGGAATAAGCGTGCCCTCTTGAATTTAGAATTGTGGCCCCCTCACATTCTGGGATAAAACCGACATTGTGATGCCATGATTATATTGGTGGAGTACTTTGAATGAGAGAGCAGGGTCTGGGACAGACCCAACCGGATGGGCAGTAATGAAGCATGAGCCAATGTGCATAATAAAAATAATAACTAACATAAACAAAACCAAAACAGAACTTCCCAAGCACAATGTGCTTACCCTACCAGTACCCAACGCCCCCACCAAAAAATGCATGGGGAGTTTAGAAAACAGGTGCTCCTTCGGAGTGTATAATCCAGGAGGTAAAAAGAGTGTAGCGGGGTCTTTAAATTTAGTTGGGGTACACCTGGGTGGTAGTATGACCCAGGTGTGTAATTGTGAGAGGTTTTGGACCCCTTTGTATTCGTGGAGGATTGGGTGGTGTATTATTCTCCTTGGCCTGTGGGTGGCGGTGTACCCGCAGGCTCGAGGTAGAATCACTACCGAAGTGCTGCCCTTTTTGTCCCTTTCCGGAGACGGTACGGCGAGGGCGGGGGAACCTGCCGTGGTGTCGATGGGAGGGGATAAAAGGGGGAGACGCCCTCGCCACGAGGTCTTCGAGGATCTTCTCTTCACGCACCCAGGCACCTTAGGCCTGGGTGCTGGTGATTTGGAGTTCTGGCCCAGGCGCCCTAGGCCTGGCCGGAATGGAGTTGGAGTCCATCCCAGGCACCTTCAGCCTGGGGTGAGGTACTAGATCGTAGGCCTGGGGCCCAGTGACTTCGACTGGGTCCCGCAAGGGCAAAGTGATCCGAGGGTCCCCGAGGTGGACGGGACCCGCATCTGAGGTGAGGAGGCTGGGGAGGTCACCCGTCCGGAGAGTCCGGAGCAGCATCAACCCGGTGACGGATGGGCCTTCGGTAACTCCCTTAGAGGGACATCTTCCCCTGATATGGGCCACAGCGCAGCAAAGGTACTCCTAAATACGTTCTCTTGAGTTGCTGGTAGAGACTCACAAGTTCTATGTTCTGTACTAATCAAGGCTACCATAACCGCTGGTGAAACCACAGTGGTTTAGATTGAAATTAGGATAGTGCCTCGACCTGCTCATCCCACCGTATCAGGCTGTTAAGAAAATGTTCCAACCAGTTGGCTACAGAAGTACTGTTTATTGTGGAGCTTACAATAAAGCAAGAGTTGGACTATGATCGGTGTGTGGACTCTGGTTAATGGGAGCAAAGGAGGGTACCAGCATAGCAGGACTGAGTTTCATAACTAAAGCACATTGGCCCGAGGAAGATACTGATACTGGCCTTCACCTCACCCACAGCCATGGGGAGGACATGGGCCGTAGCGCATCTCACCCTGTCGTGTGACATACCCCTAGAAAAAGGAGATGGGGTGTGTATTGACTTTGAAATTTGAAATGGCTGTGTCTGGACTTTGCTGCCCAGAGGAGTTCCGAGCAGGTCGGCCATGTGATTGGCCAAAGTGCGTCCCTGTGCTCGAAGTCGTGGAAATGACCCCAAGACGGGAAAGGCCCATGCAGAAAGAGCGGGAAGAGGGAGAAGTCCAGCCGTGTGAAGTACTACATGTGAAGACTTTTGCTGCACTGCGCCATGAGGCACCCCGTGACTGCGCAATTCGTGGGCGGAGACTGGAGAAAGCCCGCAAAAACGTGCAAGTCATGGGAGGAGTCTGGCCATGTGGGGAGATACACGTGGAGACTCCGGCGCGTGGTCAGTGCGTGATGGAGCAGCAGATAGTCGGGATGGCCTCAAGCTCCCCGTGGATTCCGGTTCCCTACCCCACGAAGATGACTGCTTTTGCTGCTCCCCTTACAGACACGGGGATAAGACTCAGGCCCCGAGGGCAGTTGGCTTTGTACTCATGCAGAGACATGGAGGCGCTCGGCGTGATCTGTCCCGGATGCTCGGGACTGGTGGTCCACCTGAAGCCATTCGGGCGTTGCGAGGCATGCAAAGAGTTCTTGTTTGAGGTGGAGCCATCCACAGTAAGGCCCCGGGCCCTTCGCCTCAACAGCCTCACAGGTACCGCTACTCTGGAAGGAGAGATCCAGGCCTTTGCGGAGGTTCCCGTACGCACTGACCAGGGCGACGTGACTGCCCAACCAGAGACTGAGAGAGAAAAATCCGAGGATGCTGCTTCGGTCACCACAGATTCCCTGCTCCCACCTCCGAAGAGGAAAGTTGGCCTGGTGCAGGCCTCCTATGGTCGTGGAAGAGCTTCACCCCGTTGCTTGCCGGGCCTGGATGGTGTCAAGTCTCTGGTGTGAGGCCGGATTGCTGAGAGGGCGCCCCTTGCGGCTAAGTGCACCGCACCCCTGGAGATGAGACAGGGAGTGCGGGGCCCAAAGGTGCATGGATTGCCGGTACTGCTGCTGACTTGACCGATGCAGGCAGAGGGTAGCTGGGGTTTGCTGTGAGAACAGATTTAGTAGCCGTGCAAGGAGAGGTTCTGGTGTGGAGCAGTAGGTAACCACGAACAGAGTCTGGAGCCAGGCCGGGGGTCAAACACAGGAATCAGTCCGAGGGTAATCACAGGAACAAGCCGGGTCAAGCACGGGAGCAGAAGATAATGGAGTAGTCAGCCAAGCCGGGGTCAGATACGAGGAGACAGGCAGGGTCACAGGTCCAGATATAAGCCAAGCGTCAAGCCGGGGATTCAGGATAAGCAGGATACAGGAGACACAGGAGATACAGGAAGCTGATGATAATCCAGCAACCTGTGTGCACCAGTGACAGGTTTAAATAGGCCGGGGAGCACGCCCACGCCATCTGCGTGCGCCTGTGCGCGCCGCGGCACATCTGCGTACGCCTATGCGCGCCGCGGCGCATCTGCGTGCACGCATGCGCATAGGAATGAGTCTGGCGCGGCCATGACGAACACTGGCAGGAATGCCAATAACTCAGCCATTTCCCTGACAGTTCCCCCCCCCCAAGGGGCAGCCCCCGGATGCCCAACCGAGCCCATCTTTCAGGGTAACGGGCTTGAAACCTCTGCAAAAGTCTAGGGGCGTGTATATTGCCTTCGGGTTCCCAGGAATTCTCTTCTACTGGGTAACCTTTCCATTTTATGAGAAATTGAATGGTCCTACCTCTCCTACGACAGTCCAGGATGGCTTCTACTTCAAACTCAGTTTCATCTCCCACAGCGACTGGAGGCGGAGGAACTTCTCTTCTTCCTGGAAATGGACTAGAGATAACAGGTTTAAGTAGCGAGACATGGAAAACCGGGTGGATTTTATAGGAACTAGGTAGCGCCAGTTCAAAAGCTACTGGATTAATTTCTCGTCTGATCTTAAATGGACCGATAAATCTGGGTCCCAACTTCCGGGAGGGACAAGAAAGCTTGAGATTCGCTGAAGACAGCCATACTTCGTCACCAACTTTAAAGGCAGGGTTCTCTCTCCTTCTCTTATCATACTGTTTTTTATAACTTTCCTGGGCTTTTTGCATAGTTAGCTGGAGGGTTTGGTAGTTAGTATGGATAGAATTTATCCTGTCTTGGACCGCTGGGACTGAGGCCTCCGGAATGACATTAGGCAAAAATGAGGGGTGGAACCCGTAATTAGCCCAAAAGGGTGATTGATTGGTGGAAGTATGTACAGAATTGTTGTATGCGAACTCTGCGCACGGGAGTAACGAAATCCAATCATCCTGGGAGAACGAGCAAAAACAGCGTAAGTACTGTTCTACAGTCTGATTCGTTCTTTCGGTTTGACCGTTGCTCTGGGGATGATAGGCCGAAGATAGGCACAGCTCGATTGACAGCATCTTACAGAGTTCTCTCCAGAATCGGGAGGTGAATTGTGCCCCTCTATCGGACACAATATTATCGGGAAGGCCATGGAGTCTGACTATTTCTTTTATAAAAAATTTTGCCGTGTCCACAGCGGATGGTGTGCCCATCATGGGCAAAAAGTGGGCCATTTTGGACAAACGGTCCACTACTACTAAGATAGTTGTGAACTCGTCAGAAGGAGGCAACTCTACAATAAAGTTCATTGATATTTTCTTCCATGGTTATTCTGGTACCGGCAGTGGTCGTAACAGACCCCAGGATCTAACGTTGGACCCCTTGTTTGGTTGGCAGGTGGTGCAGGAGCTAACATATTCCCGGCAGTCTGATTTCAGAGTAGGCCACCAAAAAGAACGTTGGATGAGATTCATTGTTTTCCGTACCCCGAAGTGGCCAGCAAGTTGGTGGTCATGAAATGTCTTTAGGACCTGGATTCTGGCTGGTTGTGGAACAAAGACCTTATCCTGATACCAAAGGTACCCCCCCCCCTGACTTCTTAAAGAGGATGCCTCTGGTTCTGGGCATTGGATGGATGCCTGTTTTTTATGGTAATCCTATTAAGTTCCCTATAATCAACACATGGTCTCAGAGTCTTATCTTTTTTTTTCTACAAAGAAAATGCCTGCACCGGCTGGAGAGGAGGAAGGGCGGATGAAACCCTTTGCCAAATTTTCATCTATGTATTGCCTTAGAGTTCCTAACTCCGTCTCAGAGAGTGGGAAGATACGCCCGAACGGGATTTCAGCCCCAGGGAGTAATTCGATAGGACAGTCGTATGACCGATGTGGGGGTAGGGTATCTGCTTTTCTCTTATCAAAGACATCCAGGAACTCTTGGTAAGCTGGTGGTATATTCTGGTTATTGGCAGATGTGGGTTGAACTGTCAGGCAGCTGGTGGTATCTCCAGATTCAGGGACCAAGCAGTGCTGCTGGCAATAGGACGAGGTAAATAAAACTTCCTTGGTGCTCCAATTGACCTGAGGATTGTGTGCTTGGAGCCAGGGGATTCCCAAGATGACTGGGAACATAGGTGAACTTAAAGCGTTGAAGCGTAGAAATTCCCGGTGGCCATCAGGAGTAGTGACAAGAAGAGGAGCAGTCTCTAGGGTAACAGTGCCAGAACTAGGCATTGTACCATCTGCCAGGCGTACTTCCAGTCCCCGTTCCTTGTGGAGAAGGGGTAAATTAAGGTTCTTTGCTAGGCTTAAGTCCACAAAGCAGCTACATGCCCCAGAATCGATTAAGGCCCGGAGCTGTACTTCCTCTTTCCCTAACTGCAACGTAATGGGAAGAACAATATGGGAAGGTGAAGTTCCGGAGACCTGGAAGTACACTGGGGTGTATGCCCGTGGCTTCTTGGGCCTTATGGGGCAGTGGCAAAGGAAATGTCCGTTCCCTCCGCAATAGAGGCAAAGATTGGCTTGGCGACGACGACGTCTCTCATCAGGGGTCAGTGCCGATCGTACCAGTCCTACTTGCGGCGGTGCAGGTGGAATGGGAACTTCAGGTGGCAACCTGGTGGGTCCGGAGGTCTGAGACCGTTCTGACTGTCGCTCCCGCAGGCGTCGGTCAAGCTGAATGACCAATTTAATGAGGCCCTCAAGAGTAGTGGGGATACCAACTCTGGCTAACTCATCCTTGAGGGACTCGGAAAGACCCAGGCGGAACTGGTGTTTTAGGGCCGCTTGATTCCAATCTGTGTCTGCAGACCATCGACGGAAGTCCACGGTATAGTCCTCCACTGGCCGCTTCCCTTGCCGCAGGGAGTGCAGGTTGGCCTCTGCAGTGGCCGTCCGCTGGGGGTCTTCGTAGAGCTGTGCCATGGCGGAGAAGAAGGAGTCCACCGTGCTGATAACCGGGCTCTTCTGTTCCCATAGGTGGTGGCCCCAGGTCTGGGGTTCATTAGACAACAAGGAAATGAGAAACCCAACCTTAACAGTCTCTAGAGCAAAAGTCCGGGGTTGCAAGGCCAGATGTAATAAACAGGCATTTTTGAAGGACCTAAACTTTTTCCGATCTCCGGAAAATCGTTCAGGGATTGGAACGCGGGGTTCAGGAGGAGGAGGAGCCAACATCGTCAGGGCTGCTGGGGTTTGCCCTTGGATGGTTGCTGAGGAGCAGGTAGCGGATGGTCCTGGTTCCACAGGAGCAGGTGACACTGTCATGTGTTGTAAACGTCCTTCAAGCTGAAGATGTGCTTCCTGCAGTTTCTGGACTTCATGGGCCAAAGTTGCAGTTTGTTGGCACAGAGCCTCTAATGGGGACGCACCTCTGCCGACCTCAGACATGGCTGGATTATACTGTCAAGTCTCTGGTGTGAGGCCGGATTGCTGAGAGGGCGCCCCTTGTGGCTAAGTGCACCGCACCCCTGGAGATGAGACAGGGAGTGCGGGGCCCAAAGGTGCACGGATTGCCGGTACTGCTGCTGACTTGACCGATGCAGGCAGAGGGTAGCTGGGGTTTGCTGTGAGAACAGATTTAGTAGCCATGCAAGGAGAGGTTCTGGTGTGGAGCAGTAGGTAACCACGAACAGAGTCTGGAGCCAGGCCGGGGGTCAAACACAGGAATCAGTCCGAGGGTAATCACAGGAACAAGCCGGGTCAAGCACGGGAGCAGAAGATAATGGAGTAGTCAGCCAAGCCGGGGTCAGATACGAGGAGACAGGCAGGGTCACAGGTCCAGATATAAGCCAAGGGTCAAGCCGGGGATTCAGGATAAGCAGGATACAGGAGACACAGGAGATACAGGAAGCTGATGATAATCCAGCAACCTGTCTGCACCAGTGACAGGTTTAAATAGGCCGGGGAGCGCGCCCACGCCGTCTGCGTGCGCCTGTGCGCGCCGCGGCGCATCTGCGTGCGCCTATGCGCGCCGCGGCGCATCTGCGTGCGCGCATGCGCATAGGAATGAGTCTGGCGCGGCCATGACGAACACTGGCAGGAATGCCAATAACTCGGCCATTTCCCTGACAGATGGATCTGGTTGGAAGAGTCCTGGACATCCCAGTTCTACAAAAGGTCAAGGTGAGCCAGGGGCTGGGACTGTGGTGGTGGTTGGAGGTGTCGGGAGTCCACAGTCGGTGGAGCCTGTAAGGGAGGGTAGTTCCACGTCTACTAGAGACTACCTTCCCGCCGAGATTTATGACACCTCCGACCTGGAATCGCGGTCAGACTGCAGAGACGACGGGGAAATAGATGAACTGTTTCACCGGAAGGGCTGGGACAAACGCCCGTTACCCATGCTACGTGAACCGCAGGATTCCCCTATGTCTGTGGGAGACAGCACGCCCCGGGTGCAGGTCCCGGAGCTTACGAGGAAGTCTAGTCCTCCGGCCAACTTTCCACATTCCACAACATCACCCGTTTTGGTAGCGGGGATGCCGCGTGCTTCATTGCGAGCACCGAGAGCGAAGCTGCCCGAGGTAGTGAAAGTACCTCGGCACCAGGAGGCCATCGTTCAACCAGGAGAAGGTGAGCGAGATGCCATGCCTCCTTTAGCCAGATTGCAAAGACTTTTATCCCAGAGAGTCACCCGTGAGTATGGATGGGAATATCCCTACTTGCCTTGGGACTTACTTTACGAAGTTGAGGTCCTGCGACAGAGATGGTACGACAAATTTGTTTGGGAAAAACTCAAAGTGCCTCATGCCCGGCGATACTTGTCCTGTTCGCCACCAGTGTTGAAAAAGTTCAAAGACTGCAGAGCAGACTGGATGTTGGGGCGCCACATTTATGCGGACAAGGTGCTTATCTGCCGGAAGGATAGAGAGGATGTCAACTATTCGATTGAGGTTTTCGATAAGCACCTAAAGCCTTTGTTCTTGCCTGACCCGAAGTTCTATCTGTGAGAAGAGACTCACTTGTTTTCCCTGCAGTTTCTGGAAATGTCCTTGCTGGAACATTTGAACTGTACCCTGTTTTTTTATTTGGGTTTGTTTTTCTACTCTTTGGAGGAATAAGAGCAGTTTTTGTTGTTCGTTCTCTCTTCTTCCAGACATCAAGGACAGAGACTTTTTGGGGTAGAATCAGTGTAGGGATGCAGGAAGAAGGAAGACTTCGCCAAGTGTCATTACCGCGGCACTGTCACCAGGTGGCAGTGTTGCGCAACTGTTGTTGAAATTCTACACTTGCATTACTTTGCTATTGAAGTGAATAGGTTTCTCGGTTGATAGACTCATTCGTTTCAAGTCAACACACAATGTTAGGATGTTTTCTGTGTTTTTTTTTATTTCCCTCATGCAGGAGATTCGTCCGTCAAGACTACTGAGTATGGGGTGGTTCTTAGACAGTGACGGGAGGGATTGTATATATGTGAATGTTCAGATGGTTTTATGAAAAAACGTTTTTGTTATATTCCCCTTCCCCTTGAGCAGGTCTTGGCACAAACAGGGTTTCAATTTTTTTAGGGATAGCCTCTGGGGCCAGGCTTGTGTCACCACTTCATGGGAGACATGGGTTTGCACCAGACGCTGGGGACCAGCGTCAAATCACAGGGGGGAGTATGTAGCAGGGTCTTTAAATTTCGTTGGGGTACACCTGGGTGGTAGTATGACCCAGGTGTGTAATTGTGAGAGGTTTTGGACCCCTTTGTATTCGTGGAGGATTGGGTGGTGTATTATTCTCCTTGGCCTTTGGGTGGCGGTGTACCCGCAGGCTCGAGGTAGAATCACTACCGCAGTGCTGCCCTTTTTGTCCCTTTCCGGAGACGATATGGCGAGGGCGGGGGAACCTGCCGTGGTGTCGATGGGAGGGGATAAAAAGGGGGAGACGCCCTCGCCACGAGGTCTTCGAGGATCTTCTCTTCACGCACCCAGGCACCTTAGGCCTGGGTGCTGGCGGTTTGGAGTTCTGGCCCAGGCGCCCTAGGCCTGGCCGAAATGGAGTTGGAGTCCATCCTAGGCACCTTCAGCCTGGGGTGAGGTACTAGATCGTAGGCCTGGGGCCCAGTAACTTCGACTGGGTCCCGCAAGGGCAAAGTGATCCGATGGTCCCCGAGGTGGACGGGACCCGCATCTGAGGTGAGGAGGCTGGGGAGGTCACCCGTCCGGAGAGTCCGGAGCAGCATCAACCCGGTGACGGATGGGCCTTCGGTAACTCCCTTAGAGGGACATCTTCCCCTGATATGGGCCACAGCGCAGCGAAGGTACTCCTAAATACTTTCTCTTGAGTTGCTGGTAGAGACTCACAAGTTCTATGTTCTGTGCTAATCAAGGCTACGATAACCGCTGGTGAAATCACAGTGGTTTAGATTGAAATTAGGATAGTGCCTCGACCTGCTCATCCCACCGTATCAGGCTGTTAAGAAAATGTTCCAACCAGTTGGCTACAGAAGTACTGTTTATTGTGGAGCTTACAATAAAGCAAGAGTTGGACTGTGATCGGTGTGTGGACTCTGGTTAATGGGAGCAAAGGAGAGTACCAGCATAGCAGGACTGAGTTTAATAACTAAAGCACATTGGCCCGAGGAAGATACTGATACTGGCCTTCACCTCACCCACAGCCATGGGCTGTAGCGCATCTCACCCTGTCGTGTGACATACCCCTAGAAAAAGGAGATGGGGTGAGGCCGCTACAAGAGGTAGAAAGAAATGGGGAACACCAATTCCGGAAGTAACCACCGGTAGTCCTTGGTAGTGGGAACCCTCTAGGTCCAGGGGTTGGGCAGGAGTCCAAAAAGGCGGGCAATCTGCTGGGGAGAGTAGTAATGAGTCATAGAAGGAGAGCAGAAAACAATTGCCGTATGGTGACTAAACAGCCTGGCCCCAAACAGTGGGGTTCTTCATGTTCTGAAGTTGAAAGTTGGGCCCAGTGTGATGGGATAAGAAATACTGACGGTCAAACTAAGTTATAAAACAAATTTAAACCAAATAAAACAGGAAACCAAGAGGGCCCAAGTCCACATACTTGCGGTGTGTTGCAGCAACCGGAGCGCACCCCACACGAGGGATCCGCTAGCAGTAAAGCTAATGACCATTAGGCCAGGAGACCACAGCCTCTAGAGTTTCAAGAACTTGGCAAGATCACCATCCACCACCCAAAGCTTGCTGGGTTAGAGAAGACTGAACTTGAGGTCTTGGTCCTGAAGCCGCTTGGAGCAGCATCTTTATTGGTGACATGGTAGTCACAGGATGAGCCATTGTCAAGATGGCCTCCGCTTTAGAGGAGAGGCCTGGAGTGCTCAGCTTTCCCAGAGATAGCGGAGGCGCCCGTGGGGTGGTCTGTGCCCGCTTGGAACCCAGGATGTCTGGAAATAGGCATTGAGATGAAAGAAAAGGAGCCCGGATAACTGGCAGGATAACAGCAGGAGCGGACCTCAGGCAGTGCACGTCCGCTCGGTCTCACAAACCAGCCACACCCAGGTTTGCATGTTTACAAGGGCACAAGTTTTTAGCTCACTCAATTTTTAAAGGGACTGAATTCCTTACAGTCATCACTGAGGTATGTTCTAAATTTGGTCTCCATGATAATGGAAAATTGTATCAAATACTTACCGTAATTTTCCTTTCCTGATGCCAAGACATGGCAGCATACATATGATATAGCTCCGCCCCTATATCCACACACAGGACCTGTTTAGCTCTATAAAAGTCTGACTGAGAGCTACCTCCCCCATTCTCTGTATAAAGCAAAAAGATCAGAGGGAGGGTTCATATGCTGCCATGTCTTGGCGTCAGGAAAGAAAAATTACAGTAATGCCGCGTACACACGATCGTTTTTTTCGACGGTGAAAACACTGTCGAGAAAATCGAGGTTAAAAACGAGGAACAGCTTGTTCCCCCCACACACGGCCGTTTTAAATGTCATTTTTTCTTTGGTCGAAAAAAACGACCGTGTGTGGGCTCCGCGGCAGTGTTTCCCTATGGGGAAACGTCGTTTTTAATGCCGTTTTTCTCGTCGAAAAAAACGACAGAAAGCCCACAGACGATTGTTTTTTCGCGTCGAATGGGAAAAATGTCGTTTTTCTCAACGAGAAAAACGGCCGTGTGTACGCGGCATAAGTGTTTGATACAATTTTCCATTTTCCTGACGCCAGACATGGCAGTATACATATGATACATAATGAGCTTTTGAGAGGGAGGGTTTAATGCTACAAACTTTGTCTTTATTTGACAATAGACATAAAAGCTTGGATGTTTTTTACTCCCAAACTCTACTGTAGTAAGAGCTGCTGGATCCACCCTGTAGTGTTTTAAGATTGTATGATGTGATGACCAGCTAGCCTCTTTGCAGACTGTCTCCAGAGACAATCCTGCCCGTGCATCCCAAGAAGATGACATCACCCTGGTCGAGTGATGAGCTCTAACCACCTCTGGAGGATCCTTTCCGGCTCTATATGCCCGGTGAATATTTTTTACTATCCAGGCCGAGATGGTTCTGGCCGAGGCATCTTTCTCTTTAAATTTTTATGATGAAAAAGTCTGTCAGAACTTCTGAATGTAGAAGTAGCCTGGAGATAGGCTTTGAGGACTTTTGGAATGTCCAACTCATGCAGATCAGCATCTGATTCCACTGGGAAGGCTGGAAGCACCCATTCACTGGAGAGATGAAATATCAATGCCACTTTTGGGACAAAATGATCCAATGGTCTCAGCACAACCCTGTCTGGGAAGAACATGGAATGGGGAATGGGGGAGGTAGCTCTCAGTCAGACTATTATAGAGCTAAACAGGTCCTGTGGGTGGATATAGGGGCGGAGCTATATCATATGTATGCTGCCATGTCTGGCTTTAGGAAAAGTTTTATCTCATGTTTCTCCAATATGATATGCTTTACCAGCAGGGTAACCAATTTAAAGGAGCACTTGTTAATAATTACATGAATCTAGATTCTAGATTTACAGTGCAACTAAGTTTTGCATAGAGTGGAAAGGGATTAGAATACCTGTCAGGTTTGTATCGCTGTCTGTGAAACCCCACCCCCGTTGAAATTCACCTTTCATATTTGTCTTGTATACTATAGTCAGAGAGTGCAGTTGAAAGAAAATTCCAAATTTTGAGTTGTCATTAAAACAGAAATAGAGGATATATCTTCCAATAGGGACATTACTTCTGGTGATCCTAGTGACTGGTAGGATTTCCTCCCACCACCTGTTCTGGCTATGGGGCAGAAGTGAAGGGAAATCTCCCCAATGGGACACAGATAGCAAAAAACTGAAAGGGGATATAACCCTTGCTAACGCTTTACAGAATGAGGATAAAAGTTCTGCCTTTAATTCTACTTTGAGCAAAGTAAGTAAGAACTAATTAAAACCTCAAGCTTCTATATATATTGCAGTTTGTTACATTCAGTGATAGTTAATCTCATATAGTTTAAGTGAAATACATTTTTATGTTTCTCAAACTAATGGGTAAGATGTATTGATGAAGATGAGTTTAGAAAGTCTCTGGATTAACAAAGTTGATAAACGTAAGAGCTGTACCCTCCTTGGAATAGAACCCAAGGCTGTTGTCTCCCTGGAGGTTTCTATGTATGCCAGTGCTGGTCCACATGGGTATGTAGAGTTCAGCTATTATGAACCACAATTCAGCTGTGTAGGTTAGTGCTATGTACAGGACAGTACCAAAGGAGGGAATCATTCACTACGTTTGAGGAAAAGAGAGGTCCAGTGGATCCATCATCTTGATACAGTCCCCCCATAGGGTTTGAATGCAGATCTTGACTTACATTTACTTCTATGATTGCATTTTCCTTAACTTTTGGTAGGTTGTTTATTTCTCTATTCGTTTAGACATATAAAAGTTACTTGAAAACATTGGTTACTATATTGGTCTTTACTTTACTATATACCTTATTCTTGATCCAATATGTGGCTTTAAGGATTTGGGTCAGTACTGCTTCCCTTTGTCTCTTTAATAATTATTCAAGTTACTGCATATGTATATGAATAACATTGCAATTGCAATAATTTCCAGTTTCTTTATGTACAAATGTATTTCCTTTTTACTATATGTGATAAAGGACAGACACAAGCCTGAAACAGTTGCACTATCTTTAAAACACTGTTATTACCTAAATCCTTAAAGTGATGCACCATCTGGCCAGGAGAGGGAGAGGGTGACAGAGAGAGAAAGAGAGGGAGGGAGAGGGAGAGAGTTAGCTAATATGTTTAACTATAGCTGTTTGAAGATGCCAACATCCATTTATTGACTCCATTATTTTTAACTCAGTAATATTAGTATCAATAAAAGATGATACATTTCCTACGTATGGATCCACATATTTCTCATGAACAAAAGCTTCATATTGTTCTTTAGTTTCAAAACAATCCTTAGTTTCATCATATGTCAGCTCATCCAAAAGAACAAACAGAATTCATATATTTCCACACTGATGAAACTGTAACTCCCTTGTAGAATTCATTCATCCATGTCGGTATAAGCTTAATGCACTGTTCATGGCTCACTGTTAGATGTATTTAGCCATCTGCTGACCTTAGTGTTTTTGTGAACGTCAGGTATAGCATTGGGTATAGGCAGAGTTAATCTAGCTGGGGATTTTTTTTTTTTATTTCTGGACCATGACAGGTGCACATTTAATAATTTGAGAGCCAACTGGAAGTAATCCAACTGATGTTCTCAGTAGATAAAATGACATCAAATGGTAACTATTTAACCATGTCATTGTTCTCAGCTATCCTAAGTAAAGTATTACATACAAGTGAAAGATTCATTGAGCTAATAATTTACAATTCATGAGATAACAGTGTTGTATTATACAGTAGTTGCTGTCAGATGTGTGTTTTCTGTTTTTGAGTTAAGTGGCCACAGACATTGAAGCTACATCATTTGAGCATTGTGACTGATGATGATTTAGGCTGTCTCTGAGCATCTGTGAAGGGACCTCTAATACAAGATTGATTTGGTGGCTGGGCTGGATTTGCTCGGTATGTTGGAATTAATGGAGACTTCTGTTTTAGTTACAGGATGACATTAAACGCTGTGTGTTAATTTAATGTCATGACAGAATTGTTTAGGCTACCATTGCTTTCCTAAAAATTCCACCTGCCTGACCTGTAATTAATGCCGAACTCCATGATGGAGATAAAGATACCCTCCCAGTGGGTCCCACTCTGCACTGCAAAGGGAAACTGTTTGTTTTGTCTAGGAGATGATGAACAAAGTGAATTACTTACCTCATTCCTCTCTCCCCCAGCACCTAGCACACTAATCCTCTGTCTGATGCTTCCAGGATATGCTCATTCCTACAGCATCATCATCATGTACAATGCAGGACAACTGGACAGGGCAAGTGGTCATTGGTTAAGCAGTAAAGAGATGCCACTTCAGAAGACTGGTTTTGCAGCATGGATTAAGCCTGCAGAAGTACAGAATAAGTAATTTTTTTCACTTTATTTCAATCTCCCTGGACCAAACAAGCAGGTAACCTTTGCACCGTGAGAAGGGTAGTTTTTTCTCCGGCACAAGCTTAGCGTTAAATTCTTATAACTCCCAGACCCAAAACAAGCATGCACTAATTCCTAAGTGAATTCCCTAGATCTATACTTGTTGTGGGTCAGTGACTTGGAAATATTCCAAGCCACAGCATCAGCAGGATCTTTAAACTAATGTTTTCAGGAGAGGTGATTAAAGTGGTTGTAAAGTCAAAATGTGTTTTACCTTAATGCATTTATTGGATTAAGTTAAATAACACTATATGACCTGTCCTAGCCCCCCTGTCCCTAAACGGACATGGCCAATCTGTGCTGTGTCTGTCTATGGACGCATACAGCCCAGCTGGGGAGCATGCCCGCAAAAGTGCCCCTTTTAGCATCCAGCTTGTGGAGGGGGTACCGTAGCAATGAGGAGTGGACAGCACCAGCAGGAGTCCAAAAAAAGTAAGAAAGGAACTACTCTGTGCAATACCATTACATACAGCAGGTAAGTTTAACATCTTTTAATTTTAAAGCTAAAAAAAAAAATATCCTTAGGTATTACTTTAATGGCAATCTATATATATATATATATATATATATATATATATATATATATGTAGCGACCTCACCCCTCACACCCCCTCTCGGCTTGTCTTTTCTCTGTCTAGGGGTGTTAGTACTGGAGGGAGGGATAAGATACACCACGCCCCATGTCCTCCATAGTGACGAGGTGAAGGCCAGAAAGATTGGGCTTTGTGTAGGTGTCCTAGAGTCAAGTCCTGTCCTTCGTCCTTGACTCCTTTGCTCCTAGTAACCAGAATTCCACACACTGAATGGGTCCAACACAGTTTTATTCTTTCAGCGAATAAACATACAGCACAGTCAAGTTGGGACCTTTGCAACAGTTCAGTGGGAGTAGGCCAAGGCACAATCCTTCCAGATAAAGCTAACCACTGTGGTATCACCAGTGGCGAATAGTCACTGCCACTGACTATGTGAAATAGAACATGAATTACCTTCGCTAGCTCGGCCCCTGTCAGGGGAAGGATATCCGTCCAAGGGAGGTACCGGAGGCCTCTCTGTCACCAGCAATGCTGCGCCGGACTCTTCTGAGAAGTTCTGCTCACCAGACCTCACAAACTCAGACACGGGCACCCAAGGAGTTAGGGCCCCCTCGGATTCCTCCACCCTAGCGGAACTCAGTCGAAGGTACTGAGCCCCAGGCATCCGCCATAGTACCTCACCCCAGGCTAAAGGTGCCTGAGATGGACTCCATCTCTCGCTCCGGCCAGGTCAAGGGCACCTGAGCCCGGAACTCCGGAACGCCAGCACCCAGGTGGAAGGTGCCTGGGTGCGGCCGCGTCCTCCGACTCTGCACTCTGAACCCCGTGGTAAGGGCGTCGGCCCCTTTTATCTCCTCTCCCTTTGCGTCACAGCGGGTTCCCTGCCCCGCTGTACCAGCGCCAGGGGAGGACAAAAAGGCACAGTCTCGCGGTGTGGGTTCAACCCCGGCCCCCGGCAACAATGCCACCTATAGGCCGCAGGGAACCTCACACCACCAGAGTCCTCCAAGAACCATAAAAGGGTCTCAGATTCCCTAGCAATCAGTGCATATGGGTTACACTACCACCCAGACGCTTCCCCTAAATTCAAATACCCGCTACACTCTCCCCCTGGTGTTTTGACACTGATCCCCAGTGTCTGGTGCAAACCCATGTCACCCATAGAGTGATAACATACGTTCGACCCAGAGACCAACTACACAATTTAGCCCTGAATTGTGCCAAGACCTAAAATGGGAAAAGGGAAAATAGAAATGCAAAACAATAAAACTTTCAATAAAATACTCTTAACATTTACACATGTACAATTCCCCCCCTGCTATCTAAGGACCACCCCATTCTCAGCAGCCTTGATAGACGAGTCTCCTGCAGAGGGAAGAAAAGAAACACACATCCTAACATAATATATACGTGTCTGCTTAGAATGAATGGGTCTGTCCGAGAAGAAACCCATTCGCTCCAATGAGTGCTGCATGATGTAAAAAAAAAACAAACACAATCGTTACGCAACACCGTCCACCTGGTGGTAATGCCGCGGTCAAGACACTTATCAAATCCAGATGAACTTTTCTCTCTTGTTCTCTCTTTTTTATTTTTTTTCTCTTGTGCCCCTACACTGACTAAAACCCCAAAGTCACTGATTTCTCTGAAGTGCAAGGAGAAGGAGGGAGAACAAAACAGTAACAGCTCCCATTTCTCCAAAGAGTAGAACGCCCAAATACAAAAAAAAACTAGGGCACAGTCCTTGTGTTCCGGCAAAGGCACTCCGGAAAGTTCAGCAATGAGCAGCAAGAAAGAACACACAGGAGTCTTTTTCTCCTAAAGGTAAAACTTTGGATGCGGTAGGAACACAGGCTTCAAATGCTTGTCAAAAGCCTCCACGTTATACTCAACATTTCCTCCATCCTTGCGAAAAATCACCACTCTGTCCGCATAGATATGCCTTCCCAGCATCCACTCAGCTTTACAGTCCTGAAACTTTTTGGTGACCGTTGGTGAACAAAAAGGGTACCGGCGTGCTTGAGGTACTTTAAGTTTGTCCCAAACAAAGGTATTGTACCACCTCCGGCGAAAAACTTCCACCTCGTATAGCAATTCTTGAGGCAGGTATGGGTACTCCCACCCATACTCTTGGGCAACCTTCTGGCCAAAGAGGCGCTGCAGCCTGGCCAAAGGTGGCATAGTGGCACGGTCTCCTTCTCCGGGTAACACAATTGCTTCTGGATGGCGAGGTGCGTTCACCACCTCATTAGATCTGGGCACAGGGGCCCGCAGTGACTGGCGTTGCACTCCCGCAACAGGAGCAGGTGAAATGGAAGTTGAATCCAGAAGAGGGATTTCAGACAGTGGACCAGATTCTTCCCTCGGCACTGAGGCCTCCACCCGGCGTGTACTATCCCCAGTAGACATAGGTGGGTCCCTTGTGACACGGGACGAGGGTAACTTCATCTTGTCCCATCCCTTCCGGTGGAAGATCTCGTCTATCTCCCCATCATCGCCATTATCAGACAATGAATCCAGGTCGGAGGTGTCATAGCACTCAGCAGGCAGATAATTCCCAGTCACGGAATCATCCCCCTTAACGGCCTCCACCGACAGTGGGCTGCCGACACCTCCAACCACACACACAGTCCCAACTCCTGGCTCCCCTGGGCCTTCAGAAGAACAGGGATGTCCAGGGCTCTTCCCTCCGGATCCATCCAGGCCAGGCAAGCGGCGGGGCGAAGCTCTTCCACGACCACAGAAGGCCATCACTAGGCCGAATTTCCTCTTCGGAGGTGGGAGCAGGGAGCTGCTGGTGACCGAGGCAGCATCCTCTGATTTTTCTCTTTTAATCTCGGCTTGGGCAGTCACTTCGCCCTGGTCAGCGCACACAGGAATACCCACCATGGCATCGATCTCTCCCTCCGGAGTGGCAGTACCTGTGAGGTAGTTGAGGTGGAAGGCGCGAGGCCTTTCTGTGGATGGTTCCACCTCAAAGAGAAACTCCTTGCAGACCTCACATCGCCCGAATGGCTTCAACTGAACAACCAGTCCCGAACAGCCGGGACAGATCACACCGAGGGCCTCTATGTCTCTGCAGGTGTACAGAGCCAATCGCCCCCGGGGCCTTAGTCTGATTCCTGTGTCCATAATGGGAGCAGCAAAGGAAGTCATGTCCGTGAAAGAAGAAGCTGAAATCCACGGAGTATTTGAAGTCATCTTTCCTGTTCGCTGCTCCAATGCGCACTGACCCACTCGCGCCGGAATCTCCACGTGCGTACGTCCACATGGCCAGACTCCTCCCACATCTGCACTTGTTCGCGGGCTTTTCCTTTTCCCCGCCCACGAACTACGCAGCTATGGCTTGCCTCGTGGCGCGTTGGCCAATATGGCCGACCTACTCGGAACTCCTCCGGGCAGCAAAGTTCCGTTTCAGACACCATACACATCCCGGACACGATGCTCCCATGTGTAGCGACCTCACCCCTCTCACCCCCTCTCATTCTCGGCTTGTATTTTCTCTGTCTAGGGGTGTTAGTACTGGGGGGAGGGATAAGATACACCACTGCCCATGTCCTCCATAGTGACGAGGTGAAGGCCAGAAAGATCGGCTTTGTGTAGGTGTCCTAGAGCCGGCCAGGTCAAGGGCACCTGGGCCCGGAACTCCGGAACGCCAGCACCCAGGCGGAAGGTGCCTGGGTGCGGCCGCGTCCTCCGACTCTGCACTCTGAACCCCGTGGTAAGGGCGTCCACCCCTTTTATCTCCTCTCCCTTTGCGTCACAGCGGGTTCCCCGCCCCGCTGTACCAGCGCCAGGGGAGGACAAAAAGGCACAGTCTCGCGGTGTGAGGTCAACCCCGGCCCACGGCAACAATGCCACCTATAGGCCACAGGGAACCTCACACCACCAGAGTCCTCCAAGAACCATAAAAGGGTCTCAGATTCCTTAGCAATCAGTGCATCGGGGTTACACTACCACCCAGACGCTTCCCCTAAATATATTTCATTATAGGGGGTACTTTAAAAACAAAACCATGGCAGCTGGCCAGATGGGAGACTGTAGGTAATGATTTTGCCATAAGACTAACCTAATGTCATAAGAAGCTGCCATAAACTCACCAAAAATTTTGTTGTTTTGGACAGGCATGCATATTAACACTTTTATGTACAGTGCTATCTATGTAAGCCCTGTTGCACAACAAATTTTAAGCATTTGTTTTTACATTTTAAAACATCATTCATAATGAATACTGGGTTACAATATTTTATTATAAAGATTCTAAATGGTATATCAAACAAAGAATTTTTTTTAATATGTCAGTTACTGTTACAATTCTAAGCTGTCCTTGCTGATAATAGTTATAGAGCATATTTTGTATCCTTGCGGTGATAGCGGTGATACTACATGTAAATAAGATAATATATGCAGTTCAGTCCCTAGCTCTCAGCTCTGAAAAAGGATGATGTTTAATGTAACTGACTGTCTCATTATTAAAGCATTTAGAAATTCCTCTTCAAGATTCTCCTTATGCTAGATTGGTCGACATTGGATGACCTTCTTCTTGGCCAGCTAGTGCTCCCCCCATCAATATAGCCCTGCAGATCTTCCTGTGGCAAGCCAAAAAACGATTAATTATTAGGACTTTGACTACAACTTTAGATTTAATTTCAATATGTTTACACATAATTACACATAGCTCATAATAGCAATCAGAATTTTTTTTTATATCATCCATCCAGAGACATGTAGTAATTCTTAGACATTTGCATTTTACTTCCACCTTTAGGAGGTTTGGATACTAGTAAAAAAACAAAGCATTTATCCAGCCATATAAAGTCCTGCTTCCAACTGTCATTTCTCAGTTTTTTGGTAGTGTCCTAGGAGGTTGGGCTCTTATTCCTCAGCTGTGTTCAGAAAAAAACTCTAACTATAATTCTGCATTTTATTTTTTATTTTTTCTTAAAACTATTATTGGTTGTCCATGTCAGAGTCTTATACAGCTCCACACCATGAGGCTGAGACATCCCATACATTTGCAAGACCTTTAATATCCACTTCAGATTTTTTATCGGTCTGTGCACATTGAATGAAGTAATCTGCTTGCAGGGATTCTAAGCTCATCCCGGTGCCTTCCACAACAGAATACATTTGTGACCCTATTGAATCTCCACCTCTAGGTGCGCCTGACATTTTTATTACTAACACTGATATAGATTCAGTCTTCACAACCTTCACACGAAGAGCCTGTAGTTTAATAGGTTCTTGGAGTTACAAGGACTGCTTGATACTCTGATACTTAGCATTTTACTCTGTAATTTTAGGATGAGTGTTTTTTCAGGCATAGGGTGGTTTAGAGCTGTTTCTCCAAAGACTTTTCCAATACAAAATGTAGCACTTGGGTTGGGGTTGATTGCAACTGGTTGCAAAATTCTGTCTATGTATTCACTAATCTGCTTAGTAGGCTTGTGCACAACGGAAAAATTCGGTTAGTTTCGGTTCGTTTCTTTTCGGTCCTGTTGATTCGTAATCATTCGTAATTTTGCTAGACGGGATTTTTCGTGTTCGGACTAATTCGTATTTTCGCAAGCGACATTTTTCGTTGAATTTTTAGTTGATTTATAATTCGTACTTTCGGTAGAGTACATTGTTTTTCGTTGATTCTGGACACAACTCCTACTTTCGTAACTTTTTTTGGGTTCGTTGATTCGTAATTTTCTGTGTCTCTCTCACGACGACGCTGCCTATTATGCCTAATGTGCTTCGAATGGATTTGTACTTTTCTAAATACATAGCGGTTATTTGTAACGATTCGAAATCTCGTATTTTACTTTCGTTTTTTACATGCGGCTATAGCCTCCGCCCCTGTACACCATTTTGAGAGGGTTCAGCACGGTGAGGGAGAAGCAGAGAGCAGAGCAGAGTGTTATTGTGCTTCGAATGGATTCGAAATCTCGTATTTTACTTTCGTTTTTTACATGCGGCTATAGCCTCCGCCCCTGTACACCATTTTGAGAGGGAGTTCAGCACGGTGTGGGAGAAGCAGAGAGCAGAGCAGAGTGAGTGTTATTGTGCTTCGTATGGATTCGTACATTCGTAACTTTTTCATAACGAATTATGCCGAAGACATTCGGGCATTCGCTATTTGCGGTATAATTTATTTCGGATTCGGTCTTATTCGTAATTGCTTTGTTCGGAAATTCGAATGCTTCCGAATGTCCAAAAGTTGCTAAATTCGGACGAATTTCAATTCGTTACGAAACGAATTGCACAAGCCTACTGCTTAGTGAGTGAGCCTACTCCTGAAATAATTGGACAGTCAGGATATTGGCTACACCAGCCCTTCTCAACCAGGGTTTTGGGCAACCCTATGGTTTCGCCAAAGGTTGCACAGGCGTAAAACACGCACCCTAACTTTAGGAGGGAAGTTTCAGGAAAAAGACTTTCCACAGCCCCCTGCATATAACAAGCAGGCAGTTTACCCTCTATTTTCAGGGTAAGAAAGTGAGTGTTATACGCCAATAAATACAGTATCTTTTTAGCTATCTATAAGGGAGAATCTTACCAGTAACCACAAATATAAGGAGCATTCTTCCCAGTTACTGTCACACTGATGTGCCCTAAACTGTAATATGATAATTATTAGCAGGGGTTCCCTGAGACTATTTAAAAGGTTTTTCTGTGCTAAAGGTTGAGAAAGGCTGATCTACACTCCTTGAGTCTAACAGATCCTTTCCTATTTATTGCTTATAGTACTTGTGGGATTGTGGGGAATTTCTTTTCACATAAATCACATTTTCACACTGTGTCAGTACTTTCCCTTTCTCCTACTTTTGGAAAATCTAGACTCTGCAATGCAAAAAACTGACTGGTCCTTGGGGCCACTTAGTTACACTAGCTATTTGCCAGAATCTAATTGGGAAGGAATATGTCAGGATCAGCGTCTAAGGTGACCAGACACATAGGCTACACAGAGGAACTGAGACCAAACAAAGAATATATATATTAAAGTGAAATTTATTTACAGTGAGAAATAGCAAACAATGAACACAGCAAACCATGAACACAGCAAACATGAACTACCCCAAACAGAACCAAAAACCACACTAACAAGAACTGTTGAACCTGAACATATATACATACAGACCAAACTAGGGACAAGGGTACAAAGATTACAAGGAAGGGGAATCGTGGCTGGGAACAGAACAGAGGAAGGCAGGAGCAAGGCACAGACTAGATCAGGACAAGGCTAAGCAGCAAGGCAGGGACCAAAATCGTGACGCATCGGGGGAAGGGAGGAGAAGCCTTAAGTAGCCCCCAGGCAGCTGAACACCAATTATCCTGATTACAATAGCCTGCTGGGTCCTGGGATACACCTGCTGGTGGACACTGGAACTGCAGCAAACAGCCCAGAGCAGGATAGTGCCATCAGCAGGTGAACTTAATCCTAATAGAATTATTCCCTTGCATTTAGCCTGGGAGAATTATTCTTATGGATGTATCCATTTCCCTACTCCTTAAATCTTGTTTATCCACTTGTCCACCGCCCACTGTCAATTGACGGCGGGCGGAGGATACTCTCGTTCTGGGAGGACGTCATATGACGTCCTCCCTTTAAAACGAGCTAGAAGACGCGCGCTCGCCGCCAGCGGCGCGCGCGCCCGCCGCGTTCACAAGGCCCCGGTGCGCGTGCCCGGCGGCCGCGATTGCCGCCGGGCACCCGCGATTGCTCGGGAAACGAGCAGGAAAGTGGATCTCTGTGTGTAAACACAGAGATCCACGTCCTGTGAGGGAGAGGAGGCTGATGGTGTGTCCCTTGTACATAGGGACAACCATCAGTCACCTCCCCCAGTCAGTCCCCTCCCCCCACAGTAAGAACACATTGAGGGAACATATTTAACCCCTTCCCGCCCCCTAGTGGTTAACCCCTTCCCTGCCAATCACATTTATACAGTAATCAATGCATTTTTATAGCAGGGATCGCTGTATAAACGTGAATGGTCCCAAAAATGTGTCAAAAGTGTCCGATGTGTCCGCCGCAATATCGCAGTCACAATAAAAAATCGCAGATCGCCGCCATTACTAATAAAAAAATAAAAAAATAAAAATGCTATAAATCTATCCCCTATTTTGTACACGCTATAACTTTTGCGCAAACCAATCAATACGCGCTTATTGCGATCTTTTTTTTTTACCAAAAATATGTAGAAGAATACGTATCGGCCTAAACTGAGGAAAATTTTATTTAAAAAAAAAAAAATGGGTATTTATTATAGCAAAAAGTAAAAAATAGTGTTTTTTTTCCAAACTGGACGCTCTTCTTTTGTTTATAGCGCAAAAAATAAAAACCGCAGAGGTGATCAAATACCACCAAAAGAAAGCTCTATTTGTGGGAAAAAAAGGACACAAATTTTGTTTGGGAGCCACGTCGCACGACCGCGCAATTGTCATTCAAAGTGTGACAGCGCTGAAAGCTGAAAAATGGCTTGGGCAGGAAGGGGGTTTTCGTGCACAGTAGGGAGGTGGTTATTATAACAGTCAGTTTCCCAGGTTCGAGGAATCTCTCTGTCAGTCAGTTATTTATTTTGTCCTCTGTTGGATTTCATACAGAAGCTGCAAAATCTCCACCTCAGTAAAAATGTAAGCAATTCTCCTGTGAATGACTGGGTGGCAACTCCCTGCTCTAAACAGTGTTGAGTGTGTGTGTTTCAGAGTCCATACCATTTCCTTTCTATACTTGACTATTGTTACAGATACCTGCACCTGATGTTCCCCACTTTAAACAGAGAGGGGAATACACAATGCCTCCCTTCTTGCGTACAAGGACATATCCTTCTTTCTATGTCCTGTACTTTCCCGTAAGCAGACAGGGCATTTTTATTATCAGGCTGCAGAGTTCCCCTGAGTGGGACATTGTATGTCCAGGAGGCCTTTGTGGGACTTACGGTAATTGCTGAAAGATAGATCATGTTTCTACCCTCTGCAAGGCTGATTGCACATATTGCTTCCTACTCCTAATTCCTATGAGTAAAATGTTGCCGTTTACAGGCTCAGTTTTATGATTTTTAGAATCATGGATTTAATAAATTATCAGGCAGGCTATACTGTTGCTACAATTCCCCTGACACACCTTAGGGTATGAGTTGGAAGGCCTCCTCTTCATTTTTATGTTTCTGATGTCTGTTTCCCAGTCTGCATTACAATATACCCTCCACCCTGTCTACTCTTTTATATAGGTGCTGCTGATCACCATCCTTTTTTTTTCCAACTTAATTCCTCCTTTCTCTATTTTGATTTGCCACTGAGAGGGCTGTCATGAGAGGGCTGTCATATTTGTGCATATTTCCTTTGAAACTATTTATCTATTGATACATCGTTAATTTTTACACTTTCTTGTCCCTAAATTCAAGGGTAAGGGTGTTGTACTTAAAGGGGTTGTAAAGGTTTGTTTTTTATTTTATAAATAGGTTCCTTTAAGCTAGTGCATTGTTGGTTCACTTACCTTTTCCTTTGATTTCCCTTCTAAATGTTTTTGTTCTTTGTTTTCTTTGTCTGAATTTCTCACTTCCTGTTCCTCCTCAGTAAGCTGTTCTGGCTGACTAAACACCACTCGGATGATGGTGTGAAGTTTACTGAGGAGAAACAGGAAGTGAGAAATTCAGACAAAGAAAAAAAACATTTAGAAGGGAAATCGAAGGAAAGGGTAAGTGAACCAACAATGCACTAGCTTAAAGGAACCTATTTAGAAAATAAAAAACAAACCTTTACAACCCCTTTAAGCCTCCAGTACACTAGTTAACTGATTAGTATTTTTGATTGGACATACCCTGTTTATCTAAATCTCTTTTTCAAGGGTTAAAGATGTTCCACTTCAGCCTTTGTGTAATGTCCACTCCTGTACTGGAGGTCAGAGATTACAGCTGGCTAGTTTAGCATCACCTGTTTTAGCTCCTGTTCTCTTAAAGCAAGTCCTAGCAGTGATTTGTTGCCCCCGGGACTTATTACACAGTTGTATTTTCTCTGTCCATGTAGCACAAGATGCTAGGAAAAGATATAACAAAAAGGGGGTATCTGTGATATTTGGGAGTATCAGTATCCACAAAGGTGGGCAAAGACTGGTGCTGTAGCAGGTGTATAGTTAGCAGTATAATCCAGAGACAGAGGTCAAGGTAAGTGGCAAACTGTATTTTATTGCATAGACAGGTAGAGGTCAGGGCAAGTGGCAGACAGTAGCATAATCCAGAGACAGGCATAGGTCAGGGCAGCTGGCAGACAGTAGGGTAAGTCAGAGACAGGTTGCCTAGGGTCAGAACCGAATGTCAGAGTAACAGAGTGGGGAGTCAATATAGGGAGTGTATGTAAAAATTTAGCCCCCCAGGACATTATAGCCAAGTCAGATGAGGAGACACAGAAAGAGCCGACCTAATGCCTAGTAACAAGGAAGTAGCCCTAGAGGGAATATTGCCACTGATCAACTGTCTATTGTCTAAGTTTTTTCCTCTTGGCTTGTTGTTTCACCAGTTTTCACATGGTGCATGTTTAGTTGTCTTCCACATTGTTAGTTAAGGTCTATAATTCTTACAGGTAGAAGTTTGCATTTACTATAGCAGTGATTGTCTTGGTCTGGAACACCTCAGTGTCCTTTCATTGGTCGTGCCAATTTTCATGTTGGCTTCTGCCCTTTTCACTTAACCTTAGTTCAGGTGTTGATTGCTTCAGATATTCCTTGCAGTAAGATTTCCTCATACGTTGAATCTCTCACTGACTATTTCCCACCCCCCAGGTGGACTGCTCTTGGATGTTTCAAATGTCTAAACCAGGGTATACAAGTTCA
Organism: Rana muscosa; assembly: GCA_029206835.1. Taxonomy (NCBI): domain Eukaryota; kingdom Metazoa; phylum Chordata; class Amphibia; order Anura; family Ranidae; genus Rana; species Rana muscosa. The sequence continues at coordinate 20,341,647 of JARGYO010005603.1, forward strand.
GTTTATTTTTCGCTCAACCAGTGGGTTGAATGAAAAAAAAACTGACAGATCACTGCATTGACACAAATAATGTGCGATGAAGGGATCTCCCCCGCTTTTGTTGAACAGTCAGCAGTGCACATGGACTGAAAAATGTCCTGTTCCTTCTGAAGCGGCCGATGTTTGGTCTCTGTATACCCTGCTTAAGAGTTACTACAGTCCCGTGTCACTCAATGGATAATGCAGAAAAAGATTTTAAGATAAGTAAAAAATCCCATTATTCCTGTCCGCAGATCTGCACAAATCCAATTACAAGATCAACTACATTCATGGATCTACAATGTGCTGAGTAGGAGAACCAGAGTGCCTCTGATTCTTCAATTTCTGAACAAATCTCCCCAGTATGCACTATCCAGTAGACATTAGACATGTGCATTCGTTTTCGTCCGAATGCATTTTCGTCCGAATTTCAGGTATTTTCGTTATCGTTTTAACAAACGAAAATGAAAGCACAGAATACGAAAACCGAAAGATCCGACATAAACAAATGCTTTATTTTCGTTTTCGTTGCGACAACAGTTCGATATAGATAGGAGATTCGACACGACGCTAACAATAACAATCTGTATCTATCGAACCTGTGGTCGAATGTGCCTAACCTTAACTTCCAAGTGTCAGGGTCACCTGTGGCCAGGTGACAGATGCACACCGTAGGGGGACAGGAGTGCACCGCGGGGTAGTGAACCCTATGGCTGGCTTCTGCGGATAGGAAACTGGGTGGTTGTGGAAAGCGGGACCAGAGGAGCACAACCGGGATCCTAACGGAAGCGAGGGCCAAGATTCCCCAGGGCGCGGAGTCTAAGACCCAGCTGGTCTTCTCCAGGGCCTCTAGCGGTAAGGATGTTACGCTGCAGGCTGGGACCAGGTCGCGGCCCCTGGAGTTTCCTAGCTCACGCCCCGTAGGATAAGGGGAAAAGAGGGGAAGCAGCAGCACACGATAGAGAGAACCGAATAACAAGCTGAAGGTCAGGGGCCACAAGCAGACAAGGATAACGAAGAACGAGCCGAAGGTCAAGGGTCACGAGCAGACAGGGATAGTCGGGGACAAGCCAATAACGTAACAGAGAGACAGACGTAGCACACGGCAGGCAGGAACCCAAACACACAATGCCTAACAAACACGTTGATCAGCAAAGCAGGCTTGCAGTGCACAGGTTAATATAGTGTTCTGTGATAGGGCCTGGGGTGGAGTCAGGCTGGGAGGAGATTATAAAGGAAGCCAGGTGAAGGAGGTCTGGTCTCTAGATGAACACATGAGGAGGAAGGTAAGATGGCAGACAGACATTAATGCATATCCATGACACCAAGATTAATCTACAGAGAGAAAAGATTCGACATAGAGAGAAAAGATTCGACATAGAGAGAAAGGATTCGACATTATAGAGAGAATAGATTCGACATTATAGAGAATAGATTCGACATTATAGAGAGAAAAGATTTGACATAGAGAGAAAGGATTCGACATTATAGAGAGAATAGATTCGACATTATAGAGAATAGATTCGACAATATAGAGAGAAAAGATTCGACATAGAGAGAAAGGATTCGACATTATAGAGAGAATAGATTTGACATTATAGAGAATAGATTCGACATTATAGAGAGAAAAGATTCGATATAGGGAAAAAAGATAATTTGCTGCTGGAATTGGGTGGGGGAAGTAAAATAAAAATAATGATGATGATGAATGTTATTGGCTGATTGTAACCAAAGAGGAGGAGCAGTAAAATAGCTAGAACTAAGTACACATGTACAGCCAACTTACTTTCACTTACGATTGCTAGCAGAGAGAGACACACACGCTGAATCTTTTCAGAAGACAGTTAATCTTGCTGGTCCGTTTTTCAGAGAACCTGAATTATTAGCAATTAAGCATAAGCACAAGCTACAGATCAAGTTCACTTTTTCATAATAATCTGCTGCTATTGTGTTAGTGTTGTGAACTACTAGTGAACTTGCTAGTATTGTGATAGCCTCAGAGGCTGCCCGTGTTGTGGAGGGGGAGGGGGTTTATTATTATAGATTCTATATTATAGATTGAGATTCTATATAAGTTCTATATACCCTATCTTGTTACCTGTCTGATCAGTGATCACTATCACCAGTCCATTTTCTATTTGAACTATATACAGCAACAGCAATGTACCATTCTATGAGAAAAGTGAAGGCAGGTAGAGGTAATGGTCGCAGTCGTGGTGGACGCCTTGCTAAAAAAAGTGGCAAGGTCTCTGCTACTAGTGTCTCTGACACTTCTGCCGCCACAAACATGCTATCTAGGCTTGTGCACAACGGAAAAATTCGTTCCGTTTCGGTTCGTTTCTTTCCGGTCCTGTTGATTCGTAATCATTCGTAATTTTGCTAGACGGGATTTTTCGTGTTCGGACTCATTCGTATTTTTGCAAGCGACATTTTTCGTTGATTTTTTTGTTGCTTTATAATTCGTACTTTCGGTAGAGTACGTTGTTTTTCATTGATTCTGGACACAACTCCTACTTTCGTAACTTTTTTTGGGTTCGTTGATTCGTAATTTTCTGTGTCTCTCTCACGACGACGCTGACTATTATGCCTAATGTGCTTCAAATGGATTTGTACTTTTCGAAATACATAGCGGTTATTTGTAACGATTCGAAATCTCGTATTTTACTTTCGTTTTTTACATGCGGCTATAGCCTCCGCCCCTGTACACCATTTTGAGAGGGTTCAGCACGGTGAGGGAGAAGCAGAGAGCAGAGCAGAGTGTTATTGTGCTTCGAATGGATTTGAAATCTCGTATTTTACTTTCGTTTTTTCATGCGGCTATAGCCTCCGCCCCTGTACACCATTTTGAGAGGGAGTTCAGCACGGTGAAGGAGAAGCAGAGAGCAGAGCAGAGTGAGTGTTATTGTGTTTCCAATGGATTTGTACATTCGTAAGTTTTTTCATAACGAATTATGCCGAAGACATTCGGGCATTCGCTATTTTGCGGTATAATTTATTTCGGATTCGGTTTTATTCGTAATTGCTTTGTTCGGAAATTCGAATGCTTCCGAATGTCCGAAAGTTGCTAAATTCGGACGAATTTCGATTCGTTACGAAACGAATTGCACAAGCCTAATGCTATCCACAACAGTGGATGTCACCACCACTGCCACCAGCAAAGCTAGTTCCACCACCACCAGTTCTACTGTTAGTTTTCCTCCTGCCAGACCACCAACATCTGCTGTCGCTTCCACTGCCAGTGCAGCGCCTTCTTCTACAGGTGTCATGGCTTCCTATTTTTATGGGATAGGCAAGAAACATAGTATAAAACAAGTGGAGTTGCCGATACAATCACCACCACCAATGACACTGCCAGTGCCACTGCCAGTGCCACTGCCCAGCTCCCCAAAGAAGCAATTGAGGGAGACATCAGCAGAGACAGAGTGTGAGACGTTTTCTTCATTGCCCCAAGAGAATGATTTTGAATGTGATGCTCCTCTTTCCCCAACCACTGCAGACGTTTTATACAGTCTTACCCCACAAGAGTTACAGCATGACTTAGAGAAAGTGCAAGAGGGATTTTCTGTGAGGAGTAGGACAGGGAGCAGTTCACTTTTTTCATCTGCTGCTAACTCCCCTTCTCCCTCTGTTATTATAGAGGAAGAATCCTGTGATGATAACACCGACCTCCCCAGCACCCCTGCCATTAGCACTAGTTCACCAAGTGTAACTGTAGTGGCAACAGCTTCCACCACTGGTGTGCTACCTGCTGCAGCTATATCAGCCCATACTAGAGATCAACAGGGTCAAGGGGCTTCATCCCGCCGCAGCAACGTTTGGAAATACTTTCAAACATTGGAAGGCGGGTTCTTTGCAAAGTGCAAATTGTGTGGGAAGCAAGTGAGTAGGGGTAAAAAGTTGGGACATTTAACCAATGCTGGTATGAACCTACACATTAAAAATTACCACCACTCTACTTTACTGCGGGCAGAGGCAGAAAAAGAAGATGGTAGCGCAGGAAGCAGCATAACGGACTCTGACTGTACTGGTGGTACCTCTTCAACCACACCACTTACTCAGAGCACAGCCAATAGAGAGGGTTCGTTTAAGACAAGCCGTCCACGTGCAGTAGTTCCACTGCAGACCCAATCAGGCTCCTCATCCTCCCAAGGACATCATCAGCCTACCCTAGATAGTTTTGTTGGCTTTAGTTCCAAGGGCATGTCAAAACAGCAGGCCAACAAGATCACCCGCCTCATTGGCCAATTCATTGCTGTTGGAGGAGCCTCTTTTCGCATGATTGAAGGGGAGCCGTTTAAACAGCTCATGCATGCCCTTGCTCCACGATACGTTGTTCCTGCATGAACAACTTTCAGCAGAAAGATTATTCCAGCACTATACCATTCGTGCGTTGCAGTATTGAAGGAAAAAATGGCCAAAGCCGAGGGTCAGACAATTCATTTGACCACTGATTTGTGGACAGCTCCCAGCGGTCAACACGCTTTCCTGTCTTTGACTGCACACTGGTGGCAGGCCACTGTGCCTGTTGGTGGTGGCACTAGTGTAAGTGTTCAAACTTCATCAGGACGGTCTGCAGCGCAAGACCAGCAGGGTTATCAAGCTTTCCTGCTCCACACAGAAGTCCGTGATGACAAACACAGCTCTGCCAACATATTGCGAGCAATTAGATCAATGTTGGCCAATTGGTTTGGAGAGCTGGCAGTCACCAATGTTTCTGTTGGGTTCATAGTGAAAGACGGAGGTTCAAACATGGTTAAAGCGCTCCAAGATGGATCTTTTGTCGGTGTCCGCTGTTCTGCACACATACTGCATTTAGTGGTCAAGGGTGCAATCCCAGTGGAGAAAAACAACAAGATTGCTCAAATCTTGGACCTTTGCAGGAAGATTGCAGGGCATTTCCACCGCAGTGTAGGGGCTAGTCAACTGTTGAGGGAGGAGCAAGAACAATCAGGGCTCCCCATACATCGACTGAAACAAGATGTCAGCACCCGGTGGAACTATACCCTGGAAATGCTGGAACGCATTTTGGAGCAAAAGACAGCCATCCACAATCTATCATCCCGCCACAGCATTGGGATTGATTCCACACTGGGACGTGATGACTGGTGTATAATTGGGCAGCTCGTTTCTGTCTTAAAACCCTTTCGGAATGTGACAGAAAACTTGAGTCAGAGCAATGCCAGCCTAGGACAGGTCATACCCTTGTTTACCTATCTCATAGATAAGATGGGATCGTTCCTAGAAAACAGTGAGCCTCTTTGTGGCAGCCCACTTCATGCCGATGTAGCGTCTTTCATCAGAAAACTACAAGCCAACTTAAAAGATCGGCTAAATGATCGTGTCCGCAAAAGCCCTGAACTCATGCTGGCTTCCCTATGTGATCCCAGGATCAAAGGTAAACTGGCACTCAGAGACAACAGCCTCTCCTACTGGAAAGAAAAATTGATTGAAAGGGTCCGTAATTTGCAGCAACAGAGATGTATGCCGGATGAGGCCAGTTTGGAAGATTCACCTGCCATGTCTGCTATTCCAAGACCTGGCACCATCACTCAAAAACAACCAAGTGGAGCATCTGCATGTTGGGTAGAGGCACTTGACAATCTGGTGGATGCAGGTCAAGCAGCAGGTAATCGAGAAGAGAACAGTGCCTCTGAAATGGTCAGGGCCTACCTATATGAAGCACCTTTGCTTCCTTCAGAGGACCCTTTGACCTATTGGGATAGTAAGAAAAGTTTGTGGCCTGGTCTTTGTCTGGTTGCCCAGCAACTACTATCCTGTCCTCCAACCACTGTGCAAAGTGAGAGAGTTTTCTCTATTACTGGGAACATCCTTAATCCACACCGTGCACAACTGACACCCCATTTGATGGAACAAATAACTTTCCTGAAATTTAACCTCCCCAAGCTTGGTTACCCTACCCTTTACTTGTGAGACCTGAATCATTATCACCATGTGAAGATAGATGGGACTCAGAGGAACCATCCAAATGTTGAGGAAAATACTTTTTTTTTTCTTACCACTTGACAATAGCAGTTGTCTTTAGTGTGACCCCAAGATTTAAATAGAATTATATTGTTTTAAGCAATCCAAATTTTTCCCTTTATTCCTTCCATCACCCTTTTTTGTAATGAGTGTTGTGTAGAGTGACTAGAGTGTGCGTGATTGTATGAATGAATGTTGTGTGAATGGACAGTAGCAAGGGTTGAAGCCTTGACGTGGCGCTACTGCTCACGTGTTGCTGTCTTTGTAAATACAAATAGCAACGTGTGCTAATTTAACAATTTTTGTATGATGGTCTGGAAATAAGAGACAATGATTAAAGATGACCTCAACAGCATGACAGTTCCTCTTGATGGAGAGACTGTCAACTCAAGGATCAGAATTTGTTACCAACACAACATAGAACAAAGAAGCATACAGCTGGAAACGTGATTCTATGCAAGATAGACTAGTTGGTCACTGCTGAACTGCATCCAGATGCCCAGGACCCCTCCCATTTGCCATCTCTGACCCTGGGGACACCAGGGCCCTCTCTGATCCTCCACCTGTTTCATGACCATCTGCAATTGTCCGAAGTCACCAGTGTGAGTAATCTACCCTGCTGCCATGTTACTCAAGCCCTGGAAATGATGACTGCCCTTTGAACTGTTGCCCCTTGTGATTGCGCTCGCCTGGGAACCTCTGTCCGGTTAACTGTTGCCCTCATGATTGCAAGCCTGCAACCTATGCCCTGTGAACTGTTGAGGACTGTATGGTTAACCCCTGCTGTTACTATCTGCTGTGTATTCTGTAGGGATGAGCTTCGTGTTCGAGTCGAACATACGTTTGACTCGAACATCGGCTGTTCGATCGTTCGCCGAAGATAGAACGTTTTGGGCCGTTCGCGACAAAATCGAGTGACGCGAACGGCCCACAATACACTGCGCCATCGCAGTGCAATCCCGGCGCTGTGATTGGCCAAGCATGCACTGTGACCCCGCATGCTTGGCCAATCACAGCGCCGGCAGTGAGGAGAGCCATAATTGGCCACAGGCAGGATGCCTGTGGCCAATTATAGCTCAGGGGGGTTTAGTACACGCCCCACACTATAAAAGCCCGCCAGCGCGGCGGCCTTGTGTAGTGTGTTGGCGTGCAGGGAGAGAGAAGGATAGGCAGGGACAGTATCAGTGATATTCTTTGCTAAACCTTGTGCATTTACAGTGTGTTGGTATACAGGGACAGAGAAGTATAGGAAGGGGACAGTGTCAGTGTCATTTTTGCTGAGCCTTCTGCACAGTATACACCTGTATATCCGTCATTGCTGTTCTCATATACAGGCATCTGCAGGAGTTAGTGGCACAGTATACACCTGTATAGTGATGAGCCGAACACCCCCGGGTTCGGTTCGCACCAGAACCCGCGAACGGACCGAACGTTCGTACGAACATTAGAACCCTATTAAATACAATGGATGCGAACGTTCGAATTCTAAAGTGCTAATTATAACGACTATTATGCATGTTATTGTCCTAAAAAGGGTTTGGGAACCCGGGTTCTGCACCAGGGGACATGTATCAATGCAAAAAGAAGTTTTAAAAACGGTCGTTTTTCGGGAGCAGTCATTTTAATGATGCATAAAGTGAAAAAAAAAAAGTCAAATATTCCTTTAAATATCGTACCTGGGGGGTGTCTAAAGTATGCCTGTGAAGTGCCACGTGTTTCCCGTGTTTAGAACTGTCCCTGCACAAAATGACACTTCTAAAGGAAAAAAAAGCAATTTAAAACTGCTTGCGGCTTTAATGTAATGTCTGGTCCCGGTAATATGGATGAAAATCTTTAAGAAAAATGGCATAGCTACCCCATGACCCCCCCCCCCTACCCCAGTCCATTACCAGCCCCTTTGGGTCTTGTATGGATATTAAGGGGAACACCGCACACAAAATAAAAAAGGCCCTATATACTCTGAACAGCCGTATACAGGCGGTGCATACAAGACAGGGACTGTAGGTTTGTTCTTATGTAGAATGTGTTTGTAATTTTGAACAGGTACATTGTTTAAGTGTAGCTCCAGCCCAAAAATCTATTTTTAAACTTTTTGGAAAACATAGGTAAGGGTTATCACCCCTGTAACATTTGTTTTGCTGTCTGTGCCCCTGTTCAGAACATTTCACCTCACTTTCCGTCCCAATGACAACTGTTTTTGAAATGTGGTGTTTTTCTTGAAACAAGGATTGGTGATAAAGCATCAGTACAGAGGAGACACCTTTCCCCCATATTAATTCTTACAGGAGAGAATTTTCCTTCCTAGGGGTAGATTTCCTCTCACTTCCTGTTGTCTTCTTGCGTTTGCAAGTAGGAGTCATTTGTAAGTTGGATGTTTGAAAGTAGGGACCTGCCGTATATACTCTGCAGAAATAGGCCCCTTAGTTGTTGGTGTTGGCACAACACTGTAAGCACTCACAGTTACTCTTGGTTGGTGCTGGAACGCCCTGCTGTCAACTATTATATCAGGAATTGTAATTACATATAATTGTTGAACAGTGGTAGTAAAAATTGGGCCTTTGATGGTGGTGCTGGTGCCACAACACTGTAAGCCCTGACAGTTACTCTTGGTGGGTGCAGCAATGGGCCCTGCTGTGAATTATTAGATCAAGAATTGTAATTGCATGCCCCTGTTGAACAGGGGCTGAAAAATTGGGCCTTTCGTGGTGGTGGTGGTGGTGGTGGTGTTGCCACAACACTGTAAGCCCTCAGAGTTACTCTTGGTGGGTGCAGGAATGGGCCCTGCTGTGAATTATTAGATCAAGAATTGTAATTACATGCCCCTTTTGAACAGGGGCTGAAAAATTGGGCCTTTCGTGGTGGTGGTGGTGGTGGCGTTGCCACAACACTGTAAGCCCTCAGAGTTACTCTTGGTGGGTGCAGCAATGGGCCCTGCTGTGAATTATTAGATCAAGAATTGTAATTACATGCCCCTGTTGAACAGGGGCTGAAAAATTGGGCCTTAGGCACTGGTGGCACAACACTGCAACCCCTCACAGATACTGTACTTGGAGCACAGCAATGAGCCCTGTTGCAAAGTATTGCTTCAAAAATTGTAATTACACGCCCCTGTTAAACAGGGGCTGAAAAATTGGGCCTTAGCCACTGGTGGCGGCACCCATAAACAAAAATGATCTTCCAAGCTATCATCATCAATCGTATCATTGAGGACTCGGAGGAGGAGGATAGCCAGTCAACATAACAGCACAGGCACTCAGCATCAGCATCAGTCTTGAAGGGATGTGACATGTTAAAATCAATTAGTCTGTTATATCAGCATCAGGTGTGTGGTAGCTGGTGGTGATCCAAGACTGGTTCATCTTGATGAAAGTCAGTCGATCAACCGAGTCGGTGGACAGGCGCACCCTGTGATCCGTGACAAATCCTCCAGCAGCACTGAATGTGCGTTCCGAAAGAACGCTGGATGCAGGACAGGCCAGTAGCTCAATTGCATACTGTGCAAGCTCTGGCCAGTGATCCATCCTCAAGACCCAGTAAGCCAGAGGATTTTCGGTGGGGAAGGTGTCCAAGTCTGACCTTGCCCCTAGATATTCCTGCACCATGTTTATCAGACGCTGGCGATGGTTGCTGGAACCGATCATACTTTGGGGCTGCGGACTAAAGAATTGTCTGAACGCATCGGTCAGACGGCCACCTTCCCCACCTCTCCTTCTTTGACTGGCCGAAGCCTCAGCAACTCGTTGTCCAGGACCAGGAGTTTGTAACCTCCCAGTCTCTGGGAACGCGTTGCACAGATCTTTCTGCAAGGCCTCCCGGAGTTGTCTCATCCTCTGCTCCCTCTGCGATGGTAACATAAGGTCCGCAACCTTACCCTTGTACCGTGGATCAAGGAGAGTGGCCAGCCAGTAATGGTCCCTCTCCTTGATCCGAAGAATACGAGGATCCTTCCGCAGACTTTGCAGGATCAGGGAGGCCATGCAGCGTAGGTTAGCTGAGGCATTCGGTCCGGAGTCCTCTGGGTCACTAAGGACGACATGATCCGCAGCCACCTCCTCCCAGCCACGTACAAGTCCACTGGTTTCTTGGGACTGTAAATCATCCCTAAAAGACTGCTGCTGATGATGCTGAGTGGCAGCCTCCACCTCCATGCTGACACAATCCTCCTCCTCCTCCTCCTCCTCCTCCTCCTCTTCCTGTGCGATGGGTGGGACAGAAGGAACACTGTCTGGGTAAAGGGGGCCTTGAGAGGCAAGGAAGTCCTCCTCTTCCTGCCTCTGTTCTGCCTCAAGTGCCCTGTCCATTATTCCACGCAGCGTGTGCTCCAACAGGTGGACAAGAGGTACAGTGTCACTGATGCATGCACTGTCACTGCTCACCATCCTCGTGGCCTCCTCAAATGGTGCCAGGAAAGTGCATGCATCCCTGATCATGCCCCACTGGCGTGGAGAAAAAAAACCAAGCTCCCCTGACCCTGTCCTGGTGCCGTAGTCGCACAGGTACTCATTGATGGCCCTCTGCTGCGTGTGCAGCCGCTGCAGCATGGCCAACGTTGAGTTCCACCTGGTGGGCATGTCACATATAAGGCGGTTCTTGGGCAGGTTCAACTCCTTTTGCAGCTCAGCCAGGCGAGCACTTGCATTATAAGATCTGCGGAAATGCACACAGACTTTCCTGGCCTGCCTCAGGACATCCTGTAAGCCCGGGTACCTGCCCAAGAACCGCTGCACCACCAGGTTAAGGACGTGAGCCACACAGGGCACATGGGTCAGTTGTCCCTGTCGGAGGGCGGAGAGGAGGTTGGTGCCATTGTCGCAAACCACCATTCCTGGCTTAAGCTGGCGTGGCGTCAACCACCTCTCGGCCTGGCCCTGCAGAGCAGACAGGACCTCTGCCCCAGTGTGGCTTCTGTCCCCCAAACACACCAGCGCAAGCACGGCATGGCATCTTTTTGCCTGCGTACTTGCGTAGCCCCTTGAACGGCTACGGAGCACCGCTGGTTCAGAGGACAAAGCACAGGAAGAGGCCATGGAGGAAGAAGAAGAGGAGGGGGTGGAGGAGAGAGGTGTGTCACAACCAGTCATAGCATTTTGGAGGCGTGGCGGTGGAACAACCTCCAACACTACTGCACCTTGTCCTGCATCCTTCCCAGCTGCCAAAAGAGTGACCCAATGGGTTGTGAAAGAAAGGTAACGTCCCTGTCCATGCCTGCTGGACCATGAGTCAGCGGTAATATGCACCTTACCACTGACCGCCCTGTCCAGCGAGGCCAAGACATTGCCTTCCACATGCCGGTAGAGAGCCGGAATAGCCTTCCGTGAGAAAAAGTGGCGTTTGGGAACCTGCCACTGAGGAACCGCACATTGCACAAACTCACGGAAGGGGGCCGAGTCTACCAACTGAAAAGGCAGCAGTTGAAGCGCTAGCAATTTAGCCAAGCTAGCATTCAACCGCTGGGCATGTGGATGGCTGGGAGTGAACTTCTTTCGACGGTCCAGCAGCTGGGGCAGGGAAATTTGCCTGCTAGAATCGGACGTCGGTGTACTGCTAGCAGAGTGGCCGCAAGTACTTGGCTGTGACACACCTAATTCTACACCTTCATTCCTCTCAGTGCATGTTTCAGAGAGGACTGAAGTTATAGTGGGGTTGGAGATCCCAGCTGATGCGGTGCAAGGAGAGGTCCGCTTTGTTCTTTGGTGTGGGTCTTTGAGGTAGGCTTGCCAACGAGCTGCATGGCAGGTCAACATATGTCTGGTCAGGCATGTGGTACCCAAGCGGCTGATGTTTTAGCCACGCGATATACGCTTGAGACATATGTTGCAAACAGCAGCTGTGCGATCTGATGCACTAGCCTCAAAAAAGGCCCACACCAAAGAACTTTTTGAATGACGGGCAGAGGCAGCGCCCTGCACAGGCGGAGCTCTGCGGTGTGATTCCGTCGGTGTACTGCCCTTACGCTGGCCACCAAAGGGCATCCTGCCTCGTTGGAGATGTGCCTCCTCCTCATCCTCCTCCTCCTCCTCTCTCCTATTAGGCACCCACGTGGAGTCAGTGACCTCATCATCCCCTCCCTCCTCATCACTGGAGCCAATCTGGCAGTATGCTGCAGCTGCTGGAACATGACTGCCAGATTGGTGTCCTTCTTGAGCATCCCCTCTGTCTGCTCTCACGCTACTGCCTTCCTGTAGCTGGGTTTCATCATCAGACCCTTCGAAACGCTGGGCATCCTCCTGGAGCATGTACCCAACACTGTGCTCAAACAGTTCGGGGGACTCCTCAGGAGGAGGACATGGTGGGTCTAGGGAAGGAGTGACTGATGATGAGTCTGACATTGATACCAGGGAAGAGGACGCTTTGGCAGCTGCTTTGCCAGTACCCTGAGCCTGGGTGAGAGAGGATGAGGAGGAGGAGGAGGGCTTGGTCATCCACTCTACCAAGTCTTCGGCATGATGTGGCTCAACATGTCCAGCTGCCGAAAAGAAGGACAAGCGTGTCCCATGGCCATGTGCTGATGACAATGCACCGCGTCCACGACCAGCACTGTTGCCCCCAGACACAGAGCCTGCTTGCCCTCTTTTATTGCCTCCTGACTGTCTGCCTCTCCTTGTTTGCCTTCCAGACATTCTAATGGATGGCCTGCAGGGAGATGGGAAAAAAGCAATAAGGGCTACCTTCAGGTGTCCTTCTCTGTCCCTTTACTTAAGGATTTCTAAATATGGTTGAGGATGATTGCTTTCGCACAGAATAGCACAATGACAATTTCCCTGACTGTCCAAAAAACAAGGATTTCAAAGATGGTTGATGAGGAATGCTTTAGCACAGTATAGCACAAGGAGAATTTCCCTCACTGTCCTTCCCTGTCCCTACAAACAAGGATTAGCACAGTAAAACACACTGACACTCTCCCTACCTATAGTTTTCTGTCCCTAGAAAAAATGTTTTTTTAAAGATGGTTGATGATCAATGCTTTAGCACAGTATAGCACAAGGAGAATTTCCCTCACTGTCCTTCCCTGTCCCTACAAACAAGGATTAGCACAGTAAAACACACTGACACTCTCCCTACCTATAGTTTTCTGTCCCTAGAAAAAATGTTTTTTTAAAGATGGTTGATGATCAATGCTTTAGCACAGTATAGCACAAGGAGAATTTCCCTCACTGTCCTTCCCTGTCCCTACAAACAAGGATTAGCACAGTAAAACACACTGACACTCTCCCTACCTATAGTTTTCTGTCCCTAGAAAAAATGTTTTTTTAAAGATGGTTGATGATCAATGCTTTAGCACAGTATAGCACAAGGAGAATTTCCCTCACTGTCCTTCCCTGTCCCTACAAACAAGGATTAGCACAGTAAAACACACTGACACTCTCCCTACCTATAGTTTTCTGTCCCTAGAAAAAATGTTTTTTTAAAGATGGTTGATGATCAATGCTTTAGCACAGTATAGCACAAGGAGAATTTCCCTCACTGTCCTTCCCTGTCCCTACAAACAAGGATTAGCACAGTAAAACACACTGACACTCTCCCTACCTATAGTTTTCTGTCCCTAGAAAAAATGTTTTTTTAAAGATGGTTGATGATCAATGCTTTAGCACAGTATAGCACAAGGAGAATTTCCCTCACTGTCCTTCCCTGTCCCTACAAACAAGGATTAGCACAGTAAAACACACTGACACTCTCCCTACCTATAGTTTTCTGTCCCTAGAAAAAATGTTTTTTTAAAGATGGTTGATGATCAATGCTTTAGCACAGTATAGCACAAGGAGAATTTCCCTCACTGTCCTTCCCTGTCCCTACAAACAAGGATTAGCACAGTAAAACACACTGACACTCTCCCTACCTATAGTTTTCTGTCCCTAGAAAAAATGTTTTTTTAAAGATAGTTGATGATCAATGCTTTAGCACAGTATAGCACAAGGAGAATTTCCCTCACTGTCCTTCCCTGTCCCTACAAACAAGGATTAGCACAGTAAAACACACTGACACTCTCCCTACCTATAGTTTTCTGTCCCTAGAAAAAATGTTTTTTTAAAGATGGTTGATGATCAATGCTTTAGCACAGTATAGCACAAGGAGAATTTCCCTCACTGTCCTTCCCTGTCCCTACAAACAAGGATTAGCACAGTAAAACACACTGACACTCTCCCTACCTATAGTTTTCTGTCCCTAGAAAAAATGTTTTTTTAAAGATGGTTGATGATCAGTGCTTTAGCACAGTATAGCACAAGGAGAATTTCCCTCACTGTCCTTCCCTGTCCCTACAAACAAGGATTAGCACAGTAAAACACACTGACACTCTCCCTACCTATAGTTTTCTGTCCCTAGAAAAAATGTTTTTTTAAAGATGGTTGATGATCAATGCTTTAGCACAGTATAGCACAAGGAGAATTTCCCTCACTGTCCTTCCCTGTCCCTACAAACAAGGATTAGCACAGTAAAACACACTGACACTCTCCCTACCTATAGTTTTCTGTCCCTAGAAAAAATGTTTTTTTAAAGATGGTTGATGATCAATGCTTTAGCACAGTATAGCACAAGGAGAATTTCCCTCACTGTCCTTCCCTGTCCCTACAAACAAGGATTAGCACAGTAAAACACACTGACACTCTCCCTACCTATAGTTTTCTGTCCCTAGAAAAAATGTTTTTTTAAAGATGGTTGATGATCAATGCTTTAGCACAGTATAGCACAAGGAGAATTTCCCTCACTGTCCTTCCCTGTCCCTACAAACAAGGATTAGCACAGTAAAACACACTGACACTCTCCCTACCTATCCTTCTCTTTCCCTAAACTAAAGGAATCCAGGTTAAGCAAGAAAAAAAAATGTCACTGTCCCTGCCTATGCTTCTCTTTCGCTGCTCCGGAACACACTACCCTAGGCCGCCGTGCTGGCGGCCTTTTATAGTGTGGGCGTGTACTAAACACCCTCAGCAATAATTGGCCACAGGCATCCTGCCTGTGGCCAATTATTGCTCTCCTCGCTGCCGGCGCTGTGATTGGCCAAGCATGCGGGGTCACAGTGCATGCTTGGCCAATCACAGCGCCTGGATGACACTGCGATGGCGTAGTGCATTGTGGGCCGCGAATTAGGCGCGAACGGCCCAAATCGTTCGTTGTTCGGCGAACGATCGAACAGCCGATGTTCGAGTCGAACGTCCGATGTTCGACTCGAACGTATGTTCGACTCGAACACCGAGCTCATCCCTACACCTGTATATACCCGTCATTGCTGTTCTATAATAATACTGTTCAAAATTACAAACAGATTCTACTTGTTCAGAGTATATAGGGCCTTTTTTATTTTGTGTGCGGGGTTCCCCTTAATATCCATACAAGACCCAAAGGGGCTGGTAATGGGCTGGGGTGGGGGGGGGGTGATGGGGTAGCCATGCCATTTTTCTTAAAGATTTTCATCCATATTACCGGGACCAGACATTACATTAAAGCCGCAAGCAGTTTTAAAAGGCTTTTTTTCCTTTACAAATGTCATTTTGTGCAGGGACAGTTCTAAACACGGGAAACACATGCCACTTCACAGGCATACTTTAGACACCCCCCAGGTACGATATATAAAGGAATATTTGACTTTTTTTTTTCACTTTATGCATCATTAACCACTTCCCTACCCAGCCATAGTAATATGACGTCCACAGATGGGATCTCCCATCCTGGGTGGACGTCATATGACGTCCTCTGCTTTGTAGGGGAATATCTGAATGATGCCTGCAGCTAGAGGCATCATTCAGATATCCTTTTGTTCTGCCAGCGATTCTCTGCACCATAAGAACGATCATAGCGGCGGTTCCGCCGCTTGATCGTTCTTATAGGCGGCAGGAGGGGGCACCCCCCCTCCCGCCGCCATCCAGTGCTTCGCCGGCTCTCCCAGGTACCGTTGTGTTCCTTAGGACACAGCAGTTCCCTGATGGGGGTAAATGAGTGGCGGCGGAGCAGCAGCGGCGGGCAGCGGAGCTTTCTGTGCGGTGCGGCGGGCAGCGGAGCGGCTTACCGGCTCCCATATGCAGAGCTGCAGCAGCGGCATGCACGGCGCCCGCGCGCGCCCCCGGGGGCGCGCAGCGCGGCGATCTGGGATCCGGTGTGTCCCTCTGGACACACCGATTCAAGTAATGTGGCGGCGGGCGGCGGAGATTCCGGTATAAACTTACCGGAATTGATGATGCAGAGCTGCGCAGCGCGGCGATCGGGGCTGAGGTTTTTCCCTTGGATACAGCCCAGCCTCGATCAGGGTAAAGAGCCAATGAAATTGGCTCTTTACCACGTGACCGGCTGTGTCCAATCACAGCAGGTCACTAAATGTAAACAAAACACACAATTGTGTGTAACTCACTGTTGCCTGGTTCTCCTCTTCACACACCTGTGAGGAGGAGATCAGCTAACAGTGAGTTACACATATGTTATACACATATACATATGTACTACTGTGCCCAGATTGCCCCCCCTAAATAAAGAGTACCTGTCATCTAGTACCTGCCACCAGATCACCCGCCACCCACCTGTCCATCAGGAGTACCTGTCCATCAGGAGTACCCGCCACCTCACCTGAGTACCCGCCACCTCAGAGTACCCGCCACCAGTCCATCAGGAGTACCTGTCCATCAGGAGTACCTGTCCATCAGGAGTACCCGCCACCTCACCTGAGTACCCGCCACCTCAGAGTACCCGCCACCAGTCCATCAGGAGTACCTGTCCATCAGGAGTACCTGTCCATCAGCAGTACCCGCCACCTCACCTGAGTACCCGCCACCTCAGAGTACCCGCCACCAGTCCATCAGGAGTACCTGTCCATCAGGAGTACCCGCCACCTCACCTGAGTACCCGCCACCTCAGAGTACCCGCCACCAGTCCATCAGGAGTACCTGTCCATCAGGAGTACCTGTCCATCAGGAGTACCCGCCACCTCACCTGAGTACCCGCCACCAGTCCATCAGGAGTACCTGTCCATCAGGAGTACCTGTCCATCAGCAGTACCCGCCACCTCACCTGAGTACCCGCCACCTCAGAGTACCCGCCACCAGTCCATCAGGAGTACCTGTCCATCAGGAGTACCCGCCACCTCACCTGAGTACCCGCCACCTCAGAGTACCCGCCACCAGTCCATCAGGAGTACCTGTCCATCAGGAGTACCTGTCCATCAGCAGTACCCTCCACCTCACCTGAGTACCCGCCACCTCAGAGTACCCGCCACCAGTCCATCAGGAGTACCTGTCCATCAGGAGTACCCGCCACCTCACCTGAGTACCCGCCACCTCAGAGTACCCGCCACCAGTCCATCAGGAGTACCTGTCCATCAGGAGTACCTGTCCATCAGCAGTACCCGCCACCTCAGAGTACCCGCCACCAGTCCATCAGGAGTACCTGTCCATCAGGAGTACCCGCCACCTCACCTGAGTACCCGCCACCAGTCCATCAGGAGTACCTGTCCATCAGCAGTACCCGCCACCTCACCTGAGTACCTGCCACCTCAGAGTACCCACCACCAGTCCATCAGAAGTACCTGTCCATCAGGAGTACCTGTCCATCAGGTGTACCAGCCACCTCACCAGGAGTACCCGCCACCTCACCAGGAGTACCCGCCACCAGTCCATCAGGAGTACCTGTCCATCAGGAGTACCCACCACCTCACCAGAGTACCCGCCACCTCACCAGAGTACCCACCACCAATCCATCAGGAGTACCTGTCCATTAGAGTACCCGCCACCTCACCAGAGAACCTGCCACCAGAGTACCTGCCACCTCACCAGCGTACCCACTATGTCCAGAAAGGTGTACACCCCAGAAGAAGCATATCAAATACTCAGTCTGACCGATGAGAGCAACGGGGAGCTCTCACCGCTCAGTTCTGATTCCGATTCTGGTTCGGAATATGAACCCCCCGAAGGCAGCACATCCGGATCCGAATTAGAGGAGGAAACAGTCCGTCCAAAAAGAAGACGGTCTGAACACCAGGCAGCGACCAGCAGTGCCAACGGCGGTAGACCCCAGGAGGCGAGGTCCAGTGCAAGCGCTGCTAGACCCCAGGAGGAAAGGCCCAGTGCAAGCGCTGCTAGACCCCAGGAGGAAAGGCCCAGTGCAAGTACACGCCAAAGAAGTAGGACCCGAACCCAGCTTCCAGATGGCTTGGCAAACCCATTGTGGCTGCCTTCTACCTCAGGGTCAGCCACGATCCCCCCTTTTACAGCACAGCCAGGTGTGCAGGTCAACACTGAGGGTTTTTCCAAACTTGATTTTTTTAATTTATTTTTCCCTGATGAATTGGTTCAAGGCATTGTGGAGCAAACGAATCTTTTTGCTCAACAATTCATTGAAAACAACCCCAGCTCCAGCTATGCCCGCCCTTTTGAATGGAGACCCCTAACAGTGGTGGAGCTTAGATTGTTTTTAGGCCTAACGTTTAACACGGGGCTTACAAAAAAAATGAAATGAATAGGTATTGGTCGAAGAAACCCATCCACCATATGCCAATTTTTACATCGGCCATGTCCAGGTCCCGATACGAACTTATAATGCGGTTCCTGCATTTCAGTGACAACTCACAGTGCCCCCCCCCCCCGAGATCACCCAAACTTTGACAAATTATATAAAATTCGCCCCCTAATTAATTTTTTTTCCAAGAAGTTTGCCGAACTTTACGTCCCTGACCAAAACATTTCTGTGGACGAATCCCTGGTGCATTTCACAGGCCGGCTGGGAATCAAGCAATATATCCCCAGTAAGCGGGCCAGGTACGGCTTGAAGCTCAACAAGCTCTGTGAAAGCGCCACTGGTTATGTGCACTCATTCCGCATGTACGAAGGCAAAGATTCCCAGCTCGAGCCCCCTGAGTGTCCATCATACATGGGAATAAGTGGAAAAATTGTTTGGGAGTTGGTATTTCCACTCCTCCAAAAGGGGTATCATATTTATATGGACAACTATTATACCAGCCTGCCCCTTCTCCGCCACCTCTACCTAAAAAAAACTCTGGCGTGTGGTACAACAAGAATAAACAGAAAGGGCTTCCCACAGCGTCTTGTCACCACAACCATTCAAAAGGGGGAATCGGCAAGCTTGAGGAACGAGGAAGTGTTGGCTGTGAAGTGGAGGGATAGGAAAGATGTGTACATCATGTCCACCATCCACGATGACACCTCGGTGGAACTTCACAGAAGACGCAGTACCGTTCGCAAGCCTTCCTGCATCAATGAGTACAATAAATTCATGGGGGGTGTGGATTTAAATGATCAAATGTTGCAGCCCTATCTTTCAACCCGAAAATCCCTCTTCTGGTATAAAAAAATCGCAATATACTTTTTTCATTTGGCCCTGTTAAATTCTTTCATAGTCTACCAAAAATCCACACATAGACCCACCACCTTCATGAGATTTATTGAAGACATTGTCACTGCCCTGATCTACCAACAAACATCCCCCCCAGAAAGCATTCACTCAGATTGTGTCAGCAGACTACATGAGCGCCATTTTTCAGACCATATTCCACCATCACGATCCGGAAGACGACGCCAAAAAAAATGTCGGGTGTGCACCAGAAGAGGAATTAGGAAAGACACCAGCTTCCATTGTCCCGACTGTCCCTCCCAACCTGGCCTTTGCATCGGAAAATGCTTCAAGCGATATCACACTCTCGAAAACTATTAGCCCATATTTCTAATACTGCCATTTCCCCGTTTTCAATATGTCCTGAATATTTCCCTGCCTCAACCAACCATATCATTGTCTTCCATGTGAACTGACCCTGGCCTGTTTCTCGACTATGTCTCTGCCTACCGTCTGCATTGTTTATCCGCCATGTTTCTGCCTTTCACGTGAACTGACCCTGGACTGTATGGATTATGCCTCTGCCTACCGTTTATTTCTGCCTTTTACCTGCACTGACCTCGGCCTGTTGACCATGTTTTTGCCTGCCCCCTTGGACTGATCTTTCACCCTGCTACACAGGGGTCTCACATATGTGAGGGGCTCCAGAATAGTGTTCTGAGTTCAGAAAACCAGTTTTTGGTTTTCTGTGTTCCCAGAACAGGGTCTGGTTGTCCGGAGGCTTCAAAGCGATTTGGGTGGGAGAAGCCTCTACCCCTGTCCCCATTCTTTCCTGACCGTTGCCCTAAGCTTGATGGTCCTGCCTGCTCCCTGGACAAATACTCTGGCTGTGCTGACCATACCTCTGCCTGCTGCATGTACTAACTATGGACAGTATTCCTGCCTGCTGCATGGACGATCCTTTGTTCCTTTTGCTACTGCTGACCACATCTCTGCCTGCTATCTGGGCCAATGCTTTGGCTGTGCTGACATCATCTCTACCTGTACTGACTATTCCTGCCTGCTGCCTGTTTTGCTGTCGCTGTCCACGTTCCTGCCTGCTGCCTGGACCGATGCTCTCCTCTTTGGACCACTGCACTACTAAAACCGCAGGTAATCTTTTCTTTACCCTTTTTCTCAGAAGAATGTATTTTGGTTTATAATTGGTATGTACAGTACATGCTATGTTTTAGAAATATGAAGGGCCTTCAACAATGTGATAGGTTGTCAGGAATTTATGTGTGTAATTTATGCTCCTAGAACACATGACGGTGCTACTTAGATGTTAGGCCTCTGTATTTGGCCAGGCTGTGTAAAAGTCTCACACATTTGGTATCGCCATACTCAGGAGGAGTAGCAGAATGTATTTTGGGGTGTCACTTTTGCTATGTACATGCTATGTGTTGGTAATATCTTATAAATGGACAACTTTGTATAAAAAAAATGCGTTTTCATTTTTTTCCCACATATTCCAAAAACTTCTGGAAAAAAATGAACCGTTCAAAAGACTCATTATGCCTCATAGATTATACGTTGGGGTGTTAGCTTTCCAAAATGGTGTCATTTTATGGGAGTTTCCATTGTTCTGGTGCTCCAGGGTCTTCAAAACTGTAATAGGTGGTTGAGAAATGAGATGTGTAATTTATGCTCCTAGAATGCCTGAAGGTGCTATTTCAATGTTGGGCCTCTGTATTTGGCCAGGCTGTGTAAAAGTCTCACACATTTGGTATCGCCATACTCAGGAGGAGTAGCAGAATGTATTTTGGGGTGTCATTTTTGCTATGTACATGCTATGTGTTGGTAATATCTTATATATGGACAACTTTGTATAAAAAAAATGCGGTTTCATTTTTTTCCCTCATATTCCAAAAACTTCTGGAAAAAAATGAACCGTTCAAAAGACTCATTATGCCTCATAGATTATACGTTGGGGTGTTAGCTTTCCAAAATGGGGTCATTTTATGGGCGTTTCCATTGTCCTGGTGCTCCAGGGCCTTCAAAACTGTAATAGGTGGTTGAGAAATGAGATGTGTAATTTATGCTCCTAGAATGCCTGAAGGTGCTATTTCAATGTTGGGCCTCTGTATTTGGCCAGGATGTGTAAAAGTCTCACACATTTGGTATCGCCATACTCAGGAGGAGTAGCAGATTGTATTTTGGGGTGTCATTTTTGCTATGTACATGCTATGTGTTGGTAATATCTTCTAAATGGACAACTTTGTATAAAAAAAATGCGGTTTCATTTTTTTCCCACATATTCCAAAAACTTCTGGAAAAAAATGAACCGTTCAAAAGACTCATTATGCCTCATAGATTATACGTTGGGGTGTTAGCTTTCCAAAATGGGGTCATTTTATGGGCATTTCCATTGTCCTGGTGCTCCAGGGTCTTCAAAACTGTAATAGGTGGTTGAGAAATGAGATGTGCAATTTATGCTCCTAGAATGCCTAAAGGGGCTATTTCAATGTTGGGCCTCTGTATTTGGACAGGCTGTGTAAAAGTCCCACACATTTGGTATTGCCATACTCAGGAGGAGTAGCAGAATGTATTTTGGGGTGTCATTTTTGCTATGTACATGCTATGTGTTGGTAATATCTTATAAATGGACAACTTTGTATAAGGAGGAGTAGCAGAATGTATTTTGGGGTGTCATTGCAAGTATGCATGTGCTGTGTGAGAGAAATAACTTGTTATTATGACAATTTTGTGCAAAAAAATAAAAATTTAAAAAAATTAAAAAAAATTCCCAAGAATTGTGGGAAAAAAGTACAACTTCAAAAAACTCACAATGACTCTTACTAAATACATTGGAATGTCTGCTTTCCAAAAAGGGGTAATTTGGGGGGTATTTGTACTTTCCTGGCTTGTTAGGGTCTCAAGAAATGAAATAGGCCTTCAGTACATCAGGTGTGATCAGATGTGATAATTTTTCAATGATTTGCACCATAGCTTGTAGACTCTATAACTTTCACAGAGACCAAATAATATACACTTTTTTGGTTATTTTTACTAAAGATATGTAGCAGTATACATTTTGGCCCAATTTTATAAAGAAAAATTACTTATTTGCAAAATTTTACAATAAAAATAAAAAATAAAGTGTTTTTTTTTTAAAAAATCTAACTTCTTTCGCTTAAATTGCAAAAAATAAAAAAACCTAGCGGTGATTAAATACCACCAAAAGAAAGCTCTGTTTGTGAGAAAAAAATGATAAAAATTTGGTTTGGGTACAGTGTAGCATGACTGAGTAATTGTCATTCAAAGTGTGAGAGCGCTGAAAGCTACAAATTGGTCTGGTAAGGAAGGGTGTATAAAAGCCCTGTATTGAAGTGGTTAAAATGACTGCTCCCGAAAAACGGCCGTTTTTAAAACTTCGTTTTCCATTGATACATGTCCCCTGGGGGAGAACCCGGGTTCCCAACCCCTTTTTAGGACAATAACATGCATATTAGTCATTATAATTAGCACTTTAGATTTAGAACGTTCGCATCCATTGTATTTAATAGGGTTCTAACGTTCGTGCGAACTTTCGGTCCGTTCGCGGGTTCTGGTGCGAACCGAACCGTGGGGTGTTCGGCTCATCCCTAGTATTCTGGTGGGGGGGGGGAAAGCTGAACGGCGTGACTGGACACAAGATAAATGGAATTACCCTTTGCACATTGAAATAGTGTAGAAAGAAATCTCTTACATTTTCTAAGTTCAGCCTGATGGTTAAATGTAGAAAAGACAATTATAAGGCCTCTAGTAAGTTAGTAACAATAAATGGACTAGTTCATTTAGCTAAACATCACATAATGATTAATGAACCTAACAAGGAAAGCAAGATTCAAGAAAACAATTAGTTCTGAACAAAAACATTTTTATTTTTAACATAAATAAAAAATAAAATAAAATAAATTATGAAAAAATATTCTCCCCCAACCTGGTGACCAGTCGCTGTAGGGACATATTGATGCCAGCCATCTGTTCACCGAGGTACCTAGTAGCCTCCAGTTGGCTCCTAAGGCTGCGTTGGTACCTCTCCAGAGCCACATAGTGACGGAGCTGCCGGCGATTGTGGAGGGCCAAAGAGTGACATAGCCTCCTGGTTTCGGCATATTGTCTCTCTTGGACCTCCACAATGCGTCGCAGATACGCATTCACATGTGGCTCTGGAGGGGGGATGTGTACTGGAGCGGCTGGAGAATCCTCACCAGGACGCACTGGGGAGGAGGCACTAATGGGTGTGTCCAGGTGGGGGGATAGTGAAGGGTGGAGGAGAACATGCGCCGGAGAAACCGCTGGGGAGGAAGAACAATCACCAGACGCGGGCAGGTCCAGGCCTTCGTCCACCGGGTGGAGGTGAAGGATGAAGACTTCACCTGTGAAGAAAAGAAAATACATTAGATAGATAATACAATACACATGACTTCTTCACCCTAACATTATATAAAGACAATTATCTCAAAACGCTTGTAGACAATCATGTAACATCTTGAGATGTTTTCACTTCTACATACCAGTTTTCCATTTTTGATATTCAGTGAGATGCACCTAATCAATTTGTGTGTAGGAGATAGTGGTGTCTGTGTCAATTTGCTGCGTCATCCCAGGTTTGCTGAGCTGTGCAGGAAGGTGTAGTACTTTACTGTACTCTGACCGGGGCGGAGCTGAGTGTCCTCGCCGGCCAGAGTACAAAGGGATTCCCCTCTACACATCGAGCAGTGTAAAGGAGAATCTCCCAAAGATTTTATCCGCTTGGTCGCACGGCCGGCTTGAGAAAATCTTAAGGTGTAATGGATGCCTAAGTGCTGACTGTGACAGAACCCACTGTCACTGTGTGTTTTGGAAGGGACTGAGGGCTGGCCTCTTACCCACAGATTATGGCCCAGAAGAGACTGAGAGACTTGGGGAAAGCTGGTATTGAGAAAATGTAATGTAATGCTACATCCCTTCTCCCCCTCCCCATCCCCCCCTCTTGTTGCTGTGCTTAATTGTGTTGGTTAATGGCACATAGACAATGGTCTGGACCGCAGACATCTCTCCGCAGGGGATGTGTATTGAAGGGCTGCCTGCTTACCATAATCCCTTTATGTTTAACTGTAGTCTCTGTTTCAATGTTCAGTTCCCATTGGTTCTTCCTTGTCCCCTACCCCCCCTCTATGACAAGGCTAAGGGGAGTGTCCCTAACTGTGTGTAAAAGTGTATGTTTTGGATTTAATAAACTGTGGATGCTCTGCATGTTTAACCCTCAACACCTGTGTGGATAGTCTCGTGATTGAGGGGTTAAGGGCTGGTTATGGCGAATCTGCAGGCTGCAGGTGCATTTGGAGGACAGGAGACACAGGTCTGGCGGATGTTCCCACCTGGGGTATCTGAGATCCGTCACACTGACCACTAACTACTCTACCTCATCCAGACTGATTGACTGTCGCAAATATGGAAGATCAGTTGCACTTGCAGAAAAACATATCAGCTATACCAGCTATTAACATTACACTCACCAAAGAGAAGCCATTCAAGCCATTGCATTAGGGATGACCTAACAAAAAGTTGTTTAATAAAATATAGCAGGCTACTTTTTAAAGTTGATAATTTTATATAGCCACTGATTGAATAAGCCCCACTTCTGTTCTAGGCTATGTCAGGGTCACCTGTGGCCAGGTGACAGATGCACACCGTAGGGGGACAGGAGTGCACCGCGAGGTAGTGAACCCTATGGCTGGCTTCTGCGGATAGGAAACTGGGTGGTTGTGGAAAGCGGGACCAGAGGAGCACAACCGGGATCCAAACGGAAGCTAGAGCCAAGATTCCCCAGGGCGCGGAGTCTAAGACCCAGCTGGTCTTCTCCAGGGCCTCTAGTGGTGAGGATGTTATGCTGCAGGCTGGGACCAGGTCGCGGCCCCTGGAGTTTCCTAGCTCACGCCCCGTAGGATAAGGGGAAAAGAGGGGAAGCAGCAGCACACGATAAGAGAGAACCGAATAACAAGCTGAAGGTCAGGGGCCACAAGCAGACAAGGATAACGAAGAACGAGCCGAAGGTCAAGGGTCACGAGCAGACAGGGATAGTCGGGGACAAGCCAATAACGTAACAGAAAGACAGACGTAGCACACGGCAGGCAGGAACCCAAACACACAATGCCTAACAAACACGCTGATCAGCAAAGCAGGCTTGCAGTGCACAGGTTAATATAGTGTTCAGTGATAGGGCCTGGGGTGGAGTCTGGCTGGGAGGAGATTATAAAGGAAGCCAGGTGAAAGGGCTCAGGCCTCTAAGATGAACACATGGGAAGGAAGGTAAGCTGACAGACAAACACTACTGCATATCCATGACAGTACCCTCCCTCTTATGGGCCCTCCCCCGCCTGGACCCAGGCTTAAAGGGAAATCTCTGATGAAACCTTCTCAACAGATGAGGTGCAGCGACATCAGATGCAGCGATCCAAGACGCCTCCTCAGGACCAAAACCTCTCCAATGCACAAGGTACTGAAGAATGCCTCTGCAGAGCCGAGAATCCAGAACTTGTCTAACCTCATACTTAAGATTATCCTCAGAGACCGAAAATGAGGTAGGGAGATGACAAGAAGATCTATTGAGGACCAAAGGCTCTCTAGGAATAAGCAAGGGCATGAGAGGTTGCACAGGACCATCAGACTGGGCAGATGTCAGTGGAACCCTGAAGTCAGGTTGGTTAGAAGGTGACATGTCGCCGGAGTCAAGCTGAATAGCTGAAGGACAAGCAGAATGTCCCGAACAAGAAAAAGTGGAGGCTCACTGGGCATGGGCTGGACTGGCATAACTAGTACAGAGGCAGAGTGAATAGCTGAGTCAGGTGTAGCGACTACCTGAATCGCATCGCAAGACGTAGCGACTGCAGGACTTGTAGACAAGCTAGCCTGGCTGTGCGTCCAAGGGTGGTTAGGGACAGAGAAATGTAAATGGTTATGCAACCTGGAATGAATGACCGGCTCAGGTTCACAGGGGGCAACCTTGGGTAGGCAGGACGAGGAACAGGAGGGGCCCCAAGCCAGGATCTGTCCAGTAGTCCAGTCCACATGAGGAGAATGGAGCTGTAACCATGGGAGACCCAAAATTATAGGCGTTGAGGCCTTGGGTAAGATAAGGAAGGATATCCACTCCTGGTGGAGTGTCCCTACCGACATCTTAACAGGGAGGGTCTGGAAGCGGATAGGTCCCCCTGGGAGAACAGTACCATCAATCGCCAAGACCACCAATGGTGTGGTGAGGGGCAAAAGAGTAAGTCTCATGGACGATGCGATTTCCCAGTCCATGAAATTACCAGCGGCTCCGGAATCCAGATATGCTGAGACCGAATGAGAAGAAGCACCAACATGAAGGAACACAGAAAGCAGAAGACGAGAAGGGGAAGGTGATATTTCTGGGTCCAATACTCCACTTTCCAGATGAAGTGGACCCAAACGTTTTTCTGGACAAAGAGAGCAAGTGTCACGAAAATGACCTTTGCCCCCACAGTAAAGACACAGACCAAGAGTTCTGCGCCTAGCACGTTCCTTGGGGGATAGCCTGGTCCGAACCAGCTGCATGGGTTCCTCAGCTGGTAGGAGATGCTCTACGGGTCGAAGAGAGGGGAGCTCAGGCTGACTAAGAACCAAGGAGTGCTGGCGTTGCTTTTCTAAGGTCCTCTCCTGAAAGCGAATATCGATCTGGTTACACAAGGAGATAACGCCGGCCAGATCAGTGGGGATGGTTCTTCCTGCTAATTCATCCTTCACTCTATCAGACAGGCCATGCAAAAAGGTTGCGACTAAGGCCTCATTGTTCCAGCTCAACTCAGCCGACAGTATGCGGAAATGAAGGGCATACTGTCCCACAGAAGCAGACTCTTGGCAGAGACGTAAAAGGGCGCTGGTCGCTGAAGAGACACGAGCCGGTTCTTCGAAGATATTCCGAAAAAGTTTCAAGAAGCCAGACAGGCTAGAAACCACTGGATCATTCAGTTCCCACAGAGGGGCTGCCCAGGCTAAAGCTTCACCAGAGAGGAGGGAAACGATATAGGCTACCTTAGCCCGATCAGACAGGAAGTTTTGGGGCTGGAGCTCAAAATGAATCGTGCATTGGCTAAGGAACCCCCTGCAAGCCTTGGAGTCCCCAGAGAAACGGGACGGAGCTGGCAGTTGTAGTGAGTGTGTAGCTGCGACTGGTGCAATAGGTGCAGCCGCTGATTGTATTTGAGGTTGCGGATTCAGGGTTCCCAAGGAGGCCTGAAGCTGCTCGAAGCGAGAAGCCAGATCCTGGAGGAATCGCATCACCTGAGTCTGATTCGATTCATGGGTTTCAAGTCTGCAAACTATGCCCTGCAATGGATCATCCACGGGTAACGGGATGTCAGCCGGGTTCATGGCTGATCAAACTGTCAGGGTCACCTGTGGCCAGGTGACAGATGCACACCGTAGGGGGACAGGAGTGCACCGCGAGGTAGTGAACCCTATGGCTGGCTTCTGCGGATAGGAAACTGGGTGGTTGTGGAAAGCGGGACCAGAGGAGCACAACCGGGATCCAAACGGAAGCTAGAGCCAAGATTCCCCAGGGCGCGGAGTCTAAGACCCAGCTGGTCTTCTCCAGGGCCTCTAGTGGTGAGGATGTTATGCTGCAGGCTGGGACCAGGTCGCGGCCCCTGGAGTTTCCTAGCTCACGCCCCGTAGGATAAGGGGAAAAGAGGGGAAGCAGCAGCACACGATAAGAGAGAACCGAATAACAAGCTGAAGGGTCAGGGGCCACAAGCAGACAAGGATAACGAAGAACGAGCCGAAGGTCAAGGGTCACGAGCAGACAGGGATAGTCGGGGACAAGCCAATAACGTAACAGAGAGACAGACGTAGCACACGGCAGGCAGGAACCCAAACACACAATGCCTAACAAACACGTTGATCAGCAAAGCAGGCTTGCAGTGCACAGGTTAATATAGTGTTCATTGATAGGGCCTGGGGTGGAGTCTGGCTGGGAGGAGATTATAAAGGAAGCCAGGTGAAAGGGCTCAGGCCTCTAAGATGAACACATGGGAAGGAAGGTAAGCTGACAGACAAACACTACTGCATATCCATGACAGGCTAGGTAGGTTACTCACTCCTGGTCTAGGCTAGGAGGTATAACAGAGAATTTACAATTACTGAACCTTCGATATCCGGTGCTTCATCTGCTCCCCTCTGCTACTGCAGTGGTCTGGTCTCTCCCTGAGCCTTCAAGACCTATGCAAGACTCAACTTCTTATAGATATTTGCCTGCACAAAGATCTACGAGGTCATTTACAATTTTTTGCTTTATATCAGGGGTCTCCAAACTTTTCAAAAAAAGGGCCAGTTTATTTTCTTTCAGACTCTAGGGGGGCCAGATTGTGGCCAACAGGGGCAGAAAATGTCATGGGCCCATCATCAGTGAGAATAAATATGGCCTCAGGGTTGGTGGTCAATAGGAGTGGTGCCCCTATTAGTAGGAGGAATAGTATCCCATCATTAGTATCCATAGAAGAAAAAAATGCCCCATTGTTGGTGTGAGTGGGAGAATTAGTGCCCCAAGGGCCGGATAAAAGCTACCAAAGGGCCACATCTGGCCCTCGGGCCGCAGTTTGGAGACCCCTGCTTTAGATGATGCCAAAGAGGAGGCACCAGACATCATGAGGAAAGTGTTAATGCATGAATTAGGGGCATGCCAGAGATTGACCATGTCCAGGGACTGCCAGCCAATAGCTGGAGATTCTTGTCTGACACACCCCTTCCAGCCTGCTGTGTTATTCACGATGATTAACCACTTAAGCCCCGGACCATTTGGTAGCTAAAGGACCAGAGGTGAATTCAGAATTTTGCACTGCGCTGCTTTAACTGTAAATTGTGCGGACATGCAATGTTGTACCCAAACGAAATTTGCGTCCTTTTCTTCCCACAAATAGAGCTTTCTTTTAATGGTATTTGATTGCCTCTGCGATTTTTTATTTTTTGCGATATAAATGGAAAAAGACCGAAATTTTTTTAAAAAAATGATATTTTCTACTTTTTGTTATAAGAAAAATCGAATAAACTCAATTTTAGTCATACATTTAGGCCAAAATGTATTCAGCCACATGTCTTTAGTAAAAAAAAAGTCAATAAGCGTATATTTATTGGTTTGCGCAAAAGTTATAGCGTTTACAAACTAGGGTACATTTTCTGGAATTTACACAGCTTTAAATTTATGACTGCCTATCTCATTTCTTGAGGTGCTAAAATGGCAGGGCAGTACAAAACCCCCCCAAATGACCCCATTTTAGAAAGTAGACACCCCAAGGAAATTGCTGAGAGGCATGTTGAGCCCATTGAATTTTTATTTTTTTGTCCCAAGTGATTGAATAATGACAAAAAAAATAAAAAATTACAAAAAGTTGTCACTAAATGATATATTGCTCACACATGCCATGGTTATATGTGGAATTGCACCCCAAAATACATTCTGCTGCTTCTCCTGAGTACGGGGATACCACATGTGTGGGACTTTTTAGGAGCCTAGCCACGTACGGGACCCCGGAAACCAAGCACCGCCTTCAGGATTTCTAAGGGCGCAAATTTTTGATTTCACTCCTCACTACCTATCACAGTTTTGAAGGCCATAAAATGCCAAAATAGCACAAACCCCCCCCAAATGACCCCATTTTAGAAAGTAGACACCCCAAGGAAATTGCTGAGAGGCCTGTTGAGCCCATTGAATATTTTTTTTTTTTTGTTCCAAGTGATTGAATAATGACAAAAAAAAAAAAATTGTCTTTTTTCCACAACTTGTGTCAACATATAAAATATTCCATGGACTTGACATGCCTCTCAGTATATAGCTTGGGGTGTCTACTTTCCAAAATGGGGTCATTTGGGGGGGTTTTGAACTGTTCTGGCATTTTATACACAACATTAGGAAGCTTATGCCGCGTACACACGATCATTTTTCCCGTTGGGAAAAATGACATTTTTTCCTTTGGACGAGAAAAACGATCGTCTGTGGGCTTTTTGCCGTTTTTCCCGACGGGAAAAACGGCATTAATCACGATGAGAAAAATTAGAACATGTTCTAATTTTTCTCATCGTTTTTTCCAGCATTTTTTTCCGCGGCAGTTTTCCCATAGGGAAACACTGCCACGGAGCCCACACACGGTCGTTTTTCTCGACAAAGAAAAAAATTACGGGAAAAACGGTCGTGTGTGGGGGAACATGCCGTTCCCTCGTTTTTCATTTTTTTTCATGTCGTGATTCACGGCGGTGTTTTCACCGCCGTGAATCACGATCGTGTGTACGCGGCATTACATCCACTCTTCTAACCACTTGAAGACAAAGCCCTTTTTGACACTTTTTGTTTACATGAAAACATTTTTTTTTTTGCAAGAAAATTATGTTGAACCCCCAAACATTATATATATTTTTAAAGCAAAGGCCCTACAGAATAAAATGGTGGGTGTTGCATTTTTTTTTTCTACACAGTATTTGCGCAGCGATTTTTCAAACGCATTTTTTGTGGAAAAAAATACACTTTTTTTAATTTTAATGCACTAAAACACACTATATTGCCCAAATGTTTGATGAAATAAAAAAGATGATCTTAGGCCGAGTACATAGATACCAAACACGACATGCTTTAAAATTTCGCACAAACGCGCATTGGCGACAAACTACATACATTTTTAAAAGCCTTTAAAAGCCTTTACAGGTTACCCCGTTAGATTTACAGAGGAGGTCTACTGCTAAAATTACTGCCCTCGATCTGACCTTCGCGGTGATACCTCACATGCATGGTGCAATTGCTGTTTACATATGACGCCAGACCGACGCTTGCGTTCGCCATTGGGCCAGAACAGGGCAGGACAGGGGTGCTTTTTTTTTTTTTTTTTTATTATTCATTTTGCTTTTTTATTTTATTTTTAAACTGTTGCTTCCATATTTTTTTTTTTTTTTTAGCATTTTTATTGTTATCTCAGGGAATGTAAATATCCCCTATGATAGCTATAGGTAATGACAGGTACTCTTTTTTGAAAAAACTGGGGTCTATTGGACCCTAGATCTTTCCTCTGCCCCCAAAGCATCTGACCACACCAAGATCGGTGTGATAAAATGCTTTCCCAATTTCCCAATGGCGCTTTTTATATCCGGGGACATTCCCTCCCACTGCTTGTAAAAACAGTCCAGAGGCTAATTAGCCGCTAGGATTGCTTTTACATGAAAGCCGGCCGCTGGCTGAAAAGAATGATACCAAGATGATACCTAAACCCGCAGGCATCATTCTGGTATAAACATTCAAAGTCCAGCAACATACCAGTACGTTGCTGGTCCTTGTTGGACATGTATTGTAATCTTTTTTTTCATGCAGCCTGTTGGCTGAACGAAAAAAAAAGATTGATCGGTGGGTATGCCCACCATTAGAATACCGCCCTTCATCCACCCACTTCTAATGATGGGCATACATGCACCATTTATATATGCCGAAGCATGGGGGCATCTTCCCGCAAAAGTTATGCCGCGTACACATGGTCAGACTTTTCCACGGGCAAGCCTTCGTCAGAATTTCGACCGTATGTACGCGGCATTAGGAGCAAAATCGCTCCTCCGCTCCTGCTGCCCCAATGCTTCGGCATATATGCTTTTTTTTTTTTAACTGTGGTGGCGAAATCACCTCCTACAGCACTGGAGTCGCAGGGATCAGGCCTGTCTCTGCGAACGCTGCAGTTATGCGTGTTGTGTTTTGCAAGTGACAGTGATCGATCGATACTGCACTTGGGTGGCCTGGGCTGGACGGAGGGGCAAAACGCAGGTGCTAGCAGGTATCTGGGCTGATCCCGCTAACACTGCGTTTTTGGGAACCCTAAACTGCTGGGGACGCTAGTATAGATCTGATCAGATCAGATATTGAGCTGATCAGATACTATACCAATAAGGGAGGTGTATGCTTCACGTGTGGGTGTTAGCGCTACTGGCACTAACCTGACGCTGCCTGGGGTGTGACGCAGACCCTCTCTGACGCTAAAACCTAATTGGTGCCCTGACACTATAAAAAGCAAACTAACTAACCAGCGTCACCCGTAACACTTATATGATGATCACTGGTGAAAGGGTTAACTAGGGGCAATTAGGGGGTTAAAACCTTTATTAGGTAATATATGGGGGTACCCGACGCTATAAAAACCTGCGGCGAACCTAAAAAAAATTACTGGCTACCGATCAGCATCGCCGACGCTAAGACATCGATCAGAAAAATTATCGCTTAGTGACAGTGGTGATAGGGGGTGAAAGGGTTACCTGGGGGGCGATCAAGGGGGTTAAACCATTATTAGGTAATATATGGAGGTACCTGACGCTATAAAAACCTGCGGCGAACCTAAAAAAAATTACTGGCTACCGATCTGCATCACCGACGCTAAGACATCGATCAGAAAAATGATCGCTTAGCGACGGAAGTGCTAGGGGGTGAAAGGGTTATCTGGGGGGTGATCAGGGGTTAAACCTTTATTAGGGGGGGTTAGGGGGCTACACTGGACCTAAAACTGAATGTACTGACACTTTTACAGTCACAAATGTCACTGATTGCAGTGATCACTAAATAAATGGTCACTGCAATCAGTGACACTGTGACTGGGGGCTGGGGGGTGATCTGGGGGGGCCCGGGGGGGGGGGCGATTTATGTGCCTATGTGTCCTGGTGTCAGTGTAGTGTTGTGTGCACTAACCTGCATCTTCTCCTGTACGGCGCTCGGTATATGTGAGCGCCGCAGGAGAGATGACATCACTTCCTCCCGCCTGTGTAAACAGTACACAGGCAGGGGAAGCTCTCATTCGCCGGGAGCGATCGAGAGGGGGGGCCGGAATCGAACGGCCGTCCCCTCATGCCGGATCGCTCCCGAAGGTAAAACGACCACCCACTGTAAAGAAGGGGGGTCCGATCGGACCCCCCAACTATACAAAGGCAATCACGTATATGTACGTGATTCTGCCTGTCGGTGCCATTCTGCCAACGTATATTTACAGTGGGCGGTCGTTAAGTGGTTAACAGTGATTGGCTCAGACTGGGAACCTGAACTGCAGCAAGAAGCTGGCGTGATCAGGGAAGTGACATTGAGGAAATAACAAGCACAGGTCACGCTAACGGGAAGACTGGAATCAGCTACAAAGGGGGACTAATAATTAATAATTCCAGCTAAACTGAAGCCTTGGAGAATAAATCACAACCATTTCTAGACAAGGTTTGCCATCAGCATTTCATATTTAAAATACTATATTTGCCTGGAAAATACAAAAAAAGTTATACTTACTCCCTGGATCTGCCGCGTCTGGCTGTTCACCATCTTCCGCATCCCCAGCAGCCTCTACAGTGCAGGTCTCCTCCACCTCCTGCTCAGCCTCAGCAGCTGTTGATTATGATTAATATAGAAAAGAACATTACAATCTGCAGTGTACAACAATCTCACACATTAGTACAAGAACATTGAAACATGTATGATCACTCAGCAGACACCAGCAAGATTATACTAACTTACATGTGGGCGTTGCCGCCTCAGCCTCCTCCTCCTGAGTCTCCCCCTCTGATTGGATGACACCTATTTAATATAAAGGAGAAATTATGAACGTTACAATGTTCAAGCTTCAAATTACTATAAATAAATACTGTATATAGATAAAATTAATTATCCATTAGCATGGCAATACAGGTCAGGTCACTAACGTTTATCTACAAGGCAGGGACATGCATTCAACCATTTAGAAAAAATCTAAAAAAAAAAAAAAAAACGAGGCACTTACCTGTCCTGGTTCCAGCGGCGAGTGCTAGGTGCACCACCACTGATCAGGTGCCTCAGTTCAGAGCAGCGACGTTCTGTCAGATTGCGTAAGTTACGCAAGCGGTTGCGTTACCTGACAGAAGGTTGCAAAGGCTCTACCTGTCACTGCTTGAGCGAGAAGCAATGACACTGGAATCGACAATGGAAGGCTGGACAAATGGAAAAGGACCCACTGTATTAGTGTCACTACTACACTACTTACTGGGCGTTGATGACATGGAGGACTCCTGCTCCTCCGCCCTCCACCTCCGGCGGCGCTGGGACTGGATGCGATCTTTAAATAAAATCAAACACAATATGGTAAATGTCGGATGCTTGACAAAAAAAATGTCCTGCACAATGCAATGCTGACACCAACCCTGATGAGCCAGGAGATGGGTGATCTCATCCTCCCCTATACCCGCTAAAAGCTCTGCCTCATGGGGGAGGAGAGGCACCTGCTTCCCTCTGCGCCCCAACTGCCGGCGTTTACGCGCTATGGAACTGCAAAACAAAAAGAGAAGAGAAACAGGTTCCATAATTAAACTACAATTGTAATCTGAAAATTACATCAACACATGAAACAAATGTAGAATGAACCCGTAGAATGAAACGATGCAAATGGAATTTTTAGATTAGGCGCATTTTTTCACGTAGCACAAGATTTGCACATTTTTTTATTAACCAAATTTATTTTAAGAAAAACGTATGCTTTTTTGGTGCACAATAAAATATAAAAGAAAGGATTGGGATTGTGCCGATAAAATATAGATGTCCAGTCCACCTTTCTAATTATGCGCTTGTGTGAACTGTGTATGGTGTAAAATCAGTACATTTTTAGAGCACTGATTGTTGTATAAATGACAATGGTCACAAAATGGCATCAAAAGTGTCCGATGTGTCCGCCATAATGTCGCAGTCACGATAAAAATCGCTGATCGCCGCCATTACTAGTAAAAAAAAAATAATAATAAAAATGCTATAAAACTATCCCTATTTTGTAGACGCTATAACTTTTGCGCAAACCAATCAATAAACGCTTATTGCAATTTTTGTTACCAAAAATATGTAGAAGAATACATATCGGCCTAAACTGAGGAAAAAATTTGTTTTTTTATATATTTTTTGGGGATATTTATTATAGCAAAACGTAAAAAAATAATTGTGTTTTTTTTCACAATTGTCGCTCTTTTTTTGTTTATAGCGCAAAAAAAAAAAACGCAGAGATTATCAAATACCACCAAAAGAAATCTCTATTTGTGGGGAAAAAAAGAACGCAGTGCCGAATCGCAAAAAGTGGCCTGGTCATTTGGCAGACAAATCCTCCGGGGCTGAAGTGGTTAAAATGTAAAAAAAATAATAATCAGACATGTTACTTACCGCTTAATGTCGCTGAATTTTTTCCGACAGGCAGTCGGGTCACGCCGATGGCGATACATCCCTTCAACTTTTTTGGAGATCTCCTCCCACTTCTCCCGCTTCCACTCCTGAGTGGTATCCCTGGAGCGGGGGCCACACAGCTGTATCCAGTAAGGAAGTGTTTCCTTTACAAGGACCTGGGACTCAATGTGAGTCCACATAAGGTTACGCTTCCTGCTGGTTGCAGCTTGTGTCCCCAAGCGCCGCTTTTTGGATGATGGGGAATGGGATGTTGCTGCTGCTGCCTCCATAGAAGGCCCAGGAACGTCCTCCATGCGGTCGAAATGGGTCGCCATATTATCCGACACTGACACAACGTCGGAGGACGTGCACAAACGAATGTGAATGTAGTTAGCTGACTGTTGGGATAGACCATCCATTCAACATGAACGACGAAGATTAGACGAAGATTCGACAAAGCATCGAAAAACATACAAACGTCGAATCTGTGGCTTATGGTGTCTGTCAAAAGTTCTAAGTTGATTCGACGGTGCAGTTAAACTCACTGTGCGATGCTGCCTGCAATCGTACATTTCCGGTTAAATGCATCCGCTCATGGGCTATAGAAAAATTCTAATGTTGAATGACTAGTAATAATAATTAATAAATATAATTATTACTAGTCATACAACATTAGAATTCTACTATAGCTAGCTTGTAGGCGGAACATTCGACCGGAAATGTACGATTGCTGCGTCGAATAGTTTAGCTGCTCTGTCGAATCTTCTTAGAACACACACCATATAAGCCTTCAATGACAGATTCGACCTTAATTATTTCGGATTTTCGGACGAATGCAATTTTTAACGAAAAACTAAATAAATAAAAACGAATTTCGGGAGTAACTAAATTAATTTATTTTTCGAACGAAAACGAAATTCCGAAACGAAATATTTCAGTGTGCACATGTCTAGTAGACATGTGCATTAGTTTTCGTCCGAATGCATTTTCGTCCGAATTTCTGGGATTTTCGTGTTCGTTTTAACAAACGATAACGAACGCGCAGAATCCGAAATCCGAACGATCCAACATAAAAAATGCTTTATTTTCATTTCGTTGCGACAACAGTTCGATACAGATAGAAGATTCGACATGACGGTGACAATAGCGATCTGTGTCTATCGAACCTGCGGTTGAATGTGCCTAACCTAACTCTATTAGTCCAAGATTATTCGACATAGAAAGAAAAGATTTGACATTATAGAGACATGAAGATTCGACGAAGCAGCTAAAAACATACGATCGCCATTTATGGTCAAATGCTCCGCCCCTAGGCTATAGAAGAATTCTAATGTTGGTTGACTAGTAATAATAATTAATAAATATAATTATTACTAGTCATACAACATTAGAATTCTACTATAGCTCATGGGTGGAGCATTCGACCGGAAATGTACGATTGCGGCGTCATACAGTTTAGCTGCTTCATCGAATCTTCTTAGAACATTCGACAGACACCATAAGCCTTCAATTGACAGATTCAACCTTAAATAATTCGGATTTTCGGACGAATGCATTTTTTAACTAAACAAGATAAATAAAAACGAATTTCGGGAGTAACAAAATACATTTATTTTTCGGACGAAAACAAAATTCTGAAACAAAATATTTCAGTGTGCACATGTCTAGTATCCAGACAGATTAATGGTTTGTTTAGGTATCAGATATATGCTACAGCAGCTTACCCTCCTCCACTTGATTCATATTATAACCTAAAGTTAACCTGTAGCCAAACTATGGACAGTCATATTTACATAATCTTGATGTTCTTGACAAGTAATAAATAAGCTTTAAAAGAACTTCTTTGGCCCTACTTCTCCTATGGATCACAGAAGTGCAGTTTGTTCTGGGGTGCCCTCCATTGGCACCATCAGAACTGTGACCAGACAGCTTATGGTCAATTACTCACAATCAGGAGTTGGAAGGGCTCTGTCAGCACACTACTCGCAGCAGGAGCTCACGAGAACCTGGCATTCCTGTCAGTATCCTACATGTCTGCACAAATGCGCACTGATGCACAGGTGTACATACAGCATGGCTGACCTGGATTGGTGCCAAACAGGCTTTATAAGGAAACAAGTTTATCTCTATAATTGCTGGTTGATCTTTGGCTCTCCAGTGCGTTTGTTCCTGTGATACCCTTGCATCTGTGGATACCCAATACTGACTCAGGTTGCCCCTGGATCTGTCTTCTGCCTGCTTCCTGATCTGACCTTGGCTTGTTAAATGGACTGTCCAATCCTGCTCTTCTGTGTATGACCTTGGCTATCCTCCTGACAATGCTTGCTCCTGTCCACACCCGATACCTTACCTTGGCTTTGAACTGACTTCTCTCCTGACTCCTGCTCTGCCTGAGTCCTGCTACTTCCCACGAGTGCCACCTGTCTGCAGACTCTATCCTGGTGTCTCATCTGAGTACCTGGACATCTCGTCTGACAACACTCCAGTCAGAACATCCTTGCAAGCAATTCCAGCAGGCTACCTGTGCTTCTATGAGCTTGACTCCTCCTGTTCCACCTTCAGGGGAGTCTGGAGCTTAGCCGCAAGGGAAGCCCTCTCTCCATTGTCTTCCAGGACCAGGTATGTGATAGGCTCTTGATTGCATCATCACTGTGCAGCATGATTGGGAGCCCCTAGTAATGACTTTGGGAGTCATGGCCCACTTAATGGGCCGGCACCTGTCAGCGGCAGGGGGTTAAGGGACCTGTGTATGTGTTTATTTATTTGCGTGAATATACAGTATCTTTTTGATATTTATACAGCTGCTTATTAGGTCTTTGATATAATTTAGTGCATGGAATATTGACTGTTTACTATTTATTTTAAATATTGTTTACCGTTTTGCATAGATTTGGATATCCACAGCCTGACCACAGCTGTACTTTAACCACTTAACGACCTCTCACTGTATATATACGTCGGCAGAATGGCACTGACAGGCACAATCACGTACAGTGTACGTGACTGCCTTTGTATAGTTGGGGGGGTCCGATCGGACCCCCCTTCTATACAGTGAACGGTCGTTATCCGTTGGGGAGCGATCCGGGATGAGGGGACGGCCGTTCGATTCCTGCCATCCCCTCGCGATCGCTCCTGGCGAATGAAAAGCTTCCTCTGCCTGTGTAATGTTTACACAGGCAGGAGGAAGTGATGTCATCTCTCATGCGGCGCTCACATATACCGAGCGTCGTACGAGAGAAGACACACAGGTTAGTGCACAAACACTACACTAACACCAGGACACATAGGAATATAAATGGCCCCCCAGGCCCCCCCAGATCACCCCCCAGCCCCCAGTCACAGTGTCACTGATTGCAGTGACCATTTATTTACTGATCACTGCAATCAGTGACATTTGTGACTGTAAAAGTGTCACTACAGTTAGTTTTAGGTCCAGTGTAGCCCCCTAACCCCCCCTAATAAAGGTTTAACTCCCTGATCGCCCCCCAGATAACCCTTTCACCCCCTAGCACCACTGTCGCTAAGCGATCGTTTTTCTGATCGCTGTTTTAGTGTCGGTGAGGCCAATCGGTAGCCAGTTATTTTTTTTAGGTTTGCCGCAGGTTTTTATAGCGTCAGGTACCCCCATATATTACCTAATAAAGGTTTAACCCCCCTGATCGCCCCCCAGGTAACCCTTTCACCCCTTATCACCACTGTCGCTAAGCAATCGTTTTTCTGATCGCTGTATTAGTGTCGGTGATGCCGATCGGTAGCCAGTTATTTTTTTTAGGTTCGCCGCAGGTTTTTATAGCGTCAGGTACCCCCATATATTACCTAATAAAGGTTTAACACCTTGATCGCCCCTCCAGGTAACCCTTTCACCCCCTTTTGCCAGTGTCACTAAGCGATCGGTTTTCTGATCGCTGTCTTAGTGTCGGTGATGCCGATGGGTAGCCAATTATTTTTTTTAGGTTCGCCGCAGGTTTTTATAGCGTCAGGTACCCCCAATATATTATCTAAAAAAGGTTTTAACCCCCTAATTGCCCCTAGTTAACCGTTTCACCAGTGATCACTGTATAAGTGTTACTGGTGACACTGGTTAGCCAGTTAGTTATTTTGTTATTTAGGTTCCCTGTCAGGTTTTTATATAGCGTCAGGTACCCCCATATATTACCTAATAAATGTTTAACCCCCTGATTGCCCCTAGTTAACCCTTTCACCAGTAATCACCATATAAGTGTTACGGGTGACGCTGGTTAGTTAGTTTGCTTTTTATAGTGTCAGGGCACCCGCTGTATATAACCCAATAAAGGTTTAACCCCCTGATCGCCCGGCGGGTGATATCAATTAGGTTTTAGCGTCAGAGAGGGTCTGCGTCACACCCCAGACAGCGTCAGGTTAGTGCCAGTAGCGCTAACACCCACGGGCGAAGCATACACCTCCCTTAGTGGTATAGTATCTGAACAGATCAATATCTGATCTGATCAGATCTATACTAGCGTCCCCAGCAGTTTAGGGTTCCCAAAAACGCAGTGTTAGCGGGATCAGCCCAGATACCTGCTAGCACCTGCGTTTTGCCCCTCCGTCCAGCTCAGGCCACCCAAGTGCAGTATCGATCGATCACTGTTACTTACAAAACACAACACACATAACTGCAGCGTTCGCAGAGACAGGCCTGATCCCTGCGACTCCAGTGCTGTAGGAGGTGATTTCACCACCACAGTTAAAAAAAAAAGCATATATGCCGAAGCATGGGGGCAGCAGGGGTGGAGGAGCGGAGGAGCGATTTTGCTCCTAATGCCGCGTACATACGGTCGAAATTCAGACGGAGGCTTGCCCGTGGAAAAGTCCGACCATGTGTGTGCGGCATAACTTTTGCGGGAGGATGCCCCCATGCTTCGGCATATATAAATGGTGCGTGTATGCCCATCATTAGAAGTGGGTGGATGAAGGGAGGTATTCTAATGGTGGGCATACCCACCGATCAATCTCTTTTTTCGTTCAGCCAACAGGCTGCATGAAAAAAAAAGATTACAATACATGTCCAACAAGGACCAGCAACGTACTGGTATGTTGCTGGACTTTGAATGGTTATACCAGATTGATGCCTGCGGGTTTAGGTATCATCTTGGTATCATTCTTTTCAGCCAGCGGCCAGATTTCATGTAAAAGCAATCCTAGTGGCTAATTAGCCTCTGGACTGCTTTGTCCCCCCCCCCCCGGATATAAAAAGCGCCATTGGGAAATTGGGAAAGCATTTTATCACACCGATCTTGGTGTGGTCAGATGCTTTGAGGGCAGAGGAAAGATCTAGGGTCTAATAGACCCCAATTTTTTCAAAAAAAGAGTACCTGTCACTACCTATTGCTATCATAGGGGATATTTACATTCCCTAAGATAACAATAAATATGATTAAAAAAAAAATATGGAAGCAACAGTTTAAAAATAAAATAAAAAAGCAAAATGAATAATAGAAAAAAAAAAAAAAGCACCCCCTGTCCTGCCCTGCGCTTGCACAATGGCGAACGCAAGCGTCGGTCTGGCGTCATATGTAAACAGCAAGTGCACCATGCATGTGAGGTATCACCACGAAGGTCAGATCGAGGACAGTCATTTTAGCAGTATACAGGCATACCCCACTTTTAAGTACACAATGGGTTTTATTTACTAAAGCTGGAAAGCCCAAAATCAGGCTCACTTCTGCATAGAAACCAATGAGCTTCTAACCCCTGCTTGTTTAATTAAGCCTGGTAATAAAACCTGGAAGCTCATTGGTTTTTATGCAGAAATGAGACAGATTTTGCGCTTTCCAGCTTTAGTAAATAAAACCCATTGTGTACTTAAAAGTGGGGTATGCCAGTACCTCCTCTGTAAATCTAACGTGGTAAACTGTAAAGGCTTTTAAAGCCTTTTAAAAATGTATGTAGTTTGTCGCCAATGCGCGTTTGT
This sequence comes from Rana muscosa, assembly GCA_029206835.1. Taxonomy (NCBI): domain Eukaryota; kingdom Metazoa; phylum Chordata; class Amphibia; order Anura; family Ranidae; genus Rana; species Rana muscosa. Next base: position 20,383,043 of record JARGYO010005603.1, read on the forward strand.
GCGAAATTTTAAAGCATGTCGTCTTTGGTATCTATGTACTCGGCCTAAGATCATATTTTTTATTTCATCAAACATTTGGGCAATATAGTGTGTTTTAGTGCATTAAAACTAAAAAAAGTGTATTTTTTCCCCAAAAAATGCGTTTGAACAATCGCTGCGCAAATACTGTGTGGAAAAAAAAATGCAACACCCACCATTTTAATCTGTAGGGCCTTTGCTTTAAAAAAAATATAATGTTTGGGGGTTCAACATAATTTTCTTGCAAAAAAAAAAAAATGTTTTCATGTAAACAAAAAGTGTCAGAAAGGGCTTTGTCTTCAAGTGGTTAGAAGAGTAGATGTAAGCTTCCTAATGTTGTGTATAAAATGCCAGAACAGTTCAAGACCCCCCCCAAATGACCTCATTTTGGAAAGTAGACACCCCAAGCTATATACTGAGAGGCATGTCGAGTCCATGGAATATTTTATATGTTGACACAAGTTGCGGAAAAAAGACAATTTATTTTTTATTTTTATTTTTTTTGCACAAAGTTGTCACTAAATGATATATTGCTCAAACATGCCATGAGCATATGTGGAATTATACCCCAAAATACATTCTGTTGCTTCTCCTGAGTACGGGGATACGACATGTGTGAGACTTTTTGGGAGCCTAGCCGCGTACGGGACCCCAAAAACCAAGCACCGCCTTCAGGCTTTCTAAGGGTGTCAATTTTTGATTTCACTTCTCACTGCCTATCACAGTTTCGGAGGCCATGGAATGCCCAGATGGCACAAACCCCCCCAAATGACCCCATTTTGGAAAGTAGACACCTCAAGCTATTTGCTGAGAGGTATGGTGAGTATTTTGCAGATCTCGCTTTTTGTCACAAAGTTTTGAAAATTTAAAAAAAAAAAAATATTATTATCTTTCTTCATTTTCAAAAACAAATGAGAGCTGTAAAATACTCACCATGCCTCTCAGCAAATAGCTTGGGGTGTCTACTTTCCAAAATGGGGTCATTTGGGGGGGTTTGTGCTATTTTGGCATTTTATGGCCTTCGAAACTGTGATAGGTAGTGAGGAGTGAAATCAAAAATTTGTGCCCTTAGAAATCCTGAAGGCGGTGCTTGGTTTTCAGGCCCCGTTCACGGCTAGGCTCCTAAAAAGTCCCACACATGTGGTATCCCCGTACTCAGGAGAAGCAGCAAGATGTATTTTGGGGTGCAATTCCACATATAACCATGGCATGTGTGAGCAATATATCATTTAGTGACAACTTTTTGTAATTTTTTATTTTTTTTTGTCATTATTCAATCACTTGGGACAAAAAAAAAATATTCAATGGGCTCAACATGCCTCTCATCAATTTCCTTGGGGTGTCTACTTTCCAAAATGGGGTCATTTGGGGGGTTTTTGTACTGCCCTGCCATTTTAGCACCTCAAGAAATGAGATAGGCAGTCATAAACTAAAAGCTGTGTAAATTCCAGAAAATGTACCCTAGTTTGTAGACGCTATAACTTTTGCGCAAACCAATAAATATACGCTTATTGACATTTTTTTTACTAAAGACATGTGGCTGAATACATTTTGGCCTAAATGTATGACTAAAATTGAGTTTATTCGATTTTTCTTATAACAAAAAGTAGAAAATATCATTTTTTTTTCAAACTTTTCTGTGTTTCCATTTATATCGCAAAAAAATTAAATCGCAGAGGCAATCAAATACCATTAAAAGAAAGCTCTATTTGTGGGAAGAAAAGGACGCAATTTTCGTTTGGGTACAACATTGCATGTCCGCAAAACTTCCAGTTAAAGCAGCGCAGTGCCAAATTCTGAAAACACCTCTGGTCCTTTAGCTACAAAATGGTCCGGGGCTTAAGTGGTTAAACAGTACCACCTTTACTAGCTTTGCTCTTCCTTATGAGAAAGTTTTCTTCATATTCAGGAGAATGATTCATAAACACCAGGGAAAAGAAAATAAACAATATCTACTGGTGCTCTGTTAAACAGATCCTTGAATAATTTTGAGATATCTGTTTTTCTTTACACACTCTTCAGTATCTCCTGGGCCTACCCTTCCCAGGTATCTCTCCATAGTTAAAGTGAAAGGTATGGTCCTTCGCGCTACCAAGTGAATCAATAATTAAAATAAATATAGTGAAAAACTGCCGCTAGACCTAAAAGTGTACACAGTGCACAAAAAATGGTAATAGTAAAAAGTGATCAGCGCAACTTTCTAAATCGCAATGCTCAAAATAAATAAATATATATATAGCCAAATGTGATAATAATGAAGGTTAAAAGTCCACAATATCCAATGTGTAAAAAGTAGTTCTTCTAAACGATGTGAAAAACAATTCTTGTAAACCATGTGACACATTGGATATTGTGGACTTTTAACCTTCATTATCATCTCTCCATAGTTACCAACAGTCTCGAATTGCCCGGGACTGTCACAGAAATCAGACTGATGTCTGAACCTGTCCCAGCAAAATCCCAAAAATCCAGCTCTGTCATGGACAGCGAGTTTGGCACTGATGCAGAGCAGGGTCAGACTGAGTGTATTCTGTTTACATTCCACCAGTTTATGGCCACACCTGTCACTCTCTGACTCCTTGGAATATACAGTACAGCGGGATTACAGCTCCAGGAATAATCTACACACACAGCCCCATGTGGAGCTCCCTGGTAGGGATGAGCTCCGCGTTCGAGTCGAACATACGTTCGACTCGAACATCGTGTGTTCGATCGTTCGACGAAGATCGAACGGTTTGGGTCGTTCGCGCCAAATTCGAGTGACGCGAACGGCCCAAAATCCCGGCGCTGTGATTGGCCAAGCATGCACTGTGACCCCGCATGCTTGGCTAATCACAGCGCCGCCAGCGAGGAGAGCCATAATTGGCCACAGGCAGGATGCCTGTGGCCAATTATACAGTAGCTCAGGGGGGTTTAGTACACGCCCCACACTATAAAAGGCCGCCAGCGCGGCGGCCTTGTGTAGTGTGTTGGCTTGCAGGGAAAGACGTACATAGGCAGGGACAGTGTTAGAGAAATTGTGTGTTGGGAGAGAGAAGGATAGGTAGGGACAGTGTCAGTGATATTGTGTGTAGGGAGAGAGAAGGATAGGTAGGGACAGTGTCAGTGATATTCTGCTAAACTTTGTGTGCAGGGAGAGAGAAGGATAGGTAGGGACAGTGTCCGTGATATTTTTGCTAAGCCTCCTGCACAGTATACAACCGAAGCTAGCCCTTATTGCTGTGATTTCCTGTTGTGTAACACAGGCAGGCATCTGCAGCACTTAAAGCAGGTGTAGTGTGATTCCTGCAAAATATACACCTGAAGCTAGCCCTTATTGCTCGTAGTTTTTTTTTTTTGTGTTACACTAAGGGCTCTTTCACACAGGACGGATCAGTAATGATCAGCCCAGTGAAGCTCCGCTTGCTCAGCGGGGATCGCTCCGTTGATCCCCGCTGAGCCGGCGGATGACTGGGCGGTTCCCGCACACTGTGCAGGGACCGCCCTGTCAGAGCGCCGCTCTCCCCTATGGGGGGATCGGATCAGTGGCGTCACTAGGGTTGGTGTCACCTGGTGCAGTAAAATATGGTGTCACCCCCCCCCCCCAATAACTTTTTCCAAATATATTTTACCCTACTGTTTGCTCTCTGTTCTCCTTTCTTCCCCTTTTCTCTCTCTCTCTATCCCTCTTTCTTGTTATTTCTATCCCTTCTTCTTTCTCCCCATTTTTCTTTGTCCCCTCCCCCGCCTCTCTTTCTCCAGGACCGGAATTCACATCTCAGGAGCCTATAGTCACTGGACTCTGAAGTGCCTCCCTCCCCCAAACAGCGTTGCCAGCCCCCTACAACTTTTTTTATACACTGAGAAAACATGAAAGATCTACTAACAGAATGCATTTCTTTGAGAACCTAAAATGACAGTGTGCTGCCCGACATTTTGGAGAATAAAATGTACCCTATATACACTTCAAACAAAGTTTGTACAAAAAAAAAGAGGGGTAAGTATGATGCAACTGTTAATCATACTGCTCCCTATAGCAGCCTGCAATGCAGAGTGTCTGGAGTGTCAAATTGCTCCGGCTGATCTTTGATTTCATGCTGATTTAGTGGGAATTTGCCCTAAAAGGGAAAGAGGGGGTGGAAGGTTAGAGACAGAAGGGGGGGAGGGGGAAAGAGAGGAGGGTGGGGGTGTGACAGAGAGGGGGGCTAAGACAGAGAGGGAGGGGGTGGGGGTAAGGCAGAGAGAGAGGGGGTGGGGTGTAACAGAGAGGGGGAGTGGGGGTGTGACAGAGAGGGGGGTGACAGAACGAGAAGGGGTGGGGGTGTGACAGAAATGGAGGGGGTGGGGGTGACAGAGAGGGAGGGGTGAGACAGAGGGGGTGGGGGTGTGACAGAGAGGGAGGGCGTGGGGTGTGACAGAGATGGTGGGGGGGGTGACAGAGAGGGAGGGGGTGGGGTGTAACAGAGAGGGGGAGTGGGGGTGTGACAGAGAGGGGGGCTAAGACAGAGAGGGAGGGGGTGGGGGTAAGGCAGAGAGGGAGGGGGTGGGGTGTAACAGAGAGGGGGAGTGGGGGTGTGACAGAGAGGGGGTGACAGAACGAGAGGGGGTGGGGGTGTGACAGAGATGGAGGGGGTGGGGGTGACAGAGAGGGAGGGGTGAGACAGAGGGGGTGGGGGTGTGACAGAGAGGGAGGGGGTGGGGGTGTGACAGAGATGGTGGGGGGGTGACAGAGAGGGAGGGGGTGGGGGGTGACAGAGAGGGAGGGGTGGGGTGAGACGGAGAGGGAGGGGGTGAGACAGAGAGGGAGGGGGTGTGAGACAGAAGGGGGGCTGACAGAGAGGGGGGGGTGACAGAGAGGGAGGGGGGTGTGACAGAGATGGAGGGGATGAGACAGAGAGGGAGGGGGTGGGGGGGTGTGACAGAGAGGGAGGGGGTGGGGGGTGACAGAGAGGGAGGGGGTGAGACAGAGAGGGAGGGGGTGGGGGGTGAGACAGAAGGGGGGCTGACAGAGAGGGGGGGTGACAGAGAGGGAGGGGGGTGACAGAGAGGGAGGGGTGGGGGGGGTGAGACAGAGAGGGAGGGGTGGGGGGGTGAGACAGAAGGGGGGGTGACAGAGAGGGGGGGTGACAGAGAGGGAGGGGGGTGACAGAGAGGGAGGGGGTGAGACAGAGAGGGAGGGGGTGGGGGGGTGAGACAGAGAGGGAGGGGGTGGGGGGGTGAGACAGAAGGGGGGTGACAGAGAGGGGGGTGACAGAGAGGGAGGGGGGTGACAGAGAGGGAGGGGGTGAGACAGAGAGGGAGGGGGTGGGGGGGTGAGACAGAGAGGGAGGGGGTGGGGGGGTGAGACAGAAGGGGGGGTGACAGAGAGGGGGGGTGACAGAGAGGGAGGGGGGTGACAGAGATGGGTGAGACTCCCCCCCTTCCTCACCTTTCCCCGGCTCTACCCCTCAGCTGTTTCCTGCACATTCTGTACATGCATTGCACACAGGCACTGCCATTCTCACTGGTGGTACAGACAGAGGGAATGGCATGTGCTGTGTGTGTGCACAGACCGAGTGTTTGTTGCCGCTGCCACATACTGTAAGGTGGGCTCCTCCTCTCCGGTCTCTTACCTTATCCCAGGCTCCCGAGTGGTCAGCCTCCTCCTGGTTCCTTGTGTCCTTTCTTACTTCCTACTGCTGACTGTTCCTTCCCGCGCCGCGCTTCTCTCTGCCTATGGATTGCGATGTCACGTCAGCCGGAACTGAATAGCTCCTGTCGGGCAGAGATCACTCTGGCTGACAGGGAAAAGACTGAAAAACTTGTGCCGCGCCCGCGCGATGCAGGAGCGTGGCGGTCACACTTGCAACGCTCCGCTGCAGCTCTGCAAGTAACTGTGTGTGTAGCGGCAGCCGGCAGCCCTGGTGTCACCCCTCTGGCGGGTGTCACCCGGGTGCGCCCCGCACCCCCATAGCAACGCCTCTGGATCAGATGATGACGGACCGTAGAGTCCGTTGTCATCCGATCCGATCCGCAGACGGAAGGAAAAATAGGGTTTTCCTCCGTCACACTTTTGCGGATCGGAGCAGGTCGGATGTCAGCGGACATGTCACTGCTGACATCCGTGGCTCCATAGGAGGACATGTAGCATCCGTTCAGGTCCACCTAAAAAACTGACAGGCGGACCTGAACGGACCTTCCATGTGAAAGAGCCCTAATAGGCATCTGCAGCACTTAAAGCAGGTGTAGTGTGATTCCTGAAAAATATACACCTGAAGCTAGCCCTTATTGCTGTGTTTTCCTGTTGTGTAACACAGGCAGGCATCTGCAGCACTTAAAGCAGGCGTAGTGTGATTCCTGCACATTATACACCTGAAGCTAGCCCTTATTGCTTGTAGTTTTTTTTTTCTTTTGTGTTACACTAACAGGCATCTGCAGGGGCATATAAAAAATATATAATGTGGCGCTTTGAGAGAAGTAGTAAAAAACCCTACTTCATGTATAGCACAATGGTGCACATAAAAATATGGTGTGAAACAAAAGTTTGCACACAATAGGTGTACACAAATGAATGTGATAAAAATGTAAGTGAATACTAACAGTGAAATAATTGGTATGGGGTATAGGTGCACAACAAAAACCAGCAATTAAACTGGAATATTGATCATACCCATAATAAACAAAAATAAAAATGAAAATATAATGTAGGTGGAGACAAACTCATATAAGGCGTCACAGATGAGTATGTAGAATAATGTCCAATCTTATCACATATGAAAAGAAGTTCATAGGTCAAAATCCAACAAGGAGCTGCATCGTTTGAAAATAGGTTTGAAGGGTGCATCTATCACATTTTCTCTCACAGCGCCACATTATATATTTTTTATACGTTCTATATATCCTGTCTGATTTTATGTTTGGCTGCTTCATTTAGTATTTAGAGTTGGCGCAGTATTATTATTATTTAATCTGCAGGGGCATGTAATTACAATTATTGATCTAATAATTCACAGCAGGGCCCATTCCTGCGCTCACCAAGAGTAACTGTGAGGGCTCACAGTGTTGTGTCAACACCACCACCACCACCAAAGGCCCAGTTTTTCAGCCCCTGAACAGGGGCATGAAATTACAATTCTTGATCTAATAATTCACAGCAGGGCCCATCATGCGCCCACCAAGAGTAACTGTCAGGCCTTACAGTGTTGTGGCACCAGCACCACCACCAAAGGCCCAATTTTTCCTACCATTGTTCAACAATGGCATGTAAATACAATTCCTGATATAATAGTTCACAGCAGGGCGTTCCAGCGCCCACCAAGAGTAACTGTGAGGGCTCACAGTGTTGTGGCAACACCAACACCTAAGGCCCAAATTTCTGCAGAGTACATAGAGCAGGCCCCTACTTTCAAACATCCGACTTTCAAACAGAGGGAGACAACAGGAAGTGAGAGGAAATCTACCCCTAGGAAGGGAAATTCTCTCCTGTAAGAGTTAATATGGGAAAAAGGTGTCTCCTCTCTACTGATGCTTTATCACCAATCCTTGTTTTAATAAAAACCCCACTTTTCAAAAACATTTGTCATTGGGACGGAAAGTGAGGTGAAATGTTCTGAACAGGGGCACAGACAGCAAAACAAATGTTACAGGGGTGATAACCCTTCCCTATGTTTTCCAAAAAGCTTAAAAATAGATTTTTGGGCTGGAGCTACACTTAAACAATGTACCTGTTCAAAATTAAAAAACAGATTCTACTTAAAGTGGTTGTAAACCCACTTTTTTTTATTTTATTTTTTTACAACCTGTAAAAGAAAGGCATAATGAGCTATTATGACTAGCATAATAGCTCATTATGTTCCACTTACCTTAGATCGGGGCCCCCGAAGCCGTCCTCGTCCCTCTGTTCAGCCGCAGACATCACTGTGGCGATAGCCGGAATGTTACTTCCGGGTATCGCCGCACCAGCCAATCACAGTGCCGCTCCGGCGCTGGGATTGTCCGGAGCGGCGGAGACGTCACTCTGCGCATGCGCGCGGGAGGCGTCCCACTCGGCTAGGCCCAGCGATTGCTGGGAAGTAGCCGAGTTTGTGAATGGGATTAACCCCATGAATGCGCCGTTGTCTACGGCGCGCATGCGCCGTAGACAGCGGCGCTTGTAATTTTTGTAAATATCTCCTAAACCGTGTAGGTTTAGGAGATATTTCTTGCACCTACAGGTAAGCCTTAATCTAGGCTTACCTGTAGGTGCAAGTTGAAAAAGTGGGTTTACAACCACTTTAAGAACAAACCTACAGTCCCTGTCTTGTTTGCACCGCCTGTATACGGCTGTTCAGAGTATATAGGGCCTTTTTTATTTTGTGTGCGGGGTTCCCCTTAATATCCATACAATACCCAAAGGGGCTGGTAATGGGCTGGGGTAGGGGGGGGGGGGGGTGATGGGGTAGCTATGCCATTTTTCTTAAAGATTTTCATCCATATTACCGGGACCAGACATTACATTAAAGTCGCAAGCAGTTTTAAATGGCTTTTTTCCTTTAGAAATTTCATTTTGTGCAGGGACAGTTCTAAACACGGGAAACACATTCCACTTCACAGGCATACTTTAGACACCCCCCAGGTACGATATTTAACCACTTCGCACCCGGGCTATAAGAAAAAGACGTCCGCAAAGCGGTCGTTAATTGCTGATAGGACGTCTATGGACGTCCTCTTATTTACTTCCGCGATGCGCGCCACCGCGGGCACGCATCGGGGAAAAGCTGTGCCCGCCGTGTCAGGCGAGTGCCGATGCGCGTGCCTGGCGGCCGCGATGTCCGCCAGGTACGAGCGATCGGCTGTCACAGAGCCAGGGACGTGGATCTCTGTGTGTAAACACAGAGATCCACGTCCTGTGAGGGAGAGGAGACGGATGGTGTGTCCCTTGTACATAGGGACAACCATCAGTCACCTCCCCCAGTCAGTCCCCTCCCCCCACAGTAAGAACATCTAGCAGGGAACATATTAACCCCTTGATCGCCCTCTAGTGGTTAACCCCTTCCCTGACAGTCACATTTATACAGTAATCAGTGCATATTTTTAGCACTGTTCGCTGTATAAATGTGAATGGTCCCAAAAATGTGTCAAAAGTGTCCGATGTGTCCGCCGTAATGTCACAGTCACAAAAAAAAAAATCGCAGATCGACGCCATTACTAGTAAAAAAATAAATAAATAAATAATTAAAAAAATATCATAATTCTATTCCCTATTTTGTAGGCGCTATAACTTTTGCGCAAACCAATCACTATACGCTTATTGCGATTTTTTTTTTTTACCTAAAATATGTAGAATACGTATCGGCCTAAACCGAGGAAAAAATTGTTTTTTTTTTTTAAAAATGGGATATTAATTATAGCAAAAATTAAAAAATATTGTGTTTTTTTCAAAATTGTTGCTCTATTTTTGTTTATAGCGCAAAAAATAAAAAACGCAGAAATGATCAAAGACCACCAAAAGAAAGCTCTATTTGTGGGAAAAAAAGGACGTCAATTTTGTTTGGGAGCCACGTCGTACGACCGCGCAATTGTCATTCAAAGTGTGACGGCGCTGAAACCTGAAATTTTGTCTGGGCAGGAAGGGGGTTATGTGCCCAGTTGTCAAGTGGTTAAAGGAATATTTGGCTTTTTTTTTTTCACTTAATGCATCATTAAAATGACTGCTCCAGAAAAAACGTCAGTTTTAAAAACTTATTTTTGCATTGATACATGTCCCCTGGTGCAGAACCCGGGTTCCCAAACCCTTTTTAGGACAATAACATGCATATTAGTCGTTCTAATTAGCACTTTAGATTTCGAACGTTCGCATCTATTGTATTTAATAGGGTTCTAACGTTCGTGCGAACTTTCGGTCCGTTCGTGGGTTCTGGTGCAAACCGAACCCGGGGGTGTTCGGCTCATCCCTACTCCCTGGTATTCTCCAATAGTGGCAGATCCTGTGTGCCTCCTATCTGGTGGACTTGGGTGCTGCACAAAGGGAGAAATTGATTTCGGGGTCAGATTTGGGGTGCCCGGAAAAGCCCATGTTCACACCACACCTTCACTGCTGATCCGCCTCCAAACTTGGCTTAGGGAGACTATGGTTCATTGACCTCCCCTGCAGTTTTCCCTCAGGCTTTGTTGTTTCCTGTCCCACAGCGGCTCTGAAGTGCTCTAAAGTGCTGCAGTTGTGGTGGTGGCTCCTTCAGCTCCTGCACCCGGCTGGACCCGGAGAGCGGGGGCGCAGCTAGCCCCATTGACCGGGCACTGAAATCAAGAAGATGGTGAAGCTGGCCGCATAACTACAGCTTCTGGGATTTCTTCTACATCTTACAGATGCCAAGTGAGTACATTGCACTGCACTGCACATGTGCCACATGCTGCATAAATAAATTAATAAAAATGCAAAATAGCATAAAGAAAAATATTAAGGCCGAACTCTGGTCAACATGCAAAAGATTACCTACAATGCAGTACCATTATGCTTCATTGTACATCATGAAGTTGGAAATGGGGTAGACACTGGTATCACCTGCAAAGCCTGAAATGGTACTTTTAATCCAAGACCCTATATCATTTATAAACATATTAAAAAGTAAGGGTCCCAACACTGAACCTTGAGGTACACCAAGGTACACCACAGTTCAATTTATTCATATTTTAGTAAGAGTCCTAGTTACAGTATGTAGGCCTTTGGAAATACATGGTACTTCTAACAGAATCAGAGAGTGAGCTCTGGTCATGAGGGGAGACTTGGAAGATGCTCCTCTGAGAAGAGGCCATGAGTGTCAGACTAGGGTCAAGGAAGAAAAAACCAAGCAGGCTGTGCACAGAGGAGGTGATGAACTGAGCCAGGAGTTAAAAGCTTGTCATCTGCTAAAGATATAAGAATTTGAAACAATGGTGGGGTACAGTAGCTGAATAAGTGCAACCAAAGATGGATTTTTTTTCTATTGTTGTGTCCTATTATAAAAGTTGGTGTTTTTCAGGATCATTAGTGTTTTGGTCTAAAATGACTTACACAAGCCGCTTTAATTGCTGAAAGGGGTTGTAAAGGTTCGTTTTTTATTTTCTAAATAGGTTCCTTTAACCACTTGACAACTGGGCACTTAAACCCCCTTCCTAACCAGACCAATTTTCAGCTTTCGGTGCTCTCACATTTTGAATGACAATTACTCAGTCATACAACACTGTACCCATATGAAATTTTTGTCCTTTTTTCCCCACAAATAGAGCTTTATTTTGGTGGTATTTAATCACCGTTGGGTTTTTTATTTTTTGCGCTATAAAAGAAGAAAGACTGAAAATTCTGTATAAAAAATGCATTTTTCTTCGTTTCTGTTATAACATTTAGCAAATTAGTAATTTTTCTTCATATATTTTGGCCAAAATTTATACTGCTACATATCTTTGGAAAAAAGAAGTACAAATTTGTGTATATTATTTGGTCTTTGTGAAAGTTGTGAAGCTATGGTGACAATCTCTGAAAATTTATCACACCTGAAGTACTGACGGCCTATCTCATTTCTTGAGACCCTAACATGCCAGAAAAGTATAAATACCCCCCAAATTACCCCTTTTTGGAAAGAAGACATTCCAAGGTATTTAGAAAGAGGCATGGTGAGTTTTTTGAAGTTGTCATTTTTTCCCACAATTCTTTCCCACATTTCTTTTTTTTTTCACTAAATTGTCATATTAGCAGGTTATTTCTCACACACAGCATATGCATACTACAAATTACACCCCAAAACCCATTCTGCTGTTACTCCTGAGTATGGCGATACCACATGCGTGAGACTTTTACGCAGCGTGGCCACATACAGAGGCCCAACATGCAGGGAGCACTTTCAGGCGTTCTGGAGCACCCAGGCCAATTCTGACATTTCTCTCCTACATGTAAAAATCATAATTTATTTGCGAGAAAATTACATAGAACCCCAAAAAATGATATATGTTTTTTAGCAAAGACCCTAGAGAATACAATGGCGGTTGTTGCAAATTTTTATCTCACACGGTATTTGCGCAGCAATTTTCGAATTTTGTTTTGTGCTTTAAAAAAAACAAAAAAAGTTAGCCCAATGTTTTTGCATAATGTGAAAGATGAAGTTACGCTGAGTAAATAGATACCTAACATGTCACCCTTCAAAATTGCACACGCTCGTGGAATGGCGCCAAACTTCGGTACTTAAAATCCCCATATGCGACGCTTTAAATTTTTTTACTGGTTACATTTTTTGAGTTTGAGAAGGTCTAGGGCCAAAATTATTGCTCTCACTCAAACGTTCGCAGAGATACCTCACATGTGTGGTTTGAACACTTAAATTTTTTGATCACTTTTATTCCTATTAATAGAAATAATAGAAATATGGCATGACAGGTCCTCTTTACAGTGAGATATGGGGTCAATAAGACCCCACATCTCACCTCTAGGCTGGGAAGCCTGTAAAAAACAAACAAAAAAAAAACGATCCTTACTTCGATCGTAGCGGTGAGTCGTTAGAAGCACCGGAGGGCGGCCGGAGGGGGGACGTCCCCTCTCGCCTTTCGTAAGAACAATCAAGCGGTGGAACAGCCGCTATGATTGTTCTTATGGTGTAGGGAATCGCCGGCTGAAAAAGCTGATATCTGAATGATGCCTGTAGCTGCACCCATCATTCAGATATCCCCGCACAAAGTCAAGGACATCATATGACGACCGGTGGGCGGGAAGTGGTTAAAATCCTTTTTTTTTTTAACACAAAGTTGTCCATTTATACAATATTTCTAACACATATCATGTACATACCAAAAACGACACCTCAAAATAGATTCTCCTACTCCTCCTGAGTACGGCTATACCACATGTGTGAGACGTCCACAGCCTGGCCACATACAGTATGGCCGAGTATGACTGGGTATCACTGAGTATGGCAGAGTATGGCTGGGTATGGCCGAGCATGGCTGAGTATGGCTGGGTATCCCTGAGTATGGCAGAGAATGGCTGGGTATGGCAGAGAATGGCTGGGTATGGCAGAGTATGGTAGAGTATGGCTGGGTATGGTAGAGTATGGCTGGGTATGGCAGAGTATGGCTGGGTATGGCAGAGTATGGCTGGGTATGGCAAAGTATGGCTGGGTATTGCAGGGTATTGCGTATTGCAGAGTATTGCAGGGTATTGCAGAGTATTGCAGGGTATTGCAGAGTTTTGCAGGGTATTGCAGGGTATTGCAGGGTATTGCAGAGTATTGCAGAGTATTGCAGGGTATTGCAGAGTATTGCAGGGTATTGTAGAGTATTGCAGGGTATTGCAGAGTATTGCAGGGTAGGCTGAGCATGGAGGGACGGATCTGTGACTGCAATTGTCACAGAGCAGCGCTGCTGCCATCCGATCCCTCCCCCTCTCCTCTCACAATGTACTGATCGGTACAGAGAGGAGAGAGAGGAACCGGCGTCATCACATGACGCCGGTTTGTTTACAAGTGATCGCGCCGTCATTTGATGGCGCGATCACGTGGTAAACGGCCGCAGTCAGCGGCCTTTTACCGTGATCCGTGATGCGCCGGGTCTTCTGGACCCGGTGGTCACGGATATTTCCGGGAGCGCGCCCCAGGGGGAGCAAGATTCTGCGAGGACGTCCAGTGGACGTCCACCCAGAATAACACGACCGCGCTGCAGCCGTCTTTCGGCTATGGCCCGGTCGTCAAGTGGTTAAGCTAGTGCATTGTTGGTTCACTTACCTTTTCCTTCGATTTCCCTTCTAAATATTTTTTTTCTTTGTCTGAATTTCTCACTTCCTGTTCCTCCTCAGTAAGCTTGCCCCCATCCTCTGAGCCATTCTGGCTGGGGGTTAGTCAGCGTGCTCGCCCCCTCCCTTGGGACTAAATCCCTGCGGGGAGATGCTGTGAATGTTCACAGCGTCTCCCCGCAGGGATGTTGTCCCAAGGGAGGGGGCGAGCACGCGGACTAACCCCCAGCCAGAACGGCTCGGGTGATGGGGGCAAGCTTACAGGAAGTGAGAAATTCAGACAAAGAAAAAAAACATTTATAAGGGAAATTGAAGGAAAAGGTAAGTGAACCAACAATGCACTAGCTTAAAGGAACCTATTTAGAAAAAAAAAAAAAAAACCTTTACAACCCCTTGAACCTTTAGGCCCCCTTTCCTGCGACTTTGGACATCAGAGCCGCATGTCGTACCCCATGATTCCCAATGATAATCATTCATATCTGTGCGACTTCAAGTCACACCGAAAGAAAGAAAACCCCTGGAGTGGGACTTTGAGTACTTGAGGACTTTGACTTCAAAGTAGTCCCTATACTACTTTGGTCGGACTTTGATGTGAGTTGAGGTCCATAGACCGCAAGTTTACACAGGCATTCCCCAAAATCACAGTAAAATCCCGCCAAAATTGCGGCCGCAAAATCACGCGACTTAGAAGTTGTGGCAGTGTGAAAGGGGCCTTAACAGTTTTTCTTTTACATTGTTCATGCAATTGTAGCGCCCTCCACTCTCTCTCTTGCTCCGGTTTCTTTCTCTCTGGCTTTTGTCTAGGGGTACCTTGGAGGAGAGAGTGCGGGGTCACCACGCCAAGCTTTCACCGCAGATGTTTGTGTGGTGTGAACAAAGTTTCTTTACCTTCGGGTTAGTGTTCGGTGTTTGGAGCCTCCGCTTCTTCTGTGGAACAGTCTGCCAGTAATTGAGCCCCACACCAATAAAAGTCCAACACTCCTTTATTTTTCCAATGTCAGGATGAAACACAATCAGTTGGACTCCCTCAACAGACAGACAGGGGGTGTGGATACGAGTAGGCCCAGGCACAATGGACTCTCCTATTCCTTTTCTCGCGAATAGGCTTGGCGCACGGTCTCTGCCACCGACCGTGAATTGGTAGCTGCCACCTACCGGGTGAACTGTTGAGGCCCCTGCCACAGGCCCAATTGCAGCCCTCTGCCACTGACCCGAGCCGACCAGCTGAACCACTGCCACTGGTCATGGAACATGAACCACCTTCCGTGTGAATAAGGCCCCTATTTGGTGAAGGCATCTATCCAGACGGTCTCCGGAGGCCCTGTCCCGGCACTGGCAATCTGCTGCACCAGATCTATGGGAAGGTCACCTGCGCGGTCCATTGCGTCTTAGATTCAGGTACACAGTCCGTCGGGCACCTTAGGACGATTCCTCCCGGGCGGAACCCAGTGGAAGTAGCTGGGCCCCAGGCCTGGAACAAAGTACCTCACCCCAGACTAAAGGTGTCTGGGGTGGCTCCCGAACACCTGGTGTCCAGGCCTAGGCCACCTGGACACCGACCACGGACCGCAGCCCTCAGGCTAAAGGTGCCTGGGACTCGACCCCGTGACAAAGATGTCCGCCCCTTAATACCCTCTCCCAGCAAGCACAGCGGGTTCCCCGCCCCGCCGCACAGGTGCTGCGAGAGGCCACAAAGGGTACGGCACTGCAGTGATGGTTCAACCCCAGCCCACAGGGACAGCGCCACCTGCTGGGCCGCAGGGAACTAACATCACTGGTGTCTCTGCCAGTTTTAAAACATGATAGAAAAGTATATACCCGCTACACAATGTTTTATTGGATGTATTGTAAGGAGTCTTAGTCCACTAAATATTGACATATTGACATATTTTGATGTTGGAAAATATAATTAGCCCTGTCTAAAAGCCGAAGGAGATTAGGCAGTTTATACCTCTTAATGTAGGGTATAATTCTTAATACTACAGATGAAAGTAATAGCATTTAGATTATCCTAAATGAGTATGATCTGTAAAACAAGGCAAAAAGTGTTTTTGCAAAGTGCATTTATAAACAGCAGCCGGAATTAATTTCTTATGGTTCTATTTTAAATTGCTGGAAGCATATTTAGAGGGACTCTTTTTTGTCTGTAGGTGGGGTATTATCTTAATTATGGGCGGGGCATAGGTGTGGTATAGTTGGAGTAGGAAAATGCGCCTTAGCTGAAAAATGGGCGTGGCTTAAACTATGCTAAATATTGGGCGTGGCTTAAAGGGTGTGGTTAAATAGAGTCTGAGATGAAAGAGGAATGGAGGGAGAAGGAACAGAGGGATACAGGGAGAGAGAAAGAAAGAGAGAAAGAGGAAGAGAGAAAGGAAGGGAGAAAAAGGGAGTGAGAAAGGAAGGGAGAAAAAGGGAGTGAGAAAGAAAGGGAGAAAAAGGGATGGAGGGAGAGAGAAGGAAAGAAAGAAGGAACAAAAGAGGGAGGGAGAGAGAAGGAAGGAAAGAAAAGGGGATGGAGGAACATCAGGCCCAGATCCTACACCACCATCGGGTAGCGCCCTCCACTCTCTCTCTCTTGCTCCGGTTTCTTTCTCTCTGGCTTTTGTCTAGGGGTACCTTGGAGGAGAGAGTGCAGGGTCACCACGCCAAGCTTTCACCGCAGATGTTTGTGTGGTGTGAGCAAAGTTTCTTTACGGTGTTCGGTGTTTGGAGCCTCCGCTTCTTCTGTGGAACAGTGTCTGCCAGTAAATGAGCCCCACACCAATAAAAGTCCAACACTCCTTTATTTTCCAATGTCAGGATGAAACACAATCAGTTAGACTCCCTCAACGAACAGACAGGGGGTGTGGATACGAGTAGGCCCAGGCACAATGAACTCTCCTATTCCTCTATCAGCGAATAGGCTTGGCGCATGGTCTCCGCCACCAACCGTGAATATTTTGGTCGCTGCCACCGACTGGGTGAACTGTGAACCTTCCTCCTGACTGACCTTGGCCCCTGTTCGGAAAGATACCCCTCCGGGCGGTCTCCTGAGGCTCACCCGGCACTGGCAATCTGCTGCACCAGGTCTCCGGGTGAGTAGCTCCCCCGGTCCCTTACACCTCTGGATTCGGGCACCCCACTCCCTGGGTCCCCTAGGAAATCCTTCCCTCGCAGGACCCAGCGAAGGAAACTGGGCCCCAGACCTCCAACCGAGTACCTCACCCCAGGCTGAAGGTGCCTGGGATGGAACACGAGCTCTGGGTGTCCAGGCCTAGGCTGCCTGGACACCAACCACGAACCACAGCCCTCAGGCTGAAGGTGCCTGGAACTCGACCCCGTGACAAAGATGGCCGGCCCCTTTATACCCTCTCCCAGAAAGCACGGCGGGTATCCCTGCCCCACCATACAACTGCTGAGAGAGGCCAAAAAGGGGTACGGCACTCAGCGATGGTTCAACCCCAGCCCACAGGAACAGCGCCACCTGCTGGGCCGCAGGTAACTATACATCACTGATGTCTCTGCCAGTTTTGAACATGATAGAAAAGTATATGCCCGCTACACTCTCCCCCTGGTTGTTTGACACTGGTCCCCAGTGTCTGGAATAAACTATGCCCTCAACGGCGGACATAGCCCAGTCCAGAAACCAACTGAAAATGAAAAAAAAATGAAAAAAAAAAAAAACTAACTAGAGCAGTTGTGCCTGAGCCTTACATGAAAAGGAAGGAAACAAATAACATATAACTGTAAAACATCTCAAAAGTCACATCATTGACATTTTCCCCCACCCACATCACTGACTAAGACCCGCCCCACTCTCAGCGGTCTTGATGGGATGTTCTCCTGCAGAGGGGAAAAGAAATATTAAACACACAAATTCCTGACACATATGTTCGTGTGAGAATGAAAGAACCTCTCCATAAAGAAATCCTTTCCTTCAAAAAGTGTGTGTGTGAAAAGTGAATGCCGATGCACGACACTGCCACCTGGTGACAGAGTCACGGTAACTGCACTTGTGGAGACCTCTTCTTCTTTGGCCCTCTCTACCCCAGAGTCCAAGATCACTTGTTGGAGAATGAAGAAGAACAACAGGAACAGTCCTTCAATTCCTCCGAAGAGCACAAACACCCATTAGCTTGGGTACAGTCACTAAGTTCTCCCGGGAAACAAACAACAAACCCGGAGAGTTCAGCAATATTAAATGGCAAACGGAGTCTTTTATCTCCTACAGATAGAAACGAGGGTGCGGCAGGACAAGTGGTTTCAAATGCAGGTCCATGGTTTCTAGATGGTATTCAACATCTTCCCCTTCCTTGCGTCGAATCAGCACCTTGTCCGCGTGGATATGCCGCCCCAGCATCCATTCTGCCTTGCAGTCTTTGAAACGCTGAGATGCCTTGGGAGAACACGCGAGGTACCTGCGGGCGTGTGGGACCTGAATGTGGGTCCATACAAAGTCATTGTACCAGCGCTCCCGGCAAACTTCCACTTCATACAACAACTCTAGTGATGAGCCGAACACCCCCGGGTTCGGTTCGCACCAGAACCCGCGAACGGACCGAAAGTTCGTACGAACATTAGAACCCTATTAAATACAATGGATGCGAACGTTCGAATTCTAAAGTGCTAATTATAACGACTATTATGCATGTTATTGTCCTAAAAAGGGTTTGGGAACCCGGGTTCTGCACCAGGGGACATGTATCAATGCAAAAAGAAGTTTTAAAAACGGTCGTTTTTCGGGAGCAGTCATTTTAATGATGCATAAAGTGGAAAAAAAAAAGTCAAATATTCCTTTAAATATCGTACCTGGGGGGTGTCTAAAGTATGCCTGTGAAGTGCCACGTGTTTCCCGTGTTTAGAACTGTCCCTGCACAAAATGACACTTCTAAAGGAAAAAAAAGCCATTTAAAACTGCTTGCGGCTTTAATGTAATGTCTGGTCCCGGTAATATGGATGAAAATCTTTAAGAAAAATGGCATAGCTACCCCATGACCCCCCCCCCCCCTACCCCAGCCCATTACCAGCCCCTTTGGGTCTTGTATGGATATTAAGGGGAACCCCGCACATAAAATAAAAAAGGCCCTATATACTCTGAACAGCCGTATACAGGCGGTGCATACAAGACAGGGACTGTAGGTTTGTTCTTATGTAGAATCTGTTTGTAATTTTGAACAGGTACATTGTTTAAGTGTAGCTCCAGCCCAAAAATCTATTTTTAAACTTTTTGGAAAACATAGGTAAGGGTTATCACCCTTGTAACATTTGTTTTGCTGTCTGTGCCCCTGTTCAGAACATTTCACCTCACTTTCCGTCCCAATGACAACTGTTTTTGAAATGTGGTGTTTTTCTTGAAACAAGGATTGCTGATAAAGCATCAGTACAGAGGAGACACCTTTCTCCCATATTAACCACTTGACAACTGGGCACATAACCCCCTTCCTGCCCAGGCGAAATTTCAGGTTTCAGCGCCGTCACGCTTTGAATGACAATTGCGCGGTCGTGCGACGTGGCTCCCAAACAAAATTGACGTCCTTTTTTTCCCACAAATAGAGCTTTCTTTTGGTGGTCTTTGATCATTTCTGCGGTTTTTATTTTTTGCGCTATAAACAAAAATAGAGCGACAATTTTGAAAAAAACACAATATTTTTTAATTTTTGCTATAATTAATATCCCATTTTTTTTTAAAAAAACTATTTTTTTCCTCAGTTTAGGCCGATACGTATTCTACATATTTTAGGTAAAAAAAAAATCGCAATAAGCGTATAGTGATTGGTTTGCGCAAAAGTTATAGCGCCTACAAAATAGGGAATAGAATTATGATTTTTTTTTAATTATTTTTTTATTTATTTTTTTACTAGTAATGGCGTCGATCTGCGATTTTTTTTTTTTGTGACTGTGACATTACGGCGGACACATCGGACACTTTTGACAAATTTTTGGGACCATTCACATTTATACAGCGAACAGTGCTAAAAATATGCACTTATTACTGTATAAATGTGACTGGCAGGGAAGGGGTTAACCACTAGGGGGCGATCAAGGGGTTAATATGTTCCCTGCTAGATGTTCTTACTGTGGGGGGGAGGGGACTGACTGGGGGAGGTGACTGATGGTTGTCCCTATGTACAAGGGACACACCATCCATCTCCTCTCCCTGACAGGACGTGGATCTCTGTGTTTACACACAGAGATCCACGTCCCTGGCTCTGTGACAGCCGATCGCTCGTACCTGGCGGACATCGCGGCCGCCAGGCACGCGCATCGGCACTCGCCTGACACGGCGGGCACAGTTTTTCCCCGACGCGCGCCCGCGGTGGCGCGCATCGCGGAAGTAAATAAGAGGACGTCCATAGACGTCCTATCAGCAATTGACGACCGCTTTGCGGACGTCTTTTGCTTATAGCCCGGGCGTGAAGTGGTTAATTCTTACAGGAGAGAATTTTCCTTCCAAGGGGTAGATTTCCTCTCACTTCCTGTTGTCTTCTTGCGTTTGCAAGTAGGAGTCGTTTGTAAGTTGGATGTTTGAAAGTAGGGACCTGCCGTATATACTCTGCAGAAATAGGCCCCTTAGTTGTTGGTGTTGGCACAACACTGTAAGCACTCACAGTTACTCTTGGTTGGTGCTGGAACGCCCTGCTGTCAACTATTATATCAGGAATTTTAATTACATATAATTGTTGAACAGTGGTAGTAAAAATTGGGCCTTTGATGGTGGTGCTGGTGCCACAACACTGTAAGCCCTGACAGTTACTCTTGGTGGGTGCAGCAATGGGCCCTGCTGTGAATTATTAGATCAAGAATTGTAATTGCATGCCCCTGTTGAACAGGGGCTGAAAAATTGGGCCTTTCGTGGTGGTGGTGGTGGTGGTGGTGTTGCCACAACACTGTAAGCCCTCAGAGTTACTCTTGTTGGGTGCAGGAATGGGCCCTGCTGTGAATTATTAGATCAAGAATTGTAATTACATGCCCCTTTTGAACAGGGGCTGAAAAATTGGGCCTTTCGTGGTGGTGGTGGTGGTGGTGGCGTTGCCACAACACTGTAAGCCCTCAGAGTTACTCTTGGTGGGTGCAGCAATGGGCCCTGCTGTGAATTATTAGATCAAGAATTGTAATTACATGCCCCTGTTGAACAGGGGCTGAAAAATTGGGCCTTAGGCACTGGTGGCACAACACTACAACCCCTCACAGATACTGTACTTGGAGCACAGCAATGAGCCCTGTTGCAAAGTATTGCTTCAAAAATTGTAATGACACGCCCCTGTTAAACAGGGGCTGAAAAATTGGGCCTTAGGCACTGGTGGCACAACACTCCAACCCCTCACAGATACTGTACTTGGAGCACAGCAATGAGCCCTATGGCAAATTATTGCTAAAAAAATTGTAATTACACGCCCCTGTTAAACAGGGGCTGAAAAATTGGGCCTTAGCCACTGGTGGCGGCACCCATAAACAAAAATGATCTTCCAAGCTATCATCATCAATCGTATCATTGAGGACTCGGAGGAGGAGGATAGCCAGTCAACATAACAGCACAGGCACTCAGCATCAGCATCAGTCTTGAAGGGATGTGACATGTTAAAATCAATTAGTCTGTTATATCAGCATCAGGTGTGTGGTAGCTGGTGGTGATCCAAGACTGGTTCATCTTGATGAAAGTCAGTCGATCAACCGAGTCGGTGGACAGGCGCACCCTGTGATCCGTGACAAATCCTCCAGCAGCACTGAATGTGCGTTCCGAAAGAACGCTGGATGCAGGACAGGCCAGTAGCTCAATTGCATACTGTGCAAGCTCTGGCCAGTGATCCATCCTCAAGACCCAGTAAGCCAGAGGATTTTCGGTGGGGAAGGTGTCCAAGTCTGACCTTGCCCCTAGATATTCCTGCACCATGTTTATCAGACGCTGGCGATGGTTGCTGGAACCGATCATACTTTGGGGCTGCGGACTAAAGAATTGTCTGAACGCATCGGTCAGACGGCCACCTTCCCCACCGCTCCTTCTTTGACTGGCCGAAGCCTCAGCAACTCGTTGTCCAGGACCAGGAGTTTGTAACCTCCCAGTCTCTGGGAACGCGTTGCACAGACCTTTCTGCAAGGCCTCCCGGAGTTGTCTCATCCTCTGCTCCCTCTGCGACGGTAACATAAGGTCCGCAACCTTACCCTTGTACCGTGGATCAAGGAGAGTGGCCCGCCAGTAATGGTCCCTCTCCTTGATCCGAAGAATACGAGGATCCTTCCGCAGACTTTGCAGGATCAGGGAGGCCATGCAGCGTAGGTTTGCTGAGGCATTCGGTCCGGAGTCCTCTGGGTCACTAAGGACGACATGATCCGCAGCCACCTCCTCCCAGCCACGTACAAGTCCACTGGTTTCTTGGGACTGTAAATCATCCCTAAAAGACTGCTGCTGATGATGCTGAGTGCCAGCCTCCACCTCCATGCTGACACAATCCTCCTCCTCCTCCTCCTCCTCCTCCTCTTCCTGTGCGATGGGTGGGACAGAAGGAACACTGTCTGGGTAAAGGGGGCCTTGAGAGGCAAGGAAGTCCTCCTCTTCCTGCCTCTGTTCTGCCTCAAGTGCCCTGTCCATTATTCCACGCAGCGTGTGCTCCAACAGGTGGACAAGAGGTACAGTGTCACTGATGCATGCACTGTCACTGCTCACCATCCTCGTGGCCTCCTCAAATGGTGCCAGGACAGTGCATGCATCCCTGATCATGCCCCACTGGCGTGGAGAAAAAAAACAAGCTCCCCTGACCCTGTCCTGGTGCCGTAGTCGCACAGGTACTCATTGATGGCCCTCTGCTGCGTGTGCAGCCGCTGCAGCATGGCCAACGTTGAGTTCCACCTGGTGGGCATGTCACATATAAGGCGGTTCTTGGGCAGGTTCAACTCCTTTTGCAGCTCAGCCAGGCGAGCACTGGCATTATAAGATCTGCGGAAATGCACACAGACTTTCCTGGCCTGCCTCAGGACATCCTGTAAGCCCGGGTACCTGCCCAAGAACCGCTGCACCACCAGGTTAAGGACGTGAGCCACACAGGGCACATGGGTCAGTTGTCCCTGTCGGAGGGCGGAGAGGAGGTTGGTGCCATTGTCGCAAACCACCATTCCTGGCTTAAGCTGGCGTGGCGTCAACCACCTCTCGGCCTGGCCCTGCAGAGCAGACAGGACCTCTGCCCCAGTGTGGCTTCTGTCCCCCAAACACACCAGCGCAAGCACGGCATGGCATCTTTTTGCCTGTGTACTTGCGTAGCCCCTTGAACGGCTACGGAGCACCGCTGGTTCAGAGGACAAAGCACAGGAAGAGGCCATGGAGGAAGAAGAAGAGGAGGGGGTGGAGGAGAGAGGTGTGTCACAACCAGTAGTAGCATTTTGGAGGCGTGGCGGTGGAACAACCTCCAACACTACTGCACCTTGTCCTGCATCCTTCCCAGCTGCCAAAAGAGTGACCCAATGGGCCGTGAAAGAAAGGTAACGTCCCTGTCCATGCCTGCTGGACCATGAGTCAGCGGTAATATGCACCTTACCGCTGACCGCCCTGTCCAGCGAGGCCAAGACATTGCCTTCCACATGCCGGTAGAGAGCCGGAATAGCCTTCCGTGCGAAAAAGTGGCGTTTGGGAACCTGCCACTGAGGAACCGCACATTGCACAAACTCACGGAAGGGGGCCGAGTCTACCAACTGAAAAGGCAGCAGTTGAAGCGCTAGCAATTTAGCCAAGCTAGCATTCAACCGCTGGGCATGTGGATGGCTGGGAGTGAACTTCTTTTGACGGTCCAGCAGCTGGGGCAGGGAAATTTGCCTGCTAGAATCGGACGTCGGTGTACTGCTAGCAGAGTGGCCGCAACTACTTGGCTGTGACACACCTAATTCTACACCTTCATTCCTCTCAGTGCATGTTTCAGAGAGGACTGAAGTTATAGTGGGGTTGGAGATCCCAGCTGATGCGGTGCAAGGAGAGGTCCGCTTTGTTCTTTGGTGTGGGTCTTTGAGGTAGGCTTGCCAACGAGCTGCATGGCAGGTCAACATATGTCTGGTCAGGCATGTGGTACCCAAGCGGCTGATGTTTTGGCCACGCGATATACGCTTGAGACATATGTTGCAAACAGCAGCTGTGCGATCTGATGCACTAGCCTCAAAAAAGGCCCACACCAAAGAACTTTTTGAATGACGGGCAGAGGCAGCGCCCTGCACAGGCGGAGCTCTGCGGTGTGATTCCGTCGGTGTACTGCCCTTACGCTGGCCACCAAAGGGCATCCTGCCTCGTTGGAGATGTGCCTCCTCCTCATCCTCCTCCTCCTCCTCTCTCCTATTAGGCACCCACGTGGAGTCAGTGACCTCATCATCCCCTCCCTCCTCATCACTGGAGCCAATCTGGCAGTATGCTGCAGCTGCTGGAACATGACTGCCAGATTGGTGTCCTTCTTGAGCATCCCCTCTGTCTGCTCTCACGCTACTGCCTACTGTAGCTGGGTTTCATCATCAGACCCTTCGAAACGCTGGGCATCCTCCTGGAGCATGTACCCAACACTGTGCTCAAACAGTTCGGGGGACTCCTCAGGAGGAGGACATGGTGGGTCTAGGGAAGGAGTGACTGATGATGAGTCTGACATTGATACCAGGGAAGAGGACGCTTTGGCAGCTGCTTTGCCAGTACCCTGAGCCTGGGTGAGAGAGGATGAGGAGGAGGAGGAGGGCTTGGTCATCCACTCTACCAAGTCTTCGGCATGATGTGGCTCAACATGTCCAGCTGCCGAAAAGAAGGACAAGCGTGTCCCATGGCCATGTGCTGATGACAATGCACCGCGTCCACGACCAGCACTGTTGCCCCCAGACACAGAGCCTGCTTGCCCTCTTTTATTGCCTCCTGACTGTCTGCCTCTCCTTGTTTGCCTTCCAGACATTCTAATAGATGGCCTGCAGGGAGATGGGAAAAAAGCAATAAGGGCTACCTTCAGGTGTCCTTCTCTGTCCCTTTACTTAAGGATTTCTAAATATGGTTGAGGATGATTGCTTTCGCACAGAATAGCACAACGACAATTTCCCTGACTGTCCAAAAAACAAGGATTTCAAAGATGGTTGATGAGGAATGCTTTAGCACAGTATAGCACAAGGAGAATTTCCCTCACTGTCCTTCCCTGTCCCTAGAAACAAGGATTATCACAGTGAAAGAAACTGACACTCTTCCTACCTATAGTTTTCTGTCCCTAGAAAAAATGTTTTTTTAAAGCTGATTGATGATCAATGCTTTAGCACACTATAGCACAAGTAGAATTTCCCTCACTGTCCTTCCCTGTCCCTAGAAACAAGGATTATCACAGTGAAAGAAACTGACACTCTTCCTACCTATAGTTTTCTGTCCCTAGAAAAAATGTTTTTTTAAAGCTGATTGATGATCAATGCTTTAGCACACTATAGCACAAGTAGAATTTCCCTCACTGTCCTTCCCTGTCCCTAGAAACAAGGATTATCACAGTGAAAGAAACTGACACTCTTCCTACCTATAGTTTTCTGTCCCTAGAAAAAATGTTTTTTTAAAGATGGTTGATGATCAATGCTTTAGCACACTATAGCACAAGGAGAATTTCCCTCACTGTCCTTCCCTGTCCCTAGAAACAAGGATTATCACAGTGAAAGAAACTGACACTCTTCCTACCTATAGTTTTCTGTCCCTAGAAAAAATGTTTTTTTGAAGATGGTTGATGATCAATGCTTTAGCACACTATAGCACAAGGAGAATTTCCCTCACTGTCCTTCCCTGTCCCTAGAAACAAGGATTATCACAGTGAAAGAAACTGACACTCTCCCTACCTATAGTTTTCTGTCCCTAGAATTTTTTTTTTTTAAAGATGGTTGATGATCAATGCTTTAGCACACTATAGCACAAGGAGAATTTCCCTCACTGTCCTTCCCTGTCCCTAGAAACAAGGATTATCACAGTGAAAGAAACTGACACTCTTCCTACCTATAGTTTTCTGTCCCTAGAAAAAATGTTTTTTTAAAGATGGTTGATGATCAATGCTTTAGCACACTATAGCACAAGGAGAATTTCCCTCACTGTCCTTCCCTGTCCCTAGAAACAAGGATTATCACAGTGAAAGAAACTGACACTCTTCCTACCTATAGTTTTCTGTCCCTAGAAAAAATGTTTTTTTAAAGCTGATTGATGATCAATGCTTTAGCACACTATAGCACAAGTAGAATTTCCCTCACTGTCCTTCCCTGTCCCTAGAAACAAGGATTATCACAGTGAAAGAAACTGACACTCTTCCTACCTATAGTTTTCTGTCCCTAGAAAAAATGTTTTTTTAAAGCTGATTGATGATCAATGCTTTAGCACACTATAGCACAAGTAGAATTTCCCTCACTGTCCTTCCCTGTCCCTAGAAACAAGGATTATCACAGTGAAAGAAACTGACACTCTCCCTACCTATAGTTTTCTGTCCCTAGAAAAAATGTTTTTTTAAAGATGGTTGATGATCAATGCTTTAGCACACTATAGCACAAGGAGAATTTCCCTCACTGTCCTTCCCTGTCCCTAGAAACAAGGATTAGCACAGTGAAAGAAACTGACACTCTTCCTACCTATAGTTTTCTGTCCCTAGAAAAAATGTTTTTTTAAAGATGGTTGATGATCAATGCTTTAGCACACTATAGCACAAGGAGAATTTCCCTCACTGTCCTTCCCTGTCCCTAGAAACAAGGATTATCACAGTGAAAGAAACTGACACTCTTCCTACCTATAGTTTTCTGTCCCTAGAAAAAATGTTTTTTTAAAGATGGTTGATGATCAATGCTTTAGCACACTATAGCACAAGTAGAATTTCCCTCACTGTCCTTCCCTGTCCCTAGAAACAAGGATTATCACAGTGAAAGAAACTGACACTCTTCCTACCTATAGTTTTCTGTCCCTAGAAAAAATGTTTTTTTAAAGCTGATTGATGATCAATGCTTTAGCACACTATAGCACAAGTAGAATTTCCCTCACTGTCCTTCCCTGTCCTAGAAACAAGGATTATCACAGTGAAAGAAACTGACACTCTTCCTACCTATAGTTTTCTGTCCCTAGAAAAAATGTTTTTTTAAAGATGGTTGATGATCAATGCTTTAGCACACTATAGCACAAGGAGAATTTCCCTCACTGTCCTTCCCTGTCCCTAGAAACAAGGATTATCACAGTGAAAGAAACTGACACTCTTCCTACCTATAGTTTTCTGTCCCTAGAAAAAATGTTTTTTTAAAGATGGTTGATGATCAATGCTTTAGCACACTATAGCACAAGGAGAATTTCCCTCACTGTCCTTCCCTGTCCCTAGAAACAAGGATTATCACAGTGAAAGAAACTGACACTCTCCCTACCTATAGTTTTCTGTCCCTAGAAAAAATGTTTTTTTTAAAGATGGTTGATGATCAATGCTTTAGCACACTATAGCACAAGGAGAATTTCCCTCACTGTCCTTCCCTGTCCCTAGAAACAAGGATTATCACAGTGAAAGAAACTGACACTCTTCCTACCTATAGTTTTCTGTCCCTAGAAAAAATGTTTTTTTAAAGATGGTTGATGATCAATGCTTTAGCACACTATAGCACAAGGAGAATTTCCCTCACTGTCCTTCCCTGTCCCTAGAAACAAGGATTATCACAGTGAAAGAAACTGACACTCTTCCTACCTATAGTTTTCTGTCCCTAGAAAAAATGTTTTTTTAAAGACGGTTGATGATCAATGCTTTAGCACACTATAGCACAAGGAGAATTTCCCTCACTGTCCTTCCCTGTCCCTAGAAACAAGGATTATCACAGTGAAAGAAACTGACACTCTTCCTACCTATAGTTTTCTGTCCCTAGAAAAAATGTTTTTTTAAAGACGGTTGATGATCAATGCTTTAGCACACTATAGCACAAGGAGAATTTCCCTCACTGTCCTTCCCTGTCCCTAGAAACAAGGATTATCACAGTGAAAGAAACTGACACTCTCCCTACCTATAGTTTTCTGTCCCTAGAAAAAATGTTTTTTTAAAGATGGTTGATGATCAATGCTTTAGCACACTATAGCACAAGGAGAATTTCCCTCACTGTCCTTCCCTGTCCCTAGAAACAAGGATTATCACAGTGAAAGAAACTGACACTCTCCCTACCTATAGTTTTCTGTCCCTAGAAAAAATGTTTTTTTAAAGATGGTTGATGATCAATGCTTTAGCACACTATAGCACAAGGAGAATTTCCCTCACTGTCCTTCCCTGTCCCTAGAAACAAGGATTATCACAGTGAAAGAAACTGACACTCTTCCTACCTATAGTTTTCTGTCCCTAGAAAAAATGTTTTTTTAAAGCTGATTGATGATCAATGCTTTAGCACACTATAGCACAAGTAGAATTTCCCTCACTGTCCTTCCCTGTCCCTAGAAACAAGGATTAGCACAGTGAAAGAAACTGACACTCTTCCTACCTATAGTTTTCTGTCCCTAGAAAAAATGTTTTTTTAAAGATGGTTGATGATCAATGCTTTAGCACACTATAGCACAAGGAGAATTTCCCTCACTGTCCTTCCCTGTCCCTAGAAACAAGGATTATCACAGTGAAAGAAACTGACACTCTTCCTACCTATAGTTTTCTGTCCCTAGAAAAAATGTTTTTTTAAAGCTGATTGATGATCAATGCTTTAGCACACTATAGCACAAGTAGAATTTCCCTCACTGTCCTTCCCTGTCCCTAGAAACAAGGATTAGCACAGTGAAAGAAACTGACACTCTTCCTACCTATAGTTTTCTGTCCCTAGAAAAAATGTTTTTTTAAAGATGGTTGATGATCAATGCTTTAGCACACTATAGCACAAGGAGAATTTCCCTCACTGTCCTACCCTGTCCCTAGAAACAAGGATTAGCACAGTGAAAGAAACTGACACTCTTCCTACCTATAGTTTTCTGTCCCTAGAAAAAATGTTTTTTTAAAGATGGTTGATGATCAATGCTTTAGCACACTATAGCACAAGTAGAATTTCCCTCACTGTCCTTCCCTGTCCCTAGAAACAAGGATTATCACAGTGAAAGAAACTGACACTCTTCCTACCTATAGTTTTCTGTCCCTAGAAAAAATGTTTTTTTAAAGCTGATTGATGATCAATGCTTTAGCACACTATAGCACAAGTAGAATTTCCCTCACTGTCCTTCCCTGTCCCTAGAAACAAGGATTATCACAGTGAAAGAAACTGACACTCTTCCTACCTATAGTTTTCTGTCCCTAGAAAAAATGTTTTTTTAAAGATGGTTGATGATCAATGCTTTAGCACACTATAGCACAAGGAGAATTTCCCTCACTGTCCTTCCCTGTCCCTAGAAACAAGGATTATCACAGTGAAAGAAACTGACACTCTCCCTACCTATAGTTTTCTGTCCCTAGAAAAAATGTTTTTTTTAAAGATGGTTGATGATCAATGCTTTAGCACACTATAGCACAAGGAGAATTTCCCTCACTGTCCTTCCCTGTACCTAGAAACAAGGATTATCACAGTGAAAGAAACTGACACTCTTCCTACCTATAGTTTTCTGTCCCTAGAAAAAAATTTTTTTTAAAGACGGTTGATGATCAATGCTTTAGCACACTATAGCACAAGGAGAATTTCCCTCACTGTCCTTCCCTGTCCCTAGAAACAAGGATTATCACAGTGAAAGAAACTGACACTCTTCCTACCTATAGTTTTCTGTCCCTAGAAAAAATGTTTTTTTAAAAACGGTTGATGATCAATGCTTTAGCACACTATAGCACAAGTAGAATTTCCCTCACTGTCCTTCCCTGTCCCTAGAAACAAAGATTATCACAGTAAAACACACTGACACTCTCCCTACCTATAGTTTTCTGTCCCTAGAAAAAATGTTTTTTTAAAGATGGTTGATGATCAATGCTTTAGCACACTATAGCACAAGGAGAATTTCCCTCACTGTCCTTCCCTGTCCCTAGAAACAAGGATTATCACAGTGAAAGAAACTGACACTCTCCCTACCTATAGTTTTCTGTCCCTAGAAAAAATGTTTTTTTAAAGATGGTTGATGATCAATGCTTTAGCACACTATAGCACAAGGAGAATTTCCCTCACTGTCCTTCCCTGTCCCTAGAAACAAGGATTATCACAGTGAAAGAAACTGACACTCTTCCTACCTATAGTTTTCTGTCCCTAGAAAAAATGTTTTTTTAAAGATGGTTGATGATCAATGCTTTAGCACACTATAGCACAAGTAGAGTTTCCCTCACTGTCCTTCCCTGTCCCTAGAAACAAGGATTATCACAGTGAAAGAAACTGACACTCTTCCTACCTATAGTTTTCTGTCCCTAGAAAAAATGTTTTTTTAAAGACGGTTGATGATCAATGCTTTAGCACACTATAGCACAAGGAGAATTTCCCTCACTGTCCTTCCCTGTCCCTAGAAACAAGGATTATCACAGTGAAAGAAACTGACACTCTCCCTACCTATAGTTTTCTGTCCCTAGAAAAAATGTTTTTTTTAAAGATGGTTGATGATCAATGCTTTAGCACACTATAGCACAAGGAGAATTTCCCTCACTGTCCTTCCCTGTCCCTAGAAACAAGGATTATCACAGTGAAAGAAACTGACACTCTTCCTACCTATAGTTTTCTGTCCCTAGAAAAAATGTTTTTTTAAAGATGGTTGATGATCAATGCTTTAGCACACTATAGCATAAGGAGAATTTCCCTCACTGTCCTTCCCTGTCCCTAGAAACAAGGATTATCACAGTGAAAGAAACTGACACTCTTCCTACCTATAGTTTTCTGTCCCTAGAAAAAATGTTTTTTTAAAGACGGTTGATGATCAATGCTTTAGCACACTATAGCACAAGGAGAATTTCCCTCACTGTCCTTCCCTGTCCCTAGAAACAAGGATTATCACAGTGAAAGAAACTGACACTCTTCCTACCTATAGTTTTCTGTCCCTAGAAAAATGTTTTTTTAAAGACGGTTGATGATCAATGCTTTAGCACACTATAGCACAAGGAGAATTTCCCTCACTGTCCTTCCCTGTCCCTAGAAACAAGGATTATCACAGTGAAAGAAACTGACACTCTCCCTACCTATAGTTTTCTGTCCCTAGAAAAAATGTTTTTTTAAAGATGGTTGATGATCAATGCTTTAGCACACTATAGCACAAGGAGAATTTCCCTCACTGTCCTTCCCTGTCCCTAGAAACAAGGATTATCACAGTGAAAGAAACTGACACTCTCCCTACCTATAGTTTTCTGTCCCTAGAAAAAATGTTTTTTTAAAGATGGTTGATGATCAATGCTTTAGCACACTATAGCACAAGGAGAATTTCCCTCACTGTCCTTCCCTGTCCCTAGAAACAAGGATTATCACAGTGAAAGAAACTGACACTCTTCCTACCTATAGTTTTCTGTCCCTAGAAAAAATGTTTTTTTAAAGCTGATTGATGATCAATGCTTTAGCACACTATAGCACAAGTAGAATTTCCCTCACTGTCCTTCCCTGTCCCTAGAAACAAGGATTAGCACAGTGAAAGAAACTGACACTCTTCCTACCTATAGTTTTCTGTCCCTAGAAAAAATGTTTTTTTAAAGATGGTTGATGATCAATGCTTTAGCACACTATAGCACAAGGAGAATTTCCCTCACTGTCCTTCCCTGTCCCTAGAAACAAGGATTATCACAGTGAAAGAAACTGACACTCTTCCTACCTATAGTTTTCTGTCCCTAGAAAAAATGTTTTTTTAAAGATGGTTGATGATCAATGCTTTAGCACACTATAGCACAAGTAGAATTTCCCTCACTGTCCTTCCCTGTCCCTAGAAACAAGGATTATCACAGTGAAAGAAACTGACACTCTTCCTACCTATAGTTTTCTGTCCCTAGAAAAAATGTTTTTTTAAAGCTGATTGATGATCAATGCTTTAGCACACTATAGCACAAGTAGAATTTCCCTCACTGTCCTTCCCTGTCCCTAGAAACAAGGATTATCACAGTGAAAGAAACTGACACTCTTCCTACCTATAGTTTTCTGTCCCTAGAAAAAATGTTTTTTTAAAGATGGTTGATGATCAATGCTTTAGCACACTATAGCACAAGGAGAATTTCCCTCACTGTCCTTCCCTGTCCCTAGAAACAAGGATTATCACAGTGAAAGAAACTGACACTCTTCCTACCTATAGTTTTCTGTCCCTAGAAAAATTTTTTTTTAAAGATGGTTGATGATCAATGCTTTAGCACACTATAGCACAAGGAGAATTTCCCTCACTGTCCTTCCCTGTCCCTAGAAACAAGGATTATCACAGTGAAAGAAACTGACACTCTCCCTACCTATAGTTTTCTGTCCCTAGAAAAAATGTTTTTTTTAAAGATGGTTGATGATCAATGCTTTAGCACACTATAGCACAAGGAGAATTTCCCTCACTGTCCTTCCCTGTCCCTAGAAACAAGGATTAGCACAGTGAAAGAAACTGACACTCTTCCTACCTATAGTTTTCTGTCCCTAGAAAAAATGTTTTTTTAAAGCTGATTGATGATCAATGCTTTAGCACACTATAGCACAAGGAGAATTTCCCTCACTGTCCTTCCCTGTCCCTAGAAACAAGGATTATCACAGTGAAAAAAACTGACACTCTTCCTACCTATAGTTTTCTGTCCCTAGAAAAAATGTTTTTTTAAAGACGGTTGATGATCAATGCTTTAGCACACTATAGCACAAGGAGAATTTCCCTCACTGTCCTTCCCTGTCCCTAGAAACAAGGATTATCACAGTGAAAGAAACTGACACTCTCCCTACCTATAGTTTTCTGTCCCTAGAAAAAATGTTTTTTTAAAGATGGTTGATGATCAATGCTTTAGCACACTATAGCACAAGGAGAATTTCCCTCACTGTCCTTCCCTGTCCCTAGAAACAAGGATTATCACAGTGAAAGAAACTGACACTCTCCCTACCTATAGTTTTCTGTCCCTAGAAAAAATGTTTTTTTAAAGATGGTTGATGATCAATGCTTTAGCACACTATAGCACAAGGAGAATTTCCCTCACTGTCCTTCCCTGTCCCTAGAAACAAGGATTATCACAGTGAAAGAAACTGACACTCTTCCTACCTATAGTTTTCTGTCCCTAGAAAAAATGTTTTTTTAAAGATGGTTGATGATCAATGCTTTAGCACACTATAGCACAAGGAGAATTTCCCTCACTGTCCTTCCCTGTCCCTAGAAACAAGGATTAGCACAGTGAAAGAAACTGACACTCTTCCTACCTATAGTTTTCTGTCCCTAGAAAAAATGTTTTTTTAAAGATGGTTGATGATCAATGCTTTAGCACACTATAGCACAAGGAGAATTTCCCTCACTGTCCTTCCCTGTCCCTAGAAACAAGGATTATCACAGTGAAAGAAACTGACACTCTTCCTACCTATAGTTTTCTGTCCCTAGAAAAAATGTTTTTTTAAAGACGGTTGATGATCAATGCTTTAGCACACTATAGCACAAGGAGAATTTCCCTCACTGTCCTTCCCTGTCCCTAGAAACAAGGATTATCACAGTGAAAGAAACTGACACTCTCCCTACCTATAGTTTTCTGTCCCTAGAAAAAATGTTTTTTTTAAAGATGGTTGATGATCAATGCTTTAGCACACTATAGCACAAGGAGAATTTCCCTCACTGTCCTTCCCTGTCCCTAGAAACAAGGATTATCACAGTGAAAGAAACTGACACTCTTCCTACCTATAGTTTTCTGTCCCTAGAAAAAATGTTTTTTTAAAGACGGTTGATGATCAATGCTTTAGCACACTATAGCACAAGGAGAATTTCCCTCACTGTCCTTCCCTGTCCCTAGAAACAAGGATTATCACAGTGAAAGAAACTGACACTCTTCCTACCTATAGTTTTCTGTCCCTAGAAAAAATGTTTTTTTAAAGCTGATTGATGATCAATGCTTTAGCACACTATAGCACAAGTAGAATTTCCCTCACTGTCCTTCCCTGTCCCTAGAAACAAGGATTAGCACAGTGAAAGAAACTGACACTCTTCCTACCTATAGTTTTCTGTCCCTAGAAAAAATGTTTTTTTAAAGATGGTTGATGATCAATGCTTTAGCACACTATAGCACAAGGAGAATTTCCCTCACTGTCCTTCCCTGTCCCTAGAAACAAGGATTATCACAGTGAAAGAAACTGACACTCTTCCTACCTATAGTTTTCTGTCCCTAGAAAAAATGTTTTTTTAAAGATGGTTGATGATCAATGCTTTAGCACACTATAGCACAAGTAGAATTTCCCTCACTGTCCTTCCCTGTCCCTAGAAACAAGGATTATCACAGTGAAAGAAACTGACACTCTTCCTACCTATAGTTTTCTGTCCCTAGAAAAAATGTTTTTTTAAAGCTGATTGATGATCAATGCTTTAGCACACTATAGCACAAGTAGAATTTCCCTCACTGTCCTTCCCTGTCCCTAGAAACAAGGATTATCACAGTGAAAGAAACTGACACTCTTCCTACCTATAATTTTCTGTCCCTAGAAAAAATGTTTTTTTAAAGACGGTTGATGATCAATGCTTTAGCACACTATAGCACAAGGAGAATTTCCCTCACTGTCCTTCCCTGTCCCTAGAAACAAGGATTATCACAGTGAAAGAAACTGACACTCTTCCTACCTATAGTTTTCTGTCCCTAGAAAAAATGTTTTTTTAAAGACGGTTGATGATCAATGCTTTAGCACACTATAGCACAAGGAGAATTTCCCTCACTGTCCTTCCCTGTCCCTAGAAACAAAGATTATCACAGTAAAACACACTGACACTCTCCCTACCTATAGTTTTCTGTCCCTAGAAAAAATGTTTTTTTAAAGATGGTTGATGATCAATGCTTTAGCACACTATAGCACAAGGAGAATTTCCCTCACTGTCCTTCCCTGTCCCTAGAAACAAGGATTATCACAGTGAAAGAAACTGACACTCTCCCTACCTATAGTTTTCTGTCCCTAGAAAAAATGTTTTTTTAAAGATGGTTGATGATCAATGCTTTAGCACACTATAGCACAAGGAGAATTTCCCTCACTGTCCTTCCCTGTCCCTAGAAACAAGGATTATCACAGTGAAAGAAACTGACACTCTTCCTACCTATAGTTTTCTGTCCCTAGAAAAAATGTTTTTTTAAAGATGGTTGATGATCAATTCTTTAGCACACTATAGCACAAGGAGAATTTCCCTCACTGTCCTTCCCTGTCCCTAGAAACAAGGATTAGCACAGTGAAAGAAACTGACACTCTTCCTACCTATAGTTTTCTGTCCCTAGAAAAAATGTTTTTTTAAAGATGGTTGATGATCAATGCTTTAGCACACTATAGCACAAGGAGAATTTCCCTCACTGTCCTTCCCTGTCCCTAGAAACAAGGATTATCACAGTGAAAGAAACTGACACTCTTCCTACCTATAGTTTTCTGTCCCTAGAAAAAATGTTTTTTTAAAGCTGATTGATGATCAATGCTTTAGCACACTATAGCACAAGTAGAATTTCCCTCACTGTCCTTCCCTGTCCCTAGAAACAAGGATTAGCACAGTGAAAGAAACTGACACTCTTCCTACCTATAGTTTTCTGTCCCTAGAAAAAATGTTTTTTTAAAGATGGTTGATGATCAATGCTTTAGCACACTATAGCACAAGGAGAATTTCCCTCACTGTCCTTCCCTGTCCCTAGAAACAAGGATTATCACAGTGAAAGAAACTGACACTCTTCCTACCTATAGTTTTCTGTCCCTAGAAAAAATGTTTTTTTAAAGATGGTTGATGATCAATGCTTTAGCACACTATAGCACACGTAGAATTTCCCTCACTGTCCTTCCCTGTCCCTAGAAACAAGGATTATCACAGTGAAAGAAACTGACACTCTTCCTACCTATAGTTTTCTGTCCCTAGAAAAAATGTTTTTTTAAAGCTGATTGATGATCAATGCTTTAGCACACTATAGCACAAGTAGAATTTCCCTCACTGTCCTTCCCTGTCCCTAGAAACAAGGATTATCACAGTGAAAGAAACTGACACTCTTCCTACCTATAGTTTTCTGTCCCTAGAAAAAATGTTTTTTTAAAGATGGTTGATGATCAATGCTTTAGCACACTATAGCACAAGGAGAATTTCCCTCACTGTCCTTCCCTGTCCCTAGAAACAAGGATTATCACAGTGAAAGAAACTGACACTCTTCCTACCTATAGTTTTCTGTCCCTAGAAATTTTTTTTTTTAAAGATGGTTGATGATCAATGCTTTAGCACACTATAGCACAAGGAGAATTTCCCTCACTGTCCTTCCCTGTCCCTAGAAACAAGGATTATCACAGTGAAAGAAACTGACACTCTCCCTACCTATAGATTTCTGTCCCTAGAAAAAATGTTTTTTTTAAAGATGGTTGATGATCAATGCTTTAGCACACTATAGCACAAGGAGAATTTCCCTCACTGTCCTTCCCTATCCCTAGAAACAAGGATTATCACAGTGAAAGAAACTGACACTCTTCCTACCTATAGTTTTCTGTCCCTAGAAAAAATGTTTTTTTAAAGCTGATTGATGATCAATGCTTTAGCACACTATAGCACAAGGAGAATTTCCCTCACTGTCCTTCCCTGTCCCTAGAAACAAGGATTATCACAGTGAAAGAAACTGACACTCTTCCTACCTATAATTTTCTGTCCCTAGAAAAAATGTTTTTTTAAAGACGGTTGATGATCAATGCTTTAGCACACTATAGCACAAGGAGAATTTCCCTCACTGTCCTTCCCTGTCCCTAGAAACAAGGATTATCACAGTGAAAGAAACTGACACTCTTCCTACCTATAGTTTTCTGTCCCTAGAAAAAATGTTTTTTTAAAGACGGTTGATGATCAATGCTTTAGCACACTATAGCACAAGGAGAATTTCCCTCACTGTCCTTCCCTGTCCCTAGAAACAAAGATTATCACAGTAAAACACACTGACACTCTCCCTACCTATAGTTTTCTGTCCCTAGAAAAAATGTTTTTTTAAAGATGGTTGATGATCAATGCTTTAGCACACTATAGCACAAGGAGAATTTCCCTCACTGTCCTTCCCTGTCCCTAGAAACAAGGATTATCACAGTAAAAGAAACTGACACTCTCCCTACCTATAGTTTTCTGTCCCTAGAAAAAATGTTTTTTTAAAGATGGTTGATGATCAATGCTTTAGCACACTATAGCACAAGGAGAATTTCCCTCACTGTCCTTCCCTGTCCCTAGAAACAAGGATTATCACAGTGAAAGAAACTGACACTCTTCCTACCTATAGTTTTCTGTCCCTAGAAAAAATGTTTTTTTAAAGATGGTTGATGATCAATGCTTTAGCACACTATAGCACAAGGAGAATTTCCCTCACTGTCCTTCCCTGTCCCTAGAAACAAGGATTAGCACAGTGAAAGAAACTGACACTCTTCCTACCTATAGTTTTCTGTCCCTAGAAAAAATGTTTTTTTAAAGATGGTTGATGATCAATGCTTTAGCACACTATAGCACAAGGAGAATTTCACTCACTGTCCTTCCCTGTCCCTAGAAACAAGGATTATCACAGTGAAAGAAACTGACACTCTTCCTACCTATAGTTTTCTGTCCCTAGAAAAAATGTTTTTTTAAAGCTGATTGATGATCAATGCTTTAGCACACTATAGCACAAGTAGAATTTCCCTCACTGTCCTTCCCTGTCCCTAGAAACAAGGATTATCACAGTGAAAGAAACTGACACTCTTCCTACCTATAGTTTTCTGTCCCTAGAAAAAATGTTTTTTTAAAGCTGATTGATGATCAATGCTTTAGCACACTATAGCACAAGTAGAATTTCCCTCACTGTCCTTCCCTGTCCCTAGAAACAAGGATTATCACAGTGAAAGAAACTGACACTCTTCGTACCTATAGTTTTCTGTCCCTAGAAAAAATGTTTTTTTAAAGATGGTTGATGATCAATGCTTTAGCACACTATAGCACAAGGAGAATTTCCCTCACTGTCCTTCCCTGTCCCTAGAAACAAGGATTATCACAGTGAAAGAAACTGACACTCTTCCTACCTATAGTTTTCTGTCCCTAGAAAAAATGTTTTTTTAAAGATGGTTGATGATCAATGCTTTAGCACACTATAGCACAAGGAGAATTTCCCTCACTGTCCTTCCATGTCCATAGAAACAAGGATTATCACAGTGAAAGAAACTGACACTCTTCCTACCTATAGTTTTCTGTCCCTAGAAAAAATGTTTTTTTAAAGACGGTTGATGATCAATGCTTTAGCACACTATAGCACAAGGAGAATTTCCCTCACTGTCCTTCCCTGTCCCTAGAAACAAAGATTATCACAGTAAAACACACTGACACTCTCCCTACCTATAGTTTTCTGTCCCTAGAAAAAATGTTTTTTTAAAGATGGTTGATGATCAATACTTTAGCACACTATAGCACAAGGAGAATTTCCCTCACTGTCCTTCCCTGTCCCTAGAAACAAGGATTAGCACAGTGAAAGAAACTGACACTCTTCCTACCTATAGTTTTCTGTCCCTAGAAAAAATGTTTTTTTAAAGATGGTTGATGATCAATGCTTTAGCACACTATAGCACAAGGAGAATTTCCCTCACTGTCCTTCCCTGTCCCTAGAAACAAGGATTATCACAGTGAAAGAAACTGACACTCTTCCTACCTATAGTTTTCTGTCCCTAGAAAAAATGTTTTTTTAAAGCTGATTGATGATCAATGCTTTAGCACACTATAGCACAAGTAGAATTTCCCTCACTGTCCTTCCCTGTCCCTAGAAACAAGGATTATCACAGTGAAAGAAACTGACACTCTTCCTACCTATAGTTTTCTGTCCCTAGAAAAAATGTTTTTTTAAAGCTGATTGATGATCAATGCTTTAGCACACTATAGCACAAGTAGAATTTCCCTCACTGTCCTTCCCTGTCCCTAGAAACAAGGATTATCACAGTGAAAGAAACTGACACTCTTCGTACCTATAGTTTTCTGTCCCTAGAAAAAATGTTTTTTTAAAGATGGTTGATGATCAATGCTTTAGCACACTATAGCACAAGGAGAATTTCCCTCACTGTCCTTCCCTGTCCCTAGAAACAAGGATTATCACAGTGAAAGAAACTGACACTCTTCCTACCTATAGTTTTCTGTCCCTAGAAAAAATGTTTTTTTAAAGATGGTTGATGATCAATGCTTTAGCACACTATAGCACAAGGAGAATTTCCCTCACTGTCCTTCCCTGTCCCTAGAAACAAGGATTATCACAGTGAAAGAAACTGACACTCTCCCTACCTATAGTTTTCTGTCCCTAGAAAAAATGTTTTTTTTAAAGATGGTTGATGATCAATGCTTTAGCACACTATAGCACAAGAAGAATTTCCCTCACTGTCCTTCCCTGTCCCTAGAAACAAGGATTATCACAGTGAAAGAAACTGACACTCTTCCTACCTATAGTTTTCTGTCCCTAGAAAAAATGTTTTTTTAAAGATGGTTGATGATCAATGCTTTAGCACACTATAGCACAAGGAGAATTTCCCTCACTGTCCTTCCCTGTCCCTAGAAACAAGGATTATCACAGTGAAAGAAACTGACACTCTTCCTACCTATAGTTTTCTGTCCCTAGAAAAAATGTTTTTTTAAAGACGGTTGATGATCAATGCTTTAGCACACTATAGCACAAGGAGAATTTCCCTCACTGTCCTTCCCTGTCCCTAGAAACAAGGATTATCACAGTGAAAGAAACTGACACTCTTCCTACCTATAGTTTTCTGTCCCTAGAAAAAATGTTTTTTTAAAGACGGTTGATGATCAATGCTTTTGCACACTATAGCACAAGGAGAATTTCCCTCACTGTCCTTCCCTGTCCCTAGAAACAAGGATTATCACAGTAAAACACACTGACACTCTCCCTACCTATAGTTTTCTGTCCCTAGAAAAAATGTTTTTTTAAAGATGGTTGATGATCAATGCTTTAGCACACTATAGCACAAGGAGAATTTCCCTCACTGTCCTTCCCTGTCCCTAGAAACAAGGATTATCACAGTGAAAGAAACTGACACTCTCCCTACCTATAGTTTTCTGTCCCTAGAAAAAATGTTTTTTTAAAGATGGTTGATGATCAATGCTTTAGCACACTATAGCACAAGGAGAATTTCCCTCACTGTCCTTCCCTGTCCCTAGAAACAAGGATTATCACAGTGAAAGAAACTGACACTCTTCCTACCTATAGTTTTCTGTCCCTAGAAAAAATGTTTTTTTAAAGCTGATTGATGATCAATGCTTTAGCACACTATAGCACAAGTAGAATTTCCCTCACTGTCCTTCCCTGTCCCTAGAAACAAGGATTATCACAGTGAAAGAAACTGACACTCTTCGTACCTATAGTTTTCTGTCCCTAGAAAAAATGTTTTTTTAAAGATGGTTGATGATCAATGCTTTAGCACACTATAGCACAAGGAGAATTTCCCTCACTGTCCTTCCCTGTCCCTAGAAACAAGGATTATCACAGTGAAAGAAACTGACACTCTTCCTACCTATAGTTTTCTGTCCCTAGAAAAAATGTTTTTTTAAAGATGGTTGATGATCAATGCTTTAGCACACTATAGCACAAGGAGAATTTCCCTCACTGTCCTTCCCTGTCCCTAGAAACAAGGATTATCACAGTGAAAGAAACTGACACTCTCCCTACCTATAGTTTTCTGTCCCTAGAAAAAATGTTTTTTTTAAAGATGGTTGATGATCAATGCTTTAGCACACTATAGCACAAGGAGAATTTCCCTCACTGTCCTTCCCTGTCCCTAGAAACAATGATTATCACAGTGAAAGAAACTGACACTCTTCCTACCTATAGTTTTCTGTCCCTAGAAAAAATGTTTTTTTAAAGATGGTTGATGATCAATGCTTTAGCACACTATAGCACAAGGAGAATTTCCCTCACTGTCCTTCCCTGTCCCTAGAAACAAGGATTATCACAGTGAAAGAAACTGACACTCTTCCTACCTATAGTTTTCTGTCCCTAGAAAAAATGTTTTTTTAAAGACGGTTGATGATCAATGCTTTAGCACACTATAGCACAAGGAGAATTTCCCTCACTGTCCTTCCCTGTCCCTAGAAACAAGGATTATCACAGTGAAAGAAACTGACACTCTTCCTACCTATAGTTTTCTGTCCCTAGAAAAAATGTTTTTTTAAAGACGGTTGATGATCAATGCTTTAGCACACTATAGCACAAGGAGAATTTCCCTCACTGTCCTTCCCTATCCCTAGAAACAAGGATTATCACAGTAAAACACACTGACACTCTCCCTACCTATAGTTTTCTGTCCCTAGAAAAAATGTTTTTTTAAAGATGGTTGATGATCAATGCTTTAGCACACTATAGCACAAGGAGAATTTCCCTCACTGTCCTTCCCTGTCCCTAGAAACAAGGATTATCACAGTGAAAGAAACTGACACTCTCCCTACCTATAGTTTTCTGTCCCTAGAAAAAATGTTTTTTTTTAAAGATGGTTGATGATCAATGCTTTAGCACACTATAGCACAAGGAGAATTTCCCTCACTGTCCTTCCCTGTCCCTAGAAACAAGGATTATCACAGTGAAAGAAACTGAC
Source organism: Rana muscosa (assembly GCA_029206835.1). Lineage (NCBI taxonomy): Eukaryota > Metazoa > Chordata > Amphibia > Anura > Ranidae > Rana > Rana muscosa. The sequence goes on from JARGYO010005603.1 coordinate 20,424,345, forward strand.
ACTCTTCCTACCTATAGTTTTCTGTCCCTAGAAAAAATGTTTTTTTAAAGATGGTTGATGATCAATGCTTTAGCACACTATAGCACAAGGAGAATTTCCCTCACTGTCCTTCCCTGTCCCTAGAAACAAGGATTATCACAGTGAAAGAAACTGACACTCTTCCTACCTATAGTTTTCTGTCCCTAGAAAAAATGTTTTTTTAAAGACGGTTGATGATCAATGCTTTAGCACACTATAGCACAAGGAGAATTTCCCTCACTGTCCTTCCCTGTCCCTAGAAACGAGGATTATCACAGTGAAAGAAACTGACACTCTTCCTACCTATAGTTTTCTGTCCCTAGAAAAAATGTTTTTTTAAAGATGGTTGATGATCAATGCTTTAGCACACTATAGCACAAGGAGAATTTCCCTCACTGTCCTTCCCTGTCCCTAGAAACAAGGATTATCACAGTGAAAGAAACTGACACTCTTCCTACCTATAGTTTTCTGTCCCTAGAAAAAATGTTTTTTTAAAGACGGTTGATGATCAATGCTTTAGCACACTATAGCACAAGGAGAATTTCCCTCACTGTCCTTCCCTGTCCCTAGAAACAAGGATTATCACAGTAAAACACACTGACACTCTCCCTACCTATAGTTTTCTGTCCCTAGAAAAAATGTTTTTTTAAAGATGGTTGATGATCAATGCTTTAGCACACTATAGCACAAGGAGAATTTCCCTCACTGTCCTTCCCTGTCCCTAGAAACAAGGATTATCACAGTGAAAGAAACTGACACTCTCCCTACCTATAGTTTTCTGTCCCTAGAAAAAATGTTTTTTTAAAGATGGTTGATGATCAATGCTTTAGCACACTATAGCACAAGGAGAATTTCCCTCACTGTCCTTCCCTGTCCCTAGAAACAAGGATTATCACAGTGAAAGAAACTGACACTCTCCCTACCTATAGTTTTCTGTCCCTAGAAAAAATGTTTTTTTAAAGATGGTTGATGATCAATGCTTTAGCACACTATAGCACAAGGAGAATTTCCCTCACTGTCCTTCCCTGTCCCTAGAAACAAGGATTATCACAGTGAAAGAAACTGACACTCTTCCTACCTATAGTTTTCTGTCCCTAGAAAAAATGTTTTTTTAAAGATGGTTGATGATCAATGCTTTAGCACAGTATAGCACAAGGAGAATTTCCCTCACTGTCCTTCCCTGTCCCTAGAAACAAGGATTAGCACAGTAAAATACACTGACACTCTCCCTACCTATAGTTTTCTGTCCCTAGAAAAAATGTTTTTTTAAAGATGGTTGATGATCAATGCTTTAGCACACTATAGCACAAGGAGAATTTCCCTCACTGTCCTTCCCTGTCCCTAGAAACAAGGATTATCACAGTAAAACACACTGACACTCTCCCTACCTATAGTTTTCTGTCCCTAGAAAAAAAGATTTTTTAAAGATGGTTGATGATCAATGCTTTAGCACACTATAGCACAAGGAGAATTTCCCTCACTGTCCTTCCCTGTCCCTAGAAACAAGGATTCGCACAGTAAAACACACTGACACTCTCCCTACCTATCCTTCTCTTTCCCTAAACTAAAGGAATCCAGGTTAAGCAAGAAAAAAAAAATGTCACTGTCCCTGCCTATGCTTCTCTTTCCCTGCTCCGGAACACACTACACTAGGCCGCCGTGCTGGCGGCCTTTTATAGTGTGGGGCGTGTACTAAACACCCTCAGCAATAATTGGCCACAGGCATCCTGCCTGTGGCCAATCATTGCTCTCCTCGCTGCCGGCGCTGTGATTGGCCAAGCATGCGGGGTCACAGTGCATGCTTGGCCAATCACAGCGCCTGGATGACACTGCGATGGCGTAGTGCATTGTGGGCCGTTCGCGTCACTCGAATTAGGCGCGAACGGCCCAAATCGTTCGATCTTCGTTGAACGATCGAACAGCCGATGTTCGAGTCGAACGTATGTTCGACTCGAACACCGAGCTCATCCCTAAACAACTCTTTAGACAAGTATGGGTACTCCCATCCATACTCGGCAGCAACCTTCTGGCAAAATAGGCGTTGTAGTCTCGCCAGTGGAGGCATTGTGGCTTTGTCCCCTTCACCTGGCAAAACTATAGCATCCGGGTGCCTAGGTGCTTTGGTCACCTCAGTTCTGGGCATGGGCGCCCGCAGCAACAGTCTCTCATCCCCGGCATTAGGTGCAGGTGGCACCGGGAATGTGAAGGTAGGCTGGGAACGGGATCCCTCCTCAGGCGCTGGTGTCTCCAAGCCCCGAGGCGTACTATCCCCTGTAGACATGGGTATATCCCTATTTCTGCGGAATGAGGAGAGAGGCACTTTGTCCCAACTCTTTTGAGCAAATAGTTCATCTATGGCGACATCGTCTCCCAGATCGGAGAGCGACTCCAGGTCGGAGGTGTCACACTCCTCCGCGGGTATGTAGCCTGTAGTGGAAACTGAACTGCCACCTCCCGCGGACACACATGGCCGTGAATCCCCGACACCTCCGCCCATACACCAAGTCCCTCCGCCCGGCTTACCTCGGCCTTTCCTTGAAACGGGATGTCCGGGACTCCTCTCACCAGATCCACCCGGGCCGGGCGTAGGCGGGCAGGATGATCCACCGCAACCGCTGGACGGGGCTACCATGCCGGTTTTCCTCTTTGGCGGTGGACGCTGGGAGACAGTGGTGACCGAGTCAGCATCCTCGGATTTTTCCCGTACTTAGGTGATCGCGACCTCCCCCGCGGTCGCTGCAGTGCGCACAGGGATGGCTGTCAAAGCGGTGATTCCTCCTACTTGAGTGGTGCTGCCTGTAGTGCGGTTGAGGTGGATGGTTCTTGGCTTTTCGATAGCTGTGTCTACCTCAAATAAGAACTCCCCGCAGGCCTCGCATCGCCCGAATGGCTTCAGCTGACACACCAGTCCCGAACAGCCGGGACAAATCAAACCCAGGGACTCAACGTCCATGCACGCGTACAGGGCGAATCGTCCCCGGGGCTTTAGCCGGATCCCCGTATCGGTCACTGGAGCAGCAGTAGTCAAGGTCGTGGTAGAAGGGTGAAGTGGAATCCACAATGTATTTCCGAACATGGTGACTCGCTGCTGATCCATTGCGCACTCCAAGTTTGGCGCTAAAGTCCCCACGTGTAGTCCTTCACACGATTGGACTCCTCCCCTCTTGCACTCCAGTTCGCAGGCTTTCTCCTTCCCTGGGTCACGCCCACGAACTGAGCAGGGAGGGTGTGCCTCGTGGCGCAGTGCAATGGAAGCCCCCACATGTACTACTTCACACGGCTGGACTCCCCCCTCTTCTCGCTCCTCTGCGTAGTCCTTTCCCTTCTTAGGGTCATGCCCACGACTTCGAGCAGGGTTGCACTTTGGCCAATAATATGGCCGACCTACTCGGAACTCCTTCGGGCAGACACGTTCAAACTCCATCCAATTTAGCTCCATAGTAACACGAACACCATCCCGGACCCGGAGCCCCCACGTGTAGCGCCCTCCACTCTCTCTCTCTTGCTCCGGTTTCTTTCTCTCTGGCTTTTGTCTAGGGGTACCTTGGAGGAGAGAGTGCGGGGTCACCACGCCAAGCTTTCACTGCAGATGTTTGTGTGGTGTGAGCAAAGTTTCTTTACCTTTGGGTCGGTGTTCGGTGTTTGGAGCCTCCGCTTCTTCTGTGGAACAGTGTCTGCCAGTAAATGAGCCCCACACCAATAAAAGTCCAACACTCCTTTATTTTTCTATGTCAGGATGAAACACAATCAGTTGGACTCCCTCACTGAACAGACAGGGGGTGTGGATACGAGTAGGCCCAGGCACAATGAACTCTCCTATTCCTCTATCAGCGAATAGGCTTGGCGCATGGTCTCCGCCACCAACCGTGAATATTTTGGTCGCTGCCACCGACCGGGTGAACTGTAAACCTTCCTCCTGACTGAACTTGGCCCCTGTTCAGAAAGATACCCCCTCCGGGCGGTCTCCTGAGGCTCACCCGGCACTGGCAATCTGCTGCACCAGGTCTTCGGGTGAGTAGCTCCTCCGGTCCCTTACGCCTCTGGATTCGGGCACCCCACTCCCGGGGTCACCTAGGAAATCCTTCCCTCGCGGGACCCAGCGAAGGAAACTGGGCCCCAGGCCTCCAACCGAGTACCTCACCCCAGGCTGAAGGTGCCTGGGATGGAACACGAGCTCTGTGCGTCCAGGCCTAGGCCGCCTGGACACCAACCACAAACCACAGCCCTCAGGCTGAAGGTGCCTGGGACTCGACCCTGTGACAAAGATGGCCGGGCCCTTTATACCCTCTCCCAGAAAGCACGGCAGGTATCCCCGCCCCACCATACAACCGCTGAGAGAGGCCAAAAAGGGGTACGGCACTCAGCGATGGTTCAACCCCAGCCCACAGGAACAGCGCCACCTGCTGGGCCGCAGGGAACTATACATTACTGATGTCTCTGCCAGTTTTAAACATGATAGAAAAGTATATGTCCGCTACAATAGTAATATGTGTATGCCAGAAAGTTTAACATTCAGCAGCAAAAGATACTCCAAACACCAAACCCCCAGGCAGATCCCATGAAACAAATAAGAAGAGATTTCAGAGATTGCAGACGTAATACAAGAGATGATCAGAGTGTGTGCAGACATGATGCAGGAGATGGTCAGAGATTACAGATGTGGTATAAGAGATGGTCAGAGAGCGTGCGGACATGATACAAGAGATGGTCAGAGTGTGCGCAGACATGGTCAGAGACTGCAGACTTGACATAAGAGATGGTCAGAGACTGCAGACATGATACAGGAGATGGTCAGAAAGTGTGCGGACATGATCCAGGAGATGGTCAGAGAGTGTGTGGACATGATACAGGAGACGGTCAGAGAGTGTGCAGACATGATACAGGAGATGGTCAGGGAGTGTGTGGCATGCTACAGTAGATGATCAGAGAGTGTGCAGACATGCTACAGTAGATGGTCAGAAAGGGTGCGGACATGATACAGGAGATGGTCAGAGAGTGTGCGAACATGATACCGGAGACGGTCAGGGAGTGTGCGGCATGCTATAGTAGATGGTCTGGGAGTGTGTGGCATGCTACAGTAGATGGTCAAAGAGTGTGCGGACATACTACAGGAGATAGTCAGAGAATGTGCGGACATAATACAGGAGATGGTCAGAGAGTGTGTGGACATGCTACAGTAGATGATCAGAGAGTGTGCAGACATGATCCAGGAGATGGTCAGAGAGTGTGCGGACATGATACAGGAGACGGTCAGAGAGTGTGCAGACATGGTCAGAGACTGCAGACTTGACATAAGAGATGGTCAGAGACTGCAGACATGATACAGGAGATGGTAAGAAAGTGTGCGGACATGATCCAGGAGATGGTCAGAGAGTGTGCGGACATGATACAGGAGACGGTCAGAGAGTGTGCAGACATGATACAGGAGATGGTCAGGGAGTGTGTGGCATGCTACAGTAGATAATCAGAGAGTGTGCAGACATGATCCAGGAGATGGTCAGAGAGTGTGCGGACATGATACAGGAGACGGTCAGAGAGTGTGCAGACATGATACAGGAGATGGTCAGGGAGTGTGTGGCATGCTACAGTAGATGATCAGAGAGTGTGCAGACATGCTACAGTAGATGGTCAGAAAGGGTGCGGACATGATACAGGAGATGGTCAGAGAGTGTGCGAACATGATACCGGAGACGGTCAGGGAGTGTGCGGCATGCTATAGTAGATGGTCTGGGAGTGTGTGGCATGCTACAGTAGATGGTCAAAGAGTGTGCGGACATACTACAGGAGATAGTCAGAGAATGTGCGGACATAATACAGGAGATGGTCAGAGAGTGTGCGGACATGCTACAGTAGATGATCAGAGAGTGTGCAGACATGATACAAGAGATAGTCAGAGAGTGTGTGGACATGATATAGGAGATGGTCGGAGAGTGTGTGGACATGCTACACTAGATGGTCAGAGAGTGTGTGCACATGCTACAGTAGATGGTCAGAGAGTGTGCGGACATACTACAGTAGATGGTCAGAGAGTGTGCAGACATGATACAAGAGACGGTCAGAGAGTGTGCGGACATGATACAGGAAATAGTAAGAGAGTGTGTGGACATAATACAGAAGACGGTCAGAAAATTTGCAGACATGATACAGGATACGGTCGGTGAGCGTGTGGACATGCTACAGGAGATGATCAGAGAGTGTGCAGACATAATAAAGAAGACGGTCAGAGCGTGTGCGGACATGATACAGAAGACAGTCTTTAGATAAAATAATTGTCAAAAATCGAATAAAAGCCACAAGGAAAGTATTGACATGACAAACAAAGACAACATAGTGGTCCTAAGACAAATTAAGTTATAGAAATGTGTGTATTGGTATTAAACCCAAAAACAAACATTTTTAATATTGCCGATACCAGTTCTTAGATGTAGTGATTGCATTAGTTTCCCTTTTTTTTTGTCTATTTTGCTTTATTTTTACCTGGTGATTAGTGATGAGCCGAACACCCCCGGGTTCGGTTCGCACCAGAACCCGCGAACGGACCGAAAGTTCGCAGCGAACATTAGCACCCTATTAAATACAATGGATGCGAACGTTCGGATTCTAAAGTGCTAATTATAACGACTATTATCCATGTTATTGTCCGAAACAGAGTTTGGGAACCCGGCTTCTGCACCAGGGGACATGTATCAATGCAAAAAGAAGTTTTAAAAACGGACGTTTTCCGGGAGCAGTAATTTTAATGATGCATAAAGTGAAAAAAAAAAGTCAAATATTCCTTTAAATATTGTACCTGGGGGGTGTCTAAAGTATGCCTGTGAAGTGCCACGTGTTTCCCGTGTTTAGAACTGTCCCTGCACAAAATAACATTTCTAAAGGAAAAAAAGCCATTTAAAACTGCTTGCGGCTTTAATGCAATGTCTGGTCCCGGTAATATGGATGAAAATCTTTAGGAAAAATGGCATAGCTACCCCATCAACCCCCCCCCCTACCCCAGCCCATTACCAGCCCCTTTGGGTCTTGTATGGATATTAAGGGGAACCCCGCACACAAAATAAAAAAGGACCTATATACTCTGAACAGCCGTATACAGGCGGTGCATACAAGACAGGGACTGTAGGTTTGTTCTTATGTAGAATCTGTTTATAATTTTGAACAGCTGCATTGTTTAAGTGGAGCTCCATGGCAAATTCCTTTTTTGTTAGCTTTTTGTAAAACATAGGGAACGGTTATCACCCCTGTCACATTTTTTTTTGCTGTCTGTGCCCCTGTTCAGAACATTTCACCTCACTTTGCGTCCCAATGACAACTGTTTTTGAAATGTGGTGTTTTTATTGAAACAAGGATTGGTGATAAAGCATCAGTAGAGAGGAGACACCTTTCTCCCATATTAATTCTTACAGGAGAGAATTTTCCTTCCAAGGGGTAGATTTCCTCTCACTTCCTGTTGTCTTCTTCCGTTTGCAAGTAGTAGTAGTTTGTAAGTTGGATGTTTGAAAGTAGGGACCTTCCGTATATACTCTGCAGAAATTGGCCCCTTAGGTGTTGGTGTTGGCACAACACTGAAAGCACTCACAGTTATTCTTGGTGGGTGCTGGAACGCCCTTCTGTCAAGTATAATATCAGGAATTGTAATAACATATAATTGTTGATCAGTGGTAGTAAAAATTGGGCCTTTGATGGTGGTGCTGGTGCCCCAACACTGTAAGGCCTGACAGTTACTCTTGGTGGGCGCAGCAATGGTCCCTGCTGTGAATTATTAGATCAATAATTATAATTGCATGCCCCTGTTGAACAGGGGCTGAAAAATTGGGCCTTTGGTGGTGGTGGTGGTGGTGATGGTGGTGCTGGTGCCACAACACTGTAAGGCCTGACAGTTACTCTTGGTGGGCGCAGCAATGCTCCCTGCTGTGAATTATTAGATCAATAATTATAATTGCATGCCCCTGTTGAACAGGGGCTGAAAAATTGGGCCTTTGGTGGTGGTGGTGGTGGTGATGGTGGTGCTGGTGCCACAACACTGTAAGGCCTGACAGTTACTCTTGGTGGGCGCAGCAATGGGCCCTGCTGTGAATTATTAGATCAATAATTATAATTGCATGCCCCTGTTGAACAGGGGCTTAAAAATTGGGCCTTTGGTGGTGGTGGTGGTGGTGATGGTGGTGCTGGTGCCACAACACTGTAAGGCCTGACAGTTACTCTTGGTGGGCGCAGCAATGGGCCCTGCTGTGAATTATTAGATCAATAATTATAATTGCATGCCCCTGTTGAACAGGGGCTGAAAAATTGGGCCTTAGGCACTGGTGGCACAACACTGCAACCCCTCACAGATACTGTACTTGGAGCACAGCAATGAGGCCTGTTGCAAAGTATTGCATCAAAAATTTTAATTACACGCCCCTGTTAAACAGGGGCTGAAAAATTGGGCCTTAGCCACTGGTGGCGTCACCCATAAACCAAAATGATCTTCCAAGCTATCATCGTTAATCGTATCATTGAGGAGGAGGAGGAGGATAGCCAGTCAACATAACAGCACAGGCACTCAGCATCAGCATCAGTCTTGAAGGGATGTGACATTTTAAAATCAATTAGTCTGTTATATCAGCATCTGGTGTGTGGTAGCTGGTGGTGATCCAAGACTGGTTCATCTTGATGAAAGTCAGTCGATCAACCGAGTCGGTGGACAGGCGCACCCTGTGATCTGTGACAAATCCTCCAGCAGCACTGAATGTGCGTTCTGAAAGAACGCTGGATGCAGGACAGGCCAGTAGCTCAATTGCATACTGTGCAAGCTCTGGCCAGTGATCCATCCTCAAGACCCAGTAAGCCAGAGGATTTTCGGTGGGGAAGGTGTCCAAGTCTGACCTTGCCCCTAGGTATTCCTGGACCATGTATATCAGACGCTGGCGATGGTTGCTGGAACCGATCATACTTTGGGGCTGCGGACTAAAGAACTGTCTGAACGCATCGGTCAGACGGCTACCTTCCCCACCGCTCCTTCTTTGACTACCCGAAGCCTCAGCAACTCGTTGTCCAGGACCAGGAGTTTGTAACCTCACAGTCTCTGGGAACGCGTTGCACAGAACTTTCTGCAAGGCCTCCCGGAGTTGTCTCATCCTCTGCTCCCTCTGCGACGGTACGATAAGGTCCGCAACCTTACCCTTGTACCGTGGATCAAGGAGAGTGGCCAGCCAGTAATGGTCCCTCTCCTTGATCCGAAGAATACGAGGATCCTTCCGCAGACTTTGCAGGATCAGGGAGGCCATGCAGCGTAGGTTAGCTGAGGCATTCAGTCCGGAGTCCTCTGGGTCACTAAGGACGACATGATCCGCAGCCACCTCCTCCCAGCCACGTACAAGTCCACTGGTTTCTTGGGACTGTAAATCATCCCTAAAAGACTGCTGCTGATGATGCTGAGTGCCAGCCTCCACCTCCATTCTGACACAATCCTCCTCCTCCTCCTCCTCCTCTTCCTGTGCGATGGGTGGGACAGAAGGAACACTGTCTGGGTAAAGGGGGCCTTGAGAGGCAAGGAAGTCCTCCTCTTCCTGCCTCTGTTCTGCCTCAAGTGCCCTGTCCATTATTCCACGCAGCGTGTGCTCCAACAGGTGGACAAGAGGTACAGTGTCACTGATGCATGCACTGTCACTGCTCACCATCCTCGTGGCCTCCTCAAATGGTGCCAGGACAGTGCATGCATCCCTGATCATGCCCCACTGGCGTGGTGAAAAAAACCCGAGCTCCCCTGACCCTGTCCTGGTGCCGTAGTCGCACAGGTACTCATTGATGGCCCTCTGCTGCGTGTGCAGCCGCTGCAGCATGGCCAACGTTGAGTTCCACCTGGTGGGCATGTCACATATAAGGCGGTTCTTGGGCAGGTTCAACTCCTTTTGAAGCTCAGCCAGGCGAGCACTGGCATTATAAGATCTGCGGAAATGCACACAGACTTTCCTGGCCTGCCTCAGGACATCCTGTAAGCCCGGGTACCTACCCAAGAACCGCTGCACCACCAGGTTAAGGACGTGAGCCATACAGGGCACATGGGTCAGTTGTCCCTGTCGGAGGGCGGAGAGGAGGTTGGTGCCATTGTCGCAAACCACCATTCCTGGCTTAAGCTGGCGTGGCGTCAACCACCTCTCGGCCTGCCCCTGCAGAGCAGACAGGACCTCTGCCCCAGTGTGGCTCCTGTCCCCCAAACACACCAGCGCAAGCACGGCATGGCATCTTTTTGCCTGCGTACTTGCGTAGCCCCTTGAACGCCTACGGAGCACCGCTGGTTCCGAGGACAAACCACAGGAAGAGGCCATGGAGGAAGAAGAAGAGGAGGGGGTGGAGGAGAGAGGTGTGTCACAACCAGTAGTAGCATTTTGGAGGCGTGGCGGTGGAACAACCTCCAACACTACTGCACCTTGTCCTGCATCCTTCCCAGCTGCCAAAAGAGTGACCCAATGGGCCGTGAAAGAAAGGTAACGTCCCTGTCCATGCCTGCTGGACCATGAGTCAGCGGTAATATGCACCTTACCGCTGACCGCCCTGTCCAGCGAGGCCAAGACATTGCCTTCCACATGCCTGTAGAGAGCCGGAATCGCCTTCCGTGCGAAAAAGTGGTGTTTGGGAACCTGCCACTGAGGAACCGCACATTGCACAAACTCACGGAAGGGGGCTGAGTCTACCAACTGAAAAGGCAGCAGTTGAAGCGCTAGCAATTTAGCCAAGCTAGCATTCAACCGCTGGGCATGTGGATGGCTGGGAGTGAACTTCTTTCGACGGTCCAGCAGCTGGGGCAGGGAAATTTGCCTGCTAGAATCGGACGTCGGTGTACTGCTAGCAGAGTGCCCGCAAGTACTTGGCTGTGACACACCTAATTCTACACCTTCATTCCTCTCAGAGCAGGTTTCAGAGAGGACTGAAGGTATACTGGGGTTGGAGATCCCAGCTGATGCGGTGCAAGAAGAGGTCAGCTTTGTTCTTTGGTGTGGGTCTTTAAGGTAGGCTTGCCAACGAGCTGCATGGCAGGTCAACATATGTCTGATCAAGCATGTGGTGCCCAAGCGGCTGATGTTTTGGCCACGCGATATACGCTTGAGACATATGTTGCAAACAGCAGCTGTGCGATCTGATGCACTCGCCTCAAAAAAGGCCCACACCAAAGAACTTTTTGAATGACGGGCAGAGGCAGCGCCCTGCACAGGCGGAGCTCTGCGGTGTGATTCCGTCGGTGTGCTGCCCATACGCTGGCCACTCAAGGGCATCCTGCCTCGTTGGAGATGTGCCTCCTCCTCATGCTCCTCCTCCTCCTCCTCTCTCCTATTAGGCACCCACGTGGAGTCAGTGACCTCATCATCCCCTCCCTCCTCATCACTGGAGCCAATCTGGCAGTATGCTGCAGCTGCTGGAGCATGACTGCCAGATTGGTGTCCTTCTTGAACATCCCCTCTCTCTGCTCTCACGCTGCTGCCTTCCTCTAGCTGGGTATCATCATCAGATCCTTCCAAATGCTGGGCATCCTCCTGGAGCATGTACCCAACACTGTGCTCAAACAGTTCGGGGGACTCCTCAGGAGGAGGGCATGGTGGGTCTAGGGAAGGATTGACTAATGAAGATAATGATACCAGAGAAGAGGACGCTTTGGCAGCTGCTTTGCCAGTACCCTGAGCCTGGGTGAGAGAGGATGAGGAGGATGAGGTGGGCTTGGTCATCCACTCTACCAAGTCTTCGGCATGATGTGGCTCAACATGTCCAGCTGCCGAAAACAAGGACAAGCGTGTCCCATGGCCATGTGCTGATGACAATGCACCGCGTACACGACCAGCACTGTTGCCCCCAGACACAGAGTCTGCTTGCCCTCTTTTTTTGCCTCCTGACTGTCTGCCTCTCCTTGGTTGCCTTCCAGACATTTTAATGGATGGCCTGCAGGGAGATGGGAAAAACAGCAATAAGGGCTACCTTCAGGTGTATATTGTGTAGGAGGCTTAGCAACAATGACACTGACACTGTCCCCTGCCTATCCTTCTCTGTCCCTAAACACAAGGATTGAAAATATGGTTCAGCAAAATAGTTTTAGAACAGAATAGCACACTGACACTTTCCCTCACTGTCCTACTCTGTCCCTCCCTACAAACAAGATTTAGCACAGAATAGCACACTGATAATTTCTACGAGTGTCCTTCTCTGTCCCTAAACTCAAGGATTGAATATATGGAACAGCAAAATTGGTTTAGAACAGAATAGCACACTGTCAGTTTCACTCACTGTACCTCTCTGTCCCTCAACTCAAGGATTGAAAATATGGAACAGCAAAATTGGTTTAGAACAGAATAGCACACTGTCAGTTTCACTCACTGTACCTCTCTGTCCCTCAACTCAAGGATTGAAAATATGGAACAGCAAAATTGGTTTAGAACAGAATAGCACACTGTCAGTTTCACTCACTGTACCTCTCTGTCCCTCAACTCAAGGATTGAAAATATGGAACAGCAAAATTGGTTTAGAACAGAATAGCACACTGTCAGTTTCACTCACTGTACCTCTCTGTCCCTCAACTCAAGGATTGAAAATATGGAACAGCAAAATTGGTTTAGAACAGAATAGCACACTGTCAGTTTCACTCACTGTACCTCTCTGTCCCTCAACTCAAGGAATGAAAATATGGAACAGCAAAATTGGTTTAGAACAGAATAGCACACTGTCAGTTTCACTCACTGTACCTCTCTGTCCCTCAACTCAAGGATTGAAAATATGGAACAGCAAAATTGGTTTAAAACAGAATAGCACACTGTCAGTTTCACTCACTGTACCTCTCTGTCCCTCAACTCAAGGAATGAAAATATGGAACAGCAAAATTGGTTTAGAACAGAATAGCACACTGTCAGTTTCACTCACTGTACCTCTCTGTCCCTCAACTCAAGGATTGAAAATATGGAACAGCAAAATTGGTTTAGAACAGAATAGCACACTGTCAGTTTCACTCACTGTACCTCTCTGTCCCTCAACTCAAGGATTGAAAATATGGAACAGCAAAATTGGTTTAGAACAGAATAGCACACTGTCAGTTTCACTCACTGTACCTCTCTGTCCCTCAACTCAAGGATTGAAAATATGGTTCAGCAAAATAGTTTTAGAACAGAATAGCACACTGACACTTTCCCTCACTGTCCTACTCTGTCCCTCCCTACAAACAAGATTTAGCACAGAATAGCACACTGATAATTTCTACGAGTGTCCTTCTCTGTCCCTAAACTCAAGGATTGAAAATATGGAACAGCAAAATTGGTTTAGAACAGAATAGCACACTGACACTTTCCCTCACTGTACCTCTCTGTCCCTACAAACAAGATTTAGCACAAAATAGCACACTGACACTTTCCCTCACTGTACCTCTCTGTCCCTAAACTCAAGGATTGAAAATATGGTTCAGCAAGATTGGTTTAGAACAGAATAGCACACTGACACTTTCCCTCACTGTACCTCTCTGTCCCTAAACTCAAGGATTGAAAATATGGTTCAGCAAGATTGGTTTAGAACAGAATAGCACACTGACACTTTCCCTCACTGTACCTCTCTGTCCCTACAAACAAGGTTTAGCACAGAATAACACACTGACACTCTCCCTACCTATCCTTATCTGTCCCTAAACACAAGGAATCCAGGATTATGTAAAGGAAAAATAATGACACTGTCCCTGCCTATGCTTTTCTTTCCCTACTCCGGAACACACTACACAAGGCCGCCGCGCTGGCGGCCTTTTATAGTGTGGGGCGTGTACTAAACCCCCTCAGCAATAATTGGCCACAGGCATCCTGCCTGTGGCCAATCATTGCTCTCCTCGCTGCCGGCGCTGTGATTGGCCAAGCATGCGGGGTCACAGTGCATGCTTGGCCAATCACAGCGCCTGGATGACACTGCGATGGCGTAGTGCATTGTGGGCCGTTCGCGTCACTCGAATTTGGCGCGAACGGCCCAAATCGTTCGATCTTCGTCGAACGATCGAACAGCCGATGTTCGAGTCGAACGTATATTCGACTCGAACACGAAGCTCATCCCTACTGGTGATTCAACTTCTTTTACCACACCAAGCTGTCCAGTAAAAGTGGCAGTTAAAAGGTTGCGACAAACCATCTACCACAGACAGTGGTGCTTACAATGGTCAACTTGTATTAATTTATGTAAAACCTTTATCCCAATAGGAAAAAATAATAAATTGTTGCAGTAATTACTTAAAAGTGTTAGCTGGAATTTTACTTAAATTTGTTAGTCAAGTCCATCTAAATCTACTAGTGAGTCTAAAGCCTCGTACACATGATTCGATTGTTGGCAGGGGATTGTCTGTTGACAGACTGTTGTCCTAAAATCTGACCGTTAGTACACTCCTTCTGACAATTGTTGTCCAACTTTCGGCCAACAAATGTTGGATGGCAGGCTAGTAAATTTTTGGCGGACAACGGTCTGTTGTCTGTTTTATGTATCGTCAGTACACAAGTCCATCACACAAAAGTCGAAAGTACAAACACGCATGCTCGGAATCAATGCTCACCAAACACAAAATTAGCAGAAGGGGCCCAAAGGGTGGCGCTCAAGAGCTACAAGTCCTCGTAGTACGTCACTACAGTCGTGTTTGTTGGCCGACAATTGTGTACTGTCAAGCCGTGTACACACGATCGGTTTTACCGATGAAAACAGTCTGATGGACTGTTTTCATTGGACGAACCGATCGTGTATGGGCCCCATCAGTCTTTTTTCCATCGGTGAGAAAAAATAGAACATGTTTTAAATTTATCCGATGGGAAAAAAAACGATAGCAAAATCCGATCGTCTGTGTGGAAATCCATCGGATAAAAAACCCACGCATGCTCAGAATCAAGTCGACGCATGCTCAGAAGCATTGAACTTAATTTTTCTCGGCTCATCGGAGTGTTTTACGTCACTGCGTTTGAAACGGTCGGTTTATAGACTGATGGTGTGTGGGCAAGACTGATGGAAGACAGTTTCATCGGATTTCCGATGGAAAAAAACATCGGATTAGAATCCATAGGATATCCGATCGTGTGTACAGGGCTTCAGTATGCAAGATAAGATCCAGGCACACGCCCTTTGAACAAAAATCAGTCGCTCGGTTGGCCAACAATCGTACCGTGTGTAGGAGGCTAAACACTACCTCCCCCACACATTGACAATGCTGCAGTCAAAAGGAGTCTCTGTTGCTCTTCTAGTGGAATGGAAACAAACTAATGCCGCGTACACACGATCGGAAATTCCGACAAGAAAAGTTTGATGTGAGCTTTTTTTCAGAAATTCCAACCGTGTGCAGGCTCCATCGGACATTTTCTGTCGGAAATTCCGACAACAAAAATTTGAGAGCTGGTTCTCAAATTTTCCCACCAGAAAAGTTCTGTATGCAATTCCGACGCACAAAAAAAACACGCATGCTCAGAATCAAGCAGAAGAGACAAACTTCCTATTGAACTTCATTGATCTCGGCTCGTCGTACGTCTTGTACGTCACCGCGTTCTTGACGGTCGGAATTTCCGACAACATTTGTGTGACCGTGAGCTAGCATTCCGTCGGAAAAAAATTCACGGTTTTCTTGTCGGAATTTCCAATCGTGTGTACGCGGCATAAGACAGGAAGTGTGTTGGAGGTTGGATCGCTAGGTGAACATAAAGGGTAAAAAGACTAAAAAAGAAATGCAGCCACCACATTTAAGGTTTGGTAAGCTGCAATATATTCCATTTTTGTTTTGGAGTTTAATACTGCTTTAAGGCTGACTGCCTGTATATCCCTGAATCAATATGAATGTTAGAACATGTGTTGTGTATATACGTACATGGGATACGTGTGTGTGTTCATGCCTTTACTGGTTTACGAGGAATGAATAAAAAGAGAAGAGGGAATACAGGAATCACAGAAGGAAAGAGAATAAGTAGAAAACACTGAAGGATATGTGAGATCTGGAGATACAGAGAACTGGGGGTGAGAAGGTTGTTAGGGATGCTGGATTCACAGAGCTGAAGGGCAGCCTTGATTCCTTGCATCAGATAAAGGAGATTAGAAAAGAGGAATGAGTGAGGTGGAGAGAGACTGCGGCGCGGTGGAAGAGAGCGCATTAGACTAGCTAGAGAGTGGAAACATGGGAACAGCCAAGCTCAGAGAAAGGAAATATAAGGGTTATGAACAGGGAGAGAATGTACACATGCTGAGCGAATTAACATACAAATCGCTTTTCCCTTGTGCTTCATCATCATTATATTAGTAACTGACACCATGACAATCACACAGTGCAGAAATACAATAGCCAGAATCTGGCCCACTCTTCCACCCCAGGATCCAGTACAAAGCACAATTACAGAGCGGTAACAGCAGATACACACTAATTCACCGCGACACATACAATACATATATCAAAAGCACAATGTACACCACAAGCCACAATATACAGTAGGTTGTATTCTACTGGGAATAGAGAATATATATACACAGTGGGTACGGAAAGTATTCAGACCCCCTTACATTTTTCACTCTTTGTTATATTGCTGTCATTTGCTAAAATCATTTAAGTTCATTTTTTTTCCTCATTAATGTACACACAGCACCCCATATTGACAGAAAAACACAGAATTGTTGACATTTTTGCAGATTTATCAAAAAAGAAAAAAACTGACATATCACATGGTCCTTTGCTCAGTATTTAGTAGAAGCACCCTTTTGATCTAATACAGCCATGAGTCTTTTTGGGAAAGATGCAACAAGTTTTTCACACCTGGATTTGGGGATCCTCTGCCGTTCCTCCTTGCAGATCCTCTCCAGTTCTGTCAGGTTGGATGGTAAACGTTGGTGGACGGCCATATTTAGGTCTCTCCAGAGATGCTCAATTGGGTTTAAGTCAGGGCTCTGGCTGGGCCATTCAAGAACAGTCACGGAGTTGCTGTGAAGCCACTCCTTCGTTATTTTAGCTGTGTGCTTCGGGTCATTGTCTTGTTGGAAGGTAAACCTTCGACCCAGTCTGAGGTCCTGAGCACTCTGGAGAAGGTTTTCGTCCAGGATATCCCTGTACTTGGCCGCATTCATCTTTCCCTCAATTGCAACCAGTCGTCCTATCCCTGCAGCTGAAAAACACCCCCACAGCATGATGCTGCCACCACCATGCTTCACTGTTGGGACTGTATTGGACAGGTGATGAGCAGTGCCTCGTTTTCTCCACACATACCGCTTAGAATTAAGGCCAAAAAGTTCTATCTGGGTCTCATCAGACCAGAGACTCTTATTTCTCACCATCTTGGAGTCCTTCAGGTGTTTTTTAGCAAACTCCATGCGGGCTTTCATGTGTCTTGCACTGAGGAGAGGCTTCTGTCGGGCCACTCTGCCATAAAGCCCTGACTGGTGGAGGGCTGCAGTGATGGTTGACTTTCTACAACTTTCTCTCAGCCACAGTGATCTTTGGGTTCTTCATTACCTCTCTCACCAAGGCTCTTCTCCCCTGATAGCTCAGTTTGGCCGGACGGCCAGCTCCAGGAAGGGTTCTGGTCGTCGTCCCAAACGTCTTCCATTTAAGGATTATGGAGGCCACTGTGCTCTTAGGAACCTTAAGTGCAGCAGAATTTTTTTGTAACCTTGGCCAGATCTGTGCCTTGCCACAAGTCTGTCTCTGAGCTCTTCAGGCAGTTCCTTTGACCTCATGATTCTCATTTGCTCTGACATGCGCTGTAAGGTCTTATATAGACAGGTGTGTGGCTTTCCTAATCAAGTCCAATCAGTATAATCAAACACAGCTGGACTCAAATGAAGGCGTAGAACCATCTCAAGGATGATCAGAAGAAATGGACAGCACCTGAGTTACATATGCGTGTCACAGCAAAGAGTCTGAATACTTAGGACCATGTGATATTTCAGTTTTTCTTTTTTAATAAATCTGCAAAAATATCAACAATTCTGTGTTTTTCTGTCAATATGGGGTGCTGTGTGTACATTAATAAGGAAAAAAATTAACTTAAATGATTTCAGCAAATGGCTGCAATATAACAAAGAGTGAAAAATTTAAGGGGGTCTGAATACTTTACGTACCCACTGTATATATATATATATATATATTTATACAGTATGTATATACCTGTATTTATATATAGTTGTTATATATTCTGTATGGTGGCTGCACTTCATTCTCTTACCCTTTGTGTCAAAATATAAAAACACATTGTACAAAATGAACCGACTCTATCTAAAAAGAGTGATTAGTATGTAGAACATGCTGAAAGAAGAACAGAGGTGATTCCTGGGTTATCGTTTTCTTGAAGGGCTAGCAAAATGTTTTATAATTCCAGGGTCCTTCCATTCCAACTTTAGATCTGATTTTTACTTATTTTATGACTCTTGTCCCAGATGTGTCAAGCTGTATGATCATCCTTAGCTAGAATTACTAGCCTCAGCCCTAAAAATATCAGTCAAGCACCCTAAACTAAATGTGCACTGTCTGTTCTCTTTAGATGTACAGTATTGCAGTGGATAATCTTCAATATGGACAAACTATTTAGTGGTTTATGGCCCGTACACACAATCCGAATATCGTACGACAGATCGTACGACTTTTTTCGCTTAATAGTCGCAAGTAGAAATTGAATAGGATAATAAAGTCACGAAAATTCTCGTACAATAGAAAAAAAAATCGGAAGTGATGTCGTGTGTTGTAATGTATTTGTATTGTATTTTCGGACGACAACTATACTGACTAAACGAAAATCGCACGATCTGGTATAGTATGAGGAAAATTTTCGTGCTTGTCCAGTCGAATAATATCGGATGAATTGTCGTGATCGGCTCTCGAAAGTAGTGTACACACGATCCGAAAATCGTACTATTCTTCCAAGGACGACCGTTTTCATCTGATATTCGAATCGTGTGTACGGGCCATTAGCTTGATATTTTAATATCTCTTACAGCCTGAATTACATTATTTGAACAATAACACATCACCTGTAATACATATTCATGTGCAGAAGTGCACAAAAGAATCTATCAGTTACTTCCCCCACTGTCTAAGACCCCATACACACTATTAGATTTTCTGCAGATTTTACAAAATAGGGGATAGTTTTATGGCATTTTTATAAATTTTTAATTTTTTTTTACTAGTAATGGTAGCGATCAGTGATTTTTTTCATGACTGCGACATTATGGCGGACACATCGGACATTTTTGACACATTTTTGGGACCATTGTAATTTTCACAGCGATCAGTGCTATAAAAATGCACTGATTACTGTGAAAATGACACTGGCAGTGAAGGGGTTAACCACTAGGTGGCGCTGTAGGGGTTAAGTGTTCCCTGCATAGTGTTTCTTTCTGTAGGGGGGATGGGCTCTGTGTCACATGACACTGATCTCTGCTCCGAGTACACGGAGCCGAGATCAGTGTCATTGTCACTAGTGTCCCCGCTCACAAGCATCTCCCCGCTCTATACCTCCGTGAGACGATCGTGGGGATCCCCGCGCGATCGAGTCTGCGGGACCCGCGGTCTGACTCACGGGCATGACGGCAGGGTCGCGCGCGCGACCACACATCAGGCATTTAAAGGGGTCGTACAGGTACGTTGATATGCCTGTCCGTGCCATTCTGACGACGTATATGTGCGGGAGGTGGTCCTTAAGCGGTTAAAGCATGCTATCCCACATTTGTCCGCGGAAAATCCGACAACAATTGTCTGATGGAGCATACAAACGGTCAGATTTTCCAACAACAGCCTGTCATCACACAATTCCCGTCGGATAATCCGATCGTCTGTTTGAGGCTTTAGAGTGGTCATAGACATGCAAGCATACCTCCCAACTTTTGAACTTGGCAAAGAGGGAAAATGTTTAAAGGGGCAGAATGTGATGTATGTCATGAGAAGTGGAGGTTGCCAGAAAAAAATAGCATGGCAATATGAGTATGGTTAGGCACTAGAAGATTTATCATAAGGACAGAAACACATCCAAGAAGGTATTGTTCATTAATACATTTTTTTTATGTATTTGATTAGCTAGTGCAGAGGTATGTAAGGCACCGGTCAATGCACAGGGTAAAACTGATAAATGAGCCTTTCCTGCTAGTAGTAACCCTTCAAATGCCCCCAAACCCATGTTCCCCAGTGTTGATCTGACACTACAGTCCTAAATCCCCACCCAGTACAGAAGTCCCAAAAAGTTGCAACCCCCCAACCCCTCAACACAGACCACCCTCTCAGCCCCTTCTCATTACAGACCACCCCCATAGCACAGATCCCCCTTCCTATCCCCCTTTCAGTACAAAACTCACAGTACCCCTTTCCCGGCCCCTACTCAGTATAGACTTCCCCCACCAGTGTAGACTTACCCTTCGATTCAGATTCCCTCCCTCCCCACAAGTAAAGAATGCCCCTTCAGAAGAGAACCCTTCCCTTCCCACCTGTACAGACCACCTTTCAACCAGTAAAGACTCCTGCCCCCTCAAGTACAGACCCCATCCCTGCCCACCAGTACAGACCCCCCCCCTTCCAGGAGGCAGAATCAAATAATATAATGTGAGAGTCTATGGGAAGAGTCAGCCCCCTTGAGTACCTGAGAGTCATTATAAAACTGTACAGCTGACATTGCTTATGGAGATTCTACTTTACAGTTCAGCTTCTTTATACTCTTGTATTATATTTTTGTGGTTTCTTTCATTTATCTAAGACTGGCCATACATTAAACAATTTTCTTGTACAAATTTCTCTTAGATTTATCCAAACCATCTAATATGAGGTCAAACCTAAACACCTTCAATCAGGCAGGCCCTTGTACTACATAGTTGAAGGTAAATCTAAAGCAAATTGAATAAGAAAATTGTATAATGCCAGCCTAAAGCCTCGTACACACGGTCGGACTTCCATCTGACTTTTCCGTGTATTTTTGTCCGAACGGAGTTGGTCGGGAACACCCATAGCATACACACCACAGGACTTTTCTGCAAACTTTCCCAAAACTTTTTCCAACATCACGTGGTTTTTTTGCTCTTTACCGCCACCCGTTAGTCAACTTCTGCCATTTTCGGTTGATTTTAACATTAATTGTTTTGTCCATCGGACAAAAATCTGATGGTTTTCTGTACACACGGTCAGACTTTGCTCCATCGGACTTTTGTTGGCCAAAAGTTTGTCCGTTTGCAGACTGAACTTTTGTCCGATGAAAACCAAAAAAGTTTGTCCGATGGAGCGTACACACGGTCGGATTTTTTGGCAAACTTGCTCAAAATGAAGTTTGTTGGCAAAAAGTCTGACCGTTTTTGGAGGGGGTTTAGAGTAGTTTGGTATATTTGAACCCCTATTCACTTTAAAGATGCTGATTTGTGATTGCTGTTTGCTATATACTTTAAACAGGATTTAAAGTATAGCTAAAGTCAAAACCTTATTTTTTTATTTGGACAGTGTCAGTTTTTTTTATTGCTTTCTCTATTTTGCTAGGGAGGCTTCCCTTTGCTTCATGCCGGTTGAAGTGAGGACACAACAGGACGCAACAGGTAGTCTGTACAAAGTGATGAGGAATCTCCTCTTACACAGTTATCACTGGAACAAGAAATATTTCCATCTATTCTTGCTCTGGTGCCAACTGTAAAATTCTTTATTTCCCATCACCTTTTTTCTATGGTGATGGCGGTCACCGGGACATATAGATGACATAGTAAATCTCTCCAGGGAGGACTCGGATAGCAATAAAAACTTGGCAGAGGTTCTAATCTTTACCTAACAAGGATGGATTTGATACAGTTTAAACTCATCATACCCTTATCTCTTGTACAGTATGTTATATAATAAACAGTCTGCATCAATAATTTACAAGCCATGCAGGGTGCTTTAAAAATAATTAGTCACTACTTTTCAATAATATATAAGCGTACCTGCAGTTGATTGTACTTTTTATACAATCCGTTTAATGAATCTGGTAAAAAAAAGAAATTAGGCAGCATTATTCTTATCATACTGTATAAAAGCCTTTGCGCTAGGTCAGCATTTTCTCCCTTTTTTTGCAGGTTGTGCACGATTGTAAAAGCTTGCCTATGTGATCATTCTCTGTAAGAGGTGCTAGTGTGGAAATCCCTTGGCTCCTGCTTTATTCATAGATATGCTGTAGGCTGCTGTAATCCCAGCTAATTAAAAGCTCTATTGTCTTCTCCCTAATGATTATGATAAGAAATGTATTGAGAGCAGGTATAGGCGTAGCAAAATAGCAATGTGCTTTGAGATGATAAAGAATAGTGTGGGAGGAATATACCATTTTTTATGTGACATATTAGCTACACATTTTAATTATTAATTATGATCTAAAGGAGGTAACTAGGCCTCTAGAGTAAAATCTGTGGTTGGTCTCTTCTCATTCCAGTGACTCACCTATCCAAAAGGAAATTCCCAGTCACTTGAAAATACATAAGGAAATGCCACCTTATAAAAATTATATTATACTGTAAGTATCTCAGTTATATGTCACATATATGGGCCATATCTTACTCTTAAAATGGTAAACATACTGCATAGGCACATTTCAACACCCGAAATCAAGGAGATGGTACTTACCCATTTATTGATTAATTATTGGAATAACGGATGCTTAAAGAACAACTCCACCTTTGTAACAAGGTAAAATTAGGTTGGCCAGCATGTTTAGATTTTTTACTCTGCGATCAAGTGAAGGTCCTTTTTAAAGGTGAAAAGAGGTGTCATCCAACTCACTTCCTATGAGCCCCAGGCATTCTATCTAGGAGTAAGCCCCAGGATGACGTCAGCTTGTGACAAAACGCATCGGGTGAAGGGACGCGCTGACGTCATTGTGTTGTTTACGATCCCAGAAGGACGGGTGGTGTGTGGAAGCCGGCCAGATTTTTAACAAACGCTCTTTATTCTACTCCTTGTGTAAGCACATTACCATATATACGTTAAAGGTGTGGTTTGGTTTTACACTATGATGATTTTTTTTCTTTTTGGGTCATTGTGAATGCTCTGATGTTTACGCCCACTGATCACAGAGTTGATTTCTGGTCCGTATGAGATTGTTGGGACCTCTGCCTTGTCTCACTTCGGTGTAGAATTTTGTCTGTGAGTTGACATCTGACCTGTTCTTTGGAAAAAGGCCCTGGCTGGGTATAAGCCACAAGCTTCTTAAGGCCTCTTTCACACATGCGGACCGTATGTCCGCTTTTTCATCCATCCGTTTACGGGTGAAAAAGGGACATACATTGGTCCCTATGAGATCGTGGGTGTCAGCGGATGAACACCCGCTGACACCCGATCTCCTCCGTGTCCGCAATCCTCAGATTCTGCAGACGGAGGAAAATCCTATTTTTCTATCCGTCTGCAGAGCGGATTGGATGAACACGGACAGACGGTCCGTGTTCATCCGATCCCCCCATAGGGGAGAGCGGAGATCTGACAGGGCGGTCAATGCACAGTGTGCGGGGACTGCCCTGTCATCCGCCGGCTCAGCGGGGATCAGCGTAGCGATCCCCGCTTAGCAAGCGGAGGTTCAAGGGGCGGATCCTCACGGATCTGTCCCATGTGAAAGGGGCCTTAGGCTTGCCATCTGGTAAGCACATAATCTATGTGATAGAGGTGCACAGTACTGTCATGGTGTATAAGCTATATACTTCAATGTCACTAGAATTGAAAGGGACTTATTCATATTCACCTTATGTTTGATGGACTGAATATATGAACTCACAATTCATATTACGTCTCATTCATTTATTTACTTGCATTTTTTTATTAATTTATATATTATTTATTAATTATTTTAATTAAGGATTAGCGCAGCTCCATTTTTGTTTTATTTCTATTTCTGTGTGTCTCTCACAGTTGAGCTGCTGCTTTGTGGTGTATGAATTTAGTGCGGTATTTTCCATATTCCATATCTAGGAGTAAGAACTGTTCACTGCTGATGCCGGAAGAGAAGAGGGAGCACTTTTAACATGACCCCCCAGAAGACTGCAGGATTTGAGGAATATATAAAAGCATGTTTACAAAAAAAATGGTGGTGAGTGAACTCCCCTTCTGTAGCCTGTTAAGTGTTACATGAACATGCATTGTGCAAAGCATTTCACTATGTTGTACATTATACTCCTAACCTCTGCACTGCATTCACTGTGTTGTACATTATACTCTTGATCCCTGCACTCTTTTTTGCACACTATTTTGTACATTGTACTTCTGACCCCTGCACTGCAGTCACTATGCGAAATGACAGAGCCGTAAATAATTATATTACACAGAATGTTTGACACCTGCTAAACCTCCAACCCTCCGGCAGCCACAACAGGTGTCCCAGACAATACTCTGCAGAAAGGTCAGTTTCAACTGATGATTTTATGCCAAATGTGTTTGCAGTGTAATTGGTGTTTATCACTGTATTCTCTGTAAGAGCTGTTAAGTTGCCGCACTTTAAATAGACTGTATGGACTAAAGCCCGGTACACACTATAAAAAAATCGGACAAACGATTAGCCGGTTTTCCTCAATGTTTCACAGGAAGTCGGAACCGATGATAGAAACAATGTACAAAAATTCTCGTACGACAAAGGCTTTTTTTGTCATTTATTGTTTCTGATCATGCGCAGTCTTTCATATCTGATATTTCTCGTTCGAAAATTGAACGAAAATGGTACACATTAAAAGGAAATCGTTCATTCTGTTCCCTTACAATAATTTTTTGGGAGTTTGTTCCTTTTCATTTGGATGGTCAGAAATCGTTCCTCGGACAAAAATGTTCACCCGACTTTCTTATAGTGTGTACAAGCCATAACAGTTGTTGATAGCTAAACAAATACATAAAGCGGAGGTTCTGCGGCAAATCAATTTTTTTTTCTGTTGAATTCAATGGCTTTCATTATTACGAATTAATACTCACAACTTTGGTGACTGCAAACAACCCCTGTCTGTTTCGTTCAAAAGAGTAAGTTATAAAAAAAGATATCAGCATTTTCCATTTTGCTTGTGGGCACTGTGAAGCCCACAAGCACTGACTACCTGGAAGCGGTGAATGCTCATCTCCCGGCATTCACCGCTCTATCTCGTGCATGAGCAGTGTTGACGGCGACAGCGCCGTCAACACTTCCTGGTTGCCATCACAACGGGCGGCATCATTAAAAAGTACACGCCCCGTTGTGATGGCATTCAACAATAATTGAAAAAACTCTCACAGCTCAGAACGGTGAAGATATTCACCTGCATGCCCTTTTCTAAAATGGCGATATCAGCTACGCCCCCGTCACCTGACCGGCGTCACGCGTCGCTTCTTAGTAGAAAATCTCACGGGATTACGAAGGACGGCTTTCGCGTTGTATCTTGGGAAGCAGGACACTGTGCTCCCAGTACACAGTGCGGCGAGCTCCCATACGGGGAGACATCTACTCCTGCGGGAGGGAATTCCAGGAAGTCTTAATTATTAAGGTATTGTGAGGGGGTTAGCTCGGCAGCGGGTGTGTGTGACCCCCGGGATGGGCTCCCCACACAAAAACAGGCCCAGCAAACGGAGGTTGTGGTTTTCAAAATCAAAAAAAGGTGCGGTTTATTTTCTATTTACAGTGACAAAACACAGCAAAGCCAAAAGAAACATAAACAAAATAAATCCTGGTCAACTTGACCTCTGACTAAACATACAGGTTTCCTAACTAACTAACAACTGGGATCAGCCTAGTGCTGTCCTAGTCCCTAAGTCCCTGGTTTTAAATGTCCAAGCAAATAGCCACACAGGCTTTGTCTCACCGCACAGGGGTTCACTCTCCCTAGACAGTCCACACAGGTCTGGGTCCAGGCATGAGCTTACACCTAATGAATCTGGGAGTTCTTATAGAGGCCTTAAACGAGCTGACAAGCTTCAGCTGGTCTCATCAACTCCCTGTCTGCACGACGCCCCACACTCTCCCTAGAGGTATGAGTCATCCATGAGCCCACTAGCCTTAGCTGGGCTTATACAACTCTCCACCTAGTTGTATAAGTCGGCGTAAAGCCTGAATCTGGGCGAAATATATCTACCCCCCTGGATGCAACCAGGTGACTTTACCTTCCTGCTGTCACATACCCCCCCCCTCTTGTTTTAACCTCGGGGTTGGAACACCAGCAATCAGGCATTCATGTACTCGAGACAAAGCATCCACATTCCCCATTTGAACGCCAGGGCGATGCTTTACTGTGAAGTTGAATTCCTGGAGGGCCAGGAACCACCTATTCACTCTTCTATTTGTTTCCTTGTTTTGAGCCATCCACTTTAACGGAGCGTGATCCGTAACCATGTCAAAGTGCCTACCTAGCAGGTAGTACCGAAGGGAATCTAGAGCCCACTTCACCGCTAAACACTCCTTTTCAACGGTGGCGTAATTTACCTCATGGGACTTCAACTTCCTGCTGAGGTAAATGACTGGGTGCTCTTCCCCGTTCCAGACCTGGGACAATACTGCTCCTAACCCCACATCTGACGCATCACTTTGTACGACAAAGTCTTTAGAGAAGTCGGGTGAGTACAACACTGGCTGGCTACATAAGGCTTGTTTCAAGAATTGGAATGCTGCCTCAGCCTCGGGGGTCCATTTAATCATGACCGACCCTTTCCCCTTCGTTAGGTTGGTTAGGGGCACAGCCTTAGAAGCAAAGTGGGGAATGAATCGCCGATAATACTCAGCGATTCCCAGAAAGGCTCGTACCTGCTTCTTGCTGTTGGGACGTGGCCAACTCTGGATGGCCTCGACTTTGTTGAGTTGGGGTTTTATTACTCCCCTCCCAATGGTGTACCCAAGATATTTGGCCTCCTCCTGCCCAATGGTACACTTCTTGGGGTTAGCCGTAAACCCCGCTTCCCGAACAGAGTCCAGGACTGCTTGCACTTTTGGCAGATGTGAGGCCCAATCTGTGCTATGGACAATTACGTCATCCAGGTAAGCCGCAGCATACTTCCGATGGGGCCTCAGCATCTGGTCCATTTTCCGCTGGAATGTGGCCGGCGCATTCTGTAACCCGAACGGCATTCTTTTATATTGGAACGCCCCGTCTGGGGTTACAAATGCGGTTTTCTCTTTGGCCAATTTGGCCAGGGGGATTTGCCAATACCCTTTTGTGAGGTCAAGAGTCGTCATGTATCGGGATGTTCCCAGCCGGTCGATCAACTCATCTATACGTGGCATGGGGTAGGTGTCAAATTTTGTAACTTTGTTCAACTGACGAAAATCGTTACAAAATCGCCAGCTCCCATCCGGTTTAGGCACCAACACAATGGGACTAGACCAATCACTTTGGGACTCCTCTATCACCCCTAAGTTCAGTATTTTCTGTACTTCCTCCCGTATTGCCTCCCGTCGGGCCTCTGGGATCCGATAGGGTTTTAACTTCACCCTTTCACCGGGCGGGGTAATGATGTCATGCTCTACCCCAGATGTTTGTCCCGGCAGCTCAGAGAATACCTCCTTGTTGCGAAGCACAAACTCCTTAACCTCCTGTTGTTGGGGTTGTGACAAGGTGGCTGCTATTCCAACCTCAGGAATCACGCAACCAGTTTGAGCTGGTGACCAAGTGTCTGCGACTAGGTACTCTCTATCCCTCCAGGCTTTCAACAGATTAACGTGATAGATCTGTTCGGGCTTTCGCCTTCCTGGTTGTCTGACCTTGTAATTCACTTCGCTCACTTTTTCCATTATCTCGTAGGGGCCTTGCCATTTGGCAAGGAATTTACTTTCAACCGTAGGGACAAGTACCAGTATCCTATCCCCCGGGGAAAAGGTACGGGTCTTGGCTCCACAGTTGTACACTCTCTGCTGTGCTAACTGCGCTTGGGCCAAATGTTCCTTCACGATGGGCATTACCTGTGCAATTCGGTCTTGCATCAGGGCGACATGCTCAATCACACTCCTGTGGGGAGAACTCTCACTTTCCCAAGTTTCCTTGGCAATATCCAACAGCCCTCTTGGGTGTCTCCCATACAGTAACTCAAAGGGGGAGAATCCCGTAGAGGATTGGGGCACCTCCCTAATAGCAAACATCAGATAAGGAAGTAGACAGTCCCAATCCTTTCCATCTCTATCCACCACTTTCTTCAACATTTGTTTTAGGGTTTTGTTGAATCTTTCAACCAGCCCATCGGTTTGGGGGTGATACACAGATGTACGTAATTGCGTCACTTTGAACAATTTACACAGCTCCTTCATAACCCGGGACATAAAGGGTGTACCTTGGTCCGTAAGCAGTTCTTTACAAATACCCACCCGGCTAAACACAAGAGATAGCTCTTTGGCTATGGTTTTGGCCGAGGTATTTCGGAGAGGGATCGCTTCTGGATAACGGGTGGCATAGTCCATTATAACTAATATGTACTGGTGCCCCCTAGCGGACTTGATTATAGGACCTACCAAATCCATGGCGATCCTCTCAAACGGGACCTCAATGATGGGTAGAGGGACCAGCGGGCTACGGAAATGTGGCATCGGGGCCGACCTCTGACACACAGGGCAGGAGGAACAATAATTTTCTATGTCCTTCATCACCCCCGGCCAATAGAATCTCTGTAATACCCTCTCTCGGGTTTTCTCTGTCCCCAGATGACCTCCAAGAATATGCCCATGGGCCAACTCCAACACCAACTTCCTGTAAGGTTTGGGCACCACAAGCTGCTCAACGGTTTCTTCTGCCCTTTTTGCCACCCGATACAGTAGGTCCTTCTCTACGCTGAAGTATGGGTAAGTGCAGGTATTATCTGGGTTCACTAACTCGCCATCTATTTTCACTAAGTTTTCCCGTGCCTTTATTAGGGCGGGGTCTTTCAACTGTTCTGTGGCAAAGTTTTCCCTGTGAACCTCAAGATCAGAAAACTCCACAGACGGTAGGTTTTCATCTGAGGAGGTGGGCTCCTCTCCAGTTTCTTGAGTCTCCCCTGCCAATACTGATAAGGGAAATTCCGGAGAGTCCTCACCACTCTCAGGGGAGTTCTGGCTATCACATTCCTGGTACATAGGGGCACCAGTGGGGGGCTCAGGATCATCCCACAGTTCCCAGAACTTCGGAAAATCCCTTCCCACAATGGCGTCATGCGGTAACTGAGATACTAAGCCCACTGGATGAGAGAGGGTACCTTTGGGGGTCTCGAAACACACTGTAGTCACTGGATACTCTCGGGTGTCCCCATGCACACAAATAACAGCTACCTTGCTATTCCCAGAGACCTCTGTTTTAACTAACTCAGCCTTTATCAGGGTCACAAGGCTACCTGAATCCAGCAATACCACAACATTTCTACCATTAACACACATTTTGCATAAATGTTTCTCAGTTCCTCGAATGGCAGTGCATGCGACTGTCGCACACAGCGACTGACGTCTGCCCGTCAGAAAGTCACACTGCATGGGTTCCTCCACAACCGGGCAATTGGCTGCAATATGTCCCGCTTGCCGGCAGCGGTAGCAAACGATCCTTCTTGCCGCCTCTTGAGCCGCTGATTTCCCAGGCTGTTCTCGCCAAACTTGGGGTAGAGCTCCCACCCTCTCACTCTCTCCACCCTCACCCCTTGGAATCCTCTTATCCGCCCCTGGGGATGGTCTGGTCTTAGGGTGGAAAGTCCGAGTGTCTCTGGAAGAGGCCTTCAGGTTCTCTGTAGCCAAGTATTTCTCCACACGATCCACAAGACCATCGGCCGTCTCTGGGTCTCCATGGCTTACCCACTTTTGGATGGCAGTAGGAAGAGCTCTCAAAAACCGATCCATTACAACACGTTCCACAATCTTTGGTGCGGACAAAGTCTCTGGCTGTAGCCACTTTCTGCTCAGGTGAATGAGATCATACATTTGAGACCTGGGGGGTTTTCCAAGCTGGAAAGTCCAGTTATGCACACGCTGAGCCCGGACAGCCTGGGTGACACCCAGCCTTGCCAATATTTCAGCTTTTAGCATCACATAGTCTTTTGCTTGGTCAGGCTCTAGGTCATAGTAAGCCTTCTGCGATTCACCAGTTAACAGAGGAGCCACCAGTCCAGCCCACTGCTCCTCAGGCCACTTTTCTCTTTCAGCAGTCCTTTCAAATGTGGTCAAAAATACCTCTGGATCATCCTCTCCAGTCATTTTTGTCAATAAACGACTCACCCCAAAGGACGCGGTATTAGTGGGACGGCTTTCCTCACTGGTCTGCGGACGTTGCTGCATTACTGCTTCCATTTGTTGTAGTCTCTGCTCTTGCTTCTGTAACAGGTCTATGAAGCGGGCCTCAGATTGCTGCTGGGCTTGTTGCTGAGCTTCCAGACTCTGTTGGTGAGCTTGCTGCTGGGCTGCAAGGCTCTGTTGATGAGCTTGCTGCTGGGCTGCGAAGTTCTGTTGTTGAGCTGCAAGGCTCTGTTGATGAGCTGCAAGGCTCTTTTGCAAACCTGCATTTGTCTGCTGTTGATTGGCATTTGCTAGAGCCAGCTGCTTCAGTATCTCCTCCATGCCGGCTTAAAAAAAACTGCCACTGGTTCTCCACCAACTGTGAGGGGGTTAGCTCGGCAGCGGGTGTGTGTGACCCCCGGGATGGGCTCCCCACACAAAAACAGGCCCAGCAAACGGAGGTTGTGGTTTTCAAAATCAAAAAAAGGTGCGGTTTATTTTCTATTTACAGTGACAAAACACAGCAAAGCCAAAAGAAACATAAACAAAATAAATCCTGGTCAACTTGACCTCTGACTAAACATACAGGTTTCCTAACTAACAACTGGGATCAGCCTAGTGCTGTCCTAGTCCCTAAGTCCCTGGTTTTAAATGTCCAAGCAAATAGCCACACAGGCTTTGTCTCACCGCACAGGGGTTCACTCTCCCTAGACAGTCCACACAGGTCTGGGTCCAGGCATGAGCTTACACCTAATGAATCTGGGAGTTCTTATAGAGGCCTTAAACGAGCTGACAAGCTTCAGCTGGTCTCATCAACTCCCTGTCTGCACGACGCCCCACACTCTCCCTAGAGGTATGAGTCATCCATGAGCCCACTAGCCTTAGCTGGGCTTATACAACTCTCCACCTAGTTGTATAAGTCGGCGTAAAGCCTGAATCTGGGCGAAATATATCTACCCCCCTGGATGCAACCAGGTGACTTTACCTTCCTGCTGTCACAGTATTTACATGTCAAAATAAAAAAATCTTTGTCCAATTGTCTATCCTAGTTGTGCAATGATGCGGAGAAGATAGTCTTGTGATTTGGGTGAACCTCCGCTTTAAGCAACTCTACTAATGAAAAATACACTCTGTGCTGTGTCTGTGTCCATCTTTTGATAAATTGCCCTGTATATACTGTATTTTACAATTAAATTGTACAATTGATTAATGGCATGCCCCTCTGTCTCTGTCTACCATAGCTTGCTAAGCACACACCAAAAGTGTCTCTGAAAATTTTGGACATGCTGTATGAACAAGTTGATCAAAAACTGTTGCTTTATGACATAAATAAGCCAGAAACAGTACGTAGAACCAAATATTTAATTTAATAGAACTTTTTAAAGCTTAGTAAATTGACTCAAAAGCTACTGTATATGAAGTGTCCAATGACCAGGGACTTTTAAATGTTAAGTTATAAATGAATACATTTGTAAATTCCATCATTAAAAGAATTTGTCATAAAGATCCCTCGCCTTCATCTCACCTACCTCTAACCCATTCAGCAAGTTTTTTTTATTTTTTATTATTACCTTATGGAGAATTTTATATCCCCCAATGTCTGCCATTTGGGTCCCTTACTATTGTCACTTCTGGGTACAGGGGACCTGTAATCCAACGCTACAGATGTTCCCACACTGGCCAAACCCCAAACGGCCCCTCACATAGATGACATTGCCTACAGACTTTTTTTTTTGGATCCAGCGGGGACCCCACCCTCTATAAACAGAAGAAGAGAGTAGATTTGGGGGAGTCATGATCATGAATTTAAATGAGTTAATCTGGGCATTTAATTAATTTCTATGCCAGAAGGAGTGTGGAGAGAGGGGGTGAAGATAGATGATGAGGAGGCCAGAGCTTAACTTAAAAAAAACCCTAATAAATGCTATTTAGAATTAAGGAAATTCTTGCTGAACATGGAATTTTATGTGTCATGAAATTTGCTTAAAACAACAAAACTAAAATGTAACAAGTAAGTAGATAATACAACTGGAGACAAGATAGAGTAATGGAGAAAAACTGGGTCACAAATGAACTTTAAGGTCACATTTCATGTAGCTGGGAGTCTGCCTCCAATGTGACAGTGTGAGTTTGCGGAAGTGGTGGTTTAGAGTGATGCAGACAATTATCTTGATTATGGTGAACAGTATATTAGAAACTTAAGTGAATGTAATTTAAATGTTGATTTTTATATAGCTTATAACTTTGGGCATTTTGTATCCTCAATGGGGTCCATAGGGCCCATAGAGTAAAAAGCAGTGATATGCAAACACTGCACAATTATAAAGCCCAGTGGTGTGCTTTACAAATGTGCATTGTGCGCCACTAGCATCAGGAGTCCAAAGCTAGCAGGATGCCATAGATATGAATAGGAGGTGGAAACAAAAAAAAGAAAATATCCAGGAGGAGAACCTTTGTGAACAAACAGCATCATGAAGGCCAAGGAACACACCAGACAGGTCAGGGATAAAGTTATTGAGAAGTTTAAAGCAGGGTTAGGTTAAAAAAGAATGTCCCAAGCTTTGAACATCTCACGGAGCACTGTTCAATCCATCATCCAAAAATGGAAAGTGTATGGTACAACTGAAAACCTACCAAGACATGGCCGTCCACCTGAACTGACTGGCCTGGCAAGGACAGCATTGACCAGAGAAGCAGCCAAGAGGCCCACGGTAACTCTGGAGGAGGGGCAGAGATCCACAGCTCAGGTGGGAGAATCTGTCCATAGGACAACTATTATTCGTGCACTCCACAAATCTGGCCTTTATGGAAGAGTGGCAAGAAGAAAGCCATTGTTGAAAGAAAGCCATAAGAAGTCCCATTTGCAGTTTGCGAGACGCAATGTGGGGGACACAGCAAACATGTGGAAGAAGGTGTTCTGATCGGATGAGACCAAAATTGAATTTTTTGGCCTAAAAGCAAGACGCTGTGTGTGCACTAACACTGCACATCACTCTGAACATACCATTCTCATTGTGAAACATGGTGGTGGTAGCATCATGTTGTGGGGATGCTTCTCTTCAGCAGGGACAGGGAAGCTGGTCAAAGTTGATGGGAAGATGGATGGCGCCAAATACAGGGCAATCTTAGAAGAAAACCTGTAGGCCCTGTACACACGGTCGGACTTTTTGCCAACAAACTTCAAAATTAGCAGGTTTGACAAAAAAATCAGACCGTGTGTACGCTCCATCGGACAAACTTTTTTGGTTTTCATCGGACAAATGTTCGGTCTGCAAACGGACAAACTTTTCGCCAACAAAAGTCCGATGGAGCAAAGTCCGACCGTGTATACAGAAATCCATCAGACTTTTGTCCGATGGACAAATAAGCATGCCCAGAAACAAAGTTAAAATCAACCAACAATAGCAGAAGTTGACCAAAGGGTGGCGGTAAAAAGCAGAAAAGAGCAGAAAAAACACGTGATGTTGGAAAAGTTTTGGGAAAGTTTGCAGAAAAGTCTGAGCGTGTGTATGCTATGGGTGTGCCTGGCCAACTCCCTTCCGACAAAAATCCACAGAAAAGTTTGTTTGAAGTCCGACCGTGTGTACGAGGCTTTAGAGTCTGCAAAAGACTTGAGACTGGGGTGGACGTTCCCCCTCCAGCAGGACAATGACCCTAAACATACAGCCAGAGCTACAATAGGATGGTTTATATCAAAGCATATTCATGTGACCTTAATCCAATTGAGAATCTGTTGCAAGAGTTGAAAATTGCTGTTCACAGACACTCCCCATCCAATCCGACAGAGCTTGAGCTATTTTGCAAAGAAGAATGGGCAAACATTTCACTCTCTAGATGTGCAAAGCTGGTAGAGACATACCCAAAAAGACTTGCAGCTGTAATTGCAGCGAAAGCTGGTTCTACAAAGTATTAACTAAGGGGGGCTGAATACAAATGCACGCCACACTTTTCACATATTTATTTGTAAAATATTTTAAAACCATTTATAAAACTTTCCTTCCCAATTATGTGCCATTTCGTGTTGGTCTACCACATGAAATCCTAATAAAATACATTTAGGCTTTTAGTTGTAACATGACAAAATGTGGAAAATTTCAAAGGGTATCAATACTTTTTCAAGGCACTGTATGTGGCCCTATTTAAACACAATTCTCTGCTGAGTGAGAAGCTCTCTGTCCCAAGGTGTGGTTTTCCCAGCACAATAGAAAACAGAAAGCAGGTAGCGATATCCGCTTAGTATACAGAATGCCCCCAGAGTAGAAATTTCCTCTATTTAAAACGCTGAGATTAATCATATGCCTACTCCCACTAAAAGTTTATCTAAAACCAGTTTGCCAGTATCCAGGCAATAAATAAAAAAAATGTATGGAGAGAAGAGGGAGAGTTAAATAAACGATGAACATTTTCCCATCACACATCATAACAGAATCAACCATGACTATCGTATAACAGATGTACCTTCCATTAACTTAAACCCTTCACAATCCCCACATTAACCCTCCTTACCTAAGTAAACGAGACCACACTGGCGTTGGGGAAAAACATAGGCCGTAGCAGCCTTATTTATTAAAATAATATTTCAATTAACAATAACATAAACATCTGTTATGAAAAAACCCATCAGTCAAAATCCCAGTGTCGATCTTTGCAGGAACCTCGATTACCATCTGTGTAACTATTGCACTGCGGTACCTCTCAAATCTGTTAATAGGCCTCAAGCCGACATGCTGGCTCAGAGACAACCATGACCGCAGTGCCCTCTATACCCATGCTTGCAGCTAAACCTCCGTTAACTGGAAACCCCCAATCAGGACCCATACCAACGACGGGTCCTGAACTCTTCTTCCCGAGGTATCCTCCTTCCCCTGCAAAGACCAGACACCCGCCGCTGCCACGACTTCCACTCCGTCACAAACCATTCCTGTAAACCTAACAACTGAAACATTCCTATACTCCTAATCCCATAATTAAGGGAGGGTGGGCGGGAACTTTCACCCCGCTGTGTTGCCAGGGGGAGGGGTCCCCACATATTTATCTGCCCCCCCTGGCCCTCCCCCCACTCCGGCTCAGCCAATCCTACCCCCCTCCTGCTTAGCCAATGGCTCCCTCTCTCAGTCCCCTGTTTTCTTAGTCATGCCCAGCCCTTCGCCTATGTCTTTTACTTTTCGCTCCGGGCTTTTCTTTATGTGGGTACTGTAATACTAATACTATTTAGAATGTCAAAAAGCCTGCATGCATACACTGCAGAATAATGAAAAGCAGGTTCAGGATGGCAACGACAATTCATAAACTACAGAATAATACAAAATAGTTTATGAAAATTGCACAGACATGGACTTTTCACAGTAATGTCCCTATGGCTATATCAGGGTAGCATCTGGCGGCATAGCATAGTCTCTATAATACTCTATACAGCAGAAAGTCTAGCTGAGAAACACTACTTCAGTAAACAGTTCAGAACACAAATACTTGTGATTATCCTCATAATCAGTGTACCTCTCAGTGAAGTCTGAAGCCCTGTACACACGATCAGATATCCTATGGATTCTAATCCGATGTTTTTTTCCATCGGAAATCCGATGAAACTGTCTTCCATCAGTCTTGCCCACACACCATCAGTCAAAAAACGGACCGTTTCAAACGTGGTGACGTAAAACACTCCGATGAGCCGAGAAAAATGAAGTTCAATGCTTCTGAGCATGCGTCAACTTGATTCTGAACATGCATGGGTTTTTTATCCAATGGATTTCCACACAGACGATCGGATTTTGTTATCGTTTTTTTTCCCATCGGATAAATTTAAAACATGTTCTATTTTTTCACACCGATGGAAAAAAGACCGATGGGGCCCATACACAATCGGTTCATCCGATGAAAACAGTCCATCGGACTGTTTTCATCTGTAAAACCGATCGTGTGTACACGGCTTGAGGGAGTCTGGTAACACAGATGAATAGCTGGAAGGATTCAAGTACCAAGGACAAAGGGCTACCCACTGGAACTGCAGTACTATGCTAGTACTTTGCTATGTTAAGCCCTGTACACACGATCAGTTTTACCAATGAAAATAGTCCGATGGACTTTTTTCATTGGATGAACCGATCGTGTATGGGCCCCATCGGTCTTTTTTCCATCGGTGTTAAAAAATAGAACATGTTTTAAATTTATCCGATGGAAAAAAAAAACGATAGCAAATTACTATCGTCTGTGGGGAACTCCATCGGATAAAAAACACACGCATGCTCAGAATTAAGTCGACGCATGCTCAGAAGCATAGAACTTAATTTTTCTTGGCTCGTCTGAGTGTTTTACGTCACAGCGTTTGGGACGATTGTTTTTTTTGACTGATGGTGTGTAGGCAAGACTGATGGAAGTCAGCTTCATCGGATTTCCGATGGAAAAATCAATCAGTTTAAGATCGATAGGAAATCCGATCGTGTGTACAGGGCTTTAGGCTCTCACCTGCATGTTGGTTGAGACAGTGAAGGGACTCTCACCTTGCTGCAGGTCAATTGCCCTCTGCCCTTCCTCTGCTTCATCAGGTATGGGCTGTCTCAGCTGCTGAGGGTGGAAAGCTGAGGAACTTCTCTTACCTAGGTGAGTCAAGGAACCAAAGAAGTGAGCACTCTGCTACAGAGGACATTTTTAATAGGGACACAGGGCAAAAAAAAAAAAAAGGCTGACAGAGGTTCTGGACACACCTTTTTAGTAATCCCTTGTTGATCTTCTATCCATGACAGGTGGCACCAGAATATCCATTGTTGGCTGGTGTCAGAGCCTACGAAAGCAGTGACATCACCCCCTCCATCATGTGACAGTGCTTAGGCCTCAATAGGCAAAAACACATAGATGCCGATTTACTTACGAAGTTGGGAATCTTCATAGAAAAATGTGTTCCCACATTAGAACTCTCCTTCCTCTAGTTTGTACAGTCTTACTGCTTTCTCAAAATTTGAATTGCTATATCTTGCAGGAGTTGAAAAGTTTTCCTTTAATTCTTTTTTTTTTTTTTTTGATTCCTAATTGTTGTTCTTAAAAGAAGTCCTTCCTAAAATGAAAAATGAAAGATGTAATGGCTGACTTCTCAGTCTAACAATGCTAATTGCTTGGCTACCATGTGAACCTGCTTGTCAATCCCATGACCCAGACATAGCCTTCATGTATACTTGGTCTTGGTGAGTGGTTCAGAAAATACTGAAGCCAAATGGTCAATGTAACAGTTGTTCCACTAATAATTTCATAAACAGGTCCGAAATGGCTTTTTAAATTTAGTGTCAGTGTACTCTATACATGCTTGGTGCATGATTTACTATATAGAGTGATGCATCAGCACGTCACCTGATTCCCCATTGACGACGTGTTTTGACACGAAACGTGTGTCGGGAGGTGAACGCGCTGACGTCATCACCAAGGGACAGGTGATTGCAGACCGGCCGGTCGTTTTGTGCTGTTTTTAAACGTCTTTCTTGTAAGTGTTTATGCCATATTTTAAATACATTTTTATCAACGGTAATGCAATATTGAGCTTTTTTACTCCTGGGATCCTTCGTGGGCCATATCCTCTGGCTGACCGCCTTGGACCTGGAAACAATCTCATGGAGAAACTTTGTTGCTGATGGGCTCAAATATTTCTTACCTCTGGTAAGCAGTATATATATATATGGTGGTGGATCATGGGTGGTGCATGAACTATTGAGCATCAATAGTTTTCTATTTATCACCTTCACGTTCTACTACTATTTGGATCTTCCAGTCATTTTGGGACTATTATCTACTTATTTATATATTTTTATATCAATATTGGAATTTTATATGTTTTTCCACATTTTTCTCACAGTTTGTTCACATGCCCCCACATAAGGGCTTCTGATTTATGTGGTTTATGGACTTTTTATGATTGATTGTTCTATCTCAAAAGTTTAGCGCAGCTGTTTCCTTGTTTTTTTCTGTATTATTTATGTTATCACATAAGTACAGTTGCTGCTGTTTTTCTTTCCTTTTTGTTTTTGGTTAGCAGTTATTAGTGAGTAACTTAGCAGACATGTAATAGTGATAGAAAAAGACCAAACAGCCATTGTCTTTCCATGCAGGGACGTAGATAAGGGGGGTTTGTAAGGTTCAAACCCCCCAGAGCATCCTGTCAAAAATCAGCTGCATGGCAGATCAGCCAGGGACACACCATGCAGTTGATTTCTGGCAGTCAGCAGCGCTGTGCCAGAGTCAGTGTAGTTGTGCTCAGGGGCAGACTGACCTGGTTCCACTGTGATCTACTCATCAATCACCAGTAGCTGATGGGTAGATTTGGTCCCTGCTCCCCGCTTAGGGGCTGGTAATTGGACCTCTCTTTGCACGCTCCTTTCCGCCAGCCCCTTCTTCCCTCCCGGCTCCCACCACCCCAGGTGCTTGTATTTGACATCGCCTGGCTGGGACAGATGAGAAGAGAGGAGGAGCTGGCAAGGAGGAGGGAACCATGGTAGGTCTATTTACAGCGGCTCCCAGCACTACTCTGCATGTAGGAAACTGTGTGCCCCATGTCAGATTAGTGAGAGCTAGAGCGATTTGTTCTTTTGGTCCAGTCACTCCCAGATCCCTCTGCTTTCACTTCTCTTTTGCATAAGCCAAGCCCACTACTGATTGATATGCCGTTTCCATGACCACTACTAGTATTTAAGCTCACTCTCGTCACCTAGCACCTATACCCTTGATAAAGTCACGTGTGTTGTGACGCAACGCGTCAGAAGGAGCTTGGTGACATCACTTCCGGTTACGGCCGTGACCGGAAGT
This sequence comes from Rana muscosa, assembly GCA_029206835.1. Classification (NCBI taxonomy): domain Eukaryota; kingdom Metazoa; phylum Chordata; class Amphibia; order Anura; family Ranidae; genus Rana; species Rana muscosa. The sequence continues at coordinate 20,463,224 of JARGYO010005603.1, forward strand.
CCTAGCATGTGACATATGTTTTTTCTGTTTGGCGTTTTATGAACATATTTATTTGGATGCTATTATGATGTGATATACTTGAGGAAGAAATATTTCTATCTTTGCTCACTAGCACTTTATTTTAGTTATTGCTTTTAGTAAATTAGCGCTGCTTCACTATACATATATATACTCATTGGTGCTGGCAACACTACAGAAGTTTATCTGCTCTTTACATTTTCACTTAGCACTTTATATTAAGCACTTTACTCGTTATCAACACTTTTTGGTAGCGCATTAATACTTTACCTTTTGTCTGTGTGCCCCATTGTGTGCCCTGTGCCCCATGTCCTGCTGTGTGCCCCACAGTGTGCCCCATGCCCTGCTGTGTGCCCTGTGTCCCGCTCTGTGCTGCATGCTCTGCTGTGTGCCCCATACCCTGCTGTGTGCCCCATGCCCTGCTGTGTGCCCCATACCCTGCTGTGTCCCCTATGATGTGCTCTGTGCTCTGTTCCCTGTTGTTTGAAGCATGCCCTGTTGCATGCCCTGCTGTGTGCCCCGCGTCCTGCTGTGTGCCTCATGATGTGCCCCGTGCCATGATGTGTACCCCATGAGGTGCCCTATGCCCTGCTGTGTGCCCTGTGATGTGCTCCATGCCCTACTGTGTGTACTGTGATATGCCCTACTATGTGCCCCATCATGTGCCCTGCTGTATGCCCTACTCTGTGCCCTGCAGTGTGCCCCATGATGTGCCCTGTGCCCTGCTGTGTGCCCTATGTGCCCTACTGTGTCCCCTCTTGCCCCCATGTAATATGCCCTATTGTGCCTCATAATGTGCCCTGCTGTGTCCCCCCTGTATTGTGCCCTGCTGTGCCCCATATTATGCCATGTTGTCCCTCCTATTGTGCTCTGCTGTGCCCTATAATGTGGCCTCATACCCCTATGTAATATGCCCTGCTGTACCCCATAATGTGCCCTGCTGTGCCGCCCTCTGTAATGTGCTATGCTGTGCCCTCATGCCCCTATGTAATATGCCTTGCTGTGCCCCATAATGTGCCCTCTTGCCCCCATGTAATATCCTCCATTGTGCACCATACTGTACCCTGCTGTACCCCCCTCTGTAATATGCTGTGCCCCATAAAGTGCAAAGCTGCCCCCCTTAATGTTCTCTGCTGTGCCCCATAATGTGCCCTCATGCACCCATGTAATATACTTTTCTGTGCCCCATAATGTGCCCCTCTGCCCTGCTGCCCCCTGTGCACTGCTTATCTCAGGTTCGACCTAGAATTGAGCATCTGTGCAGAATGATGCAAGCACAAGTTTCACATTAAATAGGTAAGTTTTAATTTTTATTACATTTTTTATGACATTTCTAAAAATAATTGTTATATCAACAACTCACTGATCATACCAACGTTCCGTGAGCTGTAGAACTGATTATTATTTCAGGAGTTCCCTGAGATCTCAAACTTTTTTACTTCCTGCCTTCCATGTACCATAGTGATCCTTCCTGCCTTCCATCTACCATAGTGATCATTCCTGCCTTCCATGTGCCATAATGATCCATCCTGTCCTCCATGTACCATAGTGATCCTTCCTGCCTTCCATCTGCCATAGTGATCCTTCCTTCCTTCCATGTGCCATAGTGATCCTTCCTGCCTTCGTTACCGCCCTGGCATGTCCCTCATTCTCAAGTTCAAAAGTTAGGAGGTATGTTCTGTATGTATGAACTCTACACAGTACCACATCTCTTGCCTGGTATGCTGGGTTAACAAAAAATCAGCGAGTGTGCTGCCTTCCACAAGATGGTGCTCCTTTGCACCTGCCCAGTAAGAATAGCTATTACAGTGCACCACCCTGTGGTAGGCAGTCCAATGGCTGAGAGCACTGACTGGTGTGTCAGGACACAATAGCACAGCGGGGGGAGATCGCTGTACTAACACTGCATGTATTAGTACAGTGATCTGTCAGTTTTTTTTCATTCAGGGCTGAACGAAAAAAAGCAAACAGTGTGTACCAGACTTTAGACTGGACAATAGCCAACCTCACTGGGCAACGTTCATAAAAACTGGAAGAAGGCAAAACTAAGATCAGGTTTAATTTTTCAAGATGATCTGAGAAAATAGAATTAGGGATATGATTGCTTACTATCAGCAATACGTAGTTTTTCTTTTCTCCAGTCCTTATGAATTTAGCGCAATTTGTTTTATTTAAAAATATTCTTACCCCCACACCCAGAACAAAAAATGATCTACTGCCCTGATTTCATGAATGCATTCAGCAATGAAATCAATTTTTTTCTTTTTAGACTTTGTACCTTCTTGCTCTAGTTTTAAATTTCAATTTTATAATTCAGGTCATTGTAAAAAAAATGTCCCAGATAGATTAATAAGTCTTTAACGTAATTATAAAAGACCTTGAGTTTGTAAAAGCAACTTGGCAGTGTATTCCCAATGATGCAATCCACCAGGAATAAGTGCATGTTTGTATATAAGTGCAATTCAGAAAAAAGACATATATATATATATATATATATATATATATATGTGTGTGTAGCGGGTGTCAAATTTAGTGGGGTGTATCTGGGCCATAGATGGCCCAGATACAATGATTTTTAAGGATTTATGGACACTTTGGAGTGTGGGAGGTATGAATGGTGTCATGTTCCCTGCGGTCCCTAGGTGGCGCTGTCACCTGGGACCGGGATTGAACTGCCATTCTAGAGCCGTGCCCTTTTTGTCCTCTTGCGGCAGTAGTACGGCGGGGCGGGGAACCCGCTGTGCCTGCTGGGAGAGGATATAAAAGGGGCGGACATCTTGAGCACGAGGTCCATTCCCCAGGCACCTTCGGCATGGGGGCTGCTGCGGTCCCTCTGTGCCCAGGCGCCCTTGGCCTGGGCGCGTGGAGTTGAGTTACATCCCGGGCACCTTCAGCCTGGGGTGAGGTACTTTACAAGGAGGCCTGGGGCCCAGTACCTTCGACTGGGTCCCGCGAGGGCGAAGCATTCCTAAGGTGCCCCCGGTATTGGGTGCCTGAATCCAGGGCGTAAGGGACCGGAGATGTGACCTCCCCGAAGAGCCAGCGCAGCATTTGCTGGTGACGGTGGAGGCCTCTGGTGAACGTCCGGATGGATGTCTTCCTCTAACAGGGGTCGTTTGTTCTAAAGGAGGTAGTTCATGTTCTCATGGTCTGTGGCAGAGACCCATCTTCATCAGGTCAGTGGCAGGCCTCATCCAAGGCCTTTGGCAGAGGCCTCAACGTTCACCCGGGTCTGTGGCAGGGACCAAATTCACAGTCGGTGGCAGCGACTGTGCGCCAAGCCTGTTTGCACGGAACAGGAGAAACTTTATTCATTGTGTTGTGCCTGGACCTACTCCTTCCCACACCCTGTCTGTTCTTTTAAAGTTCAACCAGCCTACCTATTGATCAAAGCAATAAAACAGAGTTGGACTTTTATTGGTGTGGAACTCGTGTTACTGGAAGCTAAGTGTCCCTGTCTGTGACAGTGGCAATCATCCTCCACAGGAGAAGCTGAGGCTCCAGCCTAAAACGAAGACCCGAAGGTAAACGGTTTAGCTCATATCTCTGCATACATCAGAGAGCCGAGCTGGTTGTGTGCATCTTTCCCCCTTCTCCCAGATACCCCTAGACAAGTAAAACCAGCCAGAGAGAGAGGGGAGAAGGTGGGGGAAGACCGCTACATATGTATATGTGTATGTATGTATGTTTATATATATATATATATATATATATATATATATATATATATATATATATACACACACAGTGCCTTGAAAAAGTATTCATACCCCTTGAAATTTTCCACATTTTGCCATGTTACCAAAAACGTAAATGTATTTTATTAAAATTGTATGTGATAGACCAACACAAAGTGGCAGATAATTGTGAATTGGAAGGAAAATGATAAATGGTTTTCAAATTATTTACAAATAAATTTGTGAAAAGTGTGGCGTCCATTTGTATTCAGCCCCCCTACAATACTTTGTAGAACCAGCTTTCGCTGCAATTACAGATGCAAGTCTTTTTGGGGTATGTCTCTACCAGCTTTGCACATCTTAGGCCTCGTACACACGAAATCGGTCGTGTGTACGCGGCTATCGGGTTTCTTGTCGAGAAAACCGACAAGTAACCTCGACGAGAAAATAGAGAACCTGCTCTCTATTTTCTCGTCGAGATTCTCGTCAGCCTGTTTCTCGACGAGAAAAGTGAGTGTGTGTACACTTACCTGTCCGCCGGGAAGCCCGCGCATGTTCGAAATGAATTCGACGCATGCGCGGTAGCTTCCTAGGCATACGTAGGGTATACCAAGATGGCGGCGACGGCATCGAATGTGACGAGCGCATGCTCGTCGTAGTCGATGATGTCACCGCGTACGCTCCATTCAAAGAACCGCGGGTTCTTTGAAACGAGCGTGTGTACACTCGGCCGGGACAATTTTCTTGTCCAGGAATCTCGTCGAAAAAAACGACATGTTTTTTTCGACGAGAATCTCGGCCGTGTGTACGAGGCCTTAGAGTGAAATTTTTGCACATTCTTCTTTGCAAAATAGCTCAAGCTCTGTCAGATTGGATGGAGAGTGTCTGTGAACAGCAATTTTCAAGTCTTGCCACAAATTCTCAATTGGATTTAGGTCTGGACTTTGACTGGGCCATTCTAACACATGAATAGGCTTTGATCTAAACCATTCTATTGTAGCTCTGGTTGTATGTTTAGGGTCGTCGGTCTGCTGGAAAGTGAACCTCTGCCCCAGTCTCAAGTCTTTTGCTGACTCTAACAGGTTTTCTTGTGATATTGCCCTGTATTTGACTCCATTCATCCTCCCATCAACTCTGACCAGTTTCCCTGGCCCTGCTGAAGAAAAGCATCCCCACAACATGATGCGGCCACCACCATGTTTCACAGTGGGGATGGTGTGTTCAGGGTGATGTGCAGTGTTTGTTTTCCACCATACAGCGTTTTTCTTTTAGGCCAAAAACTTATATTTTTGTCTCATCTGACCAGAACACCTTCTTCCACATGTTTGCTGTGTCCCCCACATGGCTTCTCACAAACTGCAAACAGGAATTATTATGGCTTTCTTTCAACAATGGCTTTCTTCTTGCCACTTTTCCATAAAGGCCAGATTTGTGGAGTGCACGAATAATAGTTGTCCTGTGGACAGATTCCCCCACCTGAGCTGTGGATCTCTGCACCTCCTCCAGAGTTACCATGGGCCTCTTGGCTGCTTCTCTGATTTATGCTCTCCTTGCCCGGCCTGTTAGTTTAGGTGGACGGCCATGTCTTGGTAGGTTTGCAGTTGTGCCATATTCTTTCCATTTTTGGATGATGAATTGAACAGTGCTCCGTGAGATGTTCAAAGCTTGAGATATTTTTTTATAACCTAACTCTGCTTTAAACCTCTCCACAACTTTATCCCTGACCTGTCTGGTGTGTTCCTTGGCCTTCATAATGCTGTTTGTTCACTTATGCCGTGTACACACGATCGGTTTTAGCGATTAAAACAGTCCGATGGACTTTTCTCATTGGACAAACCGATCGTGCATGGGCCCCATCGGTCTTTTTTCCATCGGTGAGAAAAAATAGAACATGTTTTAAATTTATCCGACGGGAAAAAAAACAATAGCAAGTTCCAATCGTCTGTGTGGAACTCCATCGGACAAAAAACCCACGCATGCTCAGAATCAAGTCGACGCATGCTCAGAAGCATTGAACTTAATTTTTCTCAGCTTCTCGGAGTGTTTTACGTCACGGCATTTGGGATTTTTAACTGATAGTGTGTAGGCAAGACTGATGGAAGTCAGCTTCATTGGATTTCCGATGGAAAAATCCATCGGATTAGAATCCATAGGAAATCCGATCGTGTGTACAGGGCTTTAGGATCTCTAACGAACCTCTGAGGGCTTCACAGAACAGCTGTATGTATACTGAGGTTACAATTACACACAGGTGGACTCTATTTACTAATTAGGTGACTTCTGAAGGCAATTGGTTCCACTAGATTTTAGTTAGGAGTATCAGAGTAAAGGGGGATGAATACACATGCATGTCACACTTTTCAGATATTTTTTATTTATTTTTAAATTGAAAACCATCTATCATTTTACTTCCACTTCACAATTATATGCCACTTTGTGTTGGTCTATCACTTAAAATCCCAAAGAGCCCTGGTTCACACTGGTGCGATTTGACATGCGATTTGACATGTCAAATCGCATGTCAAATCGGCGAAATTTGCCGCAAATTGCAGGCAATGGTACCGTCCTAATCGGTGCGGCGCTGCACCGATTACAAAAAGTAGTTTCTGTACTACTTTTTGCGATTTCAGCCGCGATTTACATTGACATCTGTTTCAGATGTCTTTGAAATCGCGGCCGAAATCGGGACTGCCAGCAGGAGTGAAATCGTGCAAGTTCAGCTGAACTCGCAGGCTTCACTCCCGCAGCCCCAGTGTGAACATGGGCTAAAATACATTTACGTGTTTGGTTGTAACATGACAAAATGTGGAAAATATCAAGGGGTATGAATACTTTTTCAAGGCACTGTATGTACAGTGGGGCAAAAAAGTATTTAGTCAGCCACCAATTGTGCAAGTTCTCCCACTTAAAAAGATGAGAGAGGCCTGTATTTGTCATCATAGGTATACCTCAACTATGAGAGGCAAAATGTGGAAACAAATCCAGACAATCACATTGTCTGATTTGGAAAGAATTTTTTTTGCAAATTATGGTGGAAAATAAGTATTTGGTCACCTACAAACAAGCAAGATTTCTGGCTCTCACAGACCTGTATCTTCTTCTTTAAGAGGCTCCTCTGTCCTCCACTCATTACCTGTATTAATGGCACGTGTTTGAACTTGTTATCAGTATAAAAGACACCTGTCCAAAACCTCAAACAGTCACACTCCAAACTCCACTATGGTGAAGACCAAAGAGCTGTCGAAGGACACCAGAAACAAAATTGTAGACCTGCACCAGGCTGAGAAGACTGAATCTGCAATAGGCAAGCAGCTTGGTGTGAAGAAATCAACTGTGGGAGCAATAATTAGAAAATGGAAGACATACAAGACCACTGATAATCTCCCTCGATCTGGGGCTACACGCAAGATCTCACCCCGTGGGGTCAAAATGATCACAAGAACGGTGAGCAAAAATCCCAGAACCACACGGGGGGACCTAGTGAATGACCTGCAGAGAGCTGGGACCAACGTAACAAAGTGTAGTGCTACCCCCAGTTAAGAGAGCCGCTGATTTGATTTCGGGCCCTGAACGCAGCACCGCCAACCCCCGGCAATCTTACTCGACCCACTCTGGCACAGTCAGTCTAGGGTTGAACTCCTATCACTCTCAGGTGTATTATACTTAACAATCTCTAAACAGTCAGACAACACGCTGAGGCAAGAATATAAAATATATATCAGCTTTACTGGTAATGAAGGATTCAAGGTATAAAATGCAACATATATATATGGGCCTGCAGAGCCCTGCATCAATCAATGTACTAGGTGCAGCACAATAATATGGCGCCGCGCAGTATCCACCACGCGGAGCTATTATGGCGTGCTCTCGCCTATGGCGTAGTAACACAAACTTTCTAAACTCCCCACTTAAGTCAGGCCTGACATGTGATGGAACTGAGTCTCTTTTCCTTAAGGAAGGAAGGTTTCTTCACCGCCCAGCTTTCGTTGGTGCACATAAAGAAATAACCATTTGTAATCCACATTGGGTGATAACTTCAAATAACAGGGCAAAACGGGAGGGGTAGTTACTTCAACTCTGTCCCGCTACCGGACTCCCCAAGAAACACTGGTGAGCGAACAGCGGGCCTAGGCAGTCTACAGGACTGAACACAACTCAGTCTATTGATATGGGCAGGTGCCCGCTCACCACTCCAGGCGCGATCCCAGCCTGGGCCTTCCACCTCCTGTGTGTCGCACACAGCGTCTGCTCCGATCGAGTCCTCGATCCAACTCACGTCCTATCACGACGGGTCAGGATCCACCCAGGCTCCGCAGTATGGTGGAAGGCTCTTCGGACTTCAAGCAAGGCCTCAGGCTTCAGGCCTTGCTCCACAGCCGATCGGCACGGGATAACTTGTTGCTTGACGCGCCGTGTCCCAAGAGAGCGAGCTCCGCCTCGCCTCTCCCTTAAGTAACCCCTCCCATGAGTCTCTGCGGTGGAACCTCCGCCCTGGGGCTGAATGGGGTTCTGGGTAACGTAGTCCTGGAGCCTCAAAAGAGACCCCGCTACACACTCCCCCCACTTGAACTCTTTGGTCCCCAAAGATAACATAACTTCAAGCTACACATTTAACAACATCCATCAATTCTCCATATGATGTCGGCAGAGGAAATTCCCACCAGAAACGAGGCGGTGAACTCCTCTGCCCACAGGACACATTAACAACAGCATCCTGTCTAACTGTGCCAGAGAGTGAGCTGGGGTTGCCTCCCACCAAATGAGCAGTGGGAGCGTCAGGGTCTTCCATACTCCTTCTGGCAGTAAATACAGTATCCTCCGCACTCTTCCCCATTTGTGGGTAGGTTAATCTCCTGGGAGGTTTTATTGCCCTCTGCTCCCTCTGTCCTCTGGGACTTTCTGTGTGAACAGATTCTTCTTCTGTAACCAACTCGGGAGTTCCTTCTAATTCAGGAGCATCCGGCTCCGGAGCAGGAAGATACATGGCTTCCCTTGGATCCTCTTCGGGGAATAGTTCACCAACACTCTTCCAAGCATCTGACCAGTGGCTAGATGGAATGAACTCCGTAGCTTCTGCATTCAGTGTCTGATCCTCTGTATCTTCGTCAGGTGGAAGATCAATAGCAGAAGTCATTGGGCCCTGAGACGGCCAAAGCCAGCCAATTTCCTCTCCCTCGTCTTCACTCATTTCTGAATCTTCTGTATCCTCCATCCAAGGGGTCTGAGACCGAGTGTTGGGTCTAGGGGTGTTCGGAATGGACATGGGTCCAGGAGAATCCATCCTAGGAGGCAACCGAACTGCTTCAGCTAACGGAAGTAGGTGGTTCCGATGCCAAGTCTTCAAGGGCCCCAACTTCCCCTCGGGTTTAAGTCTGTAGACGGGTAGGCCCGGTAATTTTTTACAAATGACATAAGGTTCTGGTCTCCATCTATCTGCAAGCTTATGTTTTCCAGGGACCCCCAGGTTCCGCAACAGCACTCTGTCTCCTGGTTGTAGGTCTTGGATCCTAACTTTTAGGTCGAAATTCCTCTTGTTGCGAGCCCCCCTCTGTTCCGAGGTCGCCTGAGCTTGCTCATAAGCCATCTTCAAATTGTGTCTAAGTCTATCTACATATCCCTTGTGGGAAGCAGCAGAACAATGATCTATGGAAGTGCCATAGGCCAGATCCACAGGCAATCTTGCTTCTCTCCCAAACATAAGTCTGTAAGGTGAATATCCTGTAGCATCGCTGACAGTGCTGTTGTAAGCATGTACAAGGGCCGCGATGTGATTACTCCAATGTTGCTTCTTTTTGCCACTTAAAGTTCCCAGCATGTTGAGCAGGGTTCGATTGAACCTCTCCGGCTGAGCATCACCTAGAGGATGATAGGGAGTAGTCCTGGTCTTCTTGATCCCTAAGGCATCTAGTAGTTTTCGTATCAGTTTACTCTCGAAATCCCTCCCTTGATCTGAATGGAGCCTTTGTGGCAGTCCATAATGTATAAAGTACTTCTCCACGAGTATTTTGGCCACAGTAGAGGCCTTCTGGTCCTTGGCTGGAAAAGCCTGAGCATACCGGGTGAAATGGTCGGTTACTACCAGAACATTTCCTAGTCCCTTCAGGTCGGGTTCGAGGCAGAGGAAATCAATGCACACCAGGTCAAGCGGGCCTTCACTTTGTAAATGGCCCATTGGGGCAGCTTGATGGGGCAGAGTCTTTCTCTGTATGCATCGTGCACATGAATGGCAGTATTCCTCAACTTCAGCCCTCATGCAGGGCCAATAGAAACGGTCTCTAACAAGTTGGAAAGTCCTTTCCGCTCCTAGGTGACCATGGTTGTCATGTAAGGCAATCATGACCGTCTCCCTGTGTTTCTCCAGCAGGAACAACTGCCACTTGTCTTCTTGGTCATCAGAGGGGCCCCTTCGGTAGACCACTCCCTGATGCACCTGTAGCCTGTCCCACTCTTTTTTCAACAGGCGAGCTTCCTTCGAGGGGTGACGTAGGAGTATGTTTGGGTTCTGATTCTCTAATGCTTCTAGGACCAATCTCCCCATAGGGTCTTCCCATTGGTCGGATCTCAACTCCTTTTTGGTCAGTCTGGGTAAGTTGTCTTCCTCCAGTAAGGTTGCTCCACAGTATTGCTTGGGGACTCCTATGATAGTGACCCCTATCTCTTCTGCTCTTGAGCCTCCCTTGGCTTGGAGCTCAGCCCCTTGGCAAAGGGCCTGCACCCCGTCAGGTGCCACTTGGGTCCAGTCTTCACTACTGTGGGTGGGGACATGAGACCTTCTGGACAGGGCGTCCGCATCTCGGTTTCCCGCCCCAGGTCTATATTTCAAGCTGAAACTGAAAGCAGACAACGCCGCCAGCCATCTATGTCCTGTGGCGTCCAGCTTCGCTGTGATAAACAGGTAGGTAAGGGGGTTATTATCCGTTTTGACAGTGAAGTCTGCCCCGTATAGGTAATCTCGAAGTTTGTCTACTACAGCCCACTTGAGGGCCAGGAACTCCAACTTATGGGTGGGATAGTTCTTTTCAGAGGGAGTCAAGCTTCTGCTCACATACGCAACAGGTCTCTGTTGCCCTTCATGCTCCTGGTAGAGTACTCCTCCCAGACCATCATGACTGGCATCCACATGGAGTTCGTAAGGCTTCTTTGGGTCTGCATAGGCCAGGACAGGGGCGGAGGTCAAACTCTTTTTCAGCATCTGGAAGGCGTCTTCACACTTCTCATTCCACTGTTCCTTGACTGACTCCCCCGCCTTCCTGGGGCCCAAGTCATCCTCTTCCCCCTCCGTCTTCAGTAACTCGTTCAAGGGTCTCGCTATTCGAGCAAACCCTTCCACGAACCTCCTGTAGTAGGAACAGAATCCTAGGAAGGACCTGAGTTCTGTTACAGTGGTAGGTCTTGGCCAGGAGGTGACAGCCTCCAGTTTTTCAGGGTCTGTAGACACCCCATTTTCGGACACTATGTGTCCCAGATAGTTGACTGAAGACTGGTAAAATTGGCATTTTTCAGGTGAGAGCTTGAGTCCTTCTTCACTCAGTCTCTTCAAGACCTTCTCCAGCCTTTCTTCATGTTCCTCCAAAGTTCTGCCAAAGACTATGATGTCATCCAAGTATACAAGGACCTCGATGAGGTTCATGTCTCCCACAGTCTTCTCCATGAGTCTTTGGAATGTGGCTGGAGCTCCAGACAGACCTTGAGGCATCTGGTTGAATTCAAAGAACCCCACTGGGGTTATGAAAGCCGTCTTCTCTTTGTCTTCTGGGTGCATCGGGATTTGATAATACCCACTCTTTAAGTCCATAACACTGAACCACTTGGCTCCGGACAAGCTCTGCAAGGCATCTTCTATCCTTGGAGTGGTATACTGATCCGGAGTGGTTCTCCTGTTGAGGGTCCTATAGTCAATACACAACCTTAGAGACCCGTTCTTCTTCCGGACCACTACTATGGGGGAGGCATACGGGCTTCTAGATTCTTGGATCACACCTGTTCGCTTGAGCTCAGCAAGCTGTTCCTTCAAATTATCAAGGTCTGCCAATGGAACCCGCCTAACCCTTTCTCTGAAGGGCTTGTCTTCCTGGAGGTGGATTCGATGGGTGGCACTCCTAGCACACCCCACATCAAACTCATCATGTGAGAAGATCCTCTCCCACCGAGTCAACTGGTTCCGGGCTCTCTCCCTCCAAGCCCTGGGCAGGTTTGGATTCTCCATGGAAAGCTTCTCCCACACTGTACTCTCTCCATCTGTCTTCCTCACATCTGATGAGGCAACTGGTGTGGCTGTGCTCACCCGGCCCAGTAACAGCCTGGCTGGGACTTCCATGGGACCACCCATGGTATTTCTGACACTCACAGGCACCTTGCAGTGGGCCTTCTTCAGAGCCCTCACCGGGACCACTTCCGGGACTACCTCCAAGCCCGAATGTTCTTCTCTTGGGTCGGGTTCCAACATCACAAAAGGGCTCGGCTGCTCCCAAGTGAGTTTCACTGTGGCCTTCAAGCAGGTTACTTCACCGGGTTGCAGCACTATCCCCTTTTTTCTGAGTCTCCAGACCTTCCCTACCCCCTCTTCCGGGGCCTTTTGCTCTAAGATCAGCCGTTGGAAGGCGGTCTTCAACATTGGATGAATCTCCGTAACTGGGAGGTTCTTCCTTCTTGTTAGCGGGACCAAAAGTCTTCGGACCAGATCCGTGTTGGTTCCTATTATCAGGGAACTTCTGTTAGCTCCAGGCGGTCGGGGGCACACCACAGCCAAGGTGTCGAACACTTCCCCTTTCCCAGCTATAGATGGGTCAAACGTCAGTCTTATGGGTAGATAGTCATCATAAGGAAACTTCCCTGTTCCAATTCCCCATATCTCCAAGTCTTCAATCTTCTGGATAGGTAGGTGACTTAGGTGCCTGTCGTAGAAGTCTCGATACAACAGGGTCACCTGCGCTCCAGTATCCAACAGGGCTCTTGTGTAGATCCCCTCTACTTGAATGGATACAATTGGTGAGGGACCCACCAGTTTCTCTGGGTATTGCTTCGAAGGGGTCTCTTTCCCTGGATCTTTGCATTTCCCTTCTTGACTTTCCTTTCTCTTTTTGTCTTTGGACCTTAGTCTCTCTTGAGCCTGGTATGCATTAATCTCTCTCCTCTGTATGGGTGTAACTACCCGCAGAGGGACTTTATTGTGTTTCTTTGGAGTACGTTCCTTCTGAGGAACCCTTGATTTCTTCTGCGGGGTCTTGACCCCTTCTCTCATGTGCTTCTTATTCAGTATGGAGTTCCTTGATGATGATGGGCACCCAGTTGACTCCTTCACCGGGGCCCGTTGAAGTTTTCCGGCGGCTTGCGGTTATTCAGTCTCTTCTTCTTGGGACTAGCACATACTTTGGCCAGATGGCCAGCTCCCCCACAATTGAAACAGATCACATTTCCCCAATTTTCCAGGGATGCGGGTGCTGAGGTATTCGGGAACAATTCCTTCCTCGGACTTTCCCTCTCTGGTACCCTTGACTCCTTTTCCATCAAGGAGGTCAACATTCCCAGCACTTGGGACATCTGCGACTTCAAGGTATCCACCTCTGCATCTCTTTCCAAGGTCATGGCCGTCCTGACCATCACCGGAGGAGGGTTCACCGTCTCAACTGGTTGGCTCCTCTTTTTCTCCTCCAGCATAGCTTCTTCCTCTCTGACTACTCAAATCAAGTCAGGGTACTCCAGGCTCTTCCCGTCCTGTCTTGTACGTAGCGCCAGTGCGATGGGATCCAGGGGTTGAGATCCTCTCATCACCTGTTGAACCCGGGCCTCATCCACCTTCTTCGGGTCAATCCCTTTCTTTAGGATCATCTTGTGTAGTATTTTATCTAGGCGCATCATGAACTCTGATAGCTTCTCCCCTGCCTTTTGATAGCAATGCTCCAGTTGGTAGGTAAGTTCAGTGATCTTCTCTGTTCCTCCGAACACATTCTGCAGGATGTCTAGATAGTCCTGCGCAGTACAGTCTGTCTTACTCATCTTGAGGTTGCGTACGGCCTCTAAAGCAGGCCCCTTCAAGCTCTCAGCAATTCTCTGCTTCTTCCTGTGGTCTGGGACTTCCCACTCCTCCAGAGCCTGAGTTGCACCGTCTAACCACTCCTCAAATCCTTCTTCGCCTGAAGGCACAGGTTTTCTTCCTGAAAACATTCTGAGTTTCCGGTATCCTGATATTTGATAATCCGCCGGGTCTTTCTTGCATTGCGCTATGATTTCCCCTAGAACCGCGCATAATTCTGTGCTGAGGGTGCCCTGCGGCGACCCGGGACTCTCTTCTTTCTTTACATCTTTTAGGTTGGGTGAAGCGCGTATTAGCTTATAAGTTTGTTTATCTACCGTTTCTATGCTTGGCTTCTTGAAGTCTTCTGGGACTCCATCCTTCCATTTTATCAGTACATATGTCAAAGGAGGTTCTGATCTGACATCCACTATCCAAGCCTTCTGTTGTGGGGACAGTGACATCACTAACTGTTTCACTGCATCTTCTTGCCAGATCCCTGGGAGTTCTATGATCACTGCCCCATTTGGATCTGTGTTGACTGCTGCGCACCACTTCACTACTTCTAGTGGGTCCATGCTGGTACTTTTTGGCTGCTATTTGCTGCAACAGGATCCCGGACTCACGAGCCCCCACATGTAGCACTACCCCCAGTTAAGAGAGCTGCTGATTTGATTTCGGGCCCTGAACGCAGCACCGCCAACCCCCGGCAATCTTACTCGACGCACTCTGGCACAGTCAGTCTAGGGTTGAACTCCTATCACTCTCAGGTGTATTATACTTAACAATCTCTAAACAGTCAGACAACACGCTGAGGCAAGAATATAAAATATATATCAGCTTTACTGGTAATGAAGGATTCAAGGTATAACATGCAACATATATATATGGGCCTGCAGAGCCCTGCATCAATCAATGTACTAGGTGCAGCACAATAATATGGCGCCGCGCAGTATCCACCATGCGGAGCTATTATGGCGTGCTCTCGCCTATGGCGTAGTAACACAAACTTTCTAAACTCCCCACTTAAGTCAGGCCTGACATGTGATGGAACTGAGTCTCTTTTCCTTAAGGAAGGAAGGTTTCTTCACCGCCCAGCTTTCGTTGGTGCACATAAAGAAATAACCATTTGTAATCCACATTGGGTGATAACTTCAAATAACAGGGCAAAACGGGGGGGGGTAGTTACTTCAACTCTGTCCCGCTACCGGACTCCCCAAGAAACACTGGTGAGCGAACAGCGGGCCTAGGCAGTCTACAGGCCTGAACACAACTCAGTCTATTGATATGGGCAGGTGCCCGCTCACCACTCCAGGCGCGATCCCAGCCTGGGACTTCCACCTCCTGTGTGTCGCACACAGCGCCTGCTCCGATCGAGTCCTCGATCCAACTCACGTCCTATCACGACGGGTCAGGATCCACCCAGGCTCCGCAGTATGGTGGAAGGCTCTTCGGAATTCAAGCAAGGCCTCAGGCTTCAGGCCTTGCTCCACAGCCGATCCGCACGGGATGACTTGTTGCTTGACGCACCGTGTCCCAAGAGAGCGAGCTCCGCCTCGCCTTTCCCTTAAGTAACCCCTCCCAAGAGTCTCTGCGGTGGAACCTCCGCCCTGGGGCCGAATGGGGTTCTGGGTAACGTAGTCCTGGAGCCTCAAAAGAGACCCTGCTACAAAAGGCTACCATCAGTAACACACTACGCCGCCAGGGACTCAGATCCTGCAGTGCCAGACGTGTCCCCCTGCTTAAGCCAGTACATGTCCGGGTGGACATCATATGACGTCCTGGGTTTGTGGGGGGATATCTGAATGATGCCTGCAGCTAGAGGCATCATTCAGATATCCTTGTCTTCAGCCGGCTATTCTGCACACCCAGGGCCGTCGGAACAGGAGAGGCAAACCAAGCAACTGCTTGGGGCCCCAAGCTGGCCTAGGGCCCCAGCAGAGCGGCCCCCCTCCCGCGATCAGCAGCCCCCCCTCCCATTCAGGCGGGGGGGAGACCATCGGCACACCTGTCACTGTGAGACAGCAGCAGCATTGCTTTTAAATAAGTGCACTGTGCAGGCTGCGGTGTGTGCTGGAATCCAAAGCTCCTTTCTGTCTCCTCCCCCCCCCCCCCCCTCCAGTGTCCTGCACAGTCTCTGGTATCTCTGACTCAACCTTCTCCCCCCCTCCAATCACCAGTGCAGAGTGCTGAGAGAATCGGGAGGCGGAGCTCACTGAAGCTCCTGTCGGGCTGGTCAGGAAGGGAGGAGGTGAGCTGAATTATTTTTTTCCTGAGAAAAGTCTCCTAGGAAGCAAAGCTGCAAAGTTTAGGAGTATCTGTATTGCAAGTGATGCAGTAAAGGGTTAAGGTGACAGGAGAATCAGACGAGATAGAGAGTGTATGGGGGGGGGGGGCGGGGGGGGCAGTGACTGTGCAGCCCAATCACAGCTGACAGATACCTCCTGAGCAGCACACATGTAATACAAACATCCCCCAATCACTCAGACTAGATAATGTGAAAGTAATGTGTGACCATTCATGTAACCTGTATATATGTGATGAGTCTACACTTCTGATTGTACACTCATGGCTTGGATAACACAGAGTTATATGAATTGTCATACATTACCTTCACATCATCTGTACATACAGAGTGCTGGGGGCTGGATTATATATATATATATATACATGTATGTGCTTACGGTTTAGAAGAGCCCTTTCACACTGGAGCACCCATAGCATCGGCGGTAATATGCCGCCATTTTTACCGCCGACGCTATGGGTGGATTTACGGCGCATTTCGGCCGAGAAAGTGTTAAAACCGCTCGCAATGTGCTGCTGAAGCAGCGCATTGCGGGCAGTCTAGCCGCGCTGTCCCATTAATTTCAATGGGCAGCAGCGGTGGAGGCGCGGTAAATTCACCGCTCCATTACCGCTGCAAAAATGCGGCTAGCAGGACTTTTTCTAACGTCCTGCTAGCGCAACGCTCCAGTGTGAAAGCCCTCGGGCCTCTCCCCTCAGGCTTTCACACTGGAATGAATGGGGCAGCAGTTTAGCAGCGTTTTGCAGGCGCTATTTTTAACGCTATAGCGCCTGCAAAACGCTACAGTGTGAAAGGGGTGTAACAGATTGTTTTCATTGAATAATACTGCGGTTTGATTTATTGCTGTATTAGATGAGTAGATGAGCAGAAGAGCTTTTTTTGCATTATAGACATCACCATCTGAACAATTCTCAGCCCCCAACTCCCCCCAGCTTATATCACCCCCAGACCACTTTATACATCCAGCTGAGGGACATCATTCCATAGTCACTTTCCTTATCTTCCCAAAATCACTCCCTGGTCACCCCACAGACACTGCAGGAAATCCCTAACCCCATCTTACCCACCAGAGTCCTCTCCTGTACATACTGCCCCCATCATACCCACCACAGTCCTCTCCTGTACATACTGCCCCCATCATACCCACCACAGTCCTCTCCTGTACATACTGCCCCCGTCATACCCTCCACACTCCTCATCTTTACATACTGCCCCCGTCATCCCCTCCACACTCCTCTCCTGTACATACTGCCCCCGTCATACCCTCCACACTCCTCATCTTTACATACTGCCCCCATCATACCCACCACAGTCCTCTCCTGTACATACTGCCCCCATCATACCCACCACAGTCCTCTCCTGTACATACTGCCCCCGTCATACCCTCCACACTCCTCATCTTTACATACTGCCCCCGTCGTCCCCTCCACACTCCTCTCCTGTACATACTGCCCCCGTCATACCCTCCACACTCCTCATCTTTACATACTGCCCCCGTCATACCCTCCACACTCCTCTCCTGTACATACTGCCCCCATCGTACCCTCCGCAATCCTCTCATGTACATACTGCCTCCATCTTACCCTCTGCACTCCTCTCCTGCAGAATCAGATGTAAAGGGGAACTCTGTTGACTCTGATGTAAAGGGGAACTCTGTTGACTCTAATGTAATGGGAGACTCTTGTGATTAATTCCATATGATTAGAAATGTTATTTAATCACAAAAATATATGTATAGTGTATACTACATAACAAAATTGCTGTGCGTTGCTTTGTACAGAGGTAATGAATTTAATGTACTACAAAAAAAAATAAAAAATTGGCGTGCGCTGCTTAAGCATTTGGGTTTGGCTTGACGAAAAGGTGGCAATCCTACCCCCCCTCCGGGGGCCCCAAATTCTCAATCTGCTTGGGGTCCCCAAATTCCTTCAAACGGCCCTGTGCACACCATAAGAATGATCATAGCCGCTAGGCTTGTGCAATTCGTTTCGTAACGAAACGAAATTCGTCCGAATTTAGCAACTTTCGGACATTCGGAAGCATTCGAATTTCCGAACAAAGCAATTACGAATAAAACCGAATCCAAAATAAATTATATCGCAAATAGCGAATGCCTGAATGTCTTCGGCATAATTCGTTATGAAAAAAGTTACGAATGTACGAATCCATTCGAAGCACAATAACACTCTGCTCCGCTCTCTGCTTCTCCCTCACCGTGCTGAACTCCCTCTCAAAATGGTGTACAGGGGCGGAGGCTATAGCTGCATGTAAAAAACGAAAGTAAAATACGAGATTTCGAATCGTTACAAATAACCGCTATGTATTTAGAAAAGTACAAATCCATTCGAAGCACATTAGGCATAATAGGCAGCGTCGTTGTGAGAGAGACACGGAAAATTACGAATCAACAAACCCAAAAAAAATTACGAAAGTAGGAGTTGTGTCCAGAATCAACGAAAAACAATGTACTCTACCGAAAGTACGAATTATAAATCAACTAAAAATAAGGCTTACATTAATACGAATCATTCCGATTCAACGAAAAATGTCGCTTGCGAAAATACGGATTAGTCCGAACACGAAAAATCCCGTCTAGCAAAATTACGAACGATTACGAATCAACAGGACCGAAAAGAAACAAACCGAAACTAAACAAATTTTTCCGTTGTGCACAAGAAACGAACCGAAACTAAACAAATGTTTCCGTTGTGCACAAGTCTAATAGCCGCTTGATCATTCTTATAGACGGCGGAAGGGGACATCCCCCCCCCCCCCTCCCGCCACCATCCGGTGCTTCTCCGGGCTCTCCCCTGCCATCGGGGGCCCGGAGAAAGAATCGTCCGGAGCCGGTGGTCACATAACGAGGAGCATAGAGATGACTGGTGACCAGATGGTCACCAGTCATCTCTATGACCGTCGGAGGCCCGGACGCGATGTGATGACGTCACGCCCAGGTTCTTAAAAGTAAAGAAAGCCGCCATTGCGGCTAGTAAGCATGAGATCGGTGAATTTTTTTTCACAATCTCATGCTTTCCAGCCTGGAGGAGAGATGTGGGGTCTTATTGACCCCGCATCTCTCCATAAAGAGGACCTGTCACACACATTCCTATTACAAGGGATGTTTACATTCCTTGTAATAGGAATAAAAGTGATCAAAAAAAAAAGTGTAAAAAAAAGTGTAAAAAAAAAAAAAAAGAAGTAAAATAATTTTTTTTTTTTTTTTTTTTTTTACAACGCCCCTGTCCCCAATAGCTTGTGCTCAGAAGCGAACGCACACGTAAGTCCCACCCACATATGTAAACACCATTCAAACCACATATGTGAGGTATTGCCGCGTGCGTTAGAGCGCGTGCAACAATTCTAGAACTAGACCTCCTCTGTAACTCTAACCTGGTAACCTGTAAAAATTTTCAAAGCGTCGCCTATGGAGATTTTTAAGTACCGAAGTTTGGCACCATTCCATGAGTGTGCGCAATTTTAAAGCGTGACATGTTAGGTATCTATTTACTCGGCGTAACATAAGCTTTCATATTTTATAAAAAAAATTGGGCTAACTTTACTGTTTTGTTATTTTTTAATTCATGAAACCATTTTTTTTCAAAAAAAAAAGGCGTTTGAAAAATACTGTGCAAGATAAAAAGTTGCAACGATCGTCCTTTTATTCCCTAGGGTGTCTGCTAAAAAAACATATATAATGTTTGGGGGTTCTGAGTAATTTTCTAGCAAAAGAATGATGATTTGTACATGTAGGAGAGAAGTGACAGAATAGGCCCGGTATGGAAGTGGTATAAAAAGCCCTGTATGGTAAGGGTTAAAATCAGTAAGAAACATCTTTTTTTAAATCATTCATACTCCAAGATGCAAAAGAGAGTACAGAAAAACAGTGTGGGAAATCCCATCTTATACAGATGTCCTTGGATGGTTTCCTTTATCTGTGGACAACCATAAAGTGTAGACTTTCTATCTCAGTGACAATGGTCACCAGACCAAATAGAGGGATGAATCTCCACAGCAGGGACAAAGATAGCAATAAAAACATTGCAGAGCATTTTACCTTTTCCAAACCTATCCACAAGTAAAAAACAAGTTTTGTCCTTACTCACACTTTAAATCTTTAAATTTATTTAAAAGTATACCCGGGCCTTAACTAATGTTAAAAATGGCTATTAAGGGTAATACTTGGAATTGGTTGTTTATTATTCACATTTAACTGCCAAGCCCCATTTCAGCACCTGTCTGTCCAGTGGTTTAATGGCAAACTCTTTTAGCTCATGTTTAAAGTCCAATTAAAATAACATAATCAGATGCAGTCACAGTGTACTAGCATCCATTTTTAAAAACATACATTCACTTTCCTGTTACAGCAGTTATGCAGTGTCTCCAAGTATGACTGTGCAAACCAATAAGCACTAGAGTTGTGTACTGCTATCCCCAAAGGAGCTGAGTGTTAATTTGGACACTCTGTTCTGCGCCTCAACTCCAAAAACAGCTTTAGCCCCTCTGACACACCAGGTTGAATGAAAGTCACTCCAAGCACTTAAATGAACACAAGTATAGATACCTTTAACTCTTTAGCACCAGGAAATGGATACAAGACCGTTTTGTGGTAAATTAACTCAATGTACTAGTACAGGTTAAACTGAATGGTGGTTTGAGCAAAAAATAGTATACAGAAGATAGGATCAGACACAGTCCACTGGACAGTATAGTCACTATGCCAAGGTAATGTAGACTGGAATTAACACATACTGTAAATGAGCAAAGTCAGCAATAAACAGTACATATAAGCATTAACTGCAATGCTAACAATAATACTATAATTAGTCTAGTGTGCACTCTAGGACAATGGCTAGTATAAGGTGCAATTCCCTTGAGAGGTACCTCCTAGTATAGGCAATATGTAAAGGTCTCTATGTAGCAGCTGTAAAGGGGTAGTCTTTAGTCTTAACTTTTCAGCTGGTTAGCACTGGGGTCCAGTTGTATCGTTGGTGCACATGAGAATAGTCCCAGTCAAGCTTGCAGGCAGCAGTAAGGCTGCTAGATGGCTGTATGGTCAGTTCCTAAAGGGCTTAGTCTCTCTCACAGCGGTTCGTGAATCCCCACAGCAGCAGCCCAGCAATCCCAGCAATATTGCCGCTCACCATCCGGTTACACAGACCAATCAGTCCACTCTCTGCTCTGCAATCAAGGGACTCTGGCTGTCGGCACCCCTGAAATCACCACTGTGGATCCGGCCCAGGCCACCAATATGCAGCAGTGATGGTGCACACTGGAAAATGATGTGCACTTTCCGGTCCCCCCTCACAGCAAGAGTAAGTTGCGTCCTGTACAAACCTGAAAAAATGCAGCTCTTTCCCCTCCTGCTGGCAATCTCTCTATTGGAAAATGCAGTTTAAAAGCTCTTAAATAGAGAAGACTCTCTCTCCTCTGGACTAGAGTTCCCACAGTGCAGTGCTGCCTGACTTAGTCTATTGAACACTTCCTGCTCAGCAGCTCCCTCCTCTTGCTGATATAGCTGTTAACACAAGTTTAGCATCGCAGGGCAGCAGCTACTGAGAGCAGCTGCAGCCAGTGTTTCTTTCACTCTCCATTCTTAGACAAGCAGCTGGCTACAGTTGGACCCAGTGCTATCAGTAATTAGCATTTAGTAACAGAACAACATGCTAAAGAGTAAAAAAGGAACTACAAAAGATTTCCCCCAGGTAAGTATACAACCATATATTCTCTTATAGTAAAAACCAACATTTTTATTACAAAGTATTGTTTTAAAAATATTTACAGAACAATACAAAAACATTAAAATCTTCCACATAGCATTTGTCCTGTTATCAAGTCTGTACGTTTCATGGAAAGCCTGCTGTAACCTTGGACAAGTGTGTGCTTTACAATTTTCTTTCATATACGCATGAAAAAACTGTTTCTAAATATGAATAAATAATGAGTACAACAGCAAATCATTCCCAAAGCAGTACATCAAAAATCCTCAAGAACTCTGTCCAAGAAGAGAGGGGAAGGGGGGTGCCGGATTTCTTGTGCTGCTGTTCTGCCATAGTCTGAAAATCCAGTGATGTGCTGAAGTCAGGGTTCCCACTGCCCAAGAGGATTTCTGGGCCTTGTAGTCCCTTTTGAACACACTCTTGCCTGTGCAGGTATGCTGGGGCAGCCACAAGCCTGAGTTAAGGATAAAGCAGGCCATACATGGAACAAAAATCTTTCCTGCAAACGCAGGTTGTTTGATTCCCCCGTCAACAAAGACAGTGTTGACAGGGGAATCCCTCCTGCCTTGGCGAGTTGTCTCACCGGGTGATCTACCAGCCCATAGAGATGCATGTAAAATCCGGCAGACTGATTGTACCCATGTTGATAGATAAATCAACTTGGGTAAATTCAGCCTGCCCATACATGGTTCGAATCTTTGAAAATTCAAACAATTTATGGCAGGTCTTAGAAAACTCTAGGGAAATTTCTGCACTTTAAGTAAAGCTTTTGAAACTTTGCCTTTGCCTGGTCTGAAGTTGTGTGATGCAAGTAATCGGCACTTACAATGCTGTGAAAAAGTATTTGCTCCCTTTCTGATTTTTTTTTTGCATATTTGTCACACTTAAATGACTCAGATCATCAAACAAAATTCATTATTACACAAAGAAAACCAGAGTAAATGCAAAATGCAGTTTTTAAATGATGGTTTCATTTAAGAAGGCAAAAAAGCTGTCCAAACCTGCCTGGCTTTACGTGAAAAAGTAATTGCCCCTAAACCTAATAACTGGTTGCGCCACCCTTGGCGCCAACAACTGCAATCAAGCGTTTGCTATAAGTGGCAATGAGTCTTTCACATTGCCGTGGAACAATTTTGGCCCACTTTTCTTTGAATTGTTTTAATTCAGCCACATTGGAGGGTTTTCCAGCATGTACGGCATGTGTAAGGTCATGATGCAGCATCTCAATTGGATTTAAGTCCGGGCTTTGACTAGGCCACTCCAAAACCTAGATTTTGCTTTGTTTGAACCATTTGGAGGTGGACTTGGTGTTTCGGATCATTGTCCTGCTGCATAAACCAAGTGCACTTGAACTTGAGGTCATGAACTGATGGGCAGACATTCTCCTTTAGGATTTTCTGGTAGAGCTCAGAATTCATGGTTCCATCAATTATGGTATGTCGTCCAGGTCCTGAAGCTGCAAAGCAGCCCCAGACCCTCACGCTACCACCACGTCTGACTGTTGGTATGATGTTGTTGTTATGAAATGCTGTATTCGTTTTATGCCAGATGTAACAGGATGCACACCTTCCAAAAAGTAAAATTTTTGTCTCATCAGTCCACACAATATTTGCCTAAAAGTCTTGGGGATAATCAAGATTTTTTTGATAAATGTGAGATGAGCCTTTGTGTTCTTTATGGTCAACAGTGGCTTTGACAGCCAGCTCCAAGCGCGTAGCCTTCACCACTGCAGCCCTGATTGACAAGATTCCAGCCCTGCCTTGGTCCAATCAGACGCCGATGACATCACTTCCTGTTCCACGGTCCATGCTGGTCAGTGTGGAGCTTCCTTGTTCCTTGCTCCTGGAGAAACTCTGTCTTCCATTTCAGCCAGCTGCCCAATCCTCCAGTTATCCGGAACAGCCGTGGGACCCGCAGAGCCATGTGGAATGCCAGGACTGCACTTTACTTTGACGAGCATGCATCTTCTATCATCTTGTAAGTGTTTTTAATCTTATCCTAATCTTTTTTTTGCACGGCGGGACCCCATATTGTTACTTGGAGTGATACGCTGGACAGGTGGCGAGGGCATTGGCTCTGTGTGTCCCTCCTAAAGGCACAAGTAACCATGGTAATGTACAGTATATTACATTGAAAGAGTTTACTAGATTTCAGTCGGTTGTTCAAGTAAAGGTACCCCATGTGTGAGACAGTGGCCCTATACAAAGTGCCTAGCATAGCCCAGAAGAACCCACCCTGGGGTAGGCCTTTCATGTGACCTTTGGCGCCCAACGAGAAGGGAAACGTGAAGGACGTGACGACCACCACACAACCCCTACCCTACATATAGTGGTGGGTACTTTCGCGCTACTAGTGAGTAAAGAAAAAATGTGACCAAAGGTGTAATGTGTTCTTATAGCAGCAAAATCTGACAGTGTTCACTGTACACAGTAAAGAAGTGAGTAAAATAATAGTAATATGCGCTTAAAGAAATCCCCTAAGGGACAGTGATGAACACAAAATAATACTACATCAAAAACCATAAACATATAAATTGCTACTAAAGATAAAAATAAATAAAAATTGAAATCAAAATAGAAATCAAAATGAAATAAAAATAAAATAAAAATAAAAATCAAAATATAAAAATAAAAATATAAAATTAGAATAAAAGAGTGTCACAAAATCTTTGTGTCCAGTATGTGAATGTTCAGGGATCACGTGAGACGGACGCAGACCGGAAGTGACCAGAGGAGAAGTAAGACGGCTGTTGAGCCGCGTCTGTTTACATGCATTTTTTAACTTTGCCAATGTAAGTGTCCAACACTTAGTTTAATAAAATCATATATTTTACAATATTTCACTATTGGAGGCATCTTTTCTACTTTCCCTCCTTGTGTCTTATGACATGGCATATTATGCCAAGTGATTCGGTGCCCAGGAACAAAGCGGGAATACTGTAGGTGGACCACCTCACTATATATGCCAGTGTAGGGGAAGTGGAAGGAAGCGAGAGAGACCATCTCCAAGGATACCACTATTAATTGCGAGTTTACCAGATACCAAGGTGAGAGTTCTGGAAGACTGGGCCAGGATAGAGTTACACCATAGTAGTGTTCATAACGCAGATACCTATAGAGGAGGAACTCAGTTTACCATACTACAGCACTTTGGGGAATATCAGTCAGCCATATGAGAAGAACCCTCCATATTGAGGACTAATAAGAACATTGATTTATCGTTATTCTCACAGTCCATTTGATTTATATTTGAACATTCACACACTTTTTTATTCTAATTTTATATTTTTATTTTTATTTTTTATTTATTTTTTATTTTCATTTTTATTTTCATTTTTATTTTGATTTCTATTTTTATTTTTATTTCTATTTTTATTTTTATTTTTAGTAGCAATTTATATGTTTATGGTTTTTGATGTAGTATTATTTTGTGTTCATCACTGTCCCTTACGGGATTTCTTTAAGCGCATATCACCCTACCCTACATACCTTCCTAAATATTTACTAATGCTAGCAGCATAAGGATAAAAATAGGATTTTATAACAGCTTACCTGTAAAATCCTTTTCTTGGAGTACATCACGGGACACAGAGTGACATAGTCATTACTAATGGGTTATATAGATACCTTCAGGTGCTGGCACTGGCAACTTCCAAAACCGGAAGTACCCTCCCCTATATAAGCCCCTCCCATCCGGGAGCACCTCAGTTTTGTAGCAAAGCAATAAGTGTCCCTAAAGAGGGGCGGGAGCTCTGTGTCCCGTGATGTACTCCAAGAAAAGGATTTTACAGGTAAGCTGTTATAAAAATCCTATTTTCTTTCTCGTACATCACGGGACACAGAGCGACATAGTCATTACTAATGGGATGTCCTAAAGCAATGCCCAACGAGGGGGGGGGATACACCATACATAAGCTGAGCGCTATCAGACATGAGGATCTTTTGCGGCCTGGAACACACTGCGCCCAAAGGCGACAACCTCCTGACTTCTAACGTCCACCTGGTAGAACCTAGTAAACGTATGTACTGAAGACCATGTTGCGGTCTTACAGATTTGAGCCAGGGAGGCCTGGTGATGCACTGCCCATGAAGTTCCAACTGCTCTCGTGGAGTGCGCTCTAACTTTGAACGGAGGCGGTCTCCTTCTCAAGCCATAGGCTTGCATAATGACCTGTCGAATCCACTTGGCTAAAGTAGATTTTGACGCTGCCTGACCCCTTCTGGGGCCTTCCGGCAGAATAAACAAAGTATCCGTTCTGCGAATCTGAGCAGTGGCTTTTAGATAAGCTTTAACTGCTCTTACTACATCCAAAGAATGTAATAACTTTTCCTCTACCGAGCTAGGTTTGGGGAAAAAAGAAGGAAGAACCACATCTTGGTTCGAATGAAACCTCGATACCACCTTAGGAAGAAAGGCTGGGTGAGGACGTAACACTACTCTATCCTTATGGATAACCAGATATGGCTCCTTACAGGACATAGCTGCTAATTCCGACACTCTTTTAGCCGAACAAATGGCTACTAGAAAAATCAATTTCCTGGTGAGAAGAACCAAAGAAATATGCTGTAATGGTTCAAATGGTTGTTTCTGTAGAACCGACAGAACCAAGTTTAGATCCCATGGTCATATGGGAATATTAACCGGAGGACTAATACGCATCCCTCCTTGTATAAAGGCTTTGACTAGTGAATGCGAAGCCAAGGGCCTTTGGAAAAATATTGACAAGGCCGAAAACTGACCTTTGATAATACTCAAGGCAAGCTTCCTATCTACAGCCCACTGTAGGAAGTCCAGACTCCTACCTATTACGTACTTATGTGGATGCCATTTCTTGGCCTCACACCACGCGATGTACGCCTTCCAGATTCTATAATAGATCTGCCTGGATACCGGCTTCCTGGCATTGATCATGGTAGATACCACAGGATTAGAGAGCCCTCTCTTTTTTAGAATGTGGGCTTCCATAGCCAGGCCGTCAAACCTAGGGCTGGTAAGGAAGGGTGGTATATCGGTCCTTGCGAAAGCAGGTCCGGACGACGTGGGAGAGTCCAAGGACTCCCCACTGACATTTTACAATCTCCGCGTACCACGCTCTTCGGGGCCACGCTGGAGCCACCAGAATCACTGGTTTCTTTTCTACCCTGATTCTGCGGATTAATCGAGGTAACCATTGTGGCGGTGTGAATGCATATATCAGCTTGAACTGATCCCAAGGGAACACTAGGGCATCCGAGCCGCAAGCTAGGGGATCCCTTGTCCGAGAGACAAACCTGTCCACTTTTGCGTTGAATCTGGATGCTAGAAGATCTACATCCGATGTTCCCCACCGCTGACATATTGTCCAGAAAACCTCGGGGTGAAGGGACCCTTCCTCTGGGCATAATTGCTGGCGACTTAGAAAATCCGCCTTCCAATTCTCCACTCCTGGAATGAATACCGCAGATATGGCTGGGACATATCTTTCTGCCCATTTCAGGATGTAATTTACTTCCCTCTGGGCTGCACGACTCCTGGTGCCCCCCTGATGATTGATATATGCCACTGCTGTGGCATTGTCTGATTGAATTCTGACAGGGGACCCTTGGAGTTTGGATGTCCATGCTACTAGGGCATACCGGGCTGCTCGTATCTCTAAGAGATTGATGGGCAGGGCCTTTTCTGCATCCGACCATCTGCCCTGGAGAGACCATTGCTCCAGTACTGCTCCCCAGCCTATAAGGCTGGCATCTGTAGTGACCACCTTCCAAGAAATCGGACTGAAGGATTTCCCTTTTTCCAGATTCTGGGGAACCAACCACCAACGGAGGCTCTTGCGAACGGAAGGGGACAAGGACATTGTAAGTCTAGGGCCTGAACTGTTTTGTTCCAGGCTGACAGTATGGCCCCTTGCAAATTCCTTGAATGGAATTGACCGTAGGGTACTGCTTCGAATGATGCCACCATTTTTCCCAGCAGCCTTATGCACAGGCGTATGGACGGCTGTCTTTTTTGTACCCACTAAGTGGATCAAATCTTTCAAAGACAACACCTTTCCTCGAGGCAAGAATATTTTTCTCTGGCCTGAATCCAACCTTAGCCCCAAGTATTCCAGACTTTTGACTGTTTTTTAGGGCTGACTTGTCTCGGTTGATAATCCAACCGTGAGATTCCAGATACTTGATTGTCTTGTGAATGACCACGTCTAGTTTTTTCACTGAGTGGTCTATCAGCAACAAGTCATCTAGATATGCCATTATCATTACACCTTGTGTTTTTAGATTGGCCAATAAAGGGCCAGAATTTTTGTAAACACTCGTGGTGCTGTGGCCAAACCGAAGGGTAAGGCTCTGCTGAAAATGGTGCCCTTCTACTGCAAAGCGTAGAAATTTTTGGTGGACTGGAAAGATGGGAATGTGCAAATAAGCATCTTTGATGTCGATCGCGGCTAACCAATCCTCCCCTTGTAGGGCAGTGGCCACCGATCGGATCGACTCCATCGGAAAGTCCTGATATACAGGAATTTGTATAGCCCTTTTAGAATTAATATGGGCCTCCCGTCCGCGTTTGCTTCGGGACTGTAAAGAGGTTTGAGTAAAACCCGAACCCTCATTCTTCCAGGGGAACCTCCATAATTACTCCTTGGAGCAATAGTTGTTCTAGTGCCAACAGGAGGGACTCTCTCTTCCGGGGATCCCTTGGCGCGTTTGACCTCAAAAATGGGAAGGAGGAGAGTCTTTTAACTCCAAACTGTATCCCCAACATACTGCGGAGAGCATCTATCTGTCTTGATCGTGTCCCGCCCGGTCTCTTGCGAACAACTGGAGTCCTCCCCCCACCCGACTGAGTGGGGGCCCCTTCAATGAATTTAACTTTGAGGGAGGTTTTGTACCTCCCCTGACCCAGGGTTTCTCATTACCCTGCTATTGTCCCTGTTTTTTACCCCCGGGAATTGACCGAGGAGGCCGTCGGAACTGTTACACAGCCGATGCCCCAGGGACTGGAGAAGCAGGCCTCTTAAAGAGGGACCTCTAACTCTGTTTTTAACCGGCAAGAGCGTATTTTTACCGCTGGAAATTTTCTGGATATATTTGTCCAGGTTTTCCCTGAATAAGCGTTCACCATGAAATGGGACGCTAACCAGCCATTCTTTACAGGGAGCTTCAGCAGACCAGTTTTTGAGCCATAGAAGCCTACGCATATGTACTATAGACAGCGTAAGGCGGGAGGCCTGATGGACTGAATCCTTTATGGCGTCAACCGCAAAGCCTAAGGCTCTAGGTAGATCAGCTAGGGCAAGGGCCTGCTGATCTGTCAAGTCCCTCAAGACCTGTTTCAACTGATCCTTCCCTGCTTAGCAGACCCCAATAGCTGCTACTGCTGGTTGTGTCACCAAGCTTGCTGTAAAAAGAAGCAGACTTTCATAAGGACTCCAATCTTTTATCTATTGGGTTCTTGAACATTTGGACATTATCCACTGGACATGTCAGTGATTTATATATACAAGAGATGGCTGCGTCCACTGTAGGGACCTTCCATTTTTTTTTTTGATGAACTTATCCTCCACGGGATAGACCACCGGAAATCTCTTGGGGGAATAAATATTTTCTCAGGACGTTCCCAATCCTGGTAAATAAGCCCTTTCAGTAAAGGGTGAAGTGGAAAAGAACAGACAGTCTGGGGGCTTCTAGCGACCCCAACGAGGATACAGTAGTGGTTGATGGTTCCGCAAGGTGCATTTTTAAATGCTGATCGGACCATGTTAGTCAGAGACTGAACCCATAATCTTTCAGCTTGAGATGCTGAGAAAAGGTTCCCCCACTGTTGATTCCTCTATAACAGAATCAACCTCATCCTGATCCCCTTCAGGCAGGTCGATCCCTGTATGGGACTGTTGCTCTGCTAACAGGCACTCTGAAGGAGGAGACAGAGATCGGGCGTGCTTTCCCTGACAGGGAGGCAGCGATCAATGTTGACAATCTCTCTCTAATCCTCCCAGAGCTGAGGAAAAAACCTCCTCTGTTACATACACAGGAGCAGGTGAACTGAGGACAGCCACAGTACCAAGTACCCCTGCGGGGTCTCTACGGTCACTTACCTCTGAACTTCAGGGGAGACTGGTGCAGCAGAAGCATGCCCAAGATCCTCAGAGCCCGATGAGACCCCCTTCGCTTCCTGGAAGATTCAGTTCCGGAGCTTCTGGACGGCATATTTCCTAAGCCTAAAGCTGAGGTATTCCAGCCGTAATACACCACTTTTACTGAGAATAGTCTAGCACAATTGCTGCTATATCACAGTTGGTGTCTACTAATGTGCCTTTCTATGGGGATGCCTGCATCAACCGCTTGCTGTATGCCTTTTTTTAAATGTTGCCAGCTCTGTCTCTGCACTCCATAGCCAGCTCACAACACATAATTGTGTTTTTTAACATGCTGGGACGCCCGCACATGCGCAGAAGCGATGTGGCGCGCACAGAGCGTCATCCCCCAGGCTCCGCCCCCTTTCCCGGCTCACCTCTATATATAGAGGCGCGTGCACGCGCGCGGCCACGTGCGCCTTCGGCGCTAATTTCGAAAAGGGAAACTAGGGACAAGAGCCAGGGCCCCTTTTTGCCGCAGGCCGGGGGATGGACGAGCATTGCAACATGGCAGAGGAAGCAGTTTCCCACAAGAGAACTCACCATCTGCCTGGACTTGCTCTGATGAAAAGAAACTAGTCCACATGACAAGAAACGTTCCACAGCGGCCTCTAGTGGATAAACACAGGTACCGCAGTCTAATATATTAAATATATATATATATATATTTTTTTTTTCTTGACCACTATTAAAAATACTACATTTTTTTAGTAGTTACAGGCATGCACAGATATTAGCGGGAATACCGTTAGGTAACAGACAGAAAGACAAATTAGGCTTGGGGGTCCCCCAATAGAACCAAGTTCCTGGGGGCCCCCACTTACCTGTTCCCCGCCGCAGGACTTTGTTTGGTCCACAAAAGCCCAAACTTCACCTATCACGGCAGGCATTGTAATCAAACCTTCAGGGACCGGGTTCCCAAGGATTCCACTCCCCTGGACCTGTATAGCACCCTGCACAGAAAACATCTTGGTCGTGGGTATGACCAGAGCTCTGGATCCCAGGGTCCAGCTCTCCTAAGAGAAGCATTACAGGCAAAACCTTGCTCTTCTCTGCAAGGCCCGGGTACCGACCGTTTAGCTATGAAGCTTTTTTGGTCGGATCCGGAATAGCTTACTGAGGCCCAAAAGAACCTGTACGCAAGCTCAGTGAAAAACACATGTTTCTTCTTGGCCAACACCTTAGACACTGGCAAAAAACTGAGGTGCTCCCGGATGGGAGGGGCTTATATAGGGGAGGGTACTTCCGGTTTTGGAAGTTGCCAGTGCCAGCACCTGAAGGTATCTATATAACCCATTAGTAATGACTATGTCGCTCTGTGTCCCGTGATTAGTGATGAGCCGAACACCCCCGGGTTCGGTTCGCACCAGAACCCGCGAACGGACCGAAAGTTCGAACGAACATTAGAACCCTATTAAATACAATGGATGCGAACGTTCGAATTCTAAAGTGCTAATTGTAAAAACTATTATGCATGTTATTGTCCTAAAAAGGGTTTGGGAACCCGGGTTCTGCACCAGGGGACATGTATCAATGCAAAAATAAGTTTTAAAAACGGTCGTTTTCCGGGAGCAGTCATTTTAATGATGCATAAAGTGAAAAAAAAAAAGTCAAATATTCCTTTAAATATCGTACCTGGGGGGTGTCTAAAGTATGCCTGTGAAGTGCCACGTGTTTCCCGTGTTTAGAACTGTCCCTGCACAAAATGACACTTCTAAAGGAAAAAAAAGCCATTTAAAACTGCTTGCGGCTTTAATGTAATGTCTGGTCCCGGTAATATGGATGAAAATCTTTAAGAAAAATGGCATAGCTACCCCATGACCCCCCCCCTACCCCAGCCCATTACCAGCCCCTTTGGGTCTTGTATGGATATTAAGGGGAACCCCGCACATAAAATAAAAAAGGCCCTATATACTCAGAACAGCCGTATACAGGCGGTGCATACAAGACAGGGACTGTAGGTTTGTTCTTATGTAGAATCTGTTTGTAATTTTGAACAGGTACATTGTTGAAGTGTAGCTCCAGACCAAAAATCTATTTTTAAACTTTTTGGAAAACATAGGTAAGGGTTATCACCCCTGTAACATTTGTTTTGCTGTCTGTGCCCCTGTTCAGAACATTTCACCTCACTTTCCGTCCTAATGACAACTGTTTTTGAAATGTGGTGTTTTTCTTGAAACAAGGATTGCTGATAAAGCATCAGTACAGAGGAGACACCTTTCTCCCATATTTATTCTTACAGGAGAGAATTTTCCTTCCTAGTGGTAGATTTCCTCTCACTTCCTGTTGTCTTCTTGCGTTTGCAAGTAGGAGTCGTTTGTAAGTTGGATGTTTGAAAGTAGGGACCTGCCGTATATACTCTGCAGAAATAGGCCCCTTAGTTGTTGGTGTTGGCACAACACTGTAAGCACTCACAGTTACTCTTGGTTGGTGCTGGAACGCCCTGCTGTCAACTATTATATCAGGAATTTTAATTACATATAATTGTTGAACAGTGGTAGTAAAAATTGGGCCTTTGATGGTGGTGCTGGTGCCACAACACTGTAAGCCCTGACAGTTACTCTTGGTGGGTGCAGCAATGGGCCCTGCTGTGAATTATTAGATCAAGAATTGTAATTACATGCCCCTGTTGAACAGGGGCTGAAAAATTGGGCCTTAGGCACTGGTGGCACAACACTGCAACCCTTCACAGATACTGTACTTGGAGCACAGCAATGAGCCCTGTTGCAAAGTATTGCTTCAAAAATTGTAATGACACGCCCCTGTTAAACAGGGGCTGAAAAATTGGGCCTTAGGCACTGGTGGCACAACACTGCAACTCCTCACAGATACTGTACTTGGAGCACAGCAATGAGCCCTGTTGCAAAGTATTGCTTCAAAAATTGTAATTACACGCCCCTGTTAAACAGGGGCTGAAAAATTGGGCGTTAGGCACTGGTGGCGGCACCCATAAACAAAAATGATCTTCCAAGCTATCATCATCAATCGTATCATTGAGGACTCGGAGGAGGAGGATAGCCAGTCAACATAACAGCACAGGCACTCAGCATCAGCATCAGTCTTGAAGGGATGTGACATTTTAAAATCAATTAGTCTGTTATATCAGCATCAGGTGTGTGGTAGCTGGTGGTGATCCAAGACTGGTTCATCTTGATGAAAGTCAGTCGATCAACCGAGTCGGTGGACAGGCGCACCCTGTGATCCGTGACAAATCCTCCAGCAGCACTGAATGTGCGTTCCGAAAGAACGCTGGATGCAGGACAGGCCAGTAGCTCAATTGCATACTGTGCAAGCTCTGGCCAGTGATCCATCCTCAAGACCCAGTAAGCCAGAGGATTTTCGGTGGGGAAGGTGTCCAAGTCTGACCTTGCCCCTAGATATTCCTGCACCATGTTTATCAGACGCTGGCGATGGTTGCTGGAACCGATCATACTTTGGGGCTGCGGACTAAAGAATTGTCTGAACGCATCGGTCAGACGGCCACCTTCCCCACCGCTCCTTCTTTGACTGGCCGAAGCCTCAGCAACTCGTTGTCCAGGACCAGGAGTTTGCAACCTCCCAGTCTCTGGGAACGCGTTGCACAGACCTTTCTGCAAGGCCTCCCGGAGTTGTCTCATCCTCTGCTCCCTCTGCGACGGTAACATAAGGTCCGCAACCTTACCCTTGTACCGTGGATCAAGGAGAGTGGCCAGCCAGTAATGGTCCCTCTCCTTGATCCGAAGAATACGAGGATCCTTCCGCAGACTTTGCAGGATCAGGGAGGCCATGCAGCGTAGGTTTGCTGAGGCATTCGCTCCGGAGTCCTCTGGGTCACTAAGGACGACATGATCCGCAGCCACCTCCTCCCAGCCACGTACAAGTCCACTGGTTTCTTGGGACTGTAAATCATCCCTAAAAGACTGCTGCTGATGATGCTGAGTGCCAGCCTCCACCTCCATGCTGACACAATCCTCCTCCTCCTCCTCCTCCTCCTCCTCCTCCTCTTCCTGTGCGATGGGTGGGACAGAAGGAACACTGTCTGGGTAAAGGGGGCCTTGAGAGGCAAGGAAGTCCTCCTCTTCCTGCCTCTGTTCTGCCTCAAGTGCCCTGTCCATTATTCCACGCAGCGTGTGCTCCAACAGGTGGACAAGAGGTACAGTGTCACTGATGCATGCACTGTCACTGCTCACCATCCTCGTGGCCTCCTCAAATGGTGCCAGGACAGTGCATGCATCCCTGATCATGCCCCACTGGCGTGGAGAAAAAAAACCAAGCTCCCCTGACCCTGTCCTGGTGCCGTAGTCGCACAGGTACTCATTGATGGCCCTCTGCTGCGTGTGCAGCCGCTGCAGCATGGCCAACGTTGAGTTCCACCTGGTGGGCATGTCACATATAAGGCGGTTCTTGGGCAGGTTCAACTCCTTTTGCAGCTCAGCCAGGCGAGCACTGGCATTATAAGATCTGCGGAAATGCACACAGACTTTCCTGGCCTGCCTCAGGACATCCTGTAAGCCCGGGTACCTGCCCAAGAAGCGCTGCACCACCAGGTTAAGGACGTGAGCCACACAGGGCACATGGGTCAGTTGTCCCTGTCGGAGGGCGGAGAGGAGGTTGGTGCCATTGTCGCAAACCACCATTCCTGGCTTAAGCTGGCGTGGCGTCAACCACCTCTCGGCCTGGCCCTGCAGAGCAGACAGGACCTCTGCCCCAGTGTGGCTTCTGTCCCCCAAACACACCAGCGCAAGCACGGCATGGCATCTTTTTGCCTGCGTACTTGCGTAGCCCCGTGAACGGCTACGGAGCACCGCTGGTTCATAGGACAAACCACAGGAAGAGGCCATGGAGGAAGAAGAAGAGGAGGGGGTGGAGGAGAGAGGTGTGTCACAACCAGTAGTAGCATTTTGGAGGCGTGGCGGTGGGACAACCTCCAACACTACTGCACCTTGTCCTGAATCCTTCCCAGCTGCCAAAAGAGTGACCCAATGGGCCGTGAAAGAAAGGTAACGTCCCTGTCCATGCCTGCTGGACCATGAGTCAGCGGTAATATGCACCTTACCGCTGACCGCCCTGTCCAGCGAGGCCAAGACATTGCCTTCCACATGCCGGTAGAGAGCCGGAATAGCCTTCCGTGAGAAAAAGTGGCGTTTGGGAACCTGCCACTGAGGAACCGCACATTGCACAAACTCACGGAAGGGGGCCGAGTCTACCAACTGAAAAGGCAGCAGTTGAAGCGCTAGCAATTTAGCCAAGCTAGCATTCAACCGCTGGGCATGTGGATGGCTGGGAGTGAACTTCTTTCGACGGTCCAGCAGCTGGGGCAGGGAAATTTGCCTGCTAGAATCGGACGTCGGTGTACTGCTAGCAGAGTGGGCGCAAGTACTTGGCTGTGACACACCTAATTCTACACCTTCATTCCTCTCAGTGCATGTTTCAGAGAGGACTGAAGTTATAGTGGGGTTGGAGATCCCAGCTGATGCGGTGCAAGGAGAGGTCCGCTTGGTTCTTTGGTGTGGGTCTTTGAGGTAGGCTTGCCAACGAGCTGCATGGCAGGTCAACATATGTCTGGTCAGGCATGTGGTACCCAAGCGGCTGATGTTTTGGCCACGCGATATACGCTTGAGACATATGTTGCAAACAGCAGCTGTGCGATCTGATGCACTAGCCTCAAAAAAGGCCCACACCAAAGAACTTTTTGAATGACGGGCAGAGGCAGCGCCCTGCACAGGCGGAGCTCTGCGGTGTGATTCCGTCGGTGTACTGCCCTTACGCTGGCCACCAAAGGGCATCCTGCCTCGTTGGAGATGTGCCTCCTCCTCATCCTCCTCCTCCTCCTCTCTCCTATTAGGCACCCACGTGGAGTCATTGACCTCATCATCCCCTCCCTCCTCATCACTGGAGCCAATCTGGCAGTATGCTGCAGCTGCTGGAACATGACTGCCAGATTGGTGTCCTTCTTGAGCATCCCCTCTGTCTGCTCTCACGCTACTGCCTTCCTCTAGCTGGGTTTCATCATCAGACCCTTCGAAACGCTGGGCATCCTCCTGGAGCATGTACCCAACACTGTGCTGAAACAGTTCGGGGGACTCCTCAGGAGGAGGACATGGTGGGTCTAGGGAAGGAGTGACTGATGATTTGTCTGACATTGATACCAGGGAAGACGACGCTTTGGCAGCTGCTTTTCCAGTACCCTGAGCCTGGGTGAGAGAGGATGAGGAGGAGGAGGAGGGCTTGGTCATCCACTCTACCAAGTCTTCGGCATGATGTGGCTCAACATGTCCAGCTGCCGAAAAGAAGGACAAGCGTGTCCCATGGCCATGTGCTGATGACAATGCACCGCGTCCACGACCAGCACTGTTGCCCCCAGACACAGAGCCTGCTTGCCCTCTTTTATTGCCTCCTGACTGTCTGCCTCTCCTTGTTTGCCTTCCAGACATTCTAATAGATGGCCTGCAGGGAGATGGGAAAAAAGCAATAAGGGCTACCTTCAGGTGTCCTTCTCTGTCCCTTGAAACAAGGACTTTCACAGTGAAAGAAACTGACACTGTCCCTACCTAGAGTTTTCTGTCCCTAGAATAAATGTTTTTTTTAATCACAATATAGCACAAGGACAATTCACTCAATGTCTCTCCAGGTCCCTGGAAACAAGGACTTGCAGAGTGAAAGAAACTGACACTGTCCCTACCTAGAGTTTTCTGTCCCTAGAATAAATGTTTTTTTTTAAGCACAATATAGCACAAGGACAATTAACTCACTGTCCTTACAGGTCCCTGGAAACAAGGACTTGCAGAGTGAAAAAAAAAAAACACTCTCCCTACCTACAGTTTTCTGTCCCTAGAAAAAATGTTTTTTTTAAGCACAATATAGCACAAGGACAATTAACTCACTGTCCTTACAGGTCCCTGGAAACAAGGACTTGCAGAGTGAAAGAAAAAAAACACTCTCCCTACCTACAGTTTTCTGTCCCTAGAAAAAATGTTTTTTTTAATCACAATATAGCACAAGGAAAATTAACTCACTGTCCTTACAGGTCCCTGGAAACAAGGACTTGCAGAGTGAAAGAAAAAAAACACTCTCCCTACCTACAGTTTTCTGTCCCTAGAAAAAATGTTTTTTTTAATCACAATATAGCACAAGGAAAATTAACTCACTGTCCTTACAGGTCCCTGGAAACAAGGACTTGCAGAGTGAAAGAAACTGACACTGTCCCTACCTAGAGTTTTCTGTCCCTAGAATAAATGTTTTTTTTAAGCACAATATAGCACAAGGACAATTAACTCACTGTCCTTACAGGTCCCTGGAAACAAGGACTTGCAGAGTGAAAGAAAAAAAACACTCTCCCTACCTACAGTTTTCTGTCCCTAGAAAAAATGTTTTTTTTAATCACAATATAGCACAAGGAAAATTAACTCACTGTCCTTACAGGTCCCTGGAAACAAGGACTTGCAGAGTGAAAGAAAAAAAACACTCTCCCTACCTACAGTTTTCTGTCCCTAGAAAAAATGTTTTTTTTAATCACAATATAGCACAAGGAAAATTAACTCACTGTCCTTACAGGTCCCTGGAAACAAGGACTTGCAGAGTGAAAGAAACTGACACTGTCCCTACCTAGAGTTTTCTGTCCCTAGAATAAATGTTTTTTTTAAGCACAATATAGCACAAGGACAATTAACTCACTGTCCTTACAGGTCCCTGGAAACAAGGACTTGCAGAGTGAAAGAAAAAAAACACTCTCCCTACCTACAGTTTTCTGTCCCTAGAAAAAATGTTTTTTTTAATCACAATATAGCACAAGGAAAATTAACTCACTGTCCTTACAGGTCCCTGGAAACAAGGACTTGCAGAGTGAAAGAAACTGACACTGTCCCTACCTAGAGTTTTCTGTCCCTAGAATAAATGTTTTTTTTAAGCACAATATAGCACAAGGACAATTAACTCACTGTCCTTACAGGTCCCTGGAAACAAGGACTTGCAGAGTGAAAAAAAAAAAACACTCTCCCTACCTACAGTTTTCTGTCCCTAGAAAAAATGTTTTTTTTAAGCACAATATAGCACAAGGACAATTAACTCACTGTCCTTACAGGTCCCTGGAAACAAGGACTTGCAGAGTGAAAGAAAAAAAACACTCTCCCTACCTACAGTTTTCTGTCCCTAGAAAAAATGTTTTTTTTAATCACAATATAGCACAAGGAAAATTAACTCACTGTCCTTACAGGTCCCTGGAAACAAGGACTTGCAGAGTGAAAGAAAAAAAACACTCTCCCTACCTACAGTTTTCTGTCCCTAGAAAAAATGTTTTTTTTAATCACAATATAGCACAAGGAAAATTAACTCACTGTCCTTACAGGTCCCTGGAAACAAGGACTTGCAGAGTGAAAGAAACTGACACTGTCCCTACCTAGAGTTTTCTGTCCCTAGAATAAATGTTTTTTTTAAGCACAATATAGCACAAGGACAATTAACTCACTGTCCTTACAGGTCCCTGGAAACAAGGACTTGCAGAGTGAAAGAAAAAAAACACTCTCCCTACCTACAGTTTTCTGTCCCTAGAAAAAATGTTTTTTTTAATCACAATATAGCACAAGGAAAATTAACTCACTGTCCTTACAGGTCCCTGGAAACAAGGACTTGCAGAGTGAAAGAAAAAAAACACTCTCCCTACCTACAGTTTTCTGTCCCTAGAAAAAATGTTTTTTTTAATCACAATATAGCACAAGGAAAATTAACTCACTGTCCTTACAGGTCCCTGGAAACAAGGACTTGCAGAGTGAAAGAAACTGACACTGTCCCTACCTAGAGTTTTCTGTCCCTAGAATAAATGTTTTTTTTAAGCACAATATAGCACAAGGACAATTAACTCACTGTCCTTACAGGTCCCTGGAAACAAGGACTTGCAGAGTGAAAGAAAAAAAACACTCTCCCTACCTACAGTTTTCTGTCCCTAGAAAAAATGTTTTTTTTAATCACAATATAGCACAAGGAAAATTAACTCACTGTCCTTACAGGTCCCTGGAAACAAGGACTTGCAGAGTGAAAGAAACTGACACTGTCCCTACCTAGAGTTTTCTGTCCCTAGAATAAATGTTTTTTTTAAGCACAATATAGCACAAGGACAATTAACTCACTGTCCTTACAGGTCCCTGGAAACAAGGACTTGCAGAGTGAAAAAAAAAAAACACTCTCCCTACCTAGAGTTTTCTGTCCCTAGAAAAAATGTTTTTTTTAAGCACAATATAGCACAAGGACAATTAACTCACTGTCCTTACAGGTCCCTGGAAACAAGGACTTGCAGAGTGAAAGAAACTGACACTGTCCCTACCTAGAGTTTTCTGTCCCTAGAATAAATGTTTTTTTTAATCACAATATAGCACAAGGAAAATTAACTCACTGTCCTTACAGGTCCCTGGAAACAAGGACTTGCAGAGTGAAAGAAACTGACACTGTCCCTACCTAGAGTTTTCTGTCCCTAGAATAAATGTTTTTTTTAATCACAATATAGCACAAGGAAAATTAACTCACTGTCCTTACAGGTCCCTGGAAACAAGGACTTGCAGAGTGAAAGAAACTGACACTGTCCCTACCTAGAGTTTTCTGTCCCTAGAATAAATGTTTTTTTTAAGCACAATATAGCACAAGGACAATTAACTCACTGTCCTTACAGGTCCCTGGAAACAAGGACTTGCAGAGTGAAAGAAAAAAAACACTCTCCCTACCTACAGTTTTCTGTCCCTAGAAAAAATGTTTTTTTTAATCACAATATAGCACAAGGAAAATTAACTCACTGTCCTTACAGGTCCCTGGAAACAAGGACTTGCAGAGTGAAAGAAACTGACACTGTCCCTACCTAGAGTTTTCTGTCCCTAGAATAAATGTTTTTTTTAATCACAATATAGCACAAGGACAATTAACTCACTGTCCTTACAGGTCCCTGGAAACAAGGACTTGCAGAGTGAAAGAAACTGACACTGTCCCTACCTAGAGTTTTCTGTCCCTAGAATAAATGTTTTTTTTAAGCACAATATAGCACAAGGACAATTAACTCACTGTCCTTACAGGTCCCTGGAAACAAGGACTTGCAGAGTGAAAGAAAAAAAACACTCTCCCTACCTACAGTTTTCTGTCCCTAGAAAAAATGTTTTTTTTAATCACAATATAGCACAAGGAAAATTAACTCACTGTCCTTACAGGTCCCTGGAAACAAGGACTTGCAGAGTGAAAGAAACTGACACTGTCCCTACCTAGAGTTTTCTGTCCCTAGAATAAATGTTTTTTTTAATCACAATATAGCACAAGGACAATTAACTCACTGTCCTTACAGGTCCCTGGAAACAAGGACTTGCAGAGTGAAAGAAACTGACACTGTCCCTACCTAGAGTTTTCTGTCCCTAGAATAAATGTTTTTTTTAAGCACAATATAGCACAAGGACAATTAACTCACTGTCCTTACAGGTCCCTGGAAACAAGGACTTGCAGAGTGAAAGAAAAAAAACACTCTCCCTACCTACAGTTTTCTGTCCCTAGAAAAAATGTTTTTTTTAATCACAATATAGCACAAGGAAAATTAACTCACTGTCCTTACAGGTCCCTGGAAACAAGGACTTGCAGAGTGAAAGAAACTGACACTGTCCCTACCTAGAGTTTTCTGTCCCTAGAATAAATGTTTTTTTTAATCACAATATAGCACAAGGACAATTAACTCACTGTCCTTACAGGTCCCTGGAAACAAGGACTTGCAGAGTGAAAGAAACTGACACTGTCCCTACCTAGAGTTTTCTGTCCCTAGAATAAATGTTTTTTTTAAGCACAATATAGCACAAGGACAATTAACTCACTGTCCTTACAGGTCCCTGGAAACAAGGACTTGCAGAGTGAAAGAAACTGACACTGTCCCTACCTAGAGTTTTCTGTCCCTAGAATAAATGTTTTTTTTAAGCACACTATAGCAGAAGCACAAAACACACTGACACTCTCCCTACCTATCCTTCTCTTTCCCTAAACTAAAGGAATCCAGGTTAAGCAAGAAAGAAATAACAGTCACTGTCCCTGCCTATGCTACTCTATCCCTGCTCCGGAACACACTACACTAGGCCGCCGTGCTGGCGGCCTTTTATAGTGTGGGGCGTGTACTAAACACCCTCAGCAATAATTGGCCACAGGCATCCTGCCTGTGGCCAATCATTGCTCTCCTCGCTGCCGGCGCTGTGATTGGCCAAGCATGCGGGGTCACAGTGCATGCTTGGCCAATCACAGCGCCTGGATGACACTGCGATGGCGTAGTGCATTGTGGGCCGTTCGCGTCACTCGAATTTGGCGCGAACGGCCCAAATCGTTCGATCTTCGTCGAACGATCGAACAGCCAATGTTCGAGTCGAACGTATGTTCGACTCGAACACGAAGCTCATCCCTACCCGTGATGTACGAGAAAGAAAATAGGTAATATTGATTGAGAGAGTTTAGTTCTGCTTTAAATATAGTATGTGTAGAACAAATAAAAACATGCCAGAGGAGTGCTTGATGTCTCCTGCCAAACAAGGAGGAGGAATATAAAGGTATGAGGCTGCTTTGGTAAGAAGATCTTCACAGAGTTTGAGAAATAATGAACCATAAAGGTTTCCACTCTATTTTATAATGTCACGTCATCCCCTGTGGTCAGTATTTGACTGGTCACATTTTTCATGTGGCAGTACAAAGATTCAAGACCTATTCCTAAACAGGGATGAGCCGAACACCCCCCTGTTCGGTTCGCACCAGAACCTGCGAACAGACAGAATGTTCGCGTGAACTTTAGAACCCTATTAAATACAATGGACTCGAACGTTCGAAATCTAAAGTGCTAATTATAAAGGCTTATATGCAAGTTATTGTCCTAAAAAGTGTTTGGGGACCCGGGTTCTGCCCCAGGGGACATGTATCAATGCAAAAAAAATTTACGTTTTTACGGGAGCAGTGATTTTAATAATGCTTAAAATGAAAAAATAAAAGTGAAATTTTCCTTTAAATTTCGTACCTGGGGGGTGTGTATGATATGCATGTAAAGTGGCGCATGTTTCCCATGCTTAGAACTGTCCCTGCACAAAATGTCATTTTTGAAGGAAAAAAAGTCATTTAAAACTCACTCGCGGCTATTAATGAATTGTCGGCTCCCGGCAATAGAAAAGTCATTGATAAAAAAAAAAAAAAAAATCGTGGGGGTCCCCCCAAATTCAATTACCAGGCCCTTCAGGTCTGGTATAGATATTAAGGGGAACGCCGCCGCAAATTTACAAAAAAAAATGTGTGCGGTTCCCCCCAAATATCCATACCAGGCCCTTCAGATCTGGCATGGATTTTAAGGGGAACTCCACCCCAAATTTCCAAAAAATGGCGTGGAGTCCCCCAAAAAATCCATATCAGGCCCTTATCCGAGCACGCAACCTGGCAGGCCGCAGGAAAAGAGGTGGGGATGAGAGAGCGCCCCCCCTCCCTCCTGAACCGTACCAGGCCACATGCCCTCAACATGGGGAGGATGTCCCCATGTTGATGGGGACAAGGGCCTCATCCCCACAACCCTTGCCCGGTGGTTGTGGGGGTCTGCGGGCGGGGGGCTTATCGGAATCTGGAAGACCCCTTTAACAAAGGGGACCCCAGATCCCGCCCCCCCCCTATGTGAATTGGTAAGGGGTACATTGTACCCCTACCATTTCACAAAGAAAGTGTAAAAAAAAAAAAAAAAAAAACACACAAACACCTTGGAAAAGTCCTTTATTAATAAATAAAAAATAAATAAAAAAAAAACCATTCCAGCGATGAAATCCAGTGTCCCGCGGCGATCCGATGTCCAGCGCTGTCCGTCATTGGCTGAGCCTGAGCGGACCTGATGGGGAACTTCCTCCGCAGTCTATTAAATGTATAGACCCGCCCCTTCTAAAGTTCCCTATCAGGTCCGCTCAGCCAATGACTAGGTGTAAGGCTAAGCAGACCAGATGCGGAACATGAGAAGGGGCGGGTCTATTCATGAATTACACAGTGAAGGAAGTTCCCCATCAGGTCTGCCCCCTCGGTATGTCAGACCCCGCCTACGTCATTGGCCTGAGCGGACCTGATGGGGAACTTCCTTCACTGTGTAATACATGAATAGACCCGCCCCTTCTCACGTTCCACATCTGGTCCGCTTAGCCTTACACCTAGTCATTGGCTGAGCGGACCTGATGGGGAACTTTAGAAGGGGCGGGTCTATTCATGTATTACACAGTGAAGGAAGTTCCCCATCAGGTCCGCTCAGGCTCCACCAATGACGGACAGCGCTGGACATCGGATCGCCGCGGGACACTGGATTTCATCGCTGGAATGTTTTTTGTTTTTTTTAAATAAAGGACTTTTCCAAGGTGTTTGTGTTTTTTTTTTTGTTTTTTTTTACACTTTCTTCGTGAAATTGTAGGGGTACAATGTACTCCTTACCAATTCACATAGGGGGGGTGGGATCTGGGGGTCCCCTTTGTTAAAGGGGTCTTCCAGATTCCGATAAGCCCCCTGCCCGCAGACCCCCACAACCACCGGGCAAGGGTTGTGGGGATGAGGTCCTTGTCCCCATAAACATCCTCCCCATGTTGAGGGCATGTGGCCTGGTACGGTTCAGGAGGGGGGGCGCTCTCTCATCCCCCCTCTTTTCCTGCGGTATGCCAGGTTGCGTGCTCGGATAAGGGTCTGGTATGGAT
This sequence comes from Rana muscosa, assembly GCA_029206835.1. Taxonomy (NCBI): domain Eukaryota; kingdom Metazoa; phylum Chordata; class Amphibia; order Anura; family Ranidae; genus Rana; species Rana muscosa. Next base: position 20,506,736 of record JARGYO010005603.1, read on the forward strand.
TTTTGGGAGGGACTCCACGCCATTTTTTTTTAAACTCACTTGCGGCTATTAATGAATTGTCGGCTCCCGGCAATAGAAAAGTCATTGATAAAAAAGAAAAAAAATGTGGGGGTCCCCCCAAATTCAATTACCAGGCCCTTCAGGTCTGGTATAGATATTAAGGGGAACCCCGCTGCAAATTTTTTAAAAAAATGCGTGCGGTTCCCCCCAAATATCCATACCAGGCCCTTCAGATCTGGCATGGATTTTAAGGGGAACTCCACCCTAAATAAAAAAAAAAATGGCGTGGAGTCCCCCCAAAAATCCAACAAGGGCCTCATCCCCACAACCCTTGCCCGGTGGTTGTGGGGATCTGCGGGCAGGGGGCTTATCGGAATCTGGAAGACCCCTTTAACAAAGGGGACACCAGATCCCGGCCCCCCCTATGTGAATTGGTAAGGGGTACCATTTCACGAAGAAAGTGTAAAAAAATGTAAAAAAAAAACACGCACACACCTTGGAAAAGTCCTTTATTAAAAAATAAATTTTAAAAAAACATTCCAGCGATGAAATCCAGTGTCCCGCGGCGATCCGATGTCCAGCGCTGTCTGTCATTGGCGGAGCCTGAGCGGACCTGATGGGGAACTTCCTTCACTGTGTAATACATGAATAGACCCGCCCCTTCTAAAGTTCCCCATCAGGTCCGCTCAGCCAATGACTAGGTGTAAGGCTAAGCGGACCAGATGCGGAACGTGAGAAGGGGCGGGTCTATTCATGTATTACACAGTGAAGGAAGTTCCCCATCAGGTCCGCCCCCTCGGTATGTCAGACCCCGCCTACGTCATTGGCCTGAGCGGACCTGATAGGGAACTTCCTTCACCGTGTAATACATGAATAGACCTGCCCCTTCTCACGTTCCGCATCTGGTCCGCTTAGCCTGAAGCCTCGTACACACGACCGAGTTTCTCGTCCAAAACCGACAAGAAAAGTGCAGAGAGAGCTTTATTGTCGAGAAAACCGTTCGTGTGTATGCTTTTACGACGAGAAAACTGCCGTAAATCTCGACGAGAAAAATAGAGAACCTGCTCTCTATTTTCTCGTCTGGATTCTAGATTTTCTCGTCGTGTTTCTCGTCGGCCTGTTTTGCGATGAGAAAATGGTTCGTGTGTATGCTTTTACGACTCTTCAAAAAGCGCGCATGCTCAGAATCAAGTATGAGACGGGAGCGCATCTTCTGGTAAAACAAGCCTTCGTAGTGGAGATAGCACATTCGTCACGCTGTAATGGACTGAAGAGCACAAAGACTGAAAAGCGCGAATCGTCTCTTCCCAAACTTTTACTTCACATGCGGTAACACGAGATCAGCAAAAGCAGCCCAAGGGGTGGCGCCAGGGAAATCGATCTTCCCCTTTATACTGCCGTCGTACGTGCTGGACGTGACCGCGCAGAACAACGACGAGATTTGGAATTGTCAGTGTGTAAGCATGGAAAGCTTGACGAGAAACTCGCCGAGAAAAACGACGTGTTTTTAACAACGAGAAACTCGGTCGTGTGTACGAGGCTTCACACCTAGTCATTGGCTGAGCGGACCTGATGGGGAACTTTAGAAGGGGCGGGTCTATACATTTAATAGACTGCGGAGGAAGTTCCCCATCAGGTCCGCTCAGGCTCAGCCAATGAGGGACAGCGCTGCACATCAGATCGCTGCGGGACACTGGATTTCATCGCTGGAATGTTTTTTTTTTTAATTTATTTTTAATTTTTTAATAAAGGAATTTCCAAGGTGTTTGTGTGGTTTTTTTTACATTTTTTTACACTTTCGTCGTGAAATGGTAGGGGTACAATGTACCCCTTACCAATTCACATAGGGGGGGACGGGATCTGGGGATCCCCTTTTTTAAAGGGGTCTTCCAGATTCCGATAAGCCCCCCGCCCGCAGACCCCCACAACTACCGGGCAAGGGTTGTGGGGATGAGGCCCTTGTCCCCATCAACATGGGGACATCATCCCCATGTTGAGGGCATGTGGCCTGGTACGGTTCAGGAGGGGGGGGCGCTCTCTCGTCCCCCCCTCTTTTCCTGCGGCCTGCCAGGTTGCGTGCTTGGATAAGGGTCTGGTATGGATTTTTGGGGGGACTCCACGCCATTTGTTTTTTAATTTGGGGTGGCGTTCCCCTTAAAATCCATGCCAGATCTGAAGGGCCTGGTATGGATATTTGGGGGGAACCGCACGCATTTTTTTTTTTAATTGCGGCGGGGTTCCCCTTAATATCTATACCAGACCTGAAGGGCCTGGTAATTGAATTTGGGGGGACCCCCACGCTTTTTTTTTCTTTTTTATCAATGACTTTTCTATGTATTGCCGGGAGCCGACAATTCATTAATAGCCGCGAGTGAGTTTTAAATGACTTTTTTTCCTTCAGAAATGACATTTTGTGCAGGGACAGTTCTAAGCACGGGAAACATGCGCCACTTTACATGCATATTATACACACCCCCCAGGTACGAAATTTAAAGGAATATTTCACTCTTATTGTTTCACTTTAAGCATTATTAAAATCACTGCTCCCAAAAAAACGGGCGTTTTTAAAACTTTTTTTGGGATTGATACATGTCCCCTGGGGCAGGACCCAGGTCCCCAAACACTTTTTATGACAATAACTTGCATATAAGCCTTTATAATTAGCACTTTAGATTTCTCCCATAGACTTTTCGAATTTGCCGCGAACACCCCAATTTGTTCGCTGTTCGGCGAACAGGCAAACAGGCAATGTTCGACTCGAACTCGAAGCTCATCCCTATTCCTAAACTATCAAAAAAGCCAGCTGGTGAAGAAGCAGGAAGCTTGATTACTGTTTTTTTTAATATTCTGCCGGTCATCATCTCACAGTTACCAGATCTCAAAAGCCTATTGCGCTCTTGTGAGAGGAACTTCACTGTAAGGTCAAAGAAAAAAGGCCATACTCCTGGGAAGCACTACAAAAGGCATAGGTTGAATCGTTTTTAAATACTGTATCTCCAGAAACTCACAGATAGAATGGCAAAGGTCTGCAAAGCTGTAAGTGCTGGAAAAGGATTATTCTGTGACAAGTAAAAAAAATATATGAAATAAAATGATTGTTACAATATTCTCAATGTATTGACTATTATTTTAGATTAATTTAATACTACCTGGATGAATATAGATAAAAAATGTCTGGTGGATCTCAAACTATGAGATTCCTCCAATCAGGGCCGTCTTTAAGGCAAGGCAAAAGGGGCAGCTGCCCTGGGCCCTGTCATTGTTGTGGGGCCCAAAGCAGCTGTCTCATACTTGCCAACTATCCCAGTTTAAATTCCCTTGTCCCTTGAAGTTTTAGTCCTTTGCTGTGTCCTGATATCTTAGTGTGAAGTGCTGCTACTAATGCTGCCCAGCTCTGCCCTATTGTTGTGTACAGATGACTCACCTGCAGAACCTGTGTTTACATGTAAATAACCTGCATTCATATGTAAATAGTGGCTGCATTCATATGTAAATAGTTGAGGTCGGCAGCACTCATATGTAAATAAAGGCTGCATTTATATGTATATCATGCCCCTCTGTAGTGAGGAGATGATGTGCTGTAACCTCTAGCAACCAATCAGTGAGCAGCATTACTGTACAGTAATCTCTAGCAACCAATTAACAAGAAGAAATCATGTGCTGTAACCTCTAGCAACTAATCAGTGAGCCGTAATATGTGCTCTAACCTCTAGCAACCAGTCAGTAATTGGTAATGATATGCTGTAACCTCTGGCAACCAATCACAATCACTGCCTGATCTGATACAGTAAACTAATTTTAAGTCTAGCTGATATTTATTGTATGTCTCAGAACAGGTGGAGAACAAAATTGCATGGGGGGGGGGGCCCAAGAAAATTTTTGCCCAGGGTCCAATCAGTATTAAAGACGGCCCTGCCTCCAATGTTTCCCATGAAGATTCAGTGCACAGAGAGGAGCCCAGATCTGAGTGATCTGCCCAGACCAACTGTTCATAACTGTTCATTCTCAGCCCTGACCAGCTGCTCACAGGATAGGTGAGATTTAATCTTCCACCCTGTGTGTTAGATTGTAATTTTCCCTTCAACCGCTGGAGATTTCTGTCACTAGAGTTGAATGTTGCAGGAAAGAATATTTGCCTCCTCACATTCAATCGCCTCCCAAGTTTTGCGCTGCAATGATGACAGGTCCGTAGAATTCACATCACATTACATATTCAATTGGTAGTGCCCACACCCTGATAAAGACATTGTTTTTATCAATAACTCAAAACATATACCACTTGTGCTACCTTGCACGGTTATACCCAACTGCTGCTATAATGTTGTCCTCCACATCTTGAAAACTAAATAAACAACTCCCCCCCCCACTTCCCCCCTGGGGTTGCAGCATTTTTTGCACACTAATTAAATACTCAACATACGCTACTTATATCAAATCAATACATTTAAATCAATGTGTGAATAAATGAATAAAAAATAAGGTGCTGCCTATATAACAAAGCTCAAGCTCATAAAGGTGCTCTGTGGTCCTAATAATCCCACTCAGTTTGTGACATATGTGTGTGATACATCTGTAGCGGGTGTTTGAATTTAAGGGAGGCATCTGAGTGGTAGTGTAACCCAGATGCACAAATTGCTAGGGGTCCGGATCCGAGACCTTTTTCTGGTTCTTGGAGGACTCTGGTGATGTGAGGTTCCTTGCGGTCCACGGGTGGTGCTGTTGCCCTGGGCCGGAGCTGAACTCACACTGCAAGACTGTACCTTTTTGTCCTCCCCTGGAGCTGGTACAGCGGGGCGGGGAACCCGCTGTGACGCAAAGGGAGAGGGGATAAAATGGGACGGACGCCCTTACCTGAGGGTTCAGGCTTGAGAGTTTGGAGTGGGAGTCGGAGGACTCGGCCACACCCAGGCACCTTCAGCTTGGGTGCTGGCGTTCCAGTGCTCCAGGCCTAGGTGCCCTTGACCTGGCCGGAGTGGAGATGGAGTCCATCCCAGGCACCTTTAGCCTGGGGCTCAGTACCTTCAACTGAGTTCCGCGAGGGTGGAGGAATCCGAGGGGGCCCTATGTCTGAGTTCGTGAGATCTGGTGTGCGGAACTTCTCTGGAGAGTCCGGCGCAGCATCGCTGGTGACAGAGAGGCCTCCGGTTTCTCCCTTGGACGGATTTCCTTCCCCTGACAAGGGCCGTGCTAGCAAAGGTAATTCATGTTCTACTTCATATAGTCGGTGGCAGTGACTATTCGCCACTGGTGATATCACAGTGGTTAGCAGGAGAAGGGAAAGGATTGTGCCTCGATCTATCCCCCATTATTACTCAGTAAAGAAACTGTTTGTTGTTTGCCAAGAAGAATAAAACTGAGTTGGACCTATTCACTGTGTAGAACTCTGGTTACTAGGAGCCAAGGAGTCAGGGACGAAGTACTGGACTTGGCTCTAGGACACCTACACAAAACCCAATCTTCTGGCCTTCACCTCTTAGCAATGGAGGACATGGGCCGTGGTGTATCTCATCCCTCCCCCCAGCACTGAGACCCCTAGATAAAGAAAGACAAGCCGAGTATGAGAAGGGGAGAGAGGGGTGAGGCCGCTACACATCAAACAAAGGTGAATATCTCCTAGGTGCACCCCAAATGTGGTCCAAGTGATCCCCACTTGCTCTATCACTCACCAGAAGAAATTACTTCTTGTGTTAGCAAGTGAGTTAAATAAGGCTTTGTATCACCCTCCGGGCACCATCTCTAATGTTCTTCCTTGGTAAATATTAGGGACTCCCATAAACAACAAGTATTTGCCATTACGAATGAGAGAAAATAGAAGCTTTTCATGGTACAGTAGTAGTACCATTTTTATTTAAAAAGATCAAGGTCAAATGCACTTACATAAATATCAGCAAGACTCACCTGAACCAGAAAGCGCCACTGTTCCGAAACCAGCGTGCATTCCAAAGACCAGATGTGACGTCACTGGGAGTTCCTGCCCTGGTCACATTAACTTTTTGGAGGTCACACTGATAATACAGGTGATGTCATTACCCAAAGATGAGCAATGCTTGCATTTGAAAAATGACTTGTTACTGAGTGGGCAGAGCTTGATGGGGAACCGAGAGACTAATGCCCTGTACACACGGACGTTTTTTCCGATGAAAAAAAGTCTGATGGACTTTTTTCATCGGAAAAAACGATCGTGTGGGCCCCATCTGACTTTTTTCCATCGGTGTTAAAAAATAGAACATGTTTTAAATTTTTCCAATGGAAAAAAAACCGATAGGAAATTCTGATCGTCTGTGTGGAACTCCAACGGAGAAAAAACCCACGCATGTTCAGAATAAAGTCAACGCATGCTCGGAAGCATTGAAATCCTTTTTTCTCGGCTCGTCTGAGTGTTTTACGTCACAGCATTTTGGACGGTCGGAATTTTGTCTGATGGTGTGTAGGCAAGACTGATGAAAGTCAGCTTCATCGGAATTCCGAAGGAAAATTCCATCGGAAATCCGATCGTGTGTACAGGGCATAAAGTTTCCCATCACTTTTGATTGATAGCACAAAGCAATGGGCATATTCCAAAGTTGCTGTAGGACTGAATACTGGCTGTAGATCGACCCACTCCTGTGCACGGTCAATCAAAAGCAAGGTGGCACTGGTGAGGAACTAGTAGGAGTGAGTACACTGAGAAAGGAGACTCCTTCCTCAATGAAGACACAGACAAATTCACGTACAGTAAAACCCTGGTTTCAGATTAACTTGGTTTAAGAGCATTTTGCAAGACAAGCTAAATCTTTAAATACATTTTGACTTGATATACAAGCAATGTCTTGATATACGAGTAGCGTCATGTCACAACGGAGTATAAAAGAGAAGAGAGGCGCCTCTAAGTATAGCAATATGGTTACATTTAATGGGAAGGCCGGCCGTAGGCTGGCCTGAGTTTGTAGGAGGAGTCGGGGGTATTTAAACCCTCCCTCCTTCTCCTTACTCCCACGGCCGGACCCTTCTTGTTTTGTGACGTGACGACGCCGTGTGTGACGTCATCCTCAGGCGCCGGCTTCGTGCTCCACGAGGCTCCAGGACTCGGCGCTTCGTTCTCCCTCCGCTCGGCTGTCAGCGGTTGAAATCGCCTCCGTGCTCGGCTCCGCCAGGCGGATCGGGTCAGGCCCTCGGTTCACCTCGTGGTACAGGTATCGTAGTGGGGGGAGGGGGGGTGTAATGTTGTGCTGCAAGCTCATTGGTAAGGGGGGGGCTGCTGCTGCCACCGCTCGTCTTTTTTTCTTGCGGGGGGGGGGGGTCCTGGGTCCTGCTGCGGCATGTTATTTCACAGGGGGGGTGTTGTCCCTCTGACATCATGCCTGTGTAGGGGGGGGCTGTCACCATTGCTGCACATCGCTACAGGGGGGGGGAGGTGTTGGCTGCTTGATGGCATCCACAGGGGTGGGTTTTGTTGCGGTGGCATTGTGTTTTGTGGGGGGGGTGTTTTCCCATGCTGGCAGTTCCGTCAGGTCGGCAGCTGCTGGCCACACACGCTGCGATCTCTGCTTGGGTAGCGTCACGTGGAACCTTACTGCATTCACACTTGAGGTACAGGCCAGTGGTTGGGGTACATGAGGTAGCCCACATGTGCGGTCATCTCGTCACTTTCTCATCTCCAGTAGGATTGTCTTTTCTCTGTTATCATTTGATGCATGTGTCTGTCGTTTTCTTTTCCTTTTCAGGACGTTTGCAAGTATTTACATTTGCGTCAGAATCTGTTCCTTTTTCAGGTTATTTCCAGTAAGTGTCATGCGTTTCATCCACGTCAGGGTGCTTGTTCTGCGAGTTTGCTCTGTGATGCACGCAGGTGACGGATTAGGAGTCAGTGTTAGTTCGTTGTTGCCCAGAGGTAGGGGTGGGGGTCCTCAGGGTTAGGTTAGGACGAGTTGCTCATGCGTCTTGTGTCCGGACTCGTGAGTTGTCGGGGGGGGGGTAGTAGTTTCCACTGCGGGGTCACCCACAACACTTGTGGGTGTCAACGGTTTGAGATGTTTCGTTTTTAATTGGCATGGTCAGTGGCAGGTCTCCTCAACCGTTTTGGGTTTCACGTTTCTATTCCTTCATGCTTCACGTGGCACGCTCAGTCATGGCCTGACGCACATTCAGGTCTCGTAGGGGGGGGGGGGTTTCGCTGGGCGTCATCTGTTGCCCCTTTGGTTCTTGTCCAGGGTTCTGACTCGCTTTCAGTCCCATTTGTCTATTTATTTCAGGCTCCAGACGCAAGGTTTCGCGTTTTTATTAAGGATTCCCAGTGCAGGTAAGTCTGGGTACTGGGCACCGTGCTCTCCATTCTCATTGTTTAAGGGGCTGCCTGCCACTGTGGTTACCTATTTCGTTCAGGTCTTAGCGGGTTGAGTTGTTCGTTTTTAATTGGCTTGGTGGCAAGTCTCCTCACCCATTGGCTCAATCTCTCATTTTTAAATTGGGGTGTCAGTCATTTCTTTTAATCATTAGACCTGTCACGTTTCAGGTTTTGGGGGGCCTGAGTGTTCGTTTTTAATTTATCTGCAACTGCAGGTGACTCAGACCTCTTAGTCGGGAAGGGAAAAAAGGGGGGGGTGTTCGTTCTGGGCCAGATTAGGTTTGTTTTAGGGTCTGGGGATGTTGGGTGTGTGGGGAGTCGGTGCCAGTTGTTGGTCTGTGGTGAGTTCTGCCAGGGTGTTTTCATTTGTTTCGATCGTTTCAGGTCATGTCTCAGGCAGCGAACATAGAGGATTTCGCCTCCATTTCCACTTCTCCAGCGAGGGGGTCAGTGCAGGGCGGCACACCTTCCTTGAGGTCCTGGATGGTTCCGAGGTTGATTGCGGAGTTGCGGCTCAGGGGCATCTCTCACTCGGCTTCAGCTCGCAAAGCAGAACTTTTTAGACTTTTGTTCCCCTCCTCTGCGAGTTCTGATGCGGAACAGGTCACCCTGCGTGCCATGGCCGCATCCCTGACTCAGATCCACTCCACCCTCAGCTCATTGGCGGGCTCTTTTCAGGATTTAAGGGCCAGGGTGGAGGTTTTGGAGGCCGGTCCTATTCCTGCTGTGGTGGATCTGGCTGTTCCTGTGGTCGCGGCAGGGCCCGAGGTCCCTGTGGTTCCTGGGCCTTCACTGTCAGGTACCAGTACCAGTGTCCCTTCCGTCACCCCAGCCCATTTCATTCCAGGGAACATCCGGAAAGATATCCTTGATGGGAAGGATGTCAACCTGGCGTCCTTATTGATAGCCACTCACGATGTGGCTGACAATAAGTCGTATGCCTGTGGGGACGTTTCTGTCATCATCAAGTCCAGGGACCACAGGTTGAACCGCAAGCTCTCCATCCCTGAGTTCGTGTTGGCGTTCAGCTTGTTTAGAGACATCATTTGCTCTGCGAGTCCCCATAGGAGAGAGGAGCTGGATCACTACCTCTATGCGGTGGTGGAGTTGGGTCACAAGTTTGGGGGTACGGCGTTTTATGATTACCACCGATCATTCTCCGCCAAAGCCGCCGCCTTGTTGGCCCAGCATCAGGTAGTTGCAGCCTGGGGCAGCGTGGATACTGAGCTGTTCTGCCGTCATTTTGCGGGGTTGAGGTCACCGGTCTGCGCCACCTGCCAGTCATCATCACACACGGCTTATTGGTGCCCCAACACGGAACCTCCGGTTCTGCCAGGCACTTCCAGAGCCTTCCCCGCTTCACTACCAGCACCTACTCAGGCGGCTACCGTGGACAAATTGGGTAGGCCCATCCAGTATCTGGGGAGGTCACCTATTTGTAATAATTTCAATCACGGTGTGTGCAACTACAGTCAGTGCCGGTTGTTGCACATCTGCTCAGGCTGTTTCAGGGCCCATCTTAAGTCATCCTGTTCGCTTAGGCAAGGCAAGCACAGCTGACTGAGCCGCATCAACATTAGGTTTTTGCAGGACTGCTTGTCCTCTCACCCTTCCACAGAGCTATGCCCCTTTTTGGTTGAAGGGTTCACACGGGGCTTCCACACCGGGTTCATCACCTTGCCGTTGGTCACATTCGAGAGTCCCAACCTCAGGTCGTGTGAGTTGGATGTTGGGGCGGTGGATACCTTACTCCAGTCCGAACTCGATAAGGGGCTCGTCATCGGTCCTTTTTCCATGTCTCCTTTTCTGTGCTGGAGGGTCAATCCGCTGGGGTTGGTCAAGGGGAAGTTTTCCAATAAATTGAGATTAATTTATGACTTGTCCGCCCCTCATTGCTCCGCTGTGCCTAGTCTCAATTCATTAATCCCGTCCGAAGAATTTTCCTTGAGATATGCTTCCGTAGACCAGGCCATCCAACAGATTATCAAGGTAGGGCGGGGGGCCTGGCTATCCAAGGCAGACATAGCGGACGCTTTCAAACTCCTCCCGATCATGCCGTCACTCTGGCAGTGGTATGGGGTAAAGTGGAGAGGTTTGTACTATTTTGCCTCCAGACTCACTTTCGGGTCCAAGAGCAGTCCATGGTTGTTCGATGTCTTTGCCCAAGCCCTTGAATGGATTCTCATCCATGTAGAGCATGGATATGCAATTAGCGGACCTCCAGCTGTTGCAAAACTACAAGTCCCATCATGCCTCTGCGTGTCATGCTTGCTGCTGTCAGAGTCTCGCTATGCCTCATGGGACTTGTAGTTTGGCAACAGCTGGAGGTCCGCTTATTGCATATCCCTGATGTAGAGCATTGTCATGAGGTCATTCATTATCTGGATGACTTCCTCCTCATTGAGAGTCTTCAGCAAATCCCCATTGATTTGCAGAAGTTGCTGGCGGTTTTTTCAGCACTCAACGTGCCTCTGGCAACCAAGAAGTTGGAGGGCCCGACATCAGCACTCACCTTTTTGGGGATTGTCCTGGACACCGAAACCATGCAGGCCAGGCTTCTGGCGGACAAATTCACCAGGATGAGAGAGTGTATCCATGCCTTTTCAGTCTCGCAGGTCTGTACCAGGGTGGAATTGTTGTCTCTCTTGGGCATGTTGAATTTCGCCATGCGGATCATTCCGCAGGGGAGATCCTTCATTTCCAGGTTGTTGGCGTTGTTACCAGCAGCCCCGGACTCAGATTCACAGGTCAAGCTGGAAGCTGCGGCATTGGCTGACCTTCACATGTGGGACGAGTACCTGCGGTGTTGGAATGGGGTCACCATGTTCATTCCGGCGGAGTCCAGTTCCTCCCCTCAGGTTGGAACTGACGCGGCAGCCACTGTGGGCTATGCGGCCATTTTTGGCACCCACTGGTTGGCAGGGCCTTGGCCAGATGACATATTGGCCATCCCAGGGTTCACGGATTCATCTGCCTTATTTGAAATTTTCCCCATAGTGGCTGCAGCTTTGGTTTGGGGTAAAAGTGATTATATGTGCTGAAAGAGCAAATATGGTGGGGGCGCTAAACAATACTAATATTAATTAGTTTATATTAAATTATATTGGTAATAAGTGAAAAATATGTTAGACACCAGCCTGCCTGGACGGACCAAAAACAATAGTCTTAGTCTATCCAAAAATAGTAAACAGCCTGGAAACCGTACCCTTAGTATATAAGATGGCTGACAGCCCCTAGCTGCCAACTAGATTATAATACACGTGAAAGTAAAAATATTGAATGACAACAATACTAATAGCATACAGTGATAATGGTAGTGGAATGTCCCAAGATTTAAATGAATATAATCAAAGAGAACAAGAAATAGTCCATGTAGTGAAACCAATGGATATAATCCTGGATGATATCTGCATTCAACAGGAGAAATAGATTGAAGGAAATTGCTTGAAGTGATAGCCTTCACCACCTTAGTGCAAAACACCCGATAGTGCTCGTGTTGAAAAATTGGCTGCTTACCAGATAATGTTGACTCTTTTAATTAAAAAAGAAGTCAAATACGCTTTGTGCAAGTACCACTTGCTGATATGGATAATGGTATCAAAAGAGCAGGCATGAAGGATCCCTGCCTCACGGAGGCTCGGATTGAGCAGTGCGGACCACAAGAAATAAATAAAACGGAAAATAGTGTAATCCCGTTTATTTAAAATATATCAAATTAAAATAGCCAAATGCCCCCTTACTTGGTTGGTGCCTTGAGCCCGGCACTGAGGCTGAAGAGCGTGGGCTGATATGACTGATGTCTCATGGAAAGGTGAGCCGGCGTGCGTTCCACCTATGGCAAACAATGGACCAGCGGGACCGGAAGTGTTGTCAGATCGTAGTCTAGCGCCTCAACAGCTGTTTCGTGTGTTGCACGTCGTCAGGAAGCGTACTAGACCACGTAGATCTGACTGTTAAATACGGATGTCAATCACAATAGGGGGAGGGGTTACCGGACTGAGATCCAGCCTCAATGCCGTCTCGCCGCATAATACAAATACAGCACAATGGAAATCTATAACTAATTGTACAATGTAAGTAGCAGAAAATCAATCCACTGCTTACATCCCACCTATAACATGGCTTATAATAAAACATTATCTAAAATACCCATAACGCAACCCTGTCAATGTACATTATTAAATGATGAGTTCCGCTCGCACCCCATAGTGGGTGAATACGGCACTAACCCATACCCAATATTACATAATGCAATAGATGTATAATAATGCAAAGACATATCATAAACAGGGTATAGAGATTAAAATAAAAAAAAATAAAAAAGGAAATATATTGGAATACTTAAAATAGATTGATAAATCTATGCACCTGTTAGACCCCCAATTTGTTGTATCAATTGTGGAATTATATAATTATTCATTTGTGAGGAAGCAATTCAGGTCCAAATCTATATTGAGGCCCAGTGGCTGCATTGTAGACAATCTAAACAGCCACTGGGTCTCATTCTGGGAGACAGCCTTGGTTTGGGGTAGTTCGTGGTCAGGGCAGACGGTGGTTTTCTCCACGGACAACCAAGCAGCCGTGGAGATTATCACCAAAGGCAGATCACGGTCCTTGGTCATCATGTCTTTCGTTCGTAGGTTAATTTGGTTATCCCTGCAATATCATTTTCACATCCAGTGTAAGTTCATCAGTGGGGTGGACAATGTGGCGGCTGATGCGCTGTCCCGGCTTAACTTTCCGTCGTTTTACCAGCAGGTCCCGCATGCCGACGCATGTGCCACGCCGTCCCCGCAGGCTTCCCTTCTGATGCTGGATTAAACTCCCATTGGCTGGAGGCGGCAGCCTTAGTCGGGGCGTCGTTGTCGGTCAACACTAGGAAGGCTTACACCTCAGCTTGGAAGTCCTTTCAGGTTTTTCAGGCACAGCACCCGTGTGGCAACTGCCCTGATGTCCGTTACTTGTTGGCTTTTGTTGCTTACTGTCATACCAAACTCAGGTTGTCTCATGGCACCATCAAAGCATATCTGACTGGGGTTCAGCACCATTTGTCTTTGCAGGATCCAAATCGGCTCTCCGTTTTCTCTGCCCATGCCATCAAGGCTGTTTTGAGGGGCATCCGGAGGAGTTGTCCTCCGACCACCATCTGCAGACTCCCGGTCACGGGGCATATTTTCCGGAGTATGTCTGGTTTGCTGGATGCGCTGCCTTTTGGGAGGCTTCTCAGCATGGTGCTCAAGGCTGCCATTTACCTGGCTTTCTTTGGGTTCCTCAGGCCGGGTGAGTTTTCCCGTTCCGGGCCTGGTTCCCGGACCCTCACGAGAGGCCAGCTGGTCAGGCATCCGAACCGTTACATTTTACACCTGTCAGCTTGCAAGACTCAGCAGTTCGGGGCTATCACGGATGTTTCGTATTTCAAGACCGGCGGTGCGTGGTGCCCGGTGTTGGTGTTGGATCAGCTCATGGCGCTGATCGGTGACAAACCCAGGGACAGTCCCTTGCTTCCTTTCCCGGTGGCTCCCCTCACAGCATCGCAGTTCTCCAAACAGTGCCGCACGTTGTGGTCCAACCTGGGTTTGAACCCGGCTAGTCTGTTGGGTCACTCATTTAGGATTGGGGCGGCCTCTGCGGCTTCACGCCAGGGGATCCAGGCTCATGTCATCAGGAAGTTGTGGAGGTGGAATTCAACTTGTTTCAGCAGATACATACCGGATCCTCAGGTGGAGATAGCTTGTGCGTTCATGCATCTGACTGATTGATGTTTTGTTACTGCAATAAAATCTGTTACTACTTACTCTAGTTTCCTCTTTTTTGGCCCCTTTTAGGCATACCTACCACGTGACCTTTGGCACACTCCAGGTCTTGTTCATATGTCGTTCTCCACGTTCGTTACCCATGTCTCACGCAGAGACTCTGAGTACAAATGAAGATACAACATTTAGCAACTCACATGGTTGATGTTCAGAATAGGCACGTCTAAATATGCAGGCATCTAGGGTAAAGCTGTCCACATAGACCGTCCTCCGCACTGCCATTGACATCATCCCTTCCATGCTGCACTCCTCGTCGAGTGCTTATAGCCTCACCTTCAGGGTAGTCTTCCCAGTCACAGACTGACAGCAGTGAGAGTCGGCGGTGCGGAGGCTGGTCTATGTGGACAGCTTTACCCTGAATGCCTGCATACTTAAATGTGCCTGTTTTAATCATCAACCATGCGAGTTGCTAAATGTTGTACCTTCATTAAATGTAACCATATTGCTGCACTTAGAGGCACCTCTCTTCTCTTTTATACTCTGTAGCTCCTGCTAGATTTTTCTTCTAATCCCCTTGTGGATGGACATTTTATGGTTATACAACATATCACATTGCTATAATATTTTTATATGGACTATAAACTGAAAGGCCTATGAATAAATGGTTGTGGAACAAATCATCTGAATTTCCATGATTTCTTATGGGGAAATTCGCTTTGATATACAAATGCTTTGGATTACAAGCATGTTTCCGGAATGAATTATGCTCGCATTCCAAGGTTTTACTGTACCTGTATATGACAGGAAAATGAACTGTGCGCCAAAACCGCTGCTGCGACCTGACGGAATACTGAAGGGTGTCTACAACACCATTCAGTTTAAGGGGTTTATTTACTAAAAGTAAAAAGACTATGCACTTTGCAAAGTCAGCAGCACTCAGAGCCTACTAAATGAGGGGACGTTCTGCTGACTTCCTTTATCCAATCACGTGCAAGCTACATTTTTTTTTTCTTGCATGTCATTGGATATTTATGCAAAGTGAAGCTTCACCTCATTTACTAAGATATAGAGCTAATGCCCTTGCAGAGAGCAACTGCACTTTCAAAGTGCACAGTCTGTTTGCCTTTAGTAAATCAACCCTTATGAGTAATACTGCTGTATAACTGCTAATGATCAGTAGGGATGAGCTTCGTGTTCGAGTCGAACATACGTTCGACTCGAACATTGGCTGTTCGATCGTTCGACGAAGATCGAACGATTTGGGCCGTTCGCGCCAAATTCGAGTGACGCGAACGGCCCACAATGCACTACGCCATCGCAGTGTCATCCAGGCGCTGTGATTGGCCAAGCATGCACTGTGACCCCGCATGCTTGGCCAATCACAGCGCCGGCAGCGAGGAGAGCAATGATTGGCCACAGGCAGGATGCCTGTGGCCAATTATTGCTGAGGGTGTTTAGTACACGCCCCACACTATAAAAGGCCGCCAGCACGGCGGCCTAGTGTAGTGTGTTCCGGAGCAGGGATAGAGTAGCATAGGCAGGGACAGTGACTGTTATTTCTTTCTTGCTTAACCTGGATTCCTTTAGTTTAGGGAAAGAGAAGGATAGGTAGGGAGAGTGTCAGTGTGTTTTGTGCTTCTGCTATAGTGTGCTTAAAAAAAACATTTATTCTAGGGACAGAAAACTCTAGGTAGGGACAGTGTCAGTTTCTTTCACTCTGCAAGTCCTTGTTTCCAGGGACCTGTAAGGACAGTGAGTTAATTGTCCTTGTGCTATATTGTGCTTAAAAAAAACATTTATTCTAGGGACAGAAAACTCTAGGTAGGGACAGTGTCAGTTTCTTTCACTCTGCAAGTCCTTGTTTCCAGGGACCTGTAAGGACAGTGAGTTAATTGTCCTTGTGCTATATTGTGATTAAAAAAAACATTTATTCTAGGGACAGAAAACTCTAGGTAGGGACAGTGTCAGTTTCTTTCACTCTGCAAGTCCTTGTTTCCAGGGACCTGTAAGGACAGTGAGTTAATTTTCCTTGTGCTATATTGTGATTAAAAAAAACATTTTTTCTAGGGACAGAAAACTGTAGGTAGGGAGAGTGTTTTTTTTCTTTCACTCTGCAAGTCCTTGTTTCCAGGGACCTGTAAGGACAGTGAGTTAATTGTCCTTGTGCTATATTGTGCTTAAAAAAAACATTTATTCTAGGGACAGAAAACTCTAGGTAGGGACAGTGTCAGTTTCTTTCACTCTGCAAGTCCTTGTTTCCAGGGACCTGTAAGGACAGTGAGTTAATTGTCCTTGTGCTATATTGTGATTAAAAAAAACATTTATTCTAGGGACAGAAAACTCTAGGTAGGGACAGTGTCAGTTTCTTTCACTCTGCAAGTCCTTGTTTCCAGGGACCTGTAAGGACAGTGAGTTAATTTTCCTTGTGCTATATTGTGATTAAAAAAAACATTTTTTCTAGGGACAGAAAACTGTAGGTAGGGAGAGTGTTTTTTTTCTTTCACTCTGCAAGTCCTTGTTTCCAGGGACCTGTAAGGACAGTGAGTTAATTGTCCTTGTGCTATATTGTGCTTAAAAAAAACATTTATTCTAGGGACAGAAAACTCTAGGTAGGGACAGTGTCAGTTTCTTTCACTCTGCAAGTCCTTGTTTCCAGGGACCTGTAAGGACAGTGAGTTAATTGTCCTTGTGCTATATTGTGATTAAAAAAAACATTTATTCTAGGGACAGAAAACTCTAGGTAGGGACAGTGTCAGTTTCTTTCACTCTGCAAGTCCTTGTTTCCAGGGACCTGTAAGGACAGTGAGTTAATTTTCCTTGTGCTATATTGTGATTAAAAAAAACATTTTTTCTAGGGACAGAAAACTGTAGGTAGGGAGAGTGTTTTTTTTCTTTCACTCTGCAAGTCCTTGTTTCCAGGGACCTGTAAGGACAGTGAGTTAATTGTCCTTGTGCTATATTGTGCTTAAAAAAAACATTTATTCTAGGGACAGAAAACTCTAGGTAGGGACAGTGTCAGTTTCTTTCACTCTGCAAGTCCTTGTTTCCAGGGACCTGTAAGGACAGTGAGTTAATTTTCCTTGTGCTATATTGTGATTAAAAAAAACATTTATTCTAGGGACAGAAAACTCTAGGTAGGGCCAGTGTCAGTTTCTTTCACTCTGCAAGTCCTTGTTTCCAGGGACCTGTAAGGACAGTGAGTTAATTTTCCTTGTGCTATATTGTGATTAAAAAAAACATTTATTCTAGGGACAGAAAACTGTAGGTAGGGACAGTGTCAGTTTCTTTCACTCTGCAAGTCCTTGTTTCCAGGGACCTGTAAGGACAGTGAGTTAATTTTCCTTGTGCTATATTGTGATTAAAAAAAACATTTATTCTAGGGACAGAAAACTCTAGGTAGGGACAGTGTCAGTTTCTTTCACTCTGCAAGTCCTTGTTTCCAGGGACCTGTAAGGACAGTGAGTTAATTTTCCTTGTGCTATATTGTGATTAAAAAAAACATTTATTCTAGGGACAGAAAACTCTAGGTAGGGACAGTGTCAGTTTCTTTCACTCTGCAAGTCCTTGTTTCCAGGGACCTGTAAGGACAGTGAGTTAATTTTCCTTGTGCTATATTGTGATTAAAAAAAACATTTATTCTAGGGACAGAAAACTCTAGGTAGGGACAGTGTCAGTTTCTTTCACTCTGCAAGTCCTTGTTTCCAGGGACCTGTAAGGACAGTGAGTTAATTTTCCTTGTGCTATATTGTGATTAAAAAAAACATTTTTTCTAGGGACAGAAAACTGTAGGTAGGGAGAGTGTTTTTTTTCTTTCACTCTGCAAGTCCTTGTTTCCAGGGACCTGTAAGGACAGTGAGTTAATTTTCCTTGTGCTATATTGTGATTAAAAAAAACATTTTTTCTAGGGACAGAAAACTCTAGGTAGGGAGAGTGTTTTTTTTCTTTCACTCTGCAAGTCCTTGTTTCCAGGGACCTGTAAGGACAGTGAGTTAATTGTCCTTGTGCTATATTGTGCTTAAAAAAAACATTTTTTCTAGGGACAGAAAACTCTAGGTAGGGAGAGTGTTTTTTTTTTTTCACTTTGCAAGTCCTTGTTTCCAGGGACCTGTAAGGACAGTGAGTTAATTGTCCTTGTGCTATATTGTGCTTAAAAAAAACATTTATTCTAGGGACAGAAAACTCTAGGTAGGGACAGTGTCAGTTTCTTTCACTCTGCAAGTCCTTGTTTCCAGGGACCTGTAAGGACAGTGAGTTAATTTTCCTTGTGCTATATTGTGATTAAAAAAAACATTTATTCTAGGGACAGAAAACTCTAGGTAGGGACAGTGTCAGTTTCTTTCACTCTGCAAGTCCTTGTTTCCAGGGACCTGTAAGGACAGTGAGTTAATTGTCCTTGTGCTATATTGTGATTAAAAAAAACATTTATTCTAGGGACAGAAAACTCTAGGTAGGGACAGTGTCAGTTTCTTTCACTCTGCAAGTCCTTGTTTCCAGGGACCTGTAAGGACAGTGAGTTAATTTTCCTTGTGCTATATTGTGATTAAAAAAAACATTTTTTCTAGGGACAGAAAACTGTAGGTAGGGAGAGTGTTTTTTTTCTTTCACTCTGCAAGTCCTTGTTTCCAGGGACCTGTAAGGACAGTGAGTTAATTGTCCTTGTGCTATATTGTGCTTAAAAAAAACATTTATTCTAGGGACAGAAAACTCTAGGTAGGGACAGTGTCAGTTTCTTTCACTCTGCAAGTCCTTGTTTCCAGGGACCTGTAAGGACAGTGAGTTAATTGTCCTTGTGCTATATTGTGATTAAAAAAAACATTTATTCTAGGGACAGAAAACTCTAGGTAGGGACAGTGTCAGTTTCTTTCACTCTGCAAGTCCTTGTTTCCAGGGACCTGTAAGGACAGTGAGTTAATTTTCCTTGTGCTATATTGTGATTAAAAAAAACATTTTTTCTAGGGACAGAAAACTGTAGGTAGGGAGAGTGTTTTTTTTCTTTCACTCTGCAAGTCCTTGTTTCCAGGGACCTGTAAGGACAGTGAGTTAATTGTCCTTGTGCTATATTGTGCTTAAAAAAAACATTTATTCTAGGGACAGAAAACTCTAGGTAGGGACAGTGTCAGTTTCTTTCACTCTGCAAGTCCTTGTTTCCAGGGACCTGTAAGGACAGTGAGTTAATTTTCCTTGTGCTATATTGTGATTAAAAAAAACATTTATTCTAGGGACAGAAAACTCTAGGTAGGGACAGTGTCAGTTTCTTTCACTCTGCAAGTCCTTGTTTCCAGGGACCTGTAAGGACAGTGAGTTAATTTTCCTTGTGCTATATTGTGATTAAAAAAAACATTTATTCTAGGGACAGAAAACTCTAGGTAGGGACAGTGTCAGTTTCTTTCACTCTGCAAGTCCTTGTTTCCAGGGACCTGTAAGGACAGTGAGTTAATTTTCCTTGTGCTATATTGTGATTAAAAAAAACATTTTTTCTAGGGACAGAAAACTGTAGGTAGGGAGAGTGTTTTTTTTCTTTCACTCTGCAAGTCCTTGTTTCCAGGGACCTGTAAGGACAGTGAGTTAATTTTCCTTGTGCTATATTGTGATTAAAAAAAACATTTTTTCTAGGGACAGAAAACTCTAGGTAGGGAGAGTGTTTTTTTTCTTTCACTCTGCAAGTCCTTGTTTCCAGGGACCTGTAAGGACAGTGAGTTAATTTTCCTTGTGCTATATTGTGCTTAAAAAAAACATTTTTTCTAGGGACAGAAAACTCTAGGTAGGGAGAGTGTTTTTTTTTTTTCACTCTGCAAGTCCTTGTTTCCAGGGACCTGTAAGGACAGTGAGTTAATTGTCCTTGTGCTATATTGTGCTTAAAAAAAACATTTATTCTAGGGACAGAAAACTCTAGGTAGGGACAGTGTCAGTTTCTTTCACTCTGCAAGTCCTTGTTTCCAGGGACCTGTAAGGACAGTGAGTTAATTTTCCTTGTGCTATATTGTGATTAAAAAAAACATTTATTCTAGGGACAGAAAACTCTAGGTAGGGACAGTGTCAGTTTCTTTCACTCTGCAAGTCCTTGTTTCCAGGGACCTGTAAGGACAGTGAGTTAATTTTCCTTGTGCTATATTGTGATTAAAAAAAACATTTTTTCTAGGGACAGAAAACTGTAGGTAGGGAGAGTGTTTTTTTTCTTTCACTCTGCAAGTCCTTGTTTCCAGGGACCTGTAAGGACAGTGAGTTAATTTTACTTGTGCTATATTGTGCTTAAAAAAAACATTTTTTCTAGGGACAGAAAACTGTAGGTAGGGAGAGTGTTTTTTTTCTTTCACTCTGCAAGTCCTTGTTTCCAGGGACCTGTAAGGACAGTGAGTTAATTTTCCTTGTGCTATATTGTGATTAAAAAAAACATTTATTCTAGGGACAGAAAACTCTAGGTAGGGACAGTGTCAGTTTCTTTCACTCTGCAAGTCCTTGTTTCCAGGGACCTGTAAGGACAGTGAGTTAATTTTCCTTGTGCTATATTGTGATTAAAAAAAACATTTATTCTAGGGACAGAAAACTCTAGGTAGGGACAGTGTCAGTTTCTTTCACTCTGCAAGTCCTTGTTTCCAGGGACCTGTAAGGACAGTGAGTTAATTTTCCTTGTGCTATATTGTGATTAAAAAAAACATTTTTTCTAGGGACAGAAAACTGTAGGTAGGGAGAGTGTTTTTTTTCTTTCACTCTGCAAGTCCTTGTTTCCAGGGACCTGTAAGGACAGTGAGTTAATTTTCCTTGTGCTATATTGTGATTAAAAAAAACATTTTTTCTAGGGACAGAAAACTCTAGGTAGGGAGAGTGTTTTTTTTCTTTCACTCTGCAAGTCCTTGTTTCCAGGGACCTGTAAGGACAGTGAGTTAATTGTCCTTGTGCTATATTGTGCTTAAAAAAAACATTTTTTCTAGGGACAGAAAACTCTAGGTAGGGAGAGTGTTTTTTTTTTTTCACTCTGCAAGTCCTTGTTTCCAGGGACCTGTAAGGACAGTGAGTTAATTGTCCTTGTGCTATATTGTGCTTAAAAAAAACATTTATTCTAGGGACAGAAAACTCTAGGTAGGGACAGTGTCAGTTTCTTTCACTCTGCAAGTCCTTGTTTCCAGGGACCTGTAAGGACAGTGAGTTAATTTTCCTTGTGCTATATTGTGATTAAAAAAAACATTTATTCTAGGGACAGAAAACTCTAGGTAGGGACAGTGTCAGTTTCTTTCACTCTGCAAGTCCTTGTTTCCAGGGACCTGTAAGGACAGTGAGTTAATTGTCCTTGTGCTATATTGTGATTAAAAAAAACATTTATTCTAGGGACAGAAAACTCTAGGTAGGGACAGTGTCAGTTTCTTTCACTCTGCAAGTCCTTGTTTCCAGGGACCTGTAAGGACAGTGAGTTAATTTTCCTTGTGCTATATTGTGATTAAAAAAAACATTTTTTCTAGGGACAGAAAACTGTAGGTAGGGAGAGTGTTTTTTTTCTTTCACTCTGCAAGTCCTTGTTTCCAGGGACCTGTAAGGACAGTGAGTTAATTGTCCTTGTGCTATATTGTGCTTAAAAAAAACATTTATTCTAGGGACAGAAAACTCTAGGTAGGGACAGTGTCAGTTTCTTTCACTCTGCAAGTCCTTGTTTCCAGGGACCTGTAAGGACAGTGAGTTAATTGTCCTTGTGCTATATTGTGATTAAAAAAAACATTTATTCTAGGGACAGAAAACTCTAGGTAGGGACAGTGTCAGTTTCTTTCACTCTGCAAGTCCTTGTTTCCAGGGACCTGTAAGGACAGTGAGTTAATTTTCCTTGTGCTATATTGTGATTAAAAAAAACATTTTTTCTAGGGACAGAAAACTGTAGGTAGGGAGAGTGTTTTTTTTCTTTCACTCTGCAAGTCCTTGTTTCCAGGGACCTGTAAGGACAGTGAGTTAATTTTCCTTGTGCTATATTGTGATTAAAAAAAACATTTTTTCTAGGGACAGAAAACTCTAGGTAGGGAGAGTGTTTTTTTTCTTTCACTCTGCAAGTCCTTGTTTCCAGGGACCTGTAAGGACAGTGAGTTAATTGTCCTTGTGCTATATTGTGCTTAAAAAAAACATTTTTTCTAGGGACAGAAAACTCTAGGTAGGGAGAGTGTTTTTTTTTTTTCACTCTGCAAGTCCTTGTTTCCAGGGACCTGTAAGGACAGTGAGTTAATTGTCCTTGTGCTATATTGTGCTTAAAAAAAACATTTATTCTAGGGACAGAAAACTCTAGGTAGGGACAGTGTCAGTTTCTTTCACTCTGCAAGTCCTTGTTTCCAGGGACCTGTAAGGACAGTGAGTTAATTTTCCTTGTGCTATATTGTGATTAAAAAAAACATTTATTCTAGGGACAGAAAACTCTAGGTAGGGACAGTGTCAGTTTCTTTCACTCTGCAAGTCCTTGTTTCCAGGGACCTGTAAGGACAGTGAGTTAATTTTCCTTGTGCTATATTGTGATTAAAAAAAACATTTTTTCTAGGGACAGAAAACTGTAGGTAGGGAGAGTGTTTTTTTTCTTTCACTCTGCAAGTCCTTGTTTCCAGGGACCTGTAAGGACAGTGAGTTAATTTTACTTGTGCTATATTGTGCTTAAAAAAAACATTTTTTCTAGGGACAGAAAACTGTAGGTAGGGAGAGTGTTTTTTTTCTTTCACTCTGCAAGTCCTTGTTTCCAGGGACCTGTAAGGACAGTGAGTTAATTTTCCTTGTGCTATATTGTGATTAAAAAAAACATTTATTCTAGGGACAGAAAACTCTAGGTAGGGACAGTGTCAGTTTCTTTCACTCTGCAAGTCCTTGTTTCCAGGGACCTGTAAGGACAGTGAGTTAATTTTCCTTGTGCTATATTGTGATTAAAAAAAACATTTATTCTAGGGACAGAAAACTCTAGGTAGGGACAGTGTCAGTTTCTTTCACTCTGCAAGTCCTTGTTTCCAGGGACCTGTAAGGACAGTGAGTTAATTTTCCTTGTGCTATATTGTGATTAAAAAAAACATTTTTTCTAGGGACAGAAAACTGTAGGTAGGGAGAGTGTTTTTTTTCTTTCACTCTGCAAGTCCTTGTTTCCAGGGACCTGTAAGGACAGTGAGTTAATTTTCCTTGTGCTATATTGTGATTAAAAAAAACATTTTTTCTAGGGACAGAAAACTCTAGGTAGGGAGAGTGTTTTTTTTCTTTCACTCTGCAAGTCCTTGTTTCCAGGGACCTGTAAGGACAGTGAGTTAATTGTCCTTGTGCTATATTGTGCTTAAAAAAAACATTTTTTCTAGGGACAGAAAACTCTAGGTAGGGAGAGTGTTTTTTTTTTTTCACTCTGCAAGTCCTTGTTTCCAGGGACCTGTAAGGACAGTGAGTTAATTGTCCTTGTGCTATATTGTGCTTAAAAAAAACATTTATTCTAGGGACAGAAAACTCTAGGTAGGGACAGTGTCAGTTTCTTTCACTCTGCAAGTCCTTGTTTCCAGGGACCTGTAAGGACAGTGAGTTAATTTTCCTTGTGCTATATTGTGATTAAAAAAAACATTTATTCTAGGGACAGAAAACTCTAGGTAGGGACAGTGTCAGTTTCTTTCACTCTGCAAGTCCTTGTTTCCAGGGACCTGTAAGGACAGTGAGTTAATTGTCCTTGTGCTATATTGTGATTAAAAAAAACATTTATTCTAGGGACAGAAAACTCTAGGTAGGGACAGTGTCAGTTTCTTTCACTCTGCAAGTCCTTGTTTCCAGGGACCTGTAAGGACAGTGAGTTAATTTTCCTTGTGCTATATTGTGATTAAAAAAAACATTTTTTCTAGGGACAGAAAACTGTAGGTAGGGAGAGTGTTTTTTTTCTTTCACTCTGCAAGTCCTTGTTTCCAGGGACCTGTAAGGACAGTGAGTTAATTGTCCTTGTGCTATATTGTGCTTAAAAAAAACATTTATTCTAGGGACAGAAAACTCTAGGTAGGGACAGTGTCAGTTTCTTTCACTCTGCAAGTCCTTGTTTCCAGGGACCTGTAAGGACAGTGAGTTAATTGTCCTTGTGCTATATTGTGATTAAAAAAAACATTTATTCTAGGGACAGAAAACTCTAGGTAGGGACAGTGTCAGTTTCTTTCACTCTGCAAGTCCTTGTTTCCAGGGACCTGTAAGGACAGTGAGTTAATTTTCCTTGTGCTATATTGTGATTAAAAAAAACATTTTTTCTAGGGACAGAAAACTGTAGGTAGGGAGAGTGTTTTTTTTCTTTCACTCTGCAAGTCCTTGTTTCCAGGGACCTGTAAGGACAGTGAGTTAATTGTCCTTGTGCTATATTGTGCTTAAAAAAAACATTTATTCTAGGGACAGAAAACTCTAGGTAGGGACAGTGTCAGTTTCTTTCACTCTGCAAGTCCTTGTTTCCAGGGACCTGTAAGGACAGTGAGTTAATTTTCCTTGTGCTATATTGTGATTAAAAAAAACATTTATTCTAGGGACAGAAAACTCTAGGTAGGGACAGTGTCAGTTTCTTTCACTCTGCAAGTCCTTGTTTCCAGGGACCTGTAAGGACAGTGAGTTAATTGTCCTTGTGCTATATTGTGATTAAAAAAAACATTTATTCTAGGGACAGAAAACTCTAGGTAGGGACAGTGTCAGTTTCTTTCACTCTGCAAGTCCTTGTTTCCAGGGACCTGTAAGGACAGTGAGTTAATTTTCCTTGTGCTATATTGTGATTAAAAAAAACATTTTTTCTAGGGACAGAAAACTGTAGGTAGGGAGAGTGTTTTTTTTCTTTCACTCTGCAAGTCCTTGTTTCCAGGGACCTGTAAGGACAGTGAGTTAATTGTCCTTGTGCTATATTGTGCTTAAAAAAAACATTTATTCTAGGGACAGAAAACTCTAGGTAGGGACAGTGTCAGTTTCTTTCACTCTGCAAGTCCTTGTTTCCAGGGACCTGTAAGGACAGTGAGTTAATTGTCCTTGTGCTATATTGTGATTAAAAAAAACATTTATTCTAGGGACAGAAAACTCTAGGTAGGGACAGTGTCAGTTTCTTTCACTCTGCAAGTCCTTGTTTCCAGGGACCTGTAAGGACAGTGAGTTAATTTTCCTTGTGCTATATTGTGATTAAAAAAAACATTTTTTCTAGGGACAGAAAACTGTAGGTAGGGAGAGTGTTTTTTTTCTTTCACTCTGCAAGTCCTTGTTTCCAGGGACCTGTAAGGACAGTGAGTTAATTGTCCTTGTGCTATATTGTGCTTAAAAAAAACATTTATTCTAGGGACAGAAAACTCTAGGTAGGGACAGTGTCAGTTTCTTTCACTCTGCAAGTCCTTGTTTCCAGGGACCTGTAAGGACAGTGAGTTAATTGTCCTTGTGCTATATTGTGATTAAAAAAAACATTTATTCTAGGGACAGAAAACTCTAGGTAGGGACAGTGTCAGTTTCTTTCACTCTGCAAGTCCTTGTTTCCAGGGACCTGTAAGGACAGTGAGTTAATTTTCCTTGTGCTATATTGTGATTAAAAAAAACATTTTTTCTAGGGACAGAAAACTGTAGGTAGGGAGAGTGTTTTTTTTCTTTCACTCTGCAAGTCCTTGTTTCCAGGGACCTGTAAGGACAGTGAGTTAATTGTCCTTGTGCTATATTGTGCTTAAAAAAAACATTTATTCTAGGGACAGAAAACTCTAGGTAGGGACAGTGTCAGTTTCTTTCACTCTGCAAGTCCTTGTTTCCAGGGACCTGTAAGGACAGTGAGTTAATTTTCCTTGTGCTATATTGTGATTAAAAAAAACATTTATTCTAGGGACAGAAAACTCTAGGTAGGGACAGTGTCAGTTTCTTTCACTCTGCAAGTCCTTGTTTCCAGGGACCTGTAAGGACAGTGAGTTAATTTTCCTTGTGCTATATTGTGATTAAAAAAAACATTTATTCTAGGGACAGAAAACTCTAGGTAGGGACAGTGTCAGTTTCTTTCACTCTGCAAGTCCTTGTTTCCAGGGACCTGTAAGGACAGTGAGTTAATTTTCCTTGTGCTATATTGTGATTAAAAAAAACATTTATTCTAGGGACAGAAAACTCTAGGTAGGGACAGTGTCAGTTTCTTTCACTCTGCAAGTCCTTGTTTCCAGGGACCTGTAAGGACAGTGAGTTAATTTTCCTTGTGCTATATTGTGATTAAAAAAAACATTTTTTCTAGGGACAGAAAACTGTAGGTAGGGAGAGTGTTTTTTTTCTTTCACTCTGCAAGTCCTTGTTTCCAGGGACCTGTAAGGACAGTGAGTTAATTTTCCTTGTGCTATATTGTGATTAAAAAAAACATTTTTTCTAGGGACAGAAAACTCTAGGTAGGGAGAGTGTTTTTTTTCTTTCACTCTGCAAGTCCTTGTTTCCAGGGACCTGTAAGGACAGTGAGTTAATTGTCCTTGTGCTATATTGTGCTTAAAAAAAACATTTTTTCTAGGGACAGAAAACTCTAGGTAGGGAGAGTGTTTTTTTTTTTTCACTCTGCAAGTCCTTGTTTCCAGGGACCTGTAAGGACAGTGAGTTAATTGTCCTTGTGCTATATTGTGCTTAAAAAAAACATTTATTCTAGGGACAGAAAACTCTAGGTAGGGACAGTGTCAGTTTCTTTCACTCTGCAAGTCCTTGTTTCCAGGGACCTGTAAGGACAGTGAGTTAATTTTCCTTGTGCTATATTGTGATTAAAAAAAACATTTATTCTAGGGACAGAAAACTCTAGGTAGGGACAGTGTCAGTTTCTTTCACTCTGCAAGTCCTTGTTTCCAGGGACCTGTAAGGACAGTGAGTTAATTTTCCTTGTGCTATATTGTGATTAAAAAAAACATTTTTTCTAGGGACAGAAAACTGTAGGTAGGGAGAGTGTTTTTTTTCTTTCACTCTGCAAGTCCTTGTTTCCAGGGACCTGTAAGGACAGTGAGTTAATTTTACTTGTGCTATATTGTGCTTAAAAAAAACATTTTTTCTAGGGACAGAAAACTGTAGGTAGGGAGAGTGTTTTTTTTCTTTCACTCTGCAAGTCCTTGTTTCCAGGGACCTGTAAGGACAGTGAGTTAATTTTCCTTGTGCTATATTGTGATTAAAAAAAACATTTATTCTAGGGACAGAAAACTCTAGGTAGGGACAGTGTCAGTTTCTTTCACTCTGCAAGTCCTTGTTTCCAGGGACCTGTAAGGACAGTGAGTTAATTTTCCTTGTGCTATATTGTGATTAAAAAAAACATTTATTCTAGGGACAGAAAACTCTAGGTAGGGACAGTGTCAGTTTCTTTCACTCTGCAAGTCCTTGTTTCCAGGGACCTGTAAGGACAGTGAGTTAATTTTCCTTGTGCTATATTGTGATTAAAAAAAACATTTTTTCTAGGGACAGAAAACTGTAGGTAGGGAGAGTGTTTTTTTTCTTTCACTCTGCAAGTCCTTGTTTCCAGGGACCTGTAAGGACAGTGAGTTAATTTTCCTTGTGCTATATTGTGATTAAAAAAAACATTTTTTCTAGGGACAGAAAACTCTAGGTAGGGAGAGTGTTTTTTTTCTTTCACTCTGCAAGTCCTTGTTTCCAGGGACCTGTAAGGACAGTGAGTTAATTGTCCTTGTGCTATATTGTGCTTAAAAAAAACATTTTTTCTAGGGACAGAAAACTCTAGGTAGGGAGAGTGTTTTTTTTTTTTCACTCTGCAAGTCCTTGTTTCCAGGGACCTGTAAGGACAGTGAGTTAATTGTCCTTGTGCTATATTGTGCTTAAAAAAAACATTTATTCTAGGGACAGAAAACTCTAGGTAGGGACAGTGTCAGTTTCTTTCACTCTGCAAGTCCTTGTTTCCAGGGACCTGTAAGGACAGTGAGTTAATTTTCCTTGTGCTATATTGTGATTAAAAAAAACATTTTTTCTAGGGACAGAAAACTGTAGGTAGGGAGAGTGTTTTTTTTCTTTCACTCTGCAAGTCCTTGTTTCCAGGGACCTGTAAGGACAGTGAGTTAATTTTCCTTGTGCTATATTGTGATTAAAAAAAACATTTTTTCTAGGGACAGAAAACTGTAGGTAGGGAGAGTGTTTTTTTTCTTTCACTCTGCAAGTCCTTGTTTCCAGGGACCTGTAAGGACAGTGAGTTAATTTTCCTTGTGCTATATTGTGATTAAAAAAAACATTTTTTCTAGGGACAGAAAACTGTAGGTAGGGAGAGTGTTTTTTTTCTTTCACTCTGCAAGTCCTTGTTTCCAGGGACCTGTAAGGACAGTGAGTTAATTGTCCTTGTGCTATATTGTGCTTAAAAAAAACATTTTTTCTAGGGACAGAAAACTGTAGGTAGGGAGAGTGTTTTTTTTTTTTCACTCTGCAAGTCCTTGTTTCCAGGGACCTGTAAGGACAGTGAGTTAATTGTCCTTGTGCTATATTGTGCTTAAAAAAAACATTTATTCTAGGGACAGAAAACTCTAGGTAGGGACAGTGTCAGTTTCTTTCACTCTGCAAGTCCTTGTTTCCAGGGACCTGGAGAGACATTGAGTGAATTGTCCTTGTGCTATATTGTGATTAAAAAAAACATTTATTCTAGGGACAGAAAACTCTAGGTAGGGACAGTGTCAGTTTCTTTCACTGTGAAAGTCCTTGTTTCAAGGGACAGAGAAGGACACCTGAAGGTAGCCCTTATTGCTTTTTTCCCATCTCCCTGCAGGCCATCTATTAGAATGTCTGGAAGGCAAACAAGGAGAGGCAGACAGTCAGGAGGCAATAAAAGAGGGCAAGCAGGCTCTGTGTCTGGGGGCAACAGTGCTGGTCGTGGACGCGGTGCATTGTCATCAGCACATGGCCATGGGACACGCTTGTCCTTCTTTTCGGCAGCTGGACATGTTGAGCCACATCATGCCGAAGACTTGGTAGAGTGGATGACCAAGCCCTCCTCCTCCTCCTCATCCTCTCTCACCCAGGCTCAGGGTACTGGAAAAGCAGCTGCCAAAGCGTCGTCTTCCCTGGTATCAATGTCAGACAAATCATCAGTCACTCCTTCCCTAGACCCACCATGTCCTCCTCCTGAGGAGTCCCCCGAACTGTTTCAGCACAGTGTTGGGTACATGCTCCAGGAGGATGCCCAGCGTTTCGAAGGGTCTGATGATGAAACCCAGCTAGAGGAAGGCAGTAGCGTGAGAGCAGACAGAGGGGATGCTCAAGAAGGACACCAATCTGGCAGTCATGTTCCAGCAGCTGCAGCATACTGCCAGATTGGCTCCAGTGATGAGGAGGGAGGGGATGATGAGGTCAATGACTCCACGTGGGTGCCTAATAGGAGAGAGGAGGAGGAGGAGGATGAGGAGGAGGCACATCTCCAACGAGGCAGGATGCCCTTTGGTGGCCAGCGTAAGGGCAGTACACCGACGGAATCACACCGCAGAGCTCCGCCTGTGCAGGGCGCTGCCTCTGCCCGTCATTCAAAAAGTTCTTTGGTGTGGGCCTTTTTTGAGGCTAGTGCATCAGATCGCACAGCTGCTGTTTGCAACATATGTCTCAAGCGTATATCGCGTGGCCAAAACATCAGCCGCTTGGGTACCACATGCCTGACCAGACATATGTTGACCTGCCATGCAGCTCGTTGGCAAGCCTACCTCAAAGACCCACACCAAAGAACCAAGCGGACCTCTCCTTGCACCGCATCAGCTGGGATCTCCAACCCCACTATAACTTCAGTCCTCTCTGAAACATGCACTGAGAGGAATGAAGGTGTAGAATTAGGTGTGTCACAGCCAAGTACTTGCGCCCACTCTGCTAGCAGTACACCGACGTCCGATTCTAGCAGGCAAATTTCCCTGCCCCAGCTGCTGGACCGTCGAAAGAAGTTCACTCCCAGCCATCCACATGCCCAGCGGTTGAATGCTAGCTTGGCTAAATTGCTAGCGCTTCAACTGCTGCCTTTTCAGTTGGTAGACTCGGCC
Organism: Rana muscosa; assembly: GCA_029206835.1. Lineage (NCBI taxonomy): Eukaryota > Metazoa > Chordata > Amphibia > Anura > Ranidae > Rana > Rana muscosa. Next base: position 20,536,738 of record JARGYO010005603.1, read on the forward strand.
CCCTTCCGTGAGTTTGTGCAATGTGCGGTTCCTCAGTGGCAGGTTCCCAAACGCCACTTTTTCTCACGGAAGGCTATTCCGGCTCTCTACCGGCATGTGGAAGGCAATGTCTTGGCCTCGCTGGACAGGGCGGTCAGCGGTAAGGTGCATATTACCGCTGACTCATGGTCCAGCAGGCATGGACAGGGACGTTACCTTTCTTTCACGGCCCATTGGGTCACTCTTTTGGCAGCTGGGAAGGATTCAGGACAAGGTGCAGTAGTGTTGGAGGTTGTCCCACCGCCACGCCTCCAAAATGCTACTACTGGTTGTGACACACCTCTCTCCTCCACCCCCTCCTCTTCTTCTTCCTCCATGGCCTCTTCCTGTGGTTTGTCCTATGAACCAGCGGTGCTCCGTAGCCGTTCACGGGGCTACGCAAGTACGCAGGCAAAAAGATGCCATGCCGTGCTTGCGCTGGTGTGTTTGGGGGACAGAAGCCACACTGGGGCAGAGGTCCTGTCTGCTCTGCAGGGCCAGGCCGAGAGGTGGTTGACGCCACGCCAGCTTAAGCCAGGAATGGTGGTTTGCGACAATGGCACCAACCTCCTCTCCGCCCTCCGACAGGGACAACTGACCCATGTGCCCTGTGTGGCTCACGTCCTTAACCTGGTGGTGCAGCGCTTCTTGGGCAGGTACCCGGGCTTACAGGATGTCCTGAGGCAGGCCAGGAAAGTCTGTGTGCATTTCCGCAGATCTTATAATGCCAGTGCTCGCCTGGCTGAGCTGCAAAAGGAGTTGAACCTGCCCAAGAACCGCCTTATATGTGACATGCCCACCAGGTGGAACTCAACGTTGGCCATGCTGCAGCGGCTGCACACGCAGCAGAGGGCCATCAATGAGTACCTGTGCGACTACGGCACCAGGACAGGGTCAGGGGAGCTTGGTTTTTTTTCTCCACGCCAGTGGGGCATGATCAGGGATGCATGCACTGTCCTGGCACCATTTGAGGAGGCCACGAGGATGGTGAGCAGTGACAGTGCATGCATCAGTGACACTGTACCTCTTGTCCACCTGTTGGAGCACACGCTGCGTGGAATAATGGACAGGGCACTTGAGGCAGAACAGAGGCAGGAAGAGGAGGACTTCCTTGCCTCTCAAGGCCCCCTTTACCCAGACAGTGTTCCTTCTGTCCCACCCATCGCACAGGAAGAGGAGGAGGAGGAGGAGGAGGAGGAGGAGGAGGATTGTGTCAGCATGGAGGTGGAGGCTGGCACTCAGCATCATCAGCAGCAGTCTTTTAGGGATGATTTACAGTCCCAAGAAACCAGTGGACTTGTACGTGGCTGGGAGGAGGTGGCTGCGGATCATGTCGTCCTTAGTGACCCAGAGGACTCCGGAGCGAATGCCTCAGCAAACCTACGCTGCATGGCCTCCCTGATCCTGCAAAGTCTGCGGAAGGATCCTCGTATTCTTCGGATCAAGGAGAGGGACCATTACTGGCTGGCCACTCTCCTTGATCCACGGTACAAGGGTAAGGTTGCGGACCTTATGTTACCGTCGCAGAGGGAGCAGAGGATGAGACAACTCCGGGAGGCCTTGCAGAAAGGTCTGTGCAACGCGTTCCCAGAGACTGGGAGGTTGCAAACTCCTGGTCCTGGACAACGAGTTGCTGAGGCTTCGGCCAGTCAAAGAAGGAGCGGTGGGGAAGGTGGCCGTCTGACCGATGCGTTCAGACAATTCTTTAGTCCGCAGCCCCAAAGTATGATCGGTTCCAGCAACCATCGCCAGCGTCTGATAAACATGGTGCAGGAATATCTAGGGGCAAGGTCAGACTTGGACACCTTCCCCACCGAAAATCCTCTGGCTTACTGGGTCTTGAGGATGGATCACTGGCCAGAGCTTGCACAGTATGCAATTGAGCTACTGGCCTGTCCTGCATCCAGCGTTCTTTCGGAACGCACATTCAGTGCTGCTGGAGGATTTGTCACGGATCACAGGGTGCGCCTGTCCACCGACTCGGTTGATCGACTGACTTTCATCAAGATGAACCAGTCTTGGATCACCACCAGCTACCACACACCTGATGCTGATATAACAGACTAATTGATTTTAAAATGTCACATCCCTTCAAGACTGATGCTGATGCTGAGTGCCTGTGCTGTTATGTTGACTGGCTATCCTCCTCCTCCGAGTCCTCAATGATACGATTGATGATGATAGCTTGGAAGATCATTTTTGTTTATGGGTGCCGCCACCAGTGCCTAACGCCCAATTTTTCAGCCCCTGTTTAACAGGGGCGTGTAATTACAATTTTTGAAGCAATACTTTGCAACAGGGCTCATTGCTGTGCTCCAAGTACAGTATCTGTGAGGAGTTGCAGTGTTGTGCCACCAGTGCCTAAGGCCCAATTTTTCAGCCCCTGTTTAACAGGGGCGTGTCATTACAATTTTTGAAGCAATACTTTGCAACAGGGCTCATTGCTGTGCTCCAAGTACAGTATCTGTGAAGGGTTGCAGTGTTGTGCCACCAGTGCCTAAGGCCCAATTTTTCAGCCCCTGTTCAACAGGGGCATGTAATTACAATTCTTGATCTAATAATTCACAGCAGGGCCCATTGCTGCACCCACCAAGAGTAACTGTCAGGGCTTACAGTGTTGTGGCACCAGCACCACCATCAAAGGCCCAATTTTTACTACCACTGTTCAACAATTATATGTAATTAAAATTCCTGATATAATAGTTGACAGCAGGGCGTTCCAGCACCAACCAAGAGTAACTGTGAGTGCTTACAGTGTTGTGCCAACACCAACAACTAAGGGGCCTATTTCTGCAGAGTATATACGGCAGGTCCCTACTTTCAAACATCCAACTTACAAACGACTCCTACTTGCAAACGCAAGAAGACAACAGGAAGTGAGAGGAAATCTACCACTAGGAAGGAAAATTCTCTCCTGTAAGAATAAATATGGGAGAAAGGTGTCTCCTCTGTACTGATGCTTTATCAGCAATCCTTGTTTCAAGAAAAACACCACATTTCAAAAACAGTTGTCATTAGGACGGAAAGTGAGGTGAAATGTTCTGAACAGGGGCACAGACAGCAAAACAAATGTTACAGGGGTGATAACCCTTACCTATGTTTTCCAAAAAGTTTAAAAATAGATTTTTGGTCTGGAGCTACACTTCAACAATGTACCTGTTCAAAATTACAAACAGATTCTACATAAGAACAAACCTACAGTCCCTGTCTTGTATGCACCGCCTGTATACGGCTGTTCAGAGTATATAGGGCCTTTTTTATTTTATGTGCGGGGTTCCCCTTAATATCCATACAAGACCCAAAGGGGCTGGTAATGGGCTGGGGTAGGGGGGGGGTCATGGGGTAGCTATGCCATTTTTCTTAAAGATTTTCATCCATATTACCGGGACCAGACATTACATTAAAGCCGCAAGCAGTTTTAAATGGCTTTTTTTTCCTTTAGAAGTGTCATTTTGTGCAGGGACAGTTCTAAACACGGGAAACACGTGGCACTTCACAGGCATACTTTAGACACCCCCCAGGTACGATATTTAAAGGAATATTTGACTTTTTTTTTTTCACTTTATGCATCATTAAAATGACTGCTCCCGGAAAACGACCGTTTTTAAAACTTATTTTTGCATTGATACATGTCCCCTGGTGCAGAACCCGGGTTCCCAAACCCTTTTTAGGACAATAACATGCATAATAGTTTTTATAATTAGCACTTTAGAATTCGAACGTTCGCATCCATTGTATTTAATAGGGTTCTAATGTTCGTTCGAACTTTCGGTCCGTTCGCGGGTTCTGGTGCGAACCGAACCCGGGGGTGTTCGGCTCATCACTAATGATCAGTCTGAAAAGATAATGCGGAGCTTAACAGGAGCATGTCTTCACTTTCCCATGCTGCAGCCTAGCCCTTAGTTCCATGATTTTTAAAGCAGTAATGAACTTTAGAAAAACAAAAATTCCTCCTGCAAGGTAATAACATAATGTGCTAGTATGCATTGCATACTAGCACATTATGAAAGACTTACCTGGAAACAAAACCCTCCAGCGGTGCGCTATCCCGGGTAACAGGGCTTCCATCTTCAACCCTTCTTCCTTCCGGGTTCGCAGGCCTTGGCCACCTGAATGGCTGAGCCGTGATGACATCACACCCGCGCGTGCGAGTCACAGCCATTGCACAGGGCTCTGAAGGAACGACATGAGTATGCCATTCCTTCAGAGAGCATGTGCCGGTGACATCACCGGCTGCCAAACAAGCGAATATCTCCTAAACGGTGCACTTTTAGGAGATATTCAATTTATTTATTATAAGCTTACCTGTAGGTAGAAATCAGAGGGGAGTTTACTACCACTTTTATGAATGACTATCACCTGCCTGCTGATTAGATACAAATTATGGTTTTGTGTAACTGTCCAATAAACAGGATTAAGGCAAATAGGTGACAAGAAACTATGACTCTTGTTTGACCGCGTAGTGTTGAAGCCGAGTGCACATTAAAAAACTGGCCGAGCAGCTTCATTCTAAGTGCAGGACTAAAGGCAAACATCCTGGAATGTTGGGTTCAAATGATAAGTTTATTACATTTTGCATACATACGGTTGGTAAAATCTGGCATGAAAGAAAATCTGAAATCTGCAGAATATGAACCTCAAATAGTTGGAAAATATTATACAATGCCAAACTTTTGTGCTTTGGAAATAAAATGCCAACCCACATACTGCAGTTTTCAGAAATGAACATAGCATAGGTTGGCAACTTGTCAATCGTGATCTACCGGCAGATTGCTAATGGGTGATAAGTAGATCAATGTACCTTACAGAGATCTGAGAAGAGAACAGGAAATGTATTTGTATTTTGCAAACTCATCTAAGCCTGTGAGCGGCTCAGGCTAGGAGCTTTAATGCGCAGTGCAGGGAGTGCATGGCATACCAAGTCTAAACTATTAGTGCCTATGGATTTGGTGCACATCATTCAGCAAGTGACATAAGACTTCCCAACAAGCATTCCCAAAATGGTAAATAAGAAAAAAAAAAAAAAGCATATATATATATATATATATATATATACACACATTCATATACATATATACACATATACACAATGTCCTTAACACTGCCCTAATAGAAACTAAACCACAGTCCTTTTCTATAGGGATTCAACTTGTAGTTTCAAGGTACAGACAGCTTAGTGGATTCTATAATACACAATATGTAGCGACATTGCATGTTTGTGTTTATCAAAGGGACACAAAAGTAAGAATGTACACTTGGTAGGCGTAGCAAAATACAAGGTCACAGAGTAGAAACCAGATTATTATCTAGAAATCCTGGGAACCTGTTTATTGTTGATATAAATGATATTTCTCCTCTATAAAAGGTGATTGAACAATGATGTTCAATACAGTATAAAAACCGCATGGTAATTGCCGCTGGCAGGCTTAACATGCAATTCTGTACAGTTAACTTCACAAGGACAGGAAAAGAATACTAAATTGGATCACTTAAGTGATCATGAGCATTGCAGACTTAAAGTGCATGGAAATCTAGAATGTTGTCTCCATCTAGTGGTCAGTAAGCAAATATTGTCCTATTATTCCAAGCTCAAGAAGCTTTTTTTTTTTGTCTGAGAACTGTCTACCTTTCTTAGAGCGGTTTCACACTGGGGTGGTGGGGGGCGGTGGCGGTATAGCGCTGCTATTTTTAGCGGCGCTATACCGTCGGGATTCCTGAGGTATTCGGCCACTAGCGGTGCGGTTTTAACCCCTGCTAGCGGCCGAAAAAGGGTTAATACCACCCGCAAACCGCGGCTACAGTCGTAGTTTGTGGGCAGTATTACCGCGGTGTCCCATTAATTTCAATGGGAAGGAGCGGTGTAGGAGCGGTAAACACAACGCTCCTCTCACCGCTTCAATGATGCGGCTAGCAGGAATTTTTTTCACGTCCTGCTAGCGCACCGCTCCAGTGTGAAAGCCCTCGGGGCTTTCACATTGGAGAAACAGCAGCCGCTGTTTAGGCTCGGTTTACAGGCGCTATTTTTAGCAAAATAGCGCGTGCAAACCGCCCCAGTGTGAAAGGGGCCTTAATGCCCAGCTCTGGGAAATCAGAAAATTCTCCCTTGCAGTGGAGCTGTGCCTGCATTGTAAAAGTTAACTGCTTGTTTATTTTTGGGGAGAGTAAAAATGCATTTATTTACTTAATCCTCCACTCCCCCGGCAGATGGCACTTTCCTATGCTCTGGAGGTGGGTGGACTGCACTGTCCCTCAACCAGTGGAGGCTGGTGCTCAATAATTTGGGAGGGGTAAACAAACGCCACCCCCCTCGGCGGTAGGGTTGCCACCTGTCCAGGACTCACCCGGACAGTTTGGGTTTGGAATCATGTGTCCGGGTTTCAGACTGCCTGAGACCCGGAGACATTATTTAGACTGGACCATGGCGCTTCTCAGCAGGGTTGCTGGCTGCAGTTGTCTAAGCTGAGGGTGTCTGTTACACTCTTTCACACTGCCCAAAGCCAACACTAACAAACAATCTCCCCCACACCCACACACACACACACACACACACACACACACAGAGAGATGGGAGAGGAGAGAGGGCTCGATCTGCACCTCTTCCTCCCACCCCTACGTGTCTGCCCACACTCTAATCCCTGGCGCTGTGCCTGGGGCCGGAAATTTAAAGTCCAGCAGCCTCAGATACATCTGGATGAGAGGTTCTCAGAGCACCCCTTATAACAGATTTCCTCTTTACACCAGTCCACAGTGTTCTCCCTTACATCAGATTCCTCTCCGTACATCAGAGTTCTCAGTGTTCCCCCTTAAATCAGGGTTCCCAGAGCATCCCTTATGTTAGAGGCCCCAGAGTTCTCCCTTACATCAGAGTCTGCAGAGTCCCCCCTTACAGTGAAAGGGAACTCTGCAAGTTCAGATGTAAAAGGGGAACTCTGTGGACTCTGATGTAAAGGGGGACTCTTGTTATTAACTTCATATGATTAGAAATGTTATTTAATAGTAAAATATACACATAGCTCCCAACTGTCCGTGATTTGGAGCAATGTCCCTCTTTCCTCCTCATTTGTCCCTCATTTTGGTCTGATCTATATAGTTGTATATAAAATGCACTTTTTATCTTTCAAAACGTGTTTCCCAGCGCTAAACTTTTCATCCAAATTCTAAATTGCTGCATTTGTCAATTTTAGAAGCCAATTTAAAAGGAATATTAGTGGTAAAAAAAAGCACTTGTGGAGTTAATTAAACTTTTTCGGGGGTTATGTCCCCTTTAAGGGGCGTGGCAGGGGGCTGTCCTATGCCTACATATGTTTGCTAGTAGGTGTCCCTCATTCCCATCTCAAAATGTTGGGAGGTATTTATATGTATAGTTTACACTATAAAAAAAAATGCTGTGTGCTGCTAGAGTGTTCGGGTTTGACTTGAAGAAAAGGTGGCAACCCTACTCGGCGGGAGACAAGGGGGAGGGGGGCCAAAGCATTGGCTGGCCTGCACACAGAGCCTGGCTCATGCGCTTCCAGCAGCCCTCGGCCCATTTCACACACAGTCCAGCCGCAGCCTCCCGGGCTCAGAACAGCCCCAGCCAATGCCCGGTATACAAGTACAGCCCCAGCCGGTCCCCCGTATACAAGTACAGCCCCAGCCGGTGCCCCGTATACAGCACAGCCCCAGCCGGTGCCCCGTTTACAGCACAGCCCCAGCCGGTGCCCCGTTTACAGCACAGCCCCAGCCGGTGCCCCGTTTACAGCACAGCCCCAGCCGGTGCCCCGTTTACAGCACAGCCCCAGCCGGTGCCCCGTTTACAGCACAGCCCCAGCCGGTGCCCCGTTTACAGCACAGCCCCAGCCTGCTCCCAAGCATCGCACCATGCACCATCCTGGAGGCCCCGCTCCTCCTCTCTGGTCCATGACAAGTGGCACATCCATCATGATGCCACCACAGGTGGGCACCGGCGTCAGCCAAGGTGAAGTGGGCGATGAGCCCCTCCACGGCTTGCACACAGGAGAGGAGCTGGGGCCGGTGGAAGGGGGACTCCAGTGGAAGAGAGAAGAGCGCAGGGAGCCCATGGCACAGTCCTCCTCTCATGGCCGGGAGACTTGGCTTCACATCACGTCTCCTCCGGCCGTGCATCTCCTCCCTCCACCTTCCACCGTCTTCGGACCCGCTTCCTGATTGGCCGAGAGGAGAATTATTGTGACAATAGCAAATATTAATTCGCTATTGTCACACAACTGGGTGGACTCAGGGCACAAGGCTCTGCGCCCCAAGCGCACCCTTTTTTTTGAAGCCTATTAGAGCCTCCGGCTTTAATCACGTGTTTAAAAAAAAAAAAAGACCCCATTGGAATACATGCATCCGGCTCCCTAGTGGAAGTGTCTTGGCTGTGATGAAGAAGATGGTCATTTGCGGTTGGGTCCTTGATGATGGGTATACAACATGTGGTATTTGAGGAAGCGGTGGAACCCATCTCAGGTATGGTGTCCTCCCGGTTGGTCTGGTTCAGTCTAGACTACCAGGTAGTAAGAGTCTGTTGTCAGTTAGTGAGTCCTCAAGGCGGTTTAGGCGGCTTGGGACAGATGCCAACTTAGGAGGTACCACAGATTCCAAAGTAGCGAAGATGGCATCGTGAGGGACTGGCAACCAGTTATTCGGATTGGAGCTGGAGTATTGAATAGTTTATATTTTATTTGGTTTTGAGTTAATAAAGGCCGAACCGGCCATTTAAATCCAATACAGTGTCAGTGTCCTTATTCAATAGTAATGGGGAGTGGTTGGTACATGGTTTTAAGATGGGGTAGTAAGGTATCTAAACTACCCTAATCACGTTAAATAAGGCTTTGTATTACCCTCCAGGCACCATCTCTAATGTCCTTCCTTGGTAACTATTAAGGACTCCCATAAACAAGTATTTGCCATGACAAATGAGAAAGGAGAAGCTTTTCATGGTACAGTTTTTGTTTAAAAAGAAATGCAATTACATACATATCAGCAAGACTCACCTGAACCAGAAAGCGCCACTGTTCCGAAACCAGCGTGCGTTCCAAAGACCAGATGTGACGTCACTGGGAGTTCCTGCCCTGGTCACATCCACTTTTTGGAGGTCACAATGATAATACAGGTGATGTCATTACCCAAAGATGGGCAATGCTTGCATTTGAAAAATTACTTGTTACTAAGTGGGCAGAGCTCAATCGAGAACTGAGAGACTAAGTTTCCTATCAGGCCACTTTTGATTGGAATATGCCCATTGCTTTGTGCTATCAACGTTGCTTTAGGACTGAATACTGGCTGTAGATCCACCCACTCCTGAGCACTGTCAATCAAAAGCAAGGTGGCACTAGTAGGAGCGAGTACGCTGAGAATGGAGACTCCTTCCTCAATGAAGACAGACAAATTCACGTACAGTAAAAACCCTGGTTTCAGAGTAACTTGGTTTAAGAGCATTTTGCAAGACAAGAAAAAAAATGTAAATACATTTTGACTTGATATACAAGCAATGTCTTGATATACGAGTAGCGTCAGGTCACAACCGAGTATAAAAGAGAAGAGAGGCACCTCCAAGTATAGCAATATGGTTACATTTAATGAATGTACAACATTTAGCAACTCACATGGTTGATGATTAAAACAGGTACATCTAAGTACATAGGCATCTAGGGTAAAGCTGTCCACAGACCATCCTCCGCACCGCCATTGACATCATCCCTTCTATGCTGCACTCCTCGAGCGCTTATAGCCCCGCTTTCAGGGTAGTCTTCCCAGTCACGATTGCAGACTGACAGCGGTGCGAGCCAGTCTATGTGGTCAGCTTTACCCAGATGCCTGCATACTTAAATGTGCCTGTTTTAATCATCAACCATGTTGCTTTTACCCTCAGCTTCTTTAGCAAGGCAGTGGTCATCTTGGAGATGTGTTTAGGGTCATTCTGTTTAATATACTGCCCTGCGACCCAGTCTCCAAAGAGAGGGGACTATGCTCTGCTTCAGTATATCACAGTGCCTGTGGGCATTCATGGTTCCCTCAAACTGTAGCTCCCCAGTGTCAACAGCACTCATGCAGCCCCAGACCATGCTTGACCGTAGGTAGAGAGGGTAAGGGTGATGGCCTGGCCAAGCACTTCAGATCTAAACTCTATTGTGCATCTGTGGGGAATCCTCAAATAGAAGGTGGCAGAGCGCAAGGTGTCCAAAATCCACTAGCTCCGTGATGTCATCATGGAAGAGGACTCCAGTGGCAACCTGTGAAGCTCTGGTGAACTCTATGCCCCCAAGAGGGTTAATGCAGTGCTGGAAAATAATAATGGCCACACAAAATATTGAAACTTTGGGCACAATTTGGACATTTTCAAATAGGGGTGTACTCACTTTTGTTGCCAGCAGTTTAGACATTAATAACTTTAAGTTATGTGGAGTTATAAAAAAAATGGTAAAAAACGAAATAAGGAAAAAAAAAATTTGAGAAAAAAAAAAAAAAATCGGAAAAAATTTAACTTGCGATTTCTCAAAATTTATAATCCACCCTCTGAGAATGAGTTTCCAGTTTTTTTTTTGTAACGAAGCTGCAGCGCTTGCAGAAATTATGTCATCTAGGTGAGGAATAACTTTTAATCTTAGATTTACACAGGGGCACTTTCCAAGAGCTGAACAGTTTAACAAGATGCAGTTTTTTTGGATGATTTTCTGCTATTTGATTTTCTTCTTCTGGGGGTTTGCCTAAAACAAGCAAAAACCACTCAGTCAAAAGCAAAGTAACTGGAGAGGAGAATGCACAGAAGGAAAATATAAGCTACACACACCTGTGCCCCTGCCTTAGATCAGTGGTTCTCAACCTCAGTCCTCAAGTACCCCCAACGGCCATGTATTCAGTTTTTCCCTTTACTTTGTACAGCTGCTTTAAATCAATGACATAGTATTGATAAAATAGCTCTTATCTAAGGGATGTTGCCAAAACATGGCCCGTTGGGGCAAGGCTGGACTGGGACAAATATTTGTCCCTGGACTTCATCCAGACCGGCCCACTTTAATTCAATAAAAGGCCCCTACATCCATTATTGTATATCATCAGAGGGCGAGTGAGAGGGGAATGAGAGAGGAGGGTTGAGGGAGAGGGGGGGTGAGTGTAAGAGAGGGAGTGTAAAAGAGAGGGGGTGAGTGTAGGACCCCTTTCACACTGAGGCATTTCAGGCGCTTTTGAGCTAAAAAAAAAAAAAAAAAATAGCGCTGCAGTCCCAATTTGAAAGTCCTCCAAGCAGCATCTTTGGGGTGGTGGAGGAGCAGTGTACACACCGCTCCTGCCCATTGAAATGAATGGGCACTGCTGCTGAAGCACCTGCAAAGCACTTCGGCACGGGCGCATTTAACCTTTAATTTGGCTGCTAGCCAGGGTTAAAAGCACCTGCTAGAAGCGGGGGGGGGGGCGAGCAGAGAGGCCGAGGGAGGGGCGAGCCGGGCATAGGCCTGTATAACTGTCTGATCCACCTAGAAAAGGTGGCAGACGACACCGCTTGGCCCTGTTTTGGACCAGAGACAAACAGTGAGTCAGACTTCCGAATGGAAACAGTAGCAGACAGGTACACCTGTAAGGCTCGTACCAGATCCAATGTGTGAAGTGCAAACTCTCAGGGATGCGATGGGTGAGGACACAAGGACGGAAGAACAATGTCCTCATTAAAAAGGTGAAAGGCCGAGACCACCTTTTAAAAAAGGAAAGACGGTCGTGGGCGCAACACCGCCTTATCCTTATAAAGGACCAAGTAAGGAGACTTGCAGGACAAGGCCGCCAACTCAGACACCCGTCGAACAGAAGTAATGGCCACTAAGAAAGCCACCTTCTGGGACAAAGTCGAGAGGAATCGGATATTGTCAAAGGGATGTTCTTGGAGAACCGAACTTGGAGGCGGGATTACATGGCGAACCCCCTGCACAAAAAGGTGCTAATCAAGGAATGGCCCGCTAGCGGTCGTTGAAAAAGACAGCCCGGGCCAAAATTTTGGGTCACACCACGTTTTAAGAACAGCAAAATCTTGGGAACGGAATACGTCCGTGGACGCCATCAAGCTCCTCGCACATAGCGATTTAAGCCTTCCAGGTACAGCAAGATCTTTCTTGAGGAAGATTTCCGTGCCCACAACATAGATGAGATGACCGAACCAAGAGACCTCGGTCCCTCAGCACCTGGCTTTTAACAGCCATGCCATTAAAGCCAATGACTGTAAAGCAGGATGAAGTATGGGACCACGAGACAGAAGGTCCACCCAAATAACGTCTGCGACTAGCCGACCTAGATCGGCGTACCAATGTCGCAGTTCGAGCAATGAGGATCACCGGAATGGCCTCGGCCCCTACTCTGAGAAGACGGTGAGGCAACAGTAGCGGAGGGCAAGCATACATCAGGCGATTCTGCCCCCACGGGCCACCAACGCATCTGCTCAGGGATCCCTGGACCTGGCCACGAATCGACATCTTGCGAGTCGAGAGGCCAGAAGGTCCACATACGGTGCCCCACCTCCGGTAAAGGAGGTGAAAACACCTCCGGATGCAAGGACCCTTCCCCTGGAATGCACACGGCCGACAGGACCATCCTGCAGGGGGATGGGGATGATAATCCCAAGAAGACCCCAGCTTACGTGGTGCATCAATTGTTGGCCAAGAAAGGCAACCTGACAGAGCTTCCTTAGAAAGTCAGTGGACCAGTAACTCAGCCTCTACAGGTGGCGCAGATCCAGAGGCGTATCTAGCGAAAATGGCGCCTATGGCAAGCACTGAAAATGCGCCCCTTTTAAAACATTTGAAACCCTACTTTCAGATAATGCTGTCAGTATATACAGTTATATAGGGAGAACAGTAGGTTAGTGGTTGGCACTTGCCTCACTTGGTTTGAATCTGGGCCATGAAGCTATCTGCATGGAGTTTTCATGTTCTCTTTGTGTGGGCATCCTCCAGGTACTCCAGTTTCCTGGCACATGCCAAAGCCATGTTGGTAGGTGATGGTCACCTGTCTGTATAAAGTGGCAATGTATATGGCCAATCACATTCTGCATGCCACCCCCATGTCTGAAAAATGATTTAAGATGATCTCTGGCTCAAAATCTGCCAAGAGCTGGACAGGATTGAATGGAAGTATACATAGATATGTGTAGGGTCAGTGTAGAATGTGATCAGCCATGTACACTGCCAGTCTGTACACAGGGTACAATTCACCTACCTGCATGTGTTTGGAGTGGGAGAGGAACCCCACAGGGAGAACATGCAAACTCCATGCATCTAGTGTGCTGGGCAGGAGTGAAGATATATATATATATATATATATATATATATATATATATATATATATAGAGCATGTAGAGTCCAGAGGCATGCCCAGGATGCAGGCCAACCATAAAATGTCAAGGACAACATAAAGCAGACAGGCAGTGTCAGCAGGCATGGCCGGCCACCTATCCCCCATGTTAGTGTAGAAATGGAAGGAGAGGCACTTACCTAGGAGGAGCAGTCTATGGGTCTGCTTGTACTCCCTCAGTACCCGATCTATGCTCTTGCTGACTTTCTTGGCCTCCTTCTCCTCCAGTCAGAGTTTGTCCCATCCCTTCTGCAGAGAATGTTGCTGTTGATGGTGCACCTGCTGGCCCTTGCTGGGCTTGTGCTGCTGCTTATTGCTGTCCCCAGTGCTGCTGGTGCTATCTCCCCAGTTCTGCAGTAGTAGAAGCAGCCCGTCTGGAACTTTCCCCTCTAGTCGGTTTACAGAGCTCCCCCCCCCCTAAGCTGCTGCTGTGATCCTCAGGTCCCTGGCTCTCATAGGCACTAACAGCTCCAGGGGGCTGCTCAGTGTCCGAGTTGGTGGGGGCGTTGAAGATGGAGCCGCTAGAATCACTGAACAGCCATGGTCGGAGGCTGTAGCAGAGGCCCATGGCTCAGGAGATGTACACGTGCTGGAGCTCGGCAATCAAGGGATCCTCCTCAGCGACGGCGACCTCACCGACCCGCTCGGGGAGAAGACGGAAGCAGGCTCCAGGGGAGGGCTGGCAGCCTTAGGCCTGGGGGGGCAAGTCCAGTCAAGTGGCCCATTGAACCATCAATGCAGCCTGATCAGTGCCCATTAACGTAGCCTCACCAGTGCAGACAGTGCAGCCTGATCAGTGCAGACAGTGCCCATCAGTGCAGCCTCACCAGTGCAGACAGTGCCCATCAGTGCAGCCTCACCAGTGCGGCCTCATCAGTGCCCATCAGTGTAGCATATCAGTGCAGCTTAAGGCTACTTTCACACTAAGGCGCTTTGCAGGTGCTATAGTGCTAAAAATAGCGCCTACAAAGTGCCCTGAAAAGAGCCTCTCCTTTCACTCCCGAAGGCTTTCACACTGGAGCGGTGCACTGGCAGGATGGTAAAAAAAAAGTCCTGCAAGCCGCATCTTTGAGGCGCTGTAGGAGCAGTGTATACACCGCTCCTACAGCGCCCCTGCCCATTGGAATCAATGGGCAGCGCTGCCGAGCCGCCAACAAAGAGCCGCTGCATCGGCGCTTTGCGGGCGGTTTTAACCCTTTTTTGGCCGCTAGCGGGGGTTAAACTCTGCTAGCAGCCAAATAGTGCCGCAAAAACGACAGTAAAGCGCCGCTAAATATAGCAGCGCTTTACCGCTGATGCCTCAGTGTGAAAGTAGCCTAATGCCCCATACACACGATCGTTTTTCATGCCGTTAAAAATGCCATTTTAAAAAATGGCCATTAAAAATGATCGTGTGTAGGCTCCAGAGCATTTTTAACGACGTGAAAAACGGCCATTAAAAATTCCGGACATGCTCTCTTTTTTCACGTCGTTTTTCATGTCGTTTTTTTTAACGACGTGAAAAACGATAGTGTGTATGCTTTCACGACGTGAAAAAAAACGCGCATGCTCAGAAGCAACTATGAGACGGGAGCGCTCGTTTTGGTAAAGCTAATGTTGGAAATGGAGATGGCACATTCGTCACGGTGGAATTAATAGCATCGTTTTAATGCTGCGCATTCCGTTCTTCTTTTGATAATGCTTTAAAATTACCCTCTTTTGATAATGACATTGAGAGTTATGCCAAACTTGTTTCTAAAGTAATTCCAAATTGCTCTAATGATTATAAAATATTATTTATAAGCCGCACCTCCCTCCTAAATAATACTAATAATAAAATAATGTAATTCTCCTTTTTTCTTTAAATTTTATTTTACTATTGTTTTTTTTTTTGTGGCCTTTTTTTTATTATTTTGGCTTAAATTATTCTTGTGTAAAGTTACCACAACAACCTTCCAAATGTGTCTCATTTGGCCTCAGGGAGGTTTGTGTCCCCTGATAATAACAATAATATAATTTGAGATGTCCCTGCCTGCTCCCTAGCAAGCTCTCTTTTGAAATACAAACCACATAGTCAAGTATTTTAAGGGCACTAATTTTTTTTTTATTTCAGAACATTAACAAATTAAAGTGGAAGGCAGCACTGGAGAGCCTGCTTGCATTTGTGCATCCCTTTGACCCCACAACAACCATCCAAGATGACCAAACAAAAATGAGCCCAATCTTGTCTTGAGCTCCCAGAGGTCAGGAGCCACAGCAGATAAGTCCTATATGTCCCCAGTCTGTGGTACTACAGCAGGCATTATTTTCTCCTCTTCCTTGTAGCCTTCTCTCCAGCCTTCTCTGCAGCCTTGGTTGGTTTCTTCCTTGGAGGCTGGGGATCAGGAGGAGAGGTTGTGGCAGGAGGAGTAGGAGGAGGAGGAGGAGGTGGAGGAGTAGGGACAACCTCCGTTATGTCCGTGTACCTAGTGAGTTCACCCAGCACGCCCTTATTGATGACTTTCAATAGCAGGGTCTCACTGAAATTTTTTTGCTGCAACTCCATTTGCCCTAGTTTGTGGGCGAGGACTGCGGCAAATCCCTCATCAACAGAGGGTGCCTCTCTGAGGGCCGCTGTTGCCTCTCTGAGGAAGGCCCTGGTTTCCTCCTCCACCTGCCTACCTCTCCTTGGCCCTCGTGGTTTAACTACCAGGGGAGGCATCTGGGCTCTTGTGCTGGGCCAAGCCTCCTCCTGGGTGCCACTGGGCCCAGCCTCCTCCTGGGTGCCACTGGGCCCTGCCTCCTCCTGGGTGCCACTGGGCCCTGCCTCCTCCTGATCCCCAACATCACCCTCTTCCTGGCTCTGCTCTGGCTGTAAAAAAAGAAAGGGACATTATTTATTTTGCCACATCATCATTCACAGACATTGTTCACCTCTAGACATTGTTGAAATCAATGCCAAAAGTTGTGTCATTTTCATTGATTCCGCATCCTGGTTTGTTGTCTTGTGCACATAAAATTAGGCCACTACTGTATCTTGCTCTTCACAAACTTTATTGGTAGAAGTGTACATACCTTTAACAATACTAACATCTATTTAAATTCTACAATTTTGTACGATATAAATATAGATAGCAATACTTTACCTGGCTCCATATCTCCAAATCTGCCTCCTCAAGGCCCTGATCTTGATCCTCAGAGGAAGCCAGAGCAGGGTTGACAGGAAGGCTGGAGGACTGGGCTGCAGGGAAGGCTGGAGGGTTGGGTACAAGGAAGGCTGGATTGACCTCTGGGGGGGGGAAGGGTGGAGAGAGATTCCCGCACTTCCAGCTGGTCATCCAGAAAAGCAAGCTTACTGTAGTACCACAGACTGGGTTTATAAACCTTATCTGCTGGTGCACCTGACCTCTGGGACCTCAGGACCATAGTCCTCTGGGTCCTGTATGTCCCTCTGATGGTCGCAATTTTGTTTTTGACATCTTGGAGAGTTGTTGTGGGTATCTTTGTTTGCACAAATGCAAGCAGGCTCTCCAGTGCTGCTTTCCTGGCGTCTTTATTTTTATTACCGCCACTTTTTGTTTGCCATAATATAGGGAGCTCTTGCCATTTGTCGATGAACTCCCCCATGAAGTCTGGGTTTTTAAAAGTATTCATATCTGTAAAAGCGAGAAACCAAAAAAAATATATATTCCAGGCAACATTCCTCAACTGTGCATTGTCTACATATTTTGAGCACACAAATCTCGTCTGATGAACCTCAAAAAGTAAAAATTGTTAGGTACCTTGGTCACGACGTTCGTTGCTAACTCCCTCTCCCGACAAATGAACGTATTTCCCAGACATGGATCTTCACTTGATATACACAGCGCATGCGTGAAACTCTGCATGCTTTCCCCGCCCCTGACGTTCGATATTGTACTTTCCCCGCCCCTACTCGCTCGTAGTGCTGAACAAAACATGGCGGAGACACAGGTGGCTGAGATTACCTCTACAGAGGATGAAATTACAGAGGAGCCCAAATCAAGACCCAGGAGATATAAGGCATCCAACATGTCATTCGAGGAAATGGTGGAGATGGTCGCCATTTTAAAGAAGGAGGATTATGATGCCAAGCATGGTCCGTATAAAAGGCCTAATCTGGTAAAGTCCAGAATTATGGGCAAAGTGGTCAAAAGTCTTCACAAAAAATTCGGGGTGTGCAGAACGAAGGAACAGCTCAGAAAACGATGGTCAGATCTGAAGTTGCGGGAGGCCAACCAATATAAAAGAATCAAGAAAGTTATATTAAAAAGTACGTTTTTTTTTTTTTGAGTTTCCATGGTACATATTATTTTCTTGTATTCTGTCGTGTATTTTTAACTTTCATATAGTACACTGAAAGATACCATCTTTCAGGTTCGTCCGCACAGTAAACGGACGTATTAAACCTCTTTCTCCATACAGTTCCTCAAACGATGTTTTAGGATCATCCAGTGTGAACACCCATGTATTTTGGTTTATTCGGGGGAGTAAATTTGGGCCTCACTTTTTTGTGTGCTAATCCAAAGGACATTTGTTCGTTTGAAAAAACGATATGCATGGTAATGTTAGAGTGAATGCTCAGCAGCTGATGAAACATCTGAACGCAGTAGTACAAGTGTGGGCCTAAAGCCAAAAAGCTTGAGGGTGTCACACACAGGTGATCCAGTGTAGATACTTTGGGGTGTTACAATGTTTCAAATGTGTTCAAAATGTATATGCTCTGGTTTGGGCTATGTATCCAATCATTTGTCCCGGTTGGCACAGGGGGTAAAATTTAAAATGGAGCATGCTTCAAAAGAATGATTAAAGTTTTTTTTCATGTTTCTTATTTTAGCAAAATTGAGTCGCTACTAATGAAACTATTCCTTTTATTTCAATCTCCCTAGGGATTCGAAAAGCTACCTCAGATGAGACGAGAATTGCAATACCTACAACAATACCCCCAGAACCCCAGGATGGAGAGGAATGTGATGTTGTGGAAGTGGAAAGTGGCACCACCACAGGTCAAAGAGAAACCAGACACATGCATGTTAAATAGATGTAGGCCTACATATTCTATCCTACATATTTCTTTTTACATTTTAGGTGCAGTTCTGGCCGAAGACCCCAATAAGTTGACACATCACAGTGCCCAGATCCTGATCCAATACCTGATGGTCTGCTGTCGTGACCTCGAAAAAATTAAGGGAGATTTGCTAGAGATCAGGGCAAATACAAAGCGGGTGGAGGAAATGCTCCAAAATATCATGGCTGTGCTTGGGCGTGTCTAATGTTTTTACACCAAATAACGTTTTACTTGCAGAGTTTTCTATGTTTTTTTGTTATTTTACCCTTTAATGACTAGCACATGTTTAGCTTTTTCAAAATTTTGACAAATATAGTTTGTTTATGCACGGCTGGTGATGCATTTTAATACACTCGAAATTAAGGGCACATCCACATTTCTAAGGAAGTTGCCCACCTAAACAAAAAAAATAAAGGTATTTTTACATAACAAATCATTGTGGCTTCATTATGTAAATGTGGTGCTGAGTGAACTAATCAATGTTTGGTGTTTACACTGACAATGAAGGCTAATTAAAAGATTGTTTAATCCACATGGCAAAACAAGTGCACTAGGTAAACCTACCAGAAACATCAAACTTTATACAATAAAAAATACAAACCAATCTTTACTCAAGAAAAAGTTTTATTTTTTTGGTCTAAAATATAGATTGTCTGGCATTTCAATGGCCCCCCTACCCATAAAATAGTCCACATATTGGTTACGGACCTCACGTCCGGTTGGGGGGGCCAAGCCAGGACGGCCAGGTTCCAGGGCCACCAAAGTTTCTGCATTGATTAAAGAGGCCTCAGGCCCACTCAAAGATATATAACTCGTTGAATGCACCCTTAGGAAATTATGCAGCACACAGCACGTCATAACCACATGGTTCCATTTGTATGGGGCAAGGTGGATGGAGGTAAGGAAGAGGCGAAATAGGCTGGCCATGATCCCAAACGCATTTTCCACCACCCTTCTGGCTCTGGCCAGCTGATAATTGAAAACCCTCCTCTCAGGGGTGAGGGTGCGTTGCGGGAATGGCCTCATCAAATGGGGTCCCAGGCCAAACGCCTCATCCGCCACAAACACAAAAGGTAGTCCCTCCACATTCTGCTCCGCTGGTGGCAAGGCCAGCAGATCCAAAAGGAGCCGTTCTCCAAACTCCGTCTGGGCAAAAACTCCATCAGACATCCTGCCATTCTTGCCAACGTCCACATAGAGGAACTCGTAGGTGGCCGACACCACTGCCATCACGACGCTGTGGAACCCCTTATAATTATAATAAAAGGATCCCGAATGGGGTGGTGGGACGACCCGAACATGTTTGCCGTCGATGGCTCCTCCACAGTTCGGAAAGTTCCATCGCTGGGCAAACTCGGAAGCCACATTCTGCCATTCATGTGGCGAAGAAGGGAACTGTGGAATTAAAGAAATAACAAATACTTGGAGCCAGAAACATTGAAAGCTGATTTCATACACACATTCATGGCCAACATTGGTAGAAACTGTTCAAAACATAAAAAATTGGAAGCAAGAGAAAAAAAAAAAAAAAAAAAAAAAAAAAAAAAAAAACATTATGGGGGGGGGGGGTAAGGGTTGAAGATGAGTTGGGAATATCACACATGAAGGCTGTAGCACTCTGTATTGAAGTTAACAAAAATGAAACATTCCTAGGCAAAATTTAGGGTGCGTTTTGGGTAAAGCACTACGATGGAACATATAATAAAAAACATGGAAATGACTAGGCAAGGTAGGTATGGCCCCAGGATAGCATGCTGGAGAGGTTAGGTAAGCCAAATTTACAGGTAGGCCTCAAACCCCAAACTTTAAATAATAAAACATGGGGAGAAAGGGGACATTCCCTGCAGCTAAGAATCATGTGAATTAGGGACTGCAAATAAAGCAAATTAAAAATATCCAAAAATAAAAACCAATGTGAATTTTTGAAGAAGAACACTTACCTTAATATAGTCCTCCTGCAAAACTTGAAGGATGGCAGAACAAGTCTCTGGTATAATGATCCCCAGAGCCTGGGGGGGGATATGCCTGTGGAGAACTTAAGGTCCTGCAGGCTTCTCCCAGTAGCCAGGTATCGCAACGTGGCGATGAGCCTCTGCTCAGCACTGATGGCTTCCCGCATAACGTGTCCTGCCTGGTAATATAGGGGGACACCAAAGCCAACAGCTGCTGAAATACGGGGTCAGACATCCTGAGGAAATTCCTGAAATCATCAGGATTATTCTCCCTGATCTCCCGCAACAAAGGCATATGACAGAACTGGTGCCGCTGGAGCAACCAATTCTTGGTCCATGAACTCCTCCTGACCCTGCTCATGGCATGGAGTCGGGATACAGCATGAACCCCTGCACCAACTACAGCACGAACTCTACGACGAGTATGTAGTCGCAACATGGCTAGATAACGGTCGGCTGAACAGAACGAACTAGAAGAACGCACGGAAGAACAGCAAGGCCTATGAAGAACAAGCCGAAAAACACGAACGTGCAGAGCAGGCCGCACTGAATAAACAGATACAAATTGACTACAAGCAGTGCTAAACAGATACTAACCCACAGGCGCAAACTGAACTCCCGAAAACGATCTTCAAAGCACGAAGACTGAAAAGCACGAATCGTCTCTCACCAAACTTTTACTAACACGCGGTAACACGGAATTAGCAAAAGCGTCCCAAAGGGTGGCGTCATTCGAACGGAACTTCCCCTTTATAGTGCCGTCGTACGTGTTGAACGTCACTGCGCTTTGCTTGATCGTTTTTTTTTTAATGGTGTGTACACAAGGCAGGCTTGAGAGGAAACAAAAAAAAAACGAGAAAAACGTCGGTTTAAAAAAATGACATTAAAAACGATCGTGTGTACGGGGCATTAGAGTGCCGCCTAATCAGTGGCAATGAGTGCAGCCTCAACCTCCTTAATGAGTTTGCATTGATTTCAGCATACATGGACATGGAACACTTTGCACATGCTGAACTCAATGCAAACTCGTTAGACAACATTCATTGAAAGTTCATTAATATACAGATCATGATTTTGCAGTAAAGTGATTCATGCTGCAAACTCATTAAACAGTCCACCTTCAGTGAAAGTTCATGTACTGCAAAGTTTGCAAAACATGAACTTTCACTGAAGGGAGACTGTTGAGTTTGCAACATGGATCACTTTATTGCAAAATCATGATCTGACTGTATATCATCATAAGAGTAATTTATTACATTTTACCTTCTGTCCTTGCCAGGGGGTTCTCCTCGTGCTTCTCTCTCCTCCTCCTGTCAGACAGACCCCTTCCCCAAGAGAGGATGCAGTGGACCACAGCCGCACGGAGAGGGTGGGCGGAGCTATAGGCTCCGCCTCCGCTAGTCGAATATGTCGGCTGCTAATGGAGGAGGCCGCTCTG
Organism: Rana muscosa; assembly: GCA_029206835.1. Lineage (NCBI taxonomy): Eukaryota > Metazoa > Chordata > Amphibia > Anura > Ranidae > Rana > Rana muscosa. The sequence goes on from JARGYO010005603.1 coordinate 20,558,522, forward strand.
TACTACTACAGCGTATGTAGTTTAGTATGTGTGGCTAAACATATTAAAACACGTTTATACTGTGCCAGCGACTTAGGCACGCACAGCGAGGCGTGGGTGGAAACCAGTTACGCAGACTGCATACACAACCGTGTAGGCATGCGAATAAACAAATTGCACATGCTTATGCTGTGCATAGCGCTGAACATACACACACACACACACACACACACACACTTGGAGTGCGGGGGAAAACCGGAGCACCCGGATGAAATCCACGCAGACTGCATATGCATACCGTGTAGGTACTATAGTATGTGTGAAACATTTTGAACACGCCTGTGTGCAGAGCGCCGAAGGCGCTCACACCGTTGGCGCGTGAGAGGAAACTGGAGTACCCAGAGGAACCCCGCGCAGACCCAGAGAATACAATACATACATCTACAGTGAATGTTTAGTGTATAAACATAATGTGTCAGTTTATACTGTGTATGGCACCGAAGGCACGCATGTCATGTAGCATGGGCGGAAACCCACGCAGACTGCATATACCGCGTAGGTATTATAGTATGCGTGATAAACATATGGAACAAGTTTAAACTGTGCAGAGAGACAAAAAGGCACACATACCGTCAGAGCGTGGGAGGAAACCGGAACACCTGGAAGAAACCCACACAGATACCATGTAGGAATGATAGCATGTGAACATATTGCACATGTTTATGCTGTGCATTACCATTGGAGTGTAGGAGGAAACTGGAGTACCCGGAGGAAACCCACGCAGACAGCATACACATACTGTAAGTATTTATAGTATGTGCAACATATTGAACATGTTTATACTGTGCAGAGCGCCGAAGCACACATACCGTGAGAGGACAACGGAGCACCCGGAGGAAACCCACACCGACCCAGTGAGTCTAATACATATACGGTGAATGTATTTAGAGTCGTGTATAAAAAACAGTGCATGTTTATATCGTGTATGGCACTGAAGACAGCATTGGAACGTGGGAGGAAACCCACACAGATCAATAACACATTACACTGGATACATTCACAGTGTAGAGTTAAGAGAAGTTTAAGTTATGGCGCTGAGGCACATAATCTTCTCTGTATCATTCCAACCTGCTTAAATGTGCTGCCGAAGCAGCATGCAGGTAAAAGGTAACCTCTGACACCTCAGACCGTGGTCCTGTCAGAGCGTTCCCCAGGAAATTGCAGGAAACCACAGGTGCAGAGACCCTGTTGCCTCAGAGACACACAGAAGGCTCACAGGGACTAGAGAAATAAATGAATAAAGTCCCCCCCCCATACTGCACCGACCCGGGGGGGGGCACGGTGTACCACTGTATCATCCATGCTGCCCTTGACGCAGCGTGTGAGGAAACAGTGAGGAAGCTGTGTAAAAGAAAAGCTTGAAAAGAACCAAAGGAGACAGCGTCCGCCTGAGGTACCTCAGCCACAGCATCCAGCTTGAGTGTCCCTCACAGCAATGAGTTCACTTACAAGCGCTCTGTCATTTACCGACTCAGAACTGGAGTCTTCCTCACAAAGAATGTCCTGATTAAAATATTCAGAGCTAGGCCCATATCTGAATCAGAGCACTTCCCATGTGGAGATTGTGTGGGGAGAGGGCGCTTTATAGCTCCCTTACGCTCGCACACTGCTTTCAGCCTGACAAATGTTTCCAGGACTGCCGACAACTGGGGAAAGCAAAATAAAAAAAAAAAAAAAACACCCATACAGAGAAACAGCCAGCATGTACTCACCTGATGCAGGAGAGACTACTTACCCATCCCAGGGGGACCTACTGGCGCGTTTCAGACAGATGTAGTACTGAGTAGCTGTCGGCCCGGTCCACCGCGCAAGATACAGCAGGCACTGTTCAATCTTGTGAGGACCACAGGAGCATAAAAGCCCACCGGCCACCCCTGGAGTCATGGGGCATGTCGTGAACTGAGTCTCACGCACACAAGGCGAGGATCAGCACGCTCGATGGTCGGACAGGGAAGACAAGGATACTAGTGTACCCAACCTGTTGCCCAGCTGACAGTTGATTGAAGGTCTCAAAATGCTCAAAGGAATTAAAATAAATAAAATGTATATGTATATGTATAGCTGCAGGTAGGCGGGGCTGTTCAGCTCTGTTTTTTCTAGAATGTATGTTTAACATTCTGCCTAGATCTTCTCCTGCGAGCAGGGACATATACCCACGCATTTTCAGTATTAGAAGCCGTGTCAGTCCATGGACGATAAGAGAAAAATTCAATCGTTTCAGATATATTTGTTACATTATTCATTTAGTGTAATTTTGGACTTAGTTTACGCTAAATTTAGTTTATTAAATTTTCTAATTAAGTCCAAAATTTTCAGAACGAATTCAGAGCGGTCGAAAAATGATAAAGCAATTAAAATCCTGTGTGAATAGCTGGTTAAGCAGCAGGCCAGCCACCGCATCCTTAACAACCGATGACTGTCGTCAGCGGACTTACCCACTGGCAGCTGAAATGTAAACAAAACAATGCCGGTGATCTGCCGAGATCTGCCCCCCCTGCGGATTCTGCCAGCCCTGGACTGTGCAGGCGCAGCGCTCTAGCTCCGAAAATTGCCGAACATTAAGAGCTGTAGACTGCGACATCAACAGGGTATTGTGACAGTCGTTGCCGCACGCTCCCGATGCTCGCTCCACTCAGCAAGGGAGGCGGGTGTATTACTATTATAATGAGCGGATGCATGTTTAAATAAAGGAATTGGACAGAGAGGGCGGGTAGTTCAATGTGGATGGCCGATTTGAATACTTGTCAGAGAATTGTAAAAAAAAAAAAAAAAAAAAAAAAATATAAGATTTTTTTTAACAATTCTCTGACAAGTATTCAAATCGGCCATCCACATTGAACTACCCGCCCTCTCTGTGCATCAATTCCTTTATTTAAACATGCATCCGCTCATTACAATAGTAATACACCCGCCCCCCTTGCTGAGTGGAGCGAGCATCGGGAGCGTGTGGCACAATATTGTGCTCAAAGCGCATCCGCCGAATATGGGTTATAATCCATTCGGCTATTTTCGGAGATCTGCCGTGAACGGACACGCAAGTGTTGCGCATGCGCAGGTCAGAGCGGGCGAAATCCGCTAAAGTGTTGCGAACGCGCAGAACAGAGCTGGCAGAATCCGCTGAGGGGCAATTCTCGGCAGGTCACCGGCAATAGAAAGTTGCAAGATTCTTGGCTGCAATTTAAAGGACAACTACAAGTGTGACAGTGTGTTCATGCTGTAACCATATTTGGGTGGAAATAATTTTCATTCCTCAAACAGTTCACAACTGACTCCTACAATTGCAAAACCCAATTTATGGTCATATAATCAATTGTAGCCTATGCCACTTTAAGTATGTGGGCAAGACAAGGCACCTTTAGGATTTTTTTTTTAAAACACGTTTATAGTGTTGAGAATGTAGCGCGGCACTTCAATACAGGATTCAGGATAGAAATACATGTTTCCAAAAGGGGGTGGTGATGCAAGGCAGACAGTGTCCATGGAGTCTGAGCAATATTGGACTTAGAAACATGTGTTGTGATAAAATGGCCTCTTCTCTCCCTCTTACATTGCAGGCTCCTCAAACTGCTTACATAACTCTACAGCCACTATACCATGTGTGGTTATGGTCAGTCGCTAAAACAGGTCACCCAACTTCAGGATAAGGACAGCCTCATCTCAGAAGGGGGTTTATGGATTGAAATTTATAGCATAGTTAAACTCTCAGCCCCAAATTTAGGGTGCTGCCTTTAAGCCTGCAAAATAAAATAAAATGGGGGGTGGGGGGTTCAGCTTAAAGCTTGTAACCAGACTTGTTGGTGGTGAACAGCCACTCCCCCCCCCCCCCAAACAAACCACTCGTTCACCAATGCCTGACCTCCATCCTCTAACCTCTTCATGTCTCCCACTTCAGCTGCACTTGCTCTAATCCATGCCTCAGCACTCCTTTGCTAAAGCAAAGCACCCTGTGTTCAGCAGCACTTTTACCACCAAGTGACAGAATTAAAAACCTCAACTGATAGGTGTCATTCCAGGAGGCTGCAAACTGATGAGTAGGCCTCTGCAGCACAGGCTGCATTCTCTCAGCTTAATTTTCAGAACTGGAATTTTTTATGCAACACAAAAAAATAAAAGCCTATGCAGTCACTGGAAGGCCTACTGTTGTCCTGCTGCTGACATCTTGTGCTCAACTACGCTGATCATAGTACAGGTGTAATTTTCCAGCACCACACTTCAATAGACAGATTTGCTTTAGGTCACCATCACCAACAGAAAGTGCACATCTTGTCGTTTATTATAATAATACACACCACTCAAGAAGCCATGCTAATTGAAAAATATTTATTAACATAGTAGCAAAGTTACAGGTAGCAAGTCATGGCTCAGCAGATTAGGTTTAGGACACTGGATCAGTTTAGTAGATCATTCTATAGAAAAGAAAAAAAAAAAAAAAAAAAAGTCTTTAAGATCTTGCCACAGTAGGTTGAATTCAATATATACAAATTGCATGCGACATCGCAATCAGCTTTTTAACAATTGCAAGTCAAGATTAGCAAAACTATTTGTTGACATTTTGATTAGTTCTCAAAACAGATGAAAAGTATATCATCTTTGTAATGTTTTTTGGGTAGGCTAGCTCACAATACCAGCTACAGCTAGGTCCTTGGTGCATACTACAATGCACATAAAAATGTTCTGGACCCACCTTGTAATGCAAGATGGAGGGGGACCCCCAACTTTAGTGAACTGGCTTCCTGTAAACAGCATTCCAGGCTACTCAGGGCTCTAATCTGGGTGACAAAAGCCAGAACGAGATTATAGTACTTCGAGCATAAGGGAGGCTTATAAAGCACATTTCCTGCCAAGAGTTAATAAAAAAATAAAATAAAAAAATTTTTGCTGGAAAGACTTCAGTGTCCCATAAGGAACTTGTTTACCAATCGGAAGCCTTTTTGGCATAATGATTTAAGTTACTAATCCAGATTTGGGTCATTTACTGAACTAGAGAATGCATGCTGTGCCAATTGATTGAAACAGCCAAACCTCATTTACTACTTCCATATTTTATCAAAAGGTTGGGGGGCCCACATGTACACCACTACATTCAGTTGCTTAAAAAGTAGAAGCAGAAAAGGCAACACTTGCCCTCTAACCAAAACTAGATAAGGGGGGGGGGGGATTGAGAAACACCTTGCACGATACTCCTGTTAGAGCAGTTTTTTGCGCACACAGATGCATACAATGTTCTAGTTCAAATATTTGAACAAACATTTGTGGACATTCGTGCGCATGAGGCACAAGACACTTTTTCAAGCTGCAGCATGCAAGAGGCCCAACAGTGCTAAAGCAACACACACACACACGATACTGGATTTCTGACCTGCAGAAGAAATTTTCTGCTCTTCGTTAGGCTCAATTTCTCCATTTTGCATTTGTTCCTCACTGGCTGGTGTGTCCTGGGGGGGAAAAAAAAAAAAAAAAAAAAAAAAAGAAGTCAGATGATTTAGAGTGAAGTTCTGCTTTAAGGAGGTTACCTAGCTTTTAAGCTACAACTTAAGCAAAGTCAAGCACTCAGAATTTTTAGCCTAGAGGAGAGAACACACACGTAAAGCCAAATTTCTGCTCTCCTCTATCCAGCACAGATGTCCTGTGAGCTCCCATCTTCACTGCCAATGGTGGGATGACGCAACTCCCACACAGGCATTTTAATAACCTGAGTCTCGGTTCACACGTGATATTGCATGCGATTTGCACTGCAAAATCACATGCAATTTCAGCCATACAGAAAGTAAGGCTGATATCACATTCGGACCTTGGTTGGTTTCTTCCTTGGAGGCTGGGGATCAGGAGGAGAGGTTGTGGCAGGAGGAGTAGGAGGAGGAGGAGGAGGTGGAGGAGTAGGGACAACCTCCGTTATGTCCGTGTACCTAGTGAGTTCACCCAGCACGCCCTTATTGATGACTTTCAATAGCAGGGTCTCACTGAAATTTTTTTGCTGCAACTCCATTTGCCCTAGTTTGTGGGCGAGGACTGCGGCAAATCCCTCATCAACAGAGGGTGCCTCTCTGAGGGCCGCTGTTGCCTCTCTGAGGAAGGCCCTGGTTTCCTCCTCCACCTGCCTACCTCTCCTTGGCCCTCGTGGTTTAACTACCAGGGGAGGCATCTGGGCTCTTGTGCTGGGCCAAGCCTCCTCCTGGGTGCCACTGGGCCCAGCCTCCTCCTGGGTGCCACTGGGCCCTGCCTCCTCCTGGGTGCCACTGGGCCCTGCCTCCTCCTGATCCCCAACATCACCCTCTTCCTGGCTCTGCTCTGGCTGTAAAAAAAGAAAGGGACATTATTTATTTTGCCACATCATCATTCACAGACATTGTTCACCTCTAGACATTGTTGAAATCAATGCCAAAAGTTGTGTCATTTTCATTGATTCCGCATCCTGGTTTGTTGTCTTGTGCACATAAAATTAGGCCACTACTGTATCTTGCTCTTCACAAACTTTATTGGTAGAAGTGTACATACCTTTAACAATACTAACATCTATTTAAATTCTACAATTTTGTACGATATAAATATAGATAGCAATACTTTACCTGGCTCCATATCTCCAAATCTGCCTCCTCAAGGCCCTGATCTTGATCCTCAGAGGAAGCCAGAGCAGGGTTGACAGGAAGGCTGGAGGACTGGGCTGCAGGGAAGGCTGGAGGGTTGGGTACAAGGAAGGCTGGATTGACCTCTGGGGGGGGGAAGGGTGGAGAGAGATTCCCGCACTTCCAGCTGGTCATCCAGAAAAGCAAGCTTACTGTAGTACCACAGACTGGGTTTATAAACCTTATCTGCTGGTGCACCTGACCTCTGGGACCTCAGGACCATAGTCCTCTGGGTCCTGTATGTCCCTCTGATGGTCGCAATTTTGTTTTTGACATCTTGGAGAGTTGTTGTGGGTATCTTTGTTTGCACAAATGCAAGCAGGCTCTCCAGTGCTGCTTTCCTGGCGTCTTTATTTTTATTACCGCCACTTTTTGTTTGCCATAATATAGGGAGCTCTTGCCATTTGTCGATGAACTCCCCCATGAAGTCTGGGTTTTTAAAAGTATTCATATCTGTAAAAGCGAGAAACCAAAAAAAATATATATTCCAGGCAACATTCCTCAACTGTGCATTGTCTACATATTTTGAGCACACAAATCTCGTCTGATGAACCTCAAAAAGTAAAAATTGTTAGGTACCTTGGTCACGACGTTCGTTGCTAACTCCCTCTCCCGACAAATGAACGTATTTCCCAGACATGGATCTTCACTTGATATACACAGCGCATGCGTGAAACTCTGCATGCTTTCCCCGCCCCTGACGTTCGATATTGTACTTTCCCCGCCCCTACTCGCTCGTAGTGCTGAACAAAACATGGCGGAGACACAGGTGGCTGAGATTACCTCTACAGAGGATGAAATTACAGAGGAGCCCAAATCAAGACCCAGGAGATATAAGGCATCCAACATGTCATTCGAGGAAATGGTGGAGATGGTCGCCATTTTAAAGAAGGAGGATTATGATGCCAAGCATGGTCCGTATAAAAGGCCTAATCTGGTAAAGTCCAGAATTATGGGCAAAGTGGTCAAAAGTCTTCACAAAAAATTCGGGGTGTGCAGAACGAAGGAACAGCTCAGAAAACGATGGTCAGATCTGAAGTTGCGGGAGGCCAACCAATATAAAAGAATCAAGAAAGTTATATTAAAAAGTACGTTTTTTTTTTTTTGAGTTTCCATGGTACATATTATTTTCTTGTATTCTGTCGTGTATTTTTAACTTTCATATAGTACACTGAAAGATACCATCTTTCAGGTTCGTCCGCACAGTAAACGGACGTATTAAACCTCTTTCTCCATACAGTTCCTCAAACGATGTTTTAGGATCATCCAGTGTGAACACCCATGTATTTTGTTTTATTCGGGGGAGTAAATTTGGGCCTAAATTGAGTCGCTACTAATGAAACTATTCCTTTTATTTCAATCTCCCTAGGGATTCGAAAAGCTACCTCAGATGAGACGAGAATTGCAATACCTACAACAATACCCCCAGAACCCCAGGATGGAGAGGAATGTGATGTTGTGGAAGTGGAAAGTGGCACCACCACAGGTCAAAGAGAAACCAGACACATGCATGTTAAATAGATGTAGGCCTACATATTCTATCCTACATATTTCTTTTTACATTTTAGGTGCAGTTCTGGCCGAAGACCCCAATAAGTTGACACATCACAGTGCCCAGATCCTGATCCAATACCTGATGGTCTGCTGTCGTGACCTCGAAAAAATTAAGGGAGATTTGCTAGAGATCAGGGCAAATACAAAGCGGGTGGAGGAAATGCTCCAAAATATCATGGCTGTGCTTGGGCGTGTCTAATGTTTTTACACCAAATAACGTTTTACTTGCAGAGTTTTCTATGTTTTTTTGTTATTTTACCCTTTAATGACTAGCACATGTTTAGCTTTTTCAAAATTTTGACAAATATAGTTTGTTTATGCACGGCTGGTGATGCATTTTAATACACTCGAAATTAAGGGCACATCCACATTTCTAAGGAAGTTGCCCACCTAAACAAAAAAAATAAAGGTATTTTTACATAACAAATCATTGTGGCTTCATTATGTAAATGTGGTGCTGAGTGAACTAATCAATGTTTGGTGTTTACACTGACAATGAAGGCTAATTAAAAGATTGTTTAATCCACATGGCAAAACAAGTGCACTAGGTAAACCTACCAGAAACATCAAACTTTATACAATAAAAAATACAAACCAATCTTTACTCAAGAAAAAGTTTTATTTTTTTGGTCTAAAATATAGATTGTCTGGCATTTCAATGGCCCCCCTACCCATAAAATAGTCCACATATTGGTTACGGACCTCACGTCCGGTTGGGGGGGCCAAGCCAGGACGGCCAGGTTCCAGGGCCACCAAAGTTTCTGCATTGATTAAAGAGGCCTCAGGCCCACTCAAAGATATATAACTCGTTGAATGCACCCTTAGGAAATTATGCAGCACACAGCACGTCATAACCACATGGTTCCATTTGTATGGGGCAAGGTGGATGGAGGTAAGGAAGAGGCGAAATAGGCTGGCCATGATCCCAAACGCATTTTCCACCACCCTTCTGGCTCTGGCCAGCTGATAATTGAAAACCCTCCTCTCAGGGGTGAGGGTGCGTTGCGGGAATGGCCTCATCAAATGGGGTCCCAGGCCAAACGCCTCATCCGCCACAAACACAAAAGGTAGTCCCTCCACATTCTGCTCCGCTGGTGGCAAGGCCAGCAGATCCAAAAGGAGCCGTTCTCCAAACTCCGTCTGGGCAAAAACTCCATCAGACATCCTGCCATTCTTGCCAACGTCCACATAGAGGAACTCGTAGGTGGCCGACACCACTGCCATCACGACGCTGTGGAACCCCTTATAATTATAATAAAAGGATCCCGAATGGGGTGGTGGGACGACCCGAACATGTTTGCCGTCGATGGCTCCTCCACAGTTCGGAAAGTTCCATCGCTGGGCAAACTCGGAAGCCACATTCTGCCATTCATGTGGCGAAGAAGGGAACTGTGGAATTAAAGAAATAACAAATACTTGGAGCCAGAAACATTGAAAGCTGATTTCATACACACATTCATGGCCAACATTGGTAGAAACTGTTCAAAACATAAAAAATTGGAAGCAAGAGAAAAAAAAAAAAAAAAAAAAAAAAAAAAAAAACATTATGGGGGGGGGGGGGTAAGGGTTGAAGATGAGTTGGGAATATCACACATGAAGGCTGTAGCACTCTGTATTGAAGTTAACAAAAATGAAACATTCCTAGGCAAAATTTAGGGTGCGTTTTGGGTAAAGCACTACGATGGAACATATAATAAAAAACATGGAAATGACTAGGCAAGGTAGGTATGGCCCCAGGATAGCATGCTGGAGAGGTTAGGTAAGCCAAATTTACAGGTAGGCCTCAAACCCCAAACTTTAAATAATAAAACATGGGGAGAAAGGGGACATTCCCTGCAGCTAAGAATCATGTGAATTAGGGACTGCAAATAAAGCAAATTAAAAATATCCAAAAATAAAAACCAATGTGAATTTTTGAAGAAGAACACTTACCTTAATATAGTCCTCCTGCAAAACTTGAAGGATGGCAGAACAAGTCTCTGGTATAATGATCCCCAGAGCCTGGGGGGGGATATGCCTGTGGAGAACTTAAGGTCCTGCAGGCTTCTCCCAGTAGCCAGGTATCGCAACGTGGCGATGAGCCTCTGCTCAGCACTGATGGCTTCCCGCATAACGTGTCCTGCCTGGTAATATAGGGGGACACCAAAGCCAACAGCTGCTGAAATACGGGGTCAGACATCCTGAGGAAATTCCTGAAATCATCAGGATTATTCTCCCTGATCTCCCGCAACAAAGGCATATGACAGAACTGGTGCCGCTGGAGCAACCAATTCTTGGTCCATGAACTCCTCCTGACCCTGCTCATGGCATGGAGTCGGGATACAGCATGAACCCCTGCACCAACTACAGCACGAACTCTACGACGAGTATGTAGTCGCAACATGGCTAGATAACGGTCGGCTGAACAGAACGAACTAGAAGAACGCACGGAAGAACAGCAAGGCCTATGAAGAACAAGCCGAAAAACACGAACGTGCAGAGCAGGCCGCACTGAATAAACAGATACAAATTGACTACAAGCAGTGCTAAACAGATACTAACCCACAGGCGCAAACTGAACTCCCGAAAACGATCTTCAAAGCACGAAGACTGAAAAGCACGAATCGTCTCTCACCAAACTTTTACTAACACGCGGTAACACGGAATTAGCAAAAGCGTCCCAAAGGGTGGCGTCATTCGAACGGAACTTCCCCTTTATAGTGCCGTCGTACGTGTTGAACGTCACTGCGCTTTGCTTGATCGTTTTTTTTTTAATGGTGTGTACACAAGGCAGGCTTGAGAGGAAACAAAAAAAAAACGAGAAAAACGTCGGTTTAAAAAAATGACATTAAAAACGATCGTGTGTACGGGGCATTAGAGTGCCGCCTAATCAGTGGCAATGAGTGCAGCCTCAACCTCCTTAATGAGTTTGCATTGATTTCAGCATACATGGACATGGAACACTTTGCACATGCTGAACTCAATGCAAACTCGTTAGACAACATTCATTGAAAGTTCATTAATATACAGATCATGATTTTGCAGTAAAGTGATTCATGCTGCAAACTCATTAAACAGTCCACCTTCAGTGAAAGTTCATGTACTGCAAAGTTTGCAAAACATGAACTTTCACTGAAGGGAGACTGTTGAGTTTGCAACATGGATCACTTTATTGCAAAATCATGATCTGACTGTATATCATCATAAGAGTAATTTATTACATTTTACCTTCTGTCCTTGCCAGGGGGTTCTCCTCGTGCTTCTCTCTCCTCCTCCTGTCAGACAGACCCCTTCCCCAAGAGAGGATGCAGTGGACCACAGCCGCACGGAGAGGGTGGGCGGAGCTATAGGCTCCGCCTCCGCTAGTCGAATATGTCGGCTGCTAATGGAGGAGGCCGCTCTGTACTACTACAGCGTATGTAGTTTAGTATGTGTGGCTAAACATATTAAAACACGTTTATACTGTGCCAGCGACTTAGGCACGCACAGCGAGGCGTGGGTGGAAACCAGTTACGCAGACTGCATACACAACCGTGTAGGCATGCGAATAAACAAATTGCACATGCTTATGCTGTGCATAGCGCTGAACATACACACACACACACACACACACACACACTTGGAGTGCGGGGGAAAACCGGAGCACCCGGATGAAATCCACGCAGACTGCATATGCATACCGTGTAGGTACTATAGTATGTGTGAAACATTTTGAACACGCCTGTGTGCAGAGCGCCGAAGGCGCTCACACCGTTGGCGCGTGAGAGGAAACTGGAGTACCCAGAGGAACCCCGCGCAGACCCAGAGAATACAATACATACATCTACAGTGAATGTTTAGTGTATAAACATAATGTGTCAGTTTATACTGTGTATGGCACCGAAGGCACGCATGTCATGTAGCATGGGCGGAAACCCACGCAGACTGCATATACCGCGTAGGTATTATAGTATGCGTGATAAACATATGGAACAAGTTTAAACTGTGCAGAGAGACAAAAAGGCACACATACCGTCAGAGCGTGGGAGGAAACCGGAACACCTGGAAGAAACCCACACAGATACCATGTAGGAATGATAGCATGTGAACATATTGCACATGTTTATGCTGTGCATTACCATTGGAGTGTAGGAGGAAACTGGAGTACCCGGAGGAAACCCACGCAGACAGCATACACATACTGTAAGTATTTATAGTATGTGCAACATATTGAACATGTTTATACTGTGCAGAGCGCCGAAGCACACATACCGTGAGAGGACAACGGAGCACCCGGAGGAAACCCACACCGACCCAGTGAGTCTAATACATATACGGTGAATGTATTTAGAGTCGTGTATAAAAAACAGTGCATGTTTATATCGTGTATGGCACTGAAGACAGCATTGGAACGTGGGAGGAAACCCACACAGATCAATAACACATTACACTGGATACATTCACAGTGTAGAGTTAAGAGAAGTTTAAGTTATGGCGCTGAGGCACATAATCTTCTCTGTATCATTCCAACCTGCTTAAATGTGCTGCCGAAGCAGCATGCAGGTAAAAGGTAACCTCTGACACCTCAGACCGTGGTCCTGTCAGAGCGTTCCCCAGGAAATTGCAGGAAACCACAGGTGCAGAGACCCTGTTGCCTCAGAGACACACAGAAGGCTCACAGGGACTAGAGAAATAAATGAATAAAGTCCCCCCCCCATACTGCACCGACCCGGGGGGGGGCACGGTGTACCACTGTATCATCCATGCTGCCCTTGACGCAGCGTGTGAGGAAACAGTGAGGAAGCTGTGTAAAAGAAAAGCTTGAAAAGAACCAAAGGAGACAGCGTCCGCCTGAGGTACCTCAGCCACAGCATCCAGCTTGAGTGTCCCTCACAGCAATGAGTTCACTTACAAGCGCTCTGTCATTTACCGACTCAGAACTGGAGTCTTCCTCACAAAGAATGTCCTGATTAAAATATTCAGAGCTAGGCCCATATCTGAATCAGAGCACTTCCCATGTGGAGATTGTGTGGGGAGAGGGCGCTTTATAGCTCCCTTACGCTCGCACACTGCTTTCAGCCTGACAAATGTTTCCAGGACTGCCGACAACTGGGGAAAGCAAAATAAAAAAAAAAAAAAAAACACCCATACAGAGAAACAGCCAGCATGTACTCACCTGATGCAGGAGAGACTACTTACCCATCCCAGGGGGACCTACTGGCGCGTTTCAGACAGATGTAGTACTGAGTAGCTGTCGGCCCGGTCCACCGCGCAAGATACAGCAGGCACTGTTCAATCTTGTGAGGACCACAGGAGCATAAAAGCCCACCGGCCACCCCTGGAGTCATGGGGCATGTCGTGAACTGAGTCTCACGCACACAAGGCGAGGATCAGCACGCTCGATGGTCGGACAGGGAAGACAAGGATACTAGTGTACCCAACCTGTTGCCCAGCTGACAGTTGATTGAAGGTCTCAAAATGCTCAAAGGAATTAAAATAAATAAAATGTATATGTATATGTATAGCTGCAGGTAGGCGGGGCTGTTCAGCTCTGTTTTTTCTAGAATGTATGTTTAACATTCTGCCTAGATCTTCTCCTGCGAGCAGGGACATATACCCACGCATTTTCAGTATTAGAAGCCGTGTCAGTCCATGGACGATAAGAGAAAAATTCAATCGTTTCAGATATATTTGTTACATTATTCATTTAGTGTAATTTTGGACTTAGTTTACGCTAAATTTAGTTTATTAAATTTTCTAATTAAGTCCAAAATTTTCAGAACGAATTCAGAGCGGTCGAAAAATGATAAAGCAATTAAAATCCTGTGTGAATAGCTGGTTAAGCAGCAGGCCAGCCACCGCATCCTTAACAACCGATGACTGTCGTCAGCGGACTTACCCACTGGCAGCTGAAATGTAAACAAAACAATGCCGGTGATCTGCCGAGATCTGCCCCCCCTGCGGATTCTGCCAGCCCTGGACTGTGCAGGCGCAGCGCTCTAGCTCCGAAAATTGCCGAACATTAAGAGCTGTAGACTGCGACATCAACAGGGTATTGTGACAGTCGTTGCCGCACGCTCCCGATGCTCGCTCCACTCAGCAAGGGAGGCGGGTGTATTACTATTATAATGAGCGGATGCATGTTTAAATAAAGGAATTGGACAGAGAGGGCGGGTAGTTCAATGTGGATGGCCGATTTGAATACTTGTCAGAGAATTGTAAAAAAAAAAAAAAAAAAAAAAAAATATAAGATTTTTTTTAACAATTCTCTGACAAGTATTCAAATCGGCCATCCACATTGAACTACCCGCCCTCTCTGTGCATCAATTCCTTTATTTAAACATGCATCCGCTCATTACAATAGTAATACACCCGCCCCCCTTGCTGAGTGGAGCGAGCATCGGGAGCGTGTGGCACAATATTGTGCTCAAAGCGCATCCGCCGAATATGGGTTATAATCCATTCGGCTATTTTCGGAGATCTGCCGTGAACGGACACGCAAGTGTTGCGCATGCGCAGGTCAGAGCGGGCGAAATCCGCTAAAGTGTTGCGAACGCGCAGAACAGAGCTGGCAGAATCCGCTGAGGGGCAATTCTCGGCAGGTCACCGGCAATAGAAAGTTGCAAGATTCTTGGCTGCAATTTAAAGGACAACTACAAGTGTGACAGTGTGTTCATGCTGTAACCATATTTGGGTGGAAATAATTTTCATTCCTCAAACAGTTCACAACTGACTCCTACAATTGCAAAACCCAATTTATGGTCATATAATCAATTGTAGCCTATGCCACTTTAAGTATGTGGGCAAGACAAGGCACCTTTAGGATTTTTTTTTTAAAACACGTTTATAGTGTTGAGAATGTAGCGCGGCACTTCAATACAGGATTCAGGATAGAAATACATGTTTCCAAAAGGGGGTGGTGATGCAAGGCAGACAGTGTCCATGGAGTCTGAGCAATATTGGACTTAGAAACATGTGTTGTGATAAAATGGCCTCTTCTCTCCCTCTTACATTGCAGGCTCCTCAAACTGCTTACATAACTCTACAGCCACTATACCATGTGTGGTTATGGTCAGTCGCTAAAACAGGTCACCCAACTTCAGGATAAGGACAGCCTCATCTCAGAAGGGGGTTTATGGATTGAAATTTATAGCATAGTTAAACTCTCAGCCCCAAATTTAGGGTGCTGCCTTTAAGCCTGCAAAATAAAATAAAATGGGGGGTGGGGGGTTCAGCTTAAAGCTTGTAACCAGACTTGTTGGTGGTGAACAGCCACTCCCCCCCCCCCCCAAACAAACCACTCGTTCACCAATGCCTGACCTCCATCCTCTAACCTCTTCATGTCTCCCACTTCAGCTGCACTTGCTCTAATCCATGCCTCAGCACTCCTTTGCTAAAGCAAAGCACCCTGTGTTCAGCAGCACTTTTACCACCAAGTGACAGAATTAAAAACCTCAACTGATAGGTGTCATTCCAGGAGGCTGCAAACTGATGAGTAGGCCTCTGCAGCACAGGCTGCATTCTCTCAGCTTAATTTTCAGAACTGGAATTTTTTATGCAACACAAAAAAATAAAAGCCTATGCAGTCACTGGAAGGCCTACTGTTGTCCTGCTGCTGACATCTTGTGCTCAACTACGCTGATCATAGTACAGGTGTAATTTTCCAGCACCACACTTCAATAGACAGATTTGCTTTAGGTCACCATCACCAACAGAAAGTGCACATCTTGTCGTTTATTATAATAATACACACCACTCAAGAAGCCATGCTAATTGAAAAATATTTATTAACATAGTAGCAAAGTTACAGGTAGCAAGTCATGGCTCAGCAGATTAGGTTTAGGACACTGGATCAGTTTAGTAGATCATTCTATAGAAAAGAAAAAAAAAAAAAAAAAAAAGTCTTTAAGATCTTGCCACAGTAGGTTGAATTCAATATATACAAATTGCATGCGACATCGCAATCAGCTTTTTAACAATTGCAAGTCAAGATTAGCAAAACTATTTGTTGACATTTTGATTAGTTCTCAAAACAGATGAAAAGTATATCATCTTTGTAATGTTTTTTGGGTAGGCTAGCTCACAATACCAGCTACAGCTAGGTCCTTGGTGCATACTACAATGCACATAAAAATGTTCTGGACCCACCTTGTAATGCAAGATGGAGGGGGACCCCCAACTTTAGTGAACTGGCTTCCTGTAAACAGCATTCCAGGCTACTCAGGGCTCTAATCTGGGTGACAAAAGCCAGAACGAGATTATAGTACTTCGAGCATAAGGGAGGCTTATAAAGCACATTTCCTGCCAAGAGTTAATAAAAAAATAAAATAAAAAAATTTTTGCTGGAAAGACTTCAGTGTCCCATAAGGAACTTGTTTACCAATCGGAAGCCTTTTTGGCATAATGATTTAAGTTACTAATCCAGATTTGGGTCATTTACTGAACTAGAGAATGCATGCTGTGCCAATTGATTGAAACAGCCAAACCTCATTTACTACTTCCATATTTTATCAAAAGGTTGGGGGGCCCACATGTACACCACTACATTCAGTTGCTTAAAAAGTAGAAGCAGAAAAGGCAACACTTGCCCTCTAACCAAAACTAGATAAGGGGGGGGGGGGATTGAGAAACACCTTGCACGATACTCCTGTTAGAGCAGTTTTTTGCGCACACAGATGCATACAATGTTCTAGTTCAAATATTTGAACAAACATTTGTGGACATTCGTGCGCATGAGGCACAAGACACTTTTTCAAGCTGCAGCATGCAAGAGGCCCAACAGTGCTAAAGCAACACACACACACACGATACTGGATTTCTGACCTGCAGAAGAAATTTTCTGCTCTTCGTTAGGCTCAATTTCTCCATTTTGCATTTGTTCCTCACTGGCTGGTGTGTCCTGGGGGGGAAAAAAAAAAAAAAAAAAAAAAAAAGAAGTCAGATGATTTAGAGTGAAGTTCTGCTTTAAGGAGGTTACCTAGCTTTTAAGCTACAACTTAAGCAAAGTCAAGCACTCAGAATTTTTAGCCTAGAGGAGAGAACACACACGTAAAGCCAAATTTCTGCTCTCCTCTATCCAGCACAGATGTCCTGTGAGCTCCCATCTTCACTGCCAATGGTGGGATGACGCAACTCCCACACAGGCATTTTAATAACCTGAGTCTCGGTTCACACGTGATATTGCATGCGATTTGCACTGCAAAATCACATGCAATTTCAGCCATACAGAAAGTAAGGCTGATATCACATTCGGACCAAACTTGCACAGGACCCTTTTTTGGTCCACACCAGAATCAGATCACATAGGTGTTCACACCAATTAGATTCATGTCCAAACTAGCATTTCACAGTGCGATATGCGAGCTGAAATGGGTCATTAACATTGTATTGACACTCCCAGCAGTTTGCATATGGCAGTGTGAACTGCCATGAAAGTCAGGTGCAATGCAGGAACCCAGAGTGATTTGCAGGGTTCCCGCATCACACAAGTGTGAACCGAGCCAAGAGACAAACAGAAAACAAGGGATTACTCCTTATGAAAGCATAAATTAAAGGAAAACAAGAGCTGGATAACTAATCTTCCATGAATGGAGATTCACATGTGAAATGTTGGTTAAAGCAGCACCCTTGCATGTATGCTGACAATAGACCTTCCCTCACAGTATTTATGACCATGACTAGTTAAGCTGCCACCATCTTTGCCCAAGCATCTTGAACTGACTTTTCCAGCTGTAGTTAATGTAAACCCTGGTTTCTTGGTAGTCACTTCTGTTTGTGCCCCATGTACAAAACATGGCAGTTTGGTTTTGTTTTTTAAGTTTTGCTACTCACTTGTGTAGATTCCTTTAGCATCAAAATGCCATCCTTCTCTTCTACTTCCACATCACTTTCAGTGTCATTTTTGGATCGGTTTTCTTCTGAGTCAGAGTCGGACAACTTACTGGGCTAAAGACAATTAGAACACTTGACTTATACCAGAGATTAAAATACACCTGTCATGAGAGAAATGTGACCTACCTTCTAGAGGCCTTTGGCTTCCTCATCTGACTCTGTATAAATACTAGCAGTGGCATCCTTTCATAACTAGTAAAAAAGTGGTCCTTTGCTCTACTACCAAAAAAGTGTAAACCAAAATAACCTTGTAAAGAATTGCTACAATACCTAATGAATTCACAAGCATACAAATATTAAAGTGGTCTTGAGCTATTCCCTAATGCATAGGTGTATACAACAAAGATAGAAATAGTGTGAATATTCCTAAATACAGTTACCGATTCATAAAACGTGCAAATAAGCTGTCCAATATAAAAACGTGAAAGTCAAGTTCTCATAGTCGATATAGTCCTTTTGATACAATAATCACATAGAATTTTTACGCTTTCACCAACACCTCAGTAGGTATACATGAGTCTTGGATTAACATCCAATATGGGTTAGGTGGTCTATCCCTCCAGAGACTCCTCAGATAGCAATCCCGACTCATATGGGGATGAAGTAGAAAATGCCTCCAATAGTCTAGTACCATTAAAATAGATAAATTAAAATAACTGCTTACATACCAATACAGCAAGCGGTGCACAAATAGAGAATGTTTTAAGACTCCGTCACTTCCAGTCTGCTGTGTACTCTGGCCACACCATACTTTGTGACTTCAGACCCCTGAAGAAGTCACGTGATGCATAGGGTGTGGCCAGAGTAGACAGCAGACCAGAAGTGATGTAAGAGGCGGAAAACGCTGTTTTTATCCATTTGTGCACAGCTTGCTGTAGTGAGATGCAAGCAGTCATTTTAATGGTGCTACACGAGGCTTTGTCTACTTCATCCCCATATGCAAGTCGGGATCTAAGGAGTCTCTGGATGGACCACCTAACCCATATTGGATGTTGAGCCAAGGCTCATGTTGTATACCCAATTAGGTGAGAGTTCTGTGAGCTCCGAGGTGGTGAAAGCGAAAGATTCTATGGGATTATCCCCATCAAAAAAGGACCATCTATTAACCAGATGAAAAAACTTGGACGTTCACATTGGACAGCTTATTTATGAATCACTGTGTGTGTGTGTGTGTGTGTGTGTGTGTGTGTGTGTGTGTGTGTGTGTGTGTGTGTGTGTGTGTGTGTGTGTGTGTGTGTGTGTGTGTGTGTGTGTGTGTGTCACACACATATTTTTATCCTTTCATTACTCCTTTTGAACACTGGTGCAAATGAACCTTGTAAAAAATAAACTTGCCTCATATGTAGGGTCATCCTCTTGATCCTCATCTGGTAGGTCTTCAGCCATGAATGTTACCCAACTGTGATACTCCTCTTCGACCTCCATGTCATCTTGTTTCCGCTTGCTCCCTTTCCCATGTGGCTTTAAAGGAGATTTCCTAATCTCTGTAAGTAAAAGCTTCTGTTTGTACACTTTCATATTGCATTACTCCCAACCCTCAATCATGCATGTCTTACCATCAGAGACTTCAGCATTTCCTATATTTTCTGCAGCATGATACCCCAAGGCACACTGTAGTCTGTATGGAGTGATGAAAAGAATAAGTCTAGCCAAGCGCCCAATTCTCTTTTTGCCACTCAAGTAACGTCTTCTGGGAGAGTGCGTCTGATCAGCAATACCAATACTTTCCACTTTAGGGAAGCCAGCAAAGGATGCAATCTTTTTCAGCATTACAAACTGAGTAAAAATAAAAAAAAATTAAGTCATAGCAGCCATACATTAAAACACATGGCAAACCTAGATGTATACAAAACAGAGATTGCCGCTCCAAATAGACTCACCAACAACAAAGACCTCTCGAGGAACCAAGGGTGCTGGCAATGCACAAGGAAATTAAGAAAAAAAATAATTGAAGGAATCTGGACAGCCGCACTCCAACGTGGCTTTTATTGGAAAAAAAAATAAAGCAGGCACTACATGTCACAGCAACTGGGTAACAGAGGCAGCTAGCGCGTTTCACACACAAAGCTATGAGTAAGCACTTTTAAGTGTGAAACGCGTTAGCTGCCCGTTACCCCATTGCTGTGACATGTAGTGCCTGCTTTATTTTATTTTTCCAATAAAAGCCACGTTGGATTG
This sequence comes from Rana muscosa, assembly GCA_029206835.1. Lineage (NCBI taxonomy): Eukaryota > Metazoa > Chordata > Amphibia > Anura > Ranidae > Rana > Rana muscosa. The sequence goes on from JARGYO010005603.1 coordinate 20,578,765, forward strand.
GAGTGCGGCTGTCCAGATTCCTTCATTGTAAACCTAGATGTGTCAACATTTAAAAGCAAAAAGTGTTTTAATATAATTACTGAGCTGCATAGATCATTTACAGATATTGGGATGGACACGCACCAAATTCCAGACTGGTTTTGGTAGAGTGTAATAGTTGGCAAATCACCTGTTTGCAAGAATTCACAAATGACATAAGTTATGAATGAATCTAACCCTTCATTCTGAAAACTTCTTGCCAGATGCGATGACCCTTAACTTAAAAGCAAGCCTGTATCTAAATTCTGAAACCGTCTGATCCTTCCATACCCTATATAAAAAAAAAAAAAAAAAAAAAAAGAAAAAAAAAAAGGGGGCTAGAACTGGGCTTCAGGTAAAGTCCAAATTAAAGGAGCAATTTGTCCTTACCACATATTTCAGAGGCCAGATGCGAGAGATCCTTAGGAGGAGTGACTTAATAAAGCCTTGGTTCTTGGCTGGCACAGAGGACTTTGCCTGAAAGAAACACAGGTGGCCAAAAATCAGATTCAGAGAAACAGAAGCAGAAAGCAAATATGAATGAGTTTAGGTTGTGAGGCATCAGATAAAAGCTCAATTTTCCAGCGAAAACGTGGGGGTCTGGAGACAAAGTTCACCTGCCCCGTTTCCCCGATGTAAATTGTGCTATGCAGGGATTTGGATGCTCAAGTGTAGGCAGAGAAACATGGTAAAAGATTCCTCTTAATCCAGTGCTGTTGGGGGGGGGGGGGGGGGGGGGGAATGCGTCGCATGGAGCACTAGCCCTTGACATCATGCCGAACAGTCAGCTGGCTCGAGCCGTGGTGGTTTTAAAATTTCCTTACTGTGCCTTTTTGGATGCAAGCGTTTGCCGCTTTAAAAAAGATAAACCTTTTTTGAGACATACTACACCATGAAACCCTTTTTTGTTCTCTGATGAACTAGACCATCTGGAACTTAGGATGATTGTCTGAAAGTCTTTATTTAAAACTGAATATCCCGCTGCAACTGAAGGAGTACTACCCCTGAATTGAACCACAGGAGGATTGTATTCCTACCAGCAGGCCGATGCACAGGCATCCGATCTCCAATTTGAGATCCGATGAATCTGGTAAGCGGCATTGATAATTTTCCTGGCTTCACAGTATTGGACGATTATATGGGGTACCATATCGTGGCCACTTCATTTATATGGACTTTCAATTTGTCTTTTGAATATATACAGTCACTGATTTCATATTTAAATTTGATCAGTTCCCTAACTTCACATTTTTTGTTTTTATGAATCTTGTTTGAGCTATTGTAGCTTGTCATTTGATATATTCAAGGTCACATAATTATTTTTCACCAAGAGTGAATGTTAAACATGCTTGATATTGAACTTCAATCTCACCCAAACCTCAGCAGGCTGACTTAAGGTGTCTAGGTGCCAGATGTCGCATGGGCAACCACCCAATGGAAGAGATGACAGACCACTGGTGGAACCTGTAAGGGTCAGTGATGTGGAGAGGCCCTCAATAGACCAGACATTGTACTTCAAACTGCCAGAGGATGCAGCTGTTGTAGTCTGGTGGCATGCTGGATGTGGCATTACCAAACAGAGCAATATTGAACCAACTCACAACAAGGCTTGGGATGGAACAAAGATACAGTTGTAGAGCACATGGAAAGCGGTCAGCAGGCTGTAATACTGAATGAGTTTCTGGCGTGGCCCTTTATTAAATCACGATGATTTGATAAAAGGTCACGCCCGAAATGTTTTAAACCTTTTCCATTCTTGGAATAAATAGATTTTACAATTTTTTTTTTTTATTTATTTATTTTTTTTTTACACAAACCGTGGCATAGTAATTTTTTGTGACCCAAGGTATGCCTCAAGTGGTTTGTAGCCATCACCCCCCAGCGCTGGATTATGTGGAATCTTTTGTTCTTATGCACACCATACCTGGCGTTTGTTCCCCTCTAGCGCAGAGGGCCAAAATTCATTACAGACTGCCATATGTTGGTTTTCCATATAGCGCCTGAACTTGGAGTACACTCAGAAACATTACGCTTGTTCATTAATAAATTTCCACTGACTTACAACAGATACGTGCTTGTCTCAATTACAAATCCCAATAATGCAAAAAGTCAGTGCTGCATTTCAGTGGTTTTGGAATCAGAAGTATTAGATGCTAAACAAAACTTTGTAGCCCTTAAAAATGTGGCAGCTGCGTTCATTTTCAGCAACTACAGAAAATACCTGTCTTTTGACAGAAATTCAAAGTCCTTGTAACTTTCTGTGAGCACAAAAGTGCGTGCAGGCCAGGCATTTTTTGGAAGAAAATACTAAATGGCTACCATAGCTTCCTTCATAGTTGGAGTTGAAGATAGCCACCCAGGAACAGAGTGCACCACATTTGAAAAAAAATTAACAGCTTGAAATAAGACTGTTAAGCTGTAATATGTTCAACCCTTCACTACCTGAAGTTTGTGCGCACATGTTAAATTCACATTTTAGGCCTGAATATTGTTGCTTTATAACACCCCCCCCCCCCCTTCAAAAAACATTAAGCAGAGACTCTACATCCCACCAAAAACCGGTTGCTTTTTATTGGTCTCAATTTACTGAGAAACCTAGATATTCCCCCCCCCCCCCCCTAAACAAACACACCCCCATATAAACACTGAATGCAAACACCAATTTTTTTTATTTTATTTTTTTTTGTTTGTTTTTTTTTAACAAAAATACAACCTCCCCTCCCCACACAAAAAAACCCCAGCAAAACATGCTCAATTCGCTACAGCAAGACTGTAGACTACCTTACACAAGCTGTGTGCGGGTAACTGAATTGCTTTTGCAAAATCCAAGTGTAGCGCACAGACCCCTTTCTTTACCTGCTATAACTTTGGCTCCTCGCAGGAAGAGAGGCACACCGCACCAAAAGCCCGTACCCTCCTATGTGAAGAGGTTGAGCGGTGTTGATGGGTCTTCCACAGTTAGACAACCAGAGAATGTCTCACCTCTATTTTGAATAAAGACAAGTCCTTGTATCCCCACAGTAACTTGAATGTCCACACCAGCTGCACTCCAACGTAAAGGTTTATTACTTATAAAAAAAAAACAGTCTGACAGAAAAAGGTTGGAGGGAGAACAGGACAGCTCAAGATGTGGATGAGGTCCAGGCACAAACGTTACACAATTCACTGCTCCGATTCTCAAGCAGACTCAGCCTATTTGGATAGTCTCCCTAACTTAGGACTAGCAGCCGAAATGATGCTCGAATTTACCCTCGGTCTCTGCCACAGACCCGGTGAACTCGGTCTCTGTTCAAGGAGAAGACATCCCTCCAGAGAGTTACCGGGACCCTTCCTTCACTGACTTCCGCACCAGTCCTTCGGAACGGTTCCTCCCCGGCCTCCTCACCTAGGATACAGGTCCCCTCGCAAGGCGGCACCCTGAGATTCCTCGATCCCCGGTGGGCTCCAGACATTTGGTGCAGTCCCAGGGTTAAAGGTGCCTGGGACCCTTGACAACGAACCGCAGACCCGCCCCTGGGCTAAAAAAGGTGCCCAGGAACGAGAACCCCGAACAGGCAGCGTCCGCCCCTCTTATATCCTCCCCCAGCATGCCCTGCAGGTAGACCACACCCACTGTATGGTTGCCAAGAGGGGACACAAGGCACAGCACTGCATCAGTGGTTCAACCCTGGCCTACTATGGCAGCGCCACCTGCAGGCCACAGGGAACTGTACACCGATACTCCACCTGTGGACAAAAATGGTTTTAAGAACTCTATCAATTAGGGTGTTTGGGCAAACACCACCCAAACACTTCCCCTAAATTTAGCACCCCGCTACACAAGTATACCACATCCACAGCCACCCCTCTGTCCAAGGTTTTACTTACCGCAAAAAGAAATCAGGTTTGACAACTTCAGTCTCATGAATCCCATGCTGTCTGTTGCTCAAAATATTTTTCCCCAGCAAGAACTCATCTATGTGGTCTTTTTAAAATCTCCAGCATCTTCCGGACTATAGAAGTTAAACAGGTCTATAGTTACTTGGTAAAGACTTTGATCCTTTTTAAATAGGAGCACCACATTGGCCCTGCGCCAATCCAGTGGTACCATTTCAGTCATTAACGAGTCCCTAAATATTAGAAACCATGGCCTTGAAATGACAGCTCAATTCTTTTAGGATCCGTGGGTGGATGCCATCTGGTCCAGGTGCTTTATCCACCTTTATTCTGTTTAAATATTTCTGGACCATATCACTTTTGAGCCGTTGAGGATCATTTGGGGCTGTGTCACTACCACCCCAATTATGGACATGAGCTCCCCATGCTCCTTTGTATACACAGAGCTGAAGTATTTAATAAATTTGCCTTTGTCCCCAGTCACTCACCCTAGATTTTGTAAAGGGCCTACATGCTCAGACCTGACCGTATTAATATATTTGAAGAATTTTTTTGGCAGTTTGTCCTATCTTTAGTTTTGAATTCGAGTTCTTGATTCCCTTCACATCTTGAAATTTAAAACGATGGCATTCTTGATTTAAAAAAAAAAAACATTTTAAACTTTGGCTGTGAGCCACATAGGTTTAAAAGGCTAAAAATTAAACCCATTGCCCATGGGAATATACTTTGCAGTGAGTTTACATACAGTCACTTTAAAGAATTCACATTTCTGTTGTGTCTATTAAAGCCAAGATTCCCTCCCAGTCCAAATCCTGGAGAGCAGCCCTCATCCTTAAAAAAAAAAAAAGGAATTAACTTTAAGAGCAAATTTTTCCATTATTCATTTCTTACAGCAAACATTAAATGAAATCATGGTAGAGCCCATTCACACAGGGGCAACACGACTTCCAGCGCAATTTTATGAGGCAACTCAGACACCACTTGAGAATGAATCACAGCGCGACCTGGAGCTACTTACAAGGCAACTTCAAGTTGCCTGCAGGACAGGAGACATTCCAGTGGCCAAACAAACAAGAATCAGCTCTGTGGGAGGGAGAGGTTTGCCTGAGAAAAGTATGTTTTCTTCCTGGAGAGTTGCTCCTATTAAGACAGTGAGAGGCGACTCCCATTGAAATGAATGGTTACAGGTCGCCTAGGAGTCTGATTGAAGTAGTACAGGGACCTTTTTTGAAGTCGGAGCGACTGCAGTAGTGTGCATAAGGACGGCTCCATTAACTTACATTGATTTCTTCAGCCAGCGCAACCTGAGGCAACTAGGGGCGATTTGGAGTCGGATCCAAAGACGCCCCTGTGTGAATGGGCTGGTATGGTCACTGCTACCCAGATGTTTTACAAATATCGGCAATGAGCTCTGCATGGTTTGAGATTACCAGGTCCAGCAGAGCATCATTCCTAGTCAGGGCCTCAAACTGAATCAAAACAATTGTCTGGTAATAGGCTTATAAATTTTTGCCCTTTAACTAGCCCAGCAGTGCTGTTAATCTGGTCAGATTCCAGGTAGTTAAAAATCCCCCATTATCACTGTCCCAGCCCGTTCCATCTGTGCAAGGAGCAGAGTCTCCACCTCCTCACCAACACTGGGAGGTCTATAACAAACTCCAATGACAAACTGTAGTATGCACACCCATGTACAGATGCAGCATCTCCCCATGTACTCCCTGCGTTCTTGCTTGTCGTGTGATACCACACATCTTAGACTGTCTACATATAACTGTACAAGGTAGATATCAGCAGTAGACATTACTCTGGAAACTTCCATATATCACTGAAGAGCAATCCACTATGAATGGTTAGTTTACCTGTGATACTCACGCTAGCCTGAGGCTGCATTTATGTGCATCTTAGATACTGCCTGGAGGTGCAATTTATACCTTTACTGGTTGTCTACATGCAAGTTTATACTTCCAACATTGTGGGAGAACCAAACTGATTTGGTCCCACCGACAGTGTCAGAGAAATTGTATACAAGCTCCTGAAGAAGCGGTCCCACGCGAAACATGTCAAGCTTCTTTTATAAATATAGTCCAAACGTATGCAATGCCGTGATGTAGTTGTCAGGGCTGCCTGTTTTGCATCCTGATCCAGGCAGCTGTTCGACATTATATCCAGTAACTGAATTACAAGTATTGTTTTTATATGCGACTTTAAAACTTTATGTAGCGTGTTTCAATAACACTGTTCATTTAGTAGTGCCTATAAAGTCAATTTTCCCCAGCTGCTCCATTTCATCAATTAGGATGTGGCACTTCACTACTCTATCGTACACCCACAGTACCATCCCGAGTTGATTTACTTTGCTTTTCATATCAACCATTAAGGATGACCCTAGAATTATTGCTCCAACTCCATTGTGCGTCACATTGGTCATTGTCTCATGCACAGAGGATCAGGTTTGAATGTGTACATGCAGGGAGCTTTTAAAATTCGGCAATTTAGGTTTTGTTTTTAAATGCCAACTTGTTGAAGCAAGGTGTCTGGAAAGCTTGACACATGACAGCAACAAGCTCTTTGAGACATCAGGGGTCCATTAGAGCCCCAATGTCACCGCTATACATTCCTAGCAGCAGGGCAGCCATCAGGAATTTTGGGGCCCCTTACACAGCTTCAGGCATGGGCCCCCTGGAGCCAAGGAGAACCAGGGGGTGCTGCCGCCACGAATTGAGAAGCAGGGGGGGCTGCTGCAAATTCAGAAGCGGGGGGCCACGAATTGAGAAGCAGGGTGCCGACAAAAAAATAATAAAAAAAAATAAAGAGAACACGAAAATTTTAATCAGTAACAGCCCTAGTATAGATGCACTGAATTTTTTTTCCCCCCTCTCATTTTAGATATACGCTTTAAGTGGCAGGAAAAAAAAAAAAAATGTTTTACAAATGCTGGAGTGAAATTGTGTGCAGGTCTCCTGACCTTGTACAGTTCTGCCAGCATTATTCTGTACACACATTTACTTGGCCTTTCAAATTACATTCTCAGAAAGCAGTCCCACTGGATTCTGTCCCACCACATGTATGACTGAATAAGCCAGAATTCTTACCTTTGTGTTCACATCTCTGGAATCTTGTGGGCTTGCATTTGTCTCCTTGTTAAAGAGAAAAAGCCAAAATATCAGGAGAAAGAAATTACACTAGTTCATGGTACACAATATGCATTTGACAAGTGCCTGCAGTTTTTATTCCTGGCTGGTAAAAGGAGCATGAAGTTCCTAGTCACTTTAGATATCCAGCTGGAACCAACATTCAGGTCTGAAGGCTCATTAATCTATGTAATAGAGGGAGTAGTATTTAGTCAGCTGAACTTATTCTGTAATGTTGGTTTTATAGCTCCTGTGACAGACAGACGTAGCAAGATTAGCGAAAAGTTTTTCCCCTGTTCTCGTGGCAACTGTCTCCCCTCCCTACAGGAGGGGAGAGGAAGGGGTGTGGTTAATACAGTGGGTATACATTAGACATTTTGCCACTCAAGATGGCCGACACTCGTCCTGACCCTCTCAAAATGGCTGACAGTTTCGTTATTAGTAAGAATCAATCATGCTCGTCACCACGAGTGCCATAGCTCATAGTCACAAGGTCTCACTTCCCTGTACCAATGTCTACCAGACGGTTCACAGGAAGGGCCAGCTTAAAAATAGACCTGCACTCTGCAAATTATGCATGCTTTTGCAAAACTGCTGCTCCATACAAGATCTTAACCTATTTTATAATATTTGAAAAACATACTAGTCAATTTCCTTAACCCCCATGTCCAAGCTAGAATATATGACCCCATCTCACTATAGTGTGGGTCCTTATGCCATGCCAATTACCACAATCACCTTGTGAAAAAAAAAAAAAAAAAAAAAAAAAAAAAAAAAAAAACACACCCCATAAATACCTTTTATAAAATGATCACATTCCCCGTGTTCTCCGCAGCATAATATTAGGGGGAAGAGAAGCAGCACAATTATCTTGCAGCGGGGGTGTCTCTGGTTAAGTCTGATCATTGGAGAGTACAGCAAGTTCCCTGCATAGCTAGAGTGGACCACGGTGTGCTCTCCTGCGTAGTGTGATCAGTTTATTAGGAAAGCAGAGGGACTAGCAGGAACACCAGGGATTTCACATAAAGGAAGCAATACAAACAAGATCCTTTCATAAAAGTACATGATACAGCAGGAATATAAAATGTTGGGGTAACAAACACTTTATCATCACTGTGGGCACACAATTCACACATTTAGTAATGTAAATCTAGAAACAAAACAGCTATGCAGACTTCCTGACATAAGGAAGTTACAGAAATTCACGTCTCCCAACCTGTTCTTGAATGATCTACACATTCAAGTAGTTAGGTCAAGGTGTATGTGCCATCTGGCCTACTACAAAGCTGGGGTATCTTAAACACTCATGACCAGAGTGGCCTGGAGCCTCCATCACTAAAGTTCAGTTGTATGTTGCCAACTACTAGCTACAAACAATTGTGAATCCCTCTGAAGTTTTCTGCAGTAATAAGTCAAAATGTGATCTGATCCTCATCTAGAGCCAGTGGACAGACATGTGCTTGAGCTGATAAATCTCGTGTCTTTAATGAAAACATCCATTACACATTCACAATGCTGGAGAAAAAACATGAATCCATAGACCAATTCCTTTAATGAAAGCCAATCGGATTCAGTTTGCACAACTAGAGTCCAGTTACTGAAGTGAGTTTGGTAGTGGGCGAGGCCTTGCCACATGCCAGAAGTTTGTAAGGCCATGACAGGATATGCAGGCTGGCATGCACAGGTCATCCTGTATGGCAGGAATCCCATGGTGGTTGGCCACAATAAGTGAGGCTCACTTATAAATACACCGAAAGTTCTCCTGCCTGTCACCCTATACGGTCCTTAGGCTTCATGTACACGGGATGTTTACAACCTCTCCTGAACTATTTAACTTGACAGATAGTAACCCACGTTCAAAATGTCAGTTTTGCCGCGTTTAAAAAAAAAATAAACGTTTTTTAAATGGCCAAAAACGCAGATAAACAAAAACGCCCATTACCGCGTTTGGTGCCTCCAAGATCACTCGTCTGGAAGAGGGAGGTGTGATCAGCTGAGCAGAGGGAGCCAAGTGAAAGTTCCTGGAGGCAAGCTCCGCTAGCACTACATTGTGGATTTGTTTACAAGCACCTCCATGCCAAGTCTGCTGAGTTACTGCAGCTTAGCATAGGAGGTGCTGTTAGCTGACAAATGGGATTGCATCTTTTCATGTAGACCAGTGAGAACTTGAACTCATTAAAGCATTATGACTGCCCCCTGGTGAATGCCCTCCCAATTTGTCCCCCCGATCTCTTCCCCCTACTGACCCCTGTTGTGCCCCCACCCCCCAATGCATACTAGCACATGCTACCATTGTTTGCAATAATTATGTAACCAATTTTTAACTAGTGTATATATATTTCTAGGGTGGTGTCGATACCGAGTATTTTCATGAGTACTTGTGAAAAATGCTGATTTGTGGTGCAATTTAAGTCCATACAAAATTAAAGGGCTCAAACCGCACTACAAATAATTGCAGGAGATTTGAACAGGAATGGTGTGATTCCTGTCCAAATCACATGCAGTTTCCCCACACTGCTCCTGTATGAACCCAGGCTTGTCAGTGATTTCAGCCTGGGTTCACAAAAGCAGTGTGGGAAAGCACAAGTACCCATACATGCCAGTAAGCGATATTGGTGCAACACTATTTCCATAAGATCTTCCTGGGTAAGCACACAAGACTGGCACCTCCTCCAAAAAGAAAAAAAAAAAGCCATTCCATAAAAGTGGAAGAATGGGAGGCTAGGGCTAGCCAGATTAGGGAGATAAAAGTCAGGAGAACTCTCCTCACACTGGGTCCACTGTATCTGTAAGACACATGGTCAGCTCATACGAGCCTCAACACAGCGAGATCTAAAAAAAAAAAAAAAGACACAGGACAGACCCTAAGAAAGAGATTAAAGACAAAACCCAAAGCAAGTCCTTGTTAATCAAGCCCCCATAGCCTGTATGGCCCAACATAAAATTAAGGAATTTCTGGCTTAATACAAGCATGAACATATTTCAACAATTTGGCTACATTTGCATGGGCAAATAGCCCAGTGAATGACTGCTACAGGAATCTGCCAATTCCTGCAGCGGTTTTGCCACCAGTGAGCCGCTAACTGTGGTCATCGAGCCCTGTACACTTTCAACAACAGATCAATGGACACAGCTCTGTGGTTGTTTGTACAACCAGCAATTACGTGTGGTGATCCCTACTGGACATTCAGATTCATGTATGAGGGCAAGCATTCAATAATCTATTCACAGGTGAAGGTGTTGAAATTAAACAATGAGTTTTGCATTGAAGAGGATTTCAAATTCATTACAGTAATACTTGGGATGGATTTTTGACTAAGGATACAACCATTCGTTGACATGTTTTTTTGGACCATTCTCCCCCCCCCCCCCCAGTTCACAAGAAACTTGATTTGTCTTGGTGAAAATCTATATACACAGTCAATTTTGGAAATCATGTTTTATGATATGCATTCACATTTGATTCACTATGCACATTTGCATCATCACTAGTTCATTCATACGGTTGTGTGGAAAGGTGTGAAAATACACATTGTCTCTAGCAAGTCAATAGGAGTTTAGCGATTTATGCGTCACAAGGGAAAAAAAAAAAAAAAAAAAAGTATGTATGTATGTATATTTTACACAGTCTCCCCCCCCTCCCTCAGCAACATCCAACTAGAAGCAAACATGCCAAAGGATAGGAAGTCTAGTTTCCTGCATGGCAAGTAGAAACAACTTGCAACACTGCTATGTCCACCCACGTGGCCTGGGGAGACAGGTACCTTAGGGTTTTGTGCATTAAAGGCTTAATTACTACCAAATGTTCATCGTTGGCACAATTGGATACATTAGACATGCTTATTATAGCACCAACAGTTTGCGCATGACTTTACGCGAGGGCAGATAGCATGCTTATTATTAAACACAGGAGGAATCAGAAGGCCCTGCTTGTTTGAGCTTAGGTTTGTTGAAAGTATTCTGGGAAAAGGCTTAGTACAGTACTTGATCTGAATGGGGGTGGGGGAATGAAGAGTTTTAATACTGGAAAGAATTGGATTTTATTCTAGTACCTGTAGCAAAGGGCAAACAAAGTGGTACTGATCTGCACAAGTTGTCAAGGTCACCATCTGTGCTAGTAGCAATGTCAACTTTTTGTGAAGACAAGAAATCCTATTGTGGGGTCTGTACAAAATTGTTACAGTATAAACAAAGATATGCATGAGGATTAGTGTAAGCAAGCAACCCGTGACATTTGTATCATTTAGCTTCACCGCTATACAAGACATGTGCTGTAGTGCAAGTACAGAGACACTACATTCAGCATACTGTCCAAAAAAAAAAAAAAACGTTTAAGAATACACACAAAAACAAATAAAGTAACAGAATCAGACTGTGCTGTAGCATTGCTGACAGGATGAAAGCAACACTCCTGGAAAATGCAGGTCCACCAACTTCTCCATCCCCCACCCTGGTGTGGTGTCTGGACATCAGCACCAGGGTATACACAGATCCACCAGATTGTTGTCTGTTCAGGGGGACCTGCAGCAAAACAGGCTGCATTCCACCTCAACACAGGGGGGACTTGGAGCCTCACTACATGCGAGCAAGGGAGGTCTCCACTAGACTGACCACAGGGATAGTTGCTTTTAACACACACACACACACACACACACACACACACACACACACACACAGGAACTAGCATGATGGCCCAAGCATAGATAGGTGGTGGATGATGCGTTACCTGTTTCTAGGAGGGGAAAGCCTACTCAATACTGCCCTGGAAGATCGGGGGGTAGGAGAAGGACACACTTATGCTGCACGATCAGTGTGATGTGGCAGCTGTCCCTTGTTGGCTCCAAGCTTTGAGGACCAAGTGATTACACGACTGCCAAATGCTCAGTTCTGAGCAGAGAACAGTGGTGGTTAGTCACTGCTATCCAGGGGAGGGCTGGGGCAGTTGCCTCCCAGGCCACCCTAACTTAAGTTCAAAATGGCAATCAGCCGCTGCCCGCAACCATTTTCTTTAAAATTATGGTCTAGGAAGCCGGGCCGGGGGCATGGCCATGGTGGCCGACCACTAGCTGTTGCATTCCAAGAGTTGTAGTCTGCACTCAAGCTTCTGGTGGGTGGAAAACACAGCAGCGTAGAGGAAACTACAACTCCCTGGGACCGGATTATTGGAAGTAGGCAGAGGCAGGGCGTGCCAGGTAGTCGGGACGCAGGGCTGGGCACTGGCTGCAACTTGACCCCAGGATCAGGAGCGTTAACCCCACCCAGGAAACCGTGGCGTGCAAGGACCTGAGATCGCTGAGGTGAGAGACCGACACCCCTAGCTGACCCACCCCCCCCCCATATAACCTGCCCCAGTGATCAGGCTGCATTGATGGGCACTGGTGAGGCTGCATTGAAAAACCAGGTGGACCATGGATGGTGAGCTGATCCGGCAGTTCAATGGGCCACTTGACTGGACTTACCCCCCAGGCCTAAGGCTGCCAGCCCTCCCCTGCTGCTATCCCCCCCTCCAGCACTCACAGGATGCAAAAGTGTACTGACAGGGTGGATAAAGATGTAGGCCAACCCATTCATTTCAATGGACTGCTCTGTGCCCAAAAAAATAAATAAAAAAATCCCAAACCCTTTTTCAAACTCACACGGTGCCAAGGCACATGTCAGCAGATGCGTGAGGGTGTCATTAACAGTTAATGGCACTGCTGTGTATCTTCTAAAAGGGCAGCATGCTTCTGTGGTGTCAGGAAAGATTTTGCATGCAGTCAATGCACAAATGTCAACGCAAGCTAAAAAGGTCTCACATTGGTGGTGAGTAAATCTTCTCATTGCATTGGTGCAGCATACTTTCACACTAGTGGCCAGTGTAAACCCCTATTACATTGGTGGCAAGTGTTGAAACGCCTCTTTATAGGGGGGGAAAAAAAAAAAAAAGCATTGCCATTGATCACACCCTCCCCTCCCCCCCCCCCCCCCCCCCCAGCACTGCCACTGATCCCAGGATACCTAAGAGTTGTCTATTATTGGGTCCCCTCACCTCCCCAGTCCATGGTGTGCAGGCAGTGAGGAGATTATGTGCTGTAACCACTAGCAACCGAGCAGTGGTGATATACAGTAATTTAGCAACCCATGAGCAGAAATCATGTGCTGTAACCTCTAGCAACTAATCAGTGAGCCGTAATGTGTGCTGTACCCTCTAGCAACCAGCCAGTGAGCAGTAATGCTACACTAACCTCTGGCAACCAATCGCAGTTGCTGCCTGACTTGATTCAGTAAATAGATTTTGAGTCTAGCTGCTATTTATTTCATGTCTCAGAGCAGGTGGAGAGGGAAACTGCATGGAGGCCCCCCCCCCAGAAAATGAGTGCCCAGGGTCCAATTAATATTAAAGACGGCCCTAGTTACAGTCACAGGCAGAGGTCTCTAGAATACAGTACCAAGTATTTTTGCAAGCTTCTGTTGTACCAAACAGGGTTTTCCCATATTTACCTTTGAGTCTTCAACACCATTCTCTGTGGTTTCTTCTGGCTTTTAGTTACAAGAGAAAAAAGTAAGTTTAGTGCAAAATAGTCAACACTGCACATAAAGCCTATGCGTCTCTACAGTAAGCAAGTTAACAGAAGTTAAGCAAAGTAGCCCAAAAAAAAAAAAAAAATTTGACCATTGCAAACAGATTTTGTCTCTTCCCCCACCTCAATAAAAGGAGTCATCTTGCCTGAGAAATTGTAGCGGTTTCTCATTACAGCCCTTTTAATGCATTTCCTATGTGCACTGTAGAAGAGCAAACAATGTATATTGCAGAACAGCCACTAGGGGTCCCACATGCCTGCAATTACAATTGTCAGTGAATATTTGATTTTTTTTTGGCAAGATTTAAAAATATTGCACTACTATAAAAAGGGCCTCCCATGCTACAAACATTGGTTATAGGATTAGGGCCCCATTTACATCTATGCATGTTACATGCGTTTCAAGTCATTTTGGACAACACCCAAAAACACGATTAGACGCTGGGTTAAACATTTGTAGCACATCCGATATTCGGTGCATTAGCAGCCCATATGCAAATGGGGCCACAACTTCTTGCAAACCCAAAAAGGTAACACTCAAACCAATTGCCACCAGAACTGTAGCTTCATGTAAAATTGTGCAAATTCTAGGTCTCATGCACACAGGGCATTTTCACTGAATGCCTGCAAAAAATATATATATATATATTTTTTTTAAGGTGACCAGATTTTTAAAATGAAATCCGGAAACTTTTTTTTTTTTACTAGTAATGGCGGCAATCAGCGACTCTCTGCCCGTCGCCCACCTCACAGCCTGTCAAGTCTTACTCTCCGGGCCCCGGCTACTAATGGGTGGGGTGCGGAGGAAGATCACTCCACCAGGGATGTCAAGGAGATAAACAGGCAGGCGGCTGGCCGGGACTTGAGCCAAGGCAGAAGAACATGCGAGCGGAGCTGAATGGGCATGCGCTCGAAACTTAAGAAATTTTCCCTCCGCTCTGACCAGCACATGATCATCAGAAAGGGGCAAAGATAATGGAAAAAAAAAAATACACCCCCCTAAGCTAGTAGGAGCGGCAGACCCAGGGTGTGTAATTCAGATATTTTCTTTTTATTCTGCACTGACAGTCTTTGAAGTTGCCCCAGCCCCTGTTCAAATCCAATCCGGGGACAAAGTCCTCAATCTGGGGACGTCTGGTCACATTATATATACACACACTTTAACTCTATAGTACAAGAGTAGTGCCTGCATACATATTCAAAGTGTGAAGGTTTGACCTCATTTAATGGGTTTTGGTAAATCTAAATTGCACAAGAAGGTTGTATGATGCATGTCAAGCCTTAGACAAAAGAAAAAAAAAAAAAAAAAAAAAAATCTCAGTTCAAAAGCTCCTCTTCGGAAGCCAGTTTTTATTATTACACACACTCACTCTATCAGAAGTTTTATTGCAAATGACCAAGACAAGAGGCCCTTAGGTTTTACTTTATTCAATCCAGTTAGATTGGCTCACACTACCAGTGATAAATGGTTTGACCTTTGTCAGTAAACGACTTGTCTCAAACTTCTACATCTGCCATACAACTTGCGCCGTTGAAAGACAGACTTACTGGATCCCTAGGTGAAAATAAAAGAAAGCTAATGCAGCCATCACATCTAAGAAAGGTTGAGCTGCAATATATAGCTATAGCATTTAAGCCATACACAAATTCCACACACCAAGAAGTACATAACACAACCTTCTATGTCAGACTATACACAAGAGGAAACTTCACTGCACTTTTCTATGTCTAATCAAATGTAAAGCCATAACCCTGGCATTGTGACTATTTGGGCTCAATTGCTTACCTTTGCGTCAACATCCTTTTGGGGACTAGTACCATTCTGCGCCATTGTTTCTGCTCTACCACAAAAGCCAAACAATGCTGTCTTATACCTCCACCTTCCCTGAGCAGACTTAATATAAGCTAAATATCTACTAAAGAGACGCCACATGTGTGGTCAATTCATACTCGTTATATGTTACACCCATTAACTCTTTGGAGGTATCAGTTCACAAATGATGGCTTGTGAAATCAGTTATAGACCTCCTATACATAGAAGTTCTAGTTCTTGTTTTGTGGATATCCACCCATAGTCAAAAACTAAATAAATATTACATTACCAGTGCATACAGCAGGTTACCTGCAAAACAGGCATCATTGGTGGGACTTGAGTTGGGTTGGAAAACACAGCCTTAAGGGCTTACTCAAACCAGATGCAGTCCAGACAGTGCATTTTTAATCTGAAGCAAAAGCATGCACAGTATTTTCTAAGTATTCCAATGGCCCGAGTTCACACCAGTGCAGTGCATTCTAGTACAGTCAGCAAAATTTAAACACTCTACATTTTTCCTGTATGGAACACATAAAAAATGCATCAAAAAAGCACTGGAATGCACACGTCCTGAATTATGATGAATAAAAAAAAGAGGGGGGGGGTGCACCAACGCTCTTCAAAACGCATTCGCATGCTTCAAAACGCAGTGCTTCAAAGAGTACCCGGAACGCAGAAATTGTGGTGTGAACTGGTCCGAAATCCCAATTCGTAGGCTTGAGTAAACTCCTGATTTATAAAAAAAAAAAAACTGTTGGTAAGTATGGAAAAATGTTGCTCTA
Source organism: Rana muscosa (assembly GCA_029206835.1). Taxonomy (NCBI): domain Eukaryota; kingdom Metazoa; phylum Chordata; class Amphibia; order Anura; family Ranidae; genus Rana; species Rana muscosa. The sequence continues at coordinate 20,594,945 of JARGYO010005603.1, forward strand.
TCTTTTACTACAATTTTAATTCATTTGTCCCATTGCACTCTTTATTCAAGCAAATACATGTATCTTGTAAATACAAAAACTTTTATATGTTTGGAAAATTGTTTGTAGTTGTCGATAGTATCTTTCAACACGAACAAAAATTTCCACGGCCACTTTGCTGAGAAAATATTGCCCAGCGGAAAGACAGTTCAGAATATACTCAGCTTTACCACTGATGATGATACAATTTGAATTTAAGCCCTGGTTCACACTGGTGCGTTTTGACATGCGATTTAACATGTCAAATCGCATGTCAAAACGGTGGCAATTTCCGGAAATGCCACTGTCCTAATCGGTGCTACTGCGGCATTGCACCGATTTCAAAAAGTAGTTTCTGTACTATTTTTTCCCATTTCGGCCCGCGATTTACATTGACATCTGTGCAGAAACCTGCACAGATGTCTCTGTAATCGCGGCCGAAATCGGGACTGACAGGCGGGAGTGAAATCGTGCGAGTTCAGCTTCATTCCCGTAGCCCAATGTGAACCTGGGCTAAAAGTCAGAAATAAGTAATGATATGGTTATGGCTTCATTGGTTAGAATTTAAAAAAAGTTAAATTTTCATGAAAAAAAAAAAAAAACCCCAGACACAAATCCTCAGAACAAAGAGCTGTCCCTGGAAAAGGCAATGATGGCACCTAGTTATATGAGAATTGACCAATAAATAAATTTTTTGGGTGCAAAGAGAAATTCTTAAAGGGAGTTTCTGACGTCAAAAGAGTAGTCTACCATTGCTAGCTTGGCCTTCTACAAATGCTAGTTAATCCAGTTGTCATGGTAGGCCTTATTCACACCTGTATACTGATCTGTATACCCATGTTGAGGACCATCTTCAGCCACCCATGATGATCCATGCAGAGGCATGCAGGCTGTTTGTTCTAATCAGAGACAGGCAGGTGACTGCATGGACCCCCATGTGCATCCCAGAGTGTACATCTCTGTGAGTCTGATGCACAGATCAGAACATAGTCTATCTGTAATGTAATGGGTTCATGATTTCCTGAGCTACTGATCAAGAACCAAGGTCAGCGTTTGAGGTGTGCCACTTGTGGCTGACGCACAGGGATTCATTACCCCTGTCTTGTGAAGGGCCTTCAGTATTTCCTGAGCTACTAATCGGGACCCAAGTGTAGTCTTTGGTGTGTGCAATCTTTGGCTGACGCACAAGATTCATTACCTTTGTCTTGTGAAGGGGCTTCAACATTTCTGAAGTTCTGATCTAGAACCAGGGCCAGACTTTGGGGTGTGCAATCTGTGCATCACCCAAGGCCGGCTTTATAAGGGGCAAAAGGGGAAATTGCCCTAGGCTCCCCCTGACAGAAGGGGCCCCACCTCTACACAAAAATTATATAAAACATAATAAAAAAATATAAAATAATAAAAAATAAATAATAATATAAAATGTGTAATAAAAAAACATACTTTATTTTATTAAATGTATCTTGGGAAGTAATATTTTGCTGGCCATCATCTGTAAAACTCTGGACTGGGATATTGTATAATTTTTCAAAAGTGAATTTTGGCGGCTCAAGCAAACCACACATAGAGCAGTATGATTGTGTGCATGTGGGCATGTGTGACCTCGGAATGACTGTCATTGAAAATGTAAACCAACTCTGTGTATAAGGGGCCCCCCCGAACCTGAAGTGCCCTGGGTCTCCCAAGGTCTAAATCAGGCTCTGGCATCACCCCTGCCTTATGAGCGGGAAGCTGCCAGCTCTGTAGCTGTGTCTGCAATGTGCAGATAGCAGATGAGAAGCAGCACAAAACAGAGGAAAGTTCTCTCAGGCATCTCCTCAACTCTGAGTTGAACACATGACACAAAACTGAAGAAATTCTTGGGAGAACTTCCCCTCTATTCCGTGCTGGTGTCACTCTGCATTTAATGTCTGCTAAGATTTGCATGGGGGAAATATTTTCTAGGTAGTGGGGGGTTGGCAGGAAAAGGGGGGATTTTTTACTGGTCGATTTTGGGTTGGACAACACGCTTTTTCTTTCTTATTTTTGCTTTTTTATTTAAATTTTTTGGTGCTTGGACCCCCTTGAGATCCATACCAAACAAGGACTAAAATCACAGTGAATGCAGGTGGGCTTACATTCCACTGTCCTTAGCCCCATAAACTGTAATGTACATGTTTTGCATGCTTTTCACAGGATGCAACTTTTCTGTGATTGGAAGAGGGGAGAGCATGATGTTCATTAGTAAAGAATGAAAGACATTTACTGAATGCTGAACTGTAGAGGGTCTGACCCATTTCAGCCAGTTCCTGATGAATTGGCTAATATTTGAACCATTTGTGGCCCTGGGGTGGCTGCCCCCCGGCGTCCTTTGATCTGTAAACTCAAGGGAGTCTAGTGGAAACGTCTTGTTTTTTGAGTTGTGACAGGCGATGGTTCCGACAGCCAGTAGCCAGCAGGGGAGATTCCTCCATCAACAATGCGGGGCTGAGAAAAATAAATCTTAAGCTTAAGAATTTTAGGAAATGCTGCAGCCTATGGCACAAACTTCATTAGTACTAATTTATTTTTACAATGCATAGTTACATAGTTACATAGTAGCTGAGGTTGAAAAAAGACACCAAAGTCCATCAAGTCCAACCTATGTGTGTGATTATATGTCAGTATTACCTTGTATATCCCTGTATATTGAGGCCGTTCAGGTGCTTATCTAATAGTTTCTTGAAACCATCGATGCTCCCCGCTGAGAGCACCGCCTGTGGAAGGGAATTCCACATCCTTGACGCTCTTACAGTAAAGAACCCTTTAAGGTTAAACCTCTTTTCTTCTAATTTTAATGAGTGGCCACGTGTCTTGTTAAACTCCCTTCCGCGAAAAAGTTTTATCCCTATTGTGGGGTCACCAGTATGGTATTTGTAAATTGAAACCATATCCCCTCTCAAGCGTCTCTTCTTCAGAGAGAATAAGTTCAGTGCTCGCAACCTTTCCTCATAACCAATATCCTCCAGACCCTTTATTAGCTTTATTGCCCTTCTTTGTACTCTCTCCATTAACAGTACATCCTTCCAGAGGACTGGTGCCGAGAACTGGACAGCATACTCTAGGTGCGGCCGGACCAGAGTCTTTTAGAGCGGAAGAATTATCGTTTTAACTCTGGAGTTAATCCCCTTTTTAATGCATGCCAATATTCTGTTTTCTTTGTTAGCAGCAGCTTGGCATTGCATGCCATTGCTGAGCCTATCATATACTAGGACCCCCAGGTCCTTTTCCATCCTAGATTCCCCCAGAGGTTCTCCCCCCAGTTTATAGATTGCATTCACATTTTTGCCACCCAAATGCATTATTTTACATTTTTCTACATTGAACCTAATTTTCCATGTAGTTGCCCACCCCATTAATTTGTTCAGATCTTTTTGCAAGGTTTCCACATGCTGCGGAGAAGTTATTGCCCTGCTTAGCTTAGTATCGTCCGCAAATACAGAGATTGCACTGTTTACCCCTTCCTCCGGGTCGTTTTTGAACAAATTAAATAGGATTGGTCCCAGCACAGAACCCTGAGGGACCCCACTACCCACCCCTGACCATTCCAAGTACTTCCCATTTATCACCACCCTCTGAACTCACCCTTGTAGCCAGTTTTAAATCCATGTACTCACCCTATGGTCCATGCCAACAGACATTATTTTGTACAGTAAACGTTTATAGGGAACTGTGTCAAATGCTTTGCAAAATCCAGATACACCACGTCTACGGGCCTTAATTTTTCTAGATGGCAACTCACCTCCTCATAGAAGGTTAATAGATTGGTTTGGCAAGAATGATTCTTCATGAATTCTTCCTGATTACTGCTAATGATACCGTTCTCATTACTAAAATCTTGTATATAGTCCCTTATCATCCCCTCCAAGAGCTTACATACTATTGATGTTAGGCTAACTGGTCTGTAATTCCCAGGGATGTATTTTGGGCCCTTTCTAAATATTGGTGCTACATTGGCTTTTCTCCAATCAGCTGGTACCCTTCCAGTCAGTAGACTGTCAGTAAAAATTAGGAACAATGGTCCGGCAATTACTTGACTGAGTTCCCTAAGTACCCTCGGGTGCAAGCCATCTGGTCTCAGTGATTTATTAATGTTAAGTTTCCCAAGTCTAATTTTAATTCTGTCCTCTGTTAATTTGTCAATTTGCTAACCTAACATGTCCAAATATTCTTTTCAGCCAGAGTTCAGCTATAAAGACACAATCATCTATCCGTTGATGACAGCTCTTTCCCACCATAGAAGGAAAGTCTAATAAAAGGTAAGACAAGATCTTTCTTTTCCCAGTTTCCACCAGCCTGCTCCAGAATCAACCCAACAACCTCTGACACCTTTTTTGTCCAAAGTATTTGAGTCCTGTAGTACTGTTGAAGAGAAATTAACTTTGTTAACTTTTTTAAATTTCTATATGTTTTAATTAGTATTTATCTATCTATTTTCTTAAACAAACACATGAAAATCTATGAGATATCAGTCTTAAGAGTCTTTATCTCTACCTTTTAACGTCATCAACTGATTATGGTCAATAGAAATTCCTTAGTCCATACTTTTCTATCTATTGCCAACTAATTTATAAGGATGAGAAAGCCTATAAAGATAAAGCTAACACTGATTGTGCATATTTAGACTTTATATGCAATTTATTATACCATTATACAAACATTGTTTGTCGGCTCTTTTGAGATTAGTACCAGTGTGTAGGTGAAAAGAATGTTTCTGAAAAGTTGATTAGCTGAAATGTAATCTGAACGTTGCCCAACTACACACAAAAAACCCCCCCCAGGGGACCATAAATAAAAAGTTTCCTACAGATATAACCTCAGGCTATACATAAAGGGCTGACTCAAAATAATATGGAATATGACATCAAAAATATAAAATATGGTACCTATTAAGGATGAGCGAATCTGCCTGGATTCGAATTACAGACAGTTTGTGGTAAACCCTACTGAAGTCTATGGGAGGTGGTGAGTCTTTTCATTAAATTATGACTATTTGTACAGCTAATAAGCAAGCTATTATCAAACAAAAGGCACAGGAAGCCAGGCACTGCCATGAAGAACATATACCAAACAAAAAAATAAAATAAAAACAGTATCTTTCCCTGTGCAGAATTGTCAACTCTTCCTAAAAGACACTGAAAATATGAGTGCTAATAGCTCACGTTTTTAACCTCTTCCTGCCAGCCATACACATATATGCAGCCTCTCGGCAGGTGTACTTTAACTCTGAGAGGCCACATATATGCGGCCCTATGTAAACACTTTTCTGTGCTGAGAGACTGTGCCCCGCACAGTTTCTGGTGGGGACCGGAAAGCTCCAAATGCATACTTGCGATTCTGAGCTTTCTGATGATGTGACTGCTGACAACCAATCACAGCGGTCACATGACCCGAATGCCCACCTCTGTCTCCCAGCATTTAGAAGCTGTAAAAGGGCTAGGAGGTGGCTGCGGGAAGGAATTGAAGAAAGGGCACTATGTTGCCCATCCATTCAAACTATTGGCTCCTGTGAATCAGCTGATCAGGGGTAAAGGTTATGCACTGCATTATAAATTGTTATTTTTTTTGGACTGTGAACCTGCTAAGTTGTTGGCAAAAAGTCCACAATTTGATAACCTCATGAATACCAAGGATTCATCAAAAACCCTTGGTAGGGGCAAACCCAAACCTCATCCCTAGTGCCTATATTCTGCATTTATTGCAAAGTATACTTTTACAGTTTACTAATATTTAGGGGCATGTATCATTATGTGACACCATATATGTGTAGTGGCAGCTCCTCACACTCCCCTCTTTGTCTCGTCTTTCTCTTGTCTAGGAGTATCTTAGAGGGGAGGGAGCGGGGACACTACGCCTGGCTTCCACCACAGATGTTAGTGCGGTATAAGCAACAGTTCTGTATTACCTTCGGGTCAGTGCTGTGCACCTGGATCCTCCCTCCAAGAGTCACCGCGAACCATGTCTGTCAGGAAATGAGCTCCACACCATTAAAGTTCAACACTCCTTTATTCTCCTTGTCTGAACACAAACAGTTGAACTCCCTTGATAGAACAGAACAGAAAAGGAGGTGTGGATGCGAACAGGCCCAGACACAATGTAAGCTGCCACTTCCCTTCCTAGAAGTGTTTCCTGGTCTCCGCACGAGGGTAGATTTCCTTCCAGGCGGTCTCCGACGAGAGACTCACTTGTCACCGGCAATATGCTGCACCGGGTCTTCAAATGAGGAGCTCCCCCCGGTCCATTGCGCCTTCCGGATTCGGGTACCCAATCCCTGGGTACCCTAGGATCTCCTTCCCTCGCGGAACTCAGTGTTGGGCACTGAGCTCCGGACCTCCATCCAAGTACCTCACCCCAGGCTAAAGGTGCCTGAGATGGAACTCGACCTCCGCTGTCCTCTAGGCCTAAGCCACCCAGAGGAGCAACACGACCCACCGTCCGCAAGCTGAAGGTGCCTGGGACATCAACCCGTGACAAAGATGGCCGGCCCCCTTTATACCCTCTCCAGCAAGCACGGCGGGTTCCCCGCCCCACCATACCGCTGCCGAGGGAGGACAAAAAGGAGGCACAGCACACAGCAACAATTCAACCCCAGCCCAGGGTGACAGCGCCACCCACTGGGCTGCAGGGAATCACACATCACTGATGTCTCTGCCAAATTCAAAATTACACCCGGGAAAGTACATACCCGCTACATATGTACACTTGCTATCTTTATAACAAGTGCCCTAGTTTACCTTGAATAGCGTGTTGCACTTTCTATCTATCCTTCATCATGGGGCTTTATGTGAGAACCTCTGAAGCTGTAGTGTTTGGTTTTCTTTCCTACCAATTCAAGCTGTAGTAGGGGTCTAACCAAAAATTGTATAATGTAGATAATGCAGATACCAACACCAACAGTGGATTTTTCGGCTTTGGGGCCAGACATTATTATGCACAATACGGTCCACTGGGGGCACTATCACTATGGAAACTGGGTGGGAAAAAGGATGGTAGAACTGGGTTGCTCCATCAGCCTGGCCACTCATCCCCTCTGCCCTATTCAGTGACTGTACCTGTTAAAGTATGCTGCCCTACTAAATGAAGAGGAGAGGTAGTGGACCGTGAGAGAACTGCTTGTAGACCTTGTGTGCCAGAGTGCAAAGTAGCACTAAGGAGAAGCAAGGAAAGGGAGGCTTGCCAGGGCATTTCAGGGTGTCACTGCAATGGGTTGTAACCTCACCATCACAGCCATGCCAGCACAACACCTAGCAGCAGTAATGAATTTGCCAGAATCTGCCATTATGCTATACATCATATAATATATTTATAATATGTGCAAGACTACTAACAATTAATGTCATAATATAAAATATTGTGATGTGATGGTCATTATTATTGCTACTGCAAGGGCCATGCCCAGTGCGATCAGCAGGGGATATGGGAACAGGTCTTCTGCTGAATTGGAGAACTTTTGTGACATCCATGTCCTTTCAGGTTTTTGCTGCAGTAGCTTTTCGGACCCATATGAGATTTATGGGTGGCCCGATGTAAACAGATTACCATCCACTTACACCAGACTATCCATGTTTAAATCTGAAAAGATAAAAAAGGATGGAAAGCTTTAACATTTTCTTTTCTGGACCTGAATAGATTCAAGGCAATCGTGCATTAATTTATATCCGCCTCCTTATGTGTGGACATCTGATCAGGTACGCCTGAAAAACGGAGAGGCCTACCTGATCAGATTGCTTGGTGAAAGGTGTCCAACATGAGCAGCTCACTTTACATGCTAAGGCTCGATTCACATCTATGCATGTTGCTTTTGAGCGTTTCTGCAGTGCTTCTTGCGGTGCTTGCCGCGTTTTTGGACATGCGCTTTTACTGCAATTTTGTCGCTATTTGCGTCTTGAGTTAAATTTTTTATAGTTTTTTTACACTGTATATAGCTGGTTGCTAAGGAGGGGGCCAGGAAGCCGGCTGCCACGTCCTTAACAACTGATGAGTCATCAGCTGTCAGTGGGCTTCCCACTGAATGTAAAAAAAAGAATTGCCGGCTAAAAAAAAATAGCGTGCCCCCCCCCCGTCCATACCAGGCCCTTGGGTCTAGTATGGATTCCCCCCCCATGACAAGTTTTTTTTTTAAATGGCGTGGGGTCCCCCCCCAAAATCCATACCAGACCCCCACCCCAAAGCACCTTGCCCCCATGTTAATGGGGACAAGGGCCTCTTCCCGACAACCCTTGCCCAGTGTTTTTTTTACAAGGGGGCCTCCAGATCCCGCCCCCCCTATGTGAATGAGTATGGGGTACATCGTAGCCCTACCCATTCACCAAAAAGAAGTAGTGTAGTGTTAAAAAATACAGTAGACAGTTTTTGACAAGTCTTTTATTAAAAATATATTTTTCTTCTTCTCCGCTTCTTCCTCAGGTCTTCCTCCATCTTCTCCCACAACTTCATCCTCTGGTCTTCTCCTTCTCCTTCTCCCCCTGCTTCTTCTTCTTTCTTCTGTCTTCTTTGTCCGGTGTTCTTCTTCCTTTGCCGTCGCTCTTGGCGGCGACCCTCCTCTGATGCTGCGGGACGCAGCATTGGAGGAGGGTCATCGGCGGGAGCGGCGGCAGAGGAAGAAGAACATCGGACAAAGAAAGAAGAAGAGCGGAAGAAGAAGCAGGGAGAGAAGGATCAGACCGGAGGATGAAGATGTGGGAGAAGATGGAGGAAGACCGGAGGAAAAAGCAGAGAAGAAGAAGAAGATAAAAGACTTGTCAAAAACTGTCTACTGTATTTTTTAACATTACACTACTTTTTTTTGGTGAATGGGTAGGGGTACAATGTAACCCATACTCATTCACATGGGGGGGGCGGGATCTGGGGGCCCCCTTGTTAAAGGGGGCTTCCAGATCCCGATAAGCCCCCCGCCCGCAGACCCCGACAACCACCGGGCAAGGGTTGTCGGGAAGAGGCCCTTGTCCCCATCAACATGGGGACAAGGTGCTTTGGAGTGGGGGCGCAGAGCCCCCTGCCCCAAAGCACCCACCCCCCCATGTTGAGGGCATGTGGCCTGGTATGGTTCAGGAGGGGGGGCACGCGCTCGTCCCCTTCCTTTCCTGACCTGCAGGGCTACATGCTCGGATAAGGGTCTGGTATGGATTTTGAGGGGGGCCCCTACGCCATTTTTTTTTTTTGACATGGGGGTGCCCTCCGAATCCATACTAGACCCAAGGGCCTGTTTTTTTCACAATTTTTTTTTGTTAGCCGCCAATTGGTTGTTAAGGACGCTGCGGCCCCCTCCTTAGCAAACAGCTATATACAGTGTAAAAAAAAGCGCAAATCGCGTCAAAATCGCTGTAAAAACCCATACTTGCGTTTTGGATGCGGGTCCATTGAAGTCTTTTAATGCAAAACACTGCATTTTGCGTGAAAAAAATCCCTGATCATTTCCAAAAACGCAGAGGCACAAAAATGCATTAATGTGAACATGTTCCATAGGAACCGATGTTAAAAAAATTCCCTGCATAATGCAAAATGTACCAAAAAATGCATTAGTATGAATAGAGCCTAAAGAAGGCTACAAGCAGGCAGGCAGTTGGATTTTATTGCAGAAGAGACATTGCATGCTTTGGTTTTCGTTTTACACTGCATTAGGCTCAATTCATGAAGCTAACACATAAGGATAAGTATCCCTATTTTTAAAATTGTGAGTTATTTTCATTTGAGTTTAATGAAATTTGAAAATTGCACATGGCTGAAAACAGAGTGCCTTAGGTAGGCCACACATTAAGCTGCTTTCTAAACTGAGGAGTTTCTGCTGCATTTTTACTGTGCTAAATACACAACAAAAACACAATCCCTTTAAATCCTATGAGTCGCATCACACCACTATGCTGCAGGTACAGTGCATTTTAAAAATTCCAAAACTGCAATTTCCAAAACTGCACCAAAAATGCAGGTCTTCATTGAATTGAATAGAAAATGCAGCAAGAGCATGGCAAAAAGGCATCAAGAATGCATGTTACGCTTTTGGTGCATTTTTTGAATCACATGTCCAAGTTTTTCAGACGCATGCTGGGTAATAGGGATTAGCCTAACACCCCCCCGCGACCCGGTCCTCTTTTCCGTGATCGTCCCCGCAGGAACAGCAGACCCGATCGCCGCTGGTGTCCCGCGATCGGGTCACAGAGAGGAAGAACGGGGAGAGGTAAATGTAAACAAACCTTTCCCCGCGCTTCCTAGTGAGCCTGTCACTGATCGTCTGTTCCCTGTAATAGGGAACGACGATCAGTGACATCACAGGCTAAGCCACGCCCCCCACAGTAAGAAACACAAATCAGGGCACACTTAACCCCTACAGCGCCCCCTCCTGGTTAACCCCTTCACTGCCAGTGTCATTTTTACAGTAACCAGTGCATTTTTATAGCACTGGTCGCTGTAAAAATTACAATGGTCCCAAAATAGTGTCAAAAGTGTCCGATGTGTTTGCCATAATGTCGCAGTCACGAAAAAAATCACTGATCGCCGCCATTACTAGTAAAAAAAAAAAAAATATATAAAAATGCCATAAAGCTACCCCCTATTTTGTAAACGCTATAACTTTTGCGCAAACCAATCAATAAACGCTTATTGCAATTTTTTTTACCAAAAATATGTAGAAGAATACGCATCGGCCTAAACTGAGGAAAAAAAATGTTTTTTATATATTTTTTGGGGATATTTATTATAGCAAAAAGTAAAAAATATTGCATTTTTTTCAAAATTGTCGCTTTATTTTTGTTTATAGCGCAAAAAATAAGAACCGCAGAGGTGATCAAATACCACCAAAAGAAAGCTCTATTTGTGGGAAAAAAGCACGCCAATTTTGTTTGGGAGCCACGTCGCACAACCACGCAATTGTCAGTTAAAGCGACGCAGTGTCGAATCGCAAAAAGGGGCCTGGTCCTTATGCCGCGTACACACAACCATTTTTAATGTCATTGAAAAAAACGAAATTTTTCTCGACGTGATTCTTCTCAAGCCTGCCTTGCCTACACATGATCATGAAAAAAAATGCTTGAGCAAAGCGCGGTGACGTACGAAATGTACGACGGCACTATAAAGGGGAAGTTCCATTCGGATGGCGCCACCCTTTGTGCTGCTTTTGCTGATCCTCGTGTTAGTAAAGTTTGGTGAGAGACGATTCACGCTTTTCAGCCTCGTGCTCTTCAGTCCGTTACAGCGTGACGAATGTGCTATCTCCATTACGAACGCTAGTTTTACCAGAACGAGCGCTCCCGTCTCATACTTGATTCTGAGCATGCGCATTTTTTTTCACGTCGTTAAAGCCTACACACGGCCGTTTTTCATGGCGAGAAAAACAACGAGAAAAATTAGAGCATGTTCCAATTTTTTTCGTGAAAAATGCTCTGAAGCCCACACACGATCATTTTTAATGACCATTTTAAAAAAATGCTGTGTGTACGCGGCATTATGCTGCATATTGGTCCGGGTCTTAAGTGGTTAATAATGCTTAAAGTGAAACAATAAAAGTGAAATATTCCTTTAAATTTCGTACCTGGGGGGTGTCTATAGTATGCCTGTAAAGTGGTGTATTTTTCCTGTGTTTAGAAAAGTCCCTGCAGCAAAATGACATTTCTAAAGGAAAAAAGTCATTTAAAACTGCTCGCTGCTATAATGAATTGTCGGGTCCCAGCAATACAGATAAAAGTCATTGATAAAAACGGCATTGGTTCCCCCCCCCCCCCCAGTCCATTACCAGGCCCTTTGGGTCTGGTATGAATATTAAGGGGAACCCCAAACCAAAATGTAAAAAAAAATTGCATGAGGGTCCCCCCAAATTCCATACCAGGCCCTTTAGGTCTTGCATGGATATTAAGGGAAACCCTGCGCCAATTATTTTAAAAAAATGGCGTAGGGGTCCCCCTCAAAATCCATACCAAACCCTTCAGGTCTGGTATGGATTTTAAGGGGAAACCTATGCCAAAATAAAAAAAATGGCGTGGGGTTCCCCCCAAAAATCCATACCAGACCCTTATCCGACCTGGCAGGCCGCAGGAAAAGAGGGGGGGATGAGAGAGCGCCCCCCTCCTGAACCGTACCAGGCCACATGCCCTCAACATGGGGTCCAAAGCACCATGTCCCCATGTTGATGGGGACAAGGGCCTCACCCCCCTTGCCCGGTGGTTGTGGGGGTCTGTGGGCGGGGGGCTTATCGGAATCTAGAAGCCCCCTTTAACAAAGGGGACCCCCAGATCCCGCCTCCCCATGTGAATTGGTAACAGGGTACCCCTACCATTTCACAATTTTTTTTTTTAAAAATGGTAAAAAACACAGGCGACAGCTTGGGACAAGCCCTTTATTAAAAAAGAAAAAAAAATTCCAGCGATGTACATCCATTCTCGACCCGAGGATACGAAAAAATAAAACGCTGCCACGATCTGCCTTTATGGGAGGTTCCTGTCGAATGACACTACACCTGCCGTGACAGCTCTTAAATAGCTGAGGGCGGGGCCACCCGTGACATGCGCGGGTGACCCCGCCCCCTCTGACGTCACGGAGGTTTCCTGTGGCGTCAGAGGGGGCAGGGTCACCCGTGACGCCACGTGGAAACCACAGGAAACCCCCGTGGTGTCAGAGGGGGGCGGGTTGCATTGATACATGTCCTCTGGGGCAGAACCCAGGTCCCCAAACACTTTTTATGACAATACCACGCATATAAGCCTTTAAAATTAGCACTTTTGATTTCTCCCATAGACTTTTAAAGGGTTTCTGTGGCTTTCGAATTTGCCAAATTGTTAGCTATTCGGCGAATAGACAAACACCCGATGTTCGAGTCGAACTTACGTTCGACTTGAACATGGGGCTCATCCCTACTGGGTAATATTCACCCAGAAAATGCACTGGAAAAGCATAAAAAACATGGCAAACCCCTTATGCGTTTTTATCGTGTTTTTCAATGGAGCAGTGTGAAAGCAGTCTCAATAAGGGTTGCATAAATACCAGTTTTTTAAGACCGAGTACGAGTCCGATACCAATCACCAATACCTGTTTTTAGTGTCATGTGAGTTTCTTTAGGGCTTATTCAGACCATACATGTGTAGCACCCTGGAGTTTAGGCACGGTTGCTCCTAAATTTACCTGCCAGGAGTAACTTTGGCTAATTGTTAGGGATCAATTGATTTCTCCCTAAGTCTGGCATTGCTGCACTTTTTTCTACTGCTGTTAGGTGGCCGGGTACCTGGTGCCATTAGATAAGACAAGGGCACTGCAAGGTCAGATTATGTGTATATGGGGCATCTCGGCCAATGGGCAGGTGTTTTCTTGAATCCCTTGGCCTTCTGGAAGAACCTATTTATTTGCGTGAAGTCAGGTGATCAGTGTTCTGTGCCACCTGGACGGCTGTCTGGGTGGACGTGTGTTATATTGCCCGGGCTGCTTGGCCGGAGTTTGGGCCTATTGTGGGCAAATCTGTCTGCTAGGCTGTCTGAAGCAAGCCAGCAGCGCAGGGTTTGCACTGTGGCCTGCAGTCCAACCAGAATTGACGGTTCTGCCAGGCCGGAGAACCTGTCGTGGTCAGAGGTAGAGGGAAAGCTGTCACCACTAAGGGACCAACCACCTTATTACCAGGGACCACAGTGTGTAGCTGAAGCAAGTACCGGAGCAGTATTCGCACCAACCAGGGACGGTGAAGAATCAGGAAACTTCAGCGGGTATCAAGCCAGGGACTCAGCCAGCGGATGTGACGCTTGTAGAGCAGCCTTGTGTGCCAAGCCAGGGACTGAGCAGGCCAGTGGGGTGAAGCTTGAGGAGTATCTTGAGTGCATAGGCTAGGGACCCAGCAGTGAGGCGGGGGTGATGCTTGAGAAAGATACTACAGTGAAGATCGGAGGAGCTCATGGGATTCAGTGGCAGTGAATCATCTAGTCTAGCAAGAGACACTGGGAGCTCAGTGGGCTGAAGAACTACAACAAGTGATTGTAGTGGAAGTAAAGGAACTGTTACATTGTGTGTTAGAAACTTTTAAAGACTGTTGCCATAGGAGACAGCATTCCTACACATGCAGATGTGGCGCCTTGCTGGATGCCTTTCCCTGCATGGCAGTCCTCCTGTTGACGGCTCGTAGTCTGCCAATTAATCTTGCAATTTCCTAAGGATGTTCTGGCCCTAACCGTTTTACCCAAAGTTCTGTTAAGAGAAATAAAATTTATTTTGCATTCAAGAAGTGTCTGGCGCCCCATTGTATCTAATTGCTTTGCACCCACCATGCCTCACAACCCACCACATACAGAAGGATGTCAGCTATCCCTGGCCCTGGAGGTTCTCATTAGACCGAAGGAGACCTGGGACCTTGCTACATTTGGTGCCCAACATGGGGCTAAAGCCTCGTACACACGACCGATTTTCTCGTCGTAAAAAACACGTCGTTTTTTTCGACGAGATTCTTGTTAAGCTTGTCGATTTTCTCGTCAAGCTTTCCATGCGTACACACTGACAATTTCCAATTTCCTCGTTGTTCTCCCCGGTCATGTCCAGCACGTACGACGGCACTATAAAGGGGAAGATCTTTTTTCTTGGCGCCACCCCTTGGGCTGCTTTTGCTGATCTCGTGTTACCGCGTGTGAAGTAAAAGTTTGGGAAGAGACGATTCGCGCTTTTCAGTCTTTGTACTTTTCAGATCGTTTTCTGCGGTTCAGTTTGTGCTTGTGGGTTCGTATCTTGACTTTCAGGGCGTCTAGGCAGGTCGTATCTGTTTTACAGTGCGTTCTTGCCTGTTCGTTTCTGATTTTCAGTTCGTTATTCATAGGCCTTGCTGTTCTAAAGTGCGTTCTATTCTGTACGTTCTGATAAGATGACCGTTTCTTAGCCATGTCGCCTGGACGTTCTCGTCGTCGAGTTTGTGCTGTGCGTGCGCTTGGTGTTGGTCTGCTTGTTTTGGACCAAGACCAGTCCATGAATGGTGTGAGGAGGAGTTCATGGACCAAGAATTGGTTGCTCCAGCGGGACCAATTCTGCCATATGCCTCTGCTGCGGGAGATCGTCGAGAATAATCCTGAGGACTACAGGAATTTTCTGCGGATGTCTGACCCCGTTTTTCAGGAACTGTTGGCTTTGGTGTCCCCCTATATTACCAGGAAGGACACCGTTATGCGGGAAGCCATCAGTGCTGAGCAGAGGCTCATCGCCACGTTGCGTTACCTGGCGACAGGGAGAAGTCTTCAGGACTTGAAGTTCACCACAGGCATCTCCCCCCAGGCTCTGGGCCTCATAATCCCAGACACCTGTTCTGCCATTATACAAGTCCTGCAGGAGGACTATATTAGGGTAAGTTTTCTCCCTTAACATCACATTTTATGTATTACATGTATGCTAATGTATTGTATTTCTTTCATCCTTCCCTAATTACCATGATTGTAATATGCTGAGAATGTCCCCTTTGTCCCCATGCATGCTGGAAGCTTTAGATTGCCCCTTTTTTTCTCCTCCATAAATATTTCCCTCCACTAACTTTTCCAGCAGGGGCGCCTGTTGCTCCAAATGTTTGGGGGTTCAAACCCCAATTTAGGAAATAAACTTCCTCCTTTTTTGCTCTGGTGCCTATTAAACGCCCCCAGTTGTCCCCTCTAATGCAGCCATTTTGTTCCCTCCAATGCAGCCATTTAGTCCCCTCTAATGCAGCCAGTTTCCCCCCAGCCCTGCACTTACCTTCTTGTGGTCAGCGCCATCCTTCTTCTGTCCTTGATGTGTTCTCCTTCCCTTGATGTTGCATCAGCCAATCATGTTACCATTAAACAGACTTGGTGAACATGATTGGCAGAGCAGCCTGCCAGTGTTTCCCCAAGGAATGCCCCCCCCTGCGTCCCCTATTTTACTTTTAGGAAGCCAATTACATCCCTCAGGTTGTAATGTGCAAGACTATTTTACTACCTGTTTCTGCTATGCAATTTGAACCCCCTAAATGCCGCAATTATTCATATGTCGGTCGCTTTACAAGAGGCCATCCACCTGAATAGTGGGCGGCATAGACAATACATAGGTTAATGCAACGCATGAACCTATGTATTGTTCTGAGTGATGGGCACAGGAGAGAGGGGGCAGTGCTCCAGCGCCCACTCTGGACGCACCGCCACTGCAATGCTATCCTGTGGCCAAACACATCTCCCCCCCCAAAATAATTTAGTAATGGCCCATCAGAGGGGGTGATGAATATGATAAATGAGCCTTCCATTATACTTATTTTAAACACCTTAATAAACGTAGAATTTGATTGATGTTGGCCTCTAATGTTTTTTCAGAGAATTTCCTTGAAATGTATGATTTTTGTATTCTAATATTATTTCATCTTGTTTCACTCCACAGCTTCCTTCCACGCCACAGGAATGGCAGACTGTGGCATCGGAGTTTGCCACGCGGTGGGACTTCCCCAACTGCGGTGGTGCCATAGACGGGAAGAACGTCCGCATCGTGCCGCCACCCCGTTCTGGGTCCTACTACTACAATTACAAGGGGTTTCATAGCATTGTGCTGATGGCGGTGGTGTCAGCACGGTATGAATTCCTCTATGTTGATGTAGGGAAGAATGGCCGGATGTCCGATGGGGGATCCTTCATCCAGACGGAGTTTGCCCTCCCTCTCCAGAATTACGACCTTGCATTGCCACCGGATGCAGGGAATATTGAAGGACTCCCCTTTGTTTTTTTTGGCTGATGAAGCCTTCGGACTCGGACGGCATCTTATGAGGCCATTTCCACAGAGGACCCTGACCCCAGACAAGAGGGTGTTCAATTACCGGCTGGCCAGGGGCCGAAGAGTTGTCGAAAATGCCTTTGGCATAATGGCCAGCCGGTTCCGCCTTTTTATGACTTCAATACACTTGGCGGACTACAAAATAAACTATGTCGTATTATGCTGCTGTGTGCTACACAACTTTCTGAGCCAAAAATCAAATTCCTATATGGCCTCAGTTTTGCCAGAGGCTGGACTTTCCCCTGCAAATCCCCTGTCGGGCCTGGAATCTGCCCGTCCTGGCTTGCCCTCCCAAAATGCCCGTGAGGTTCGGGACAAATACATGGAGTATTTCACGGGTAGGGGGGCAATTCCTATGCCAGTCTATGTCTAAGGATCCAAATAAAAAGCTTGTTTAAACCTTTAATCATTTGTTCTTTCCTGTCTCCTAGTTTGTCTTAGTGCATTTGTAGTGCCAAGTGTATTTTACTTTAGTAACTAACAACCATTTCACTATGTAACCTTACAAAATAACCAAATTAGCTTAGAGGGTATTATAAAAAGAAGCTACACGTTGTTTGTGGTCAAATATTTTACTCTGTGCACATTCTCACCATTTTTAGTTTTTTCTGGTTTTTTTGGGTTGGCCTGGCCACAACCCGGCAATTTTTGCTTATGAAAATACAAAAATAACAGTTGCATTCCAAAAATTACAACATTGGATACCTCTGAGCAATCTGAGACATTCAGTTACACAAACTATGTCTCTATGTGCCCGTCCTAATATGGGGTCCTGCCACCCCTTGCCCAGCCAAAAATTGAATATGCACACATTTGGGATTTTTATCATCTAGGAAGTTTACAATTCTGATCCCTATTGTCAACATGCTATCTGCCATCAGGGGTGATCAATGGACGTGTTTTGGGGTTGCAACCCCTTCCTCAGTTCACCGACTTTAGATACGAGGAAGGGGTTGCACCCCCAAAAGACGTACATGGATATCCCCTGATGGCAGATAGCACATGTTGACACACTGTGTGCAGATTCAATTTTTGGCTGGTTTGATTGTCAAAAATATTCTAAAATGTGCAATAACAAACATGTAAAAACAAATGTGTTTGGATGGCTTATTGAATTCTCCCCAAAACATTGAGAATGTCTTTAAATGTTTGTTCCATCACATGGATTCTTTGTTTAATTAGGTCCAGTTCCGTGCTACATTCCATCACTTGCTGGATGAGGCGGAGGGCACTGTCAGCAGAGAACCGTGTACTATCCTTCACAACATTTATATCCCCTAAAAACAAAAAACAAAAGGTATTATAACTCTGCAGGCCTACATCTCTTACCTGAAGCTGTGGTGACAGATACTGACCTGTTGTGGTGACCAGATCCACAACGTCATCCACCTCTCCTTCCTGCACTTCTCCTTCCTCCACCTCAACTTCCTCTACATCCTTCGTTTGTGGGTCTTTGGGAGTTTGGGGTTGCTTGGAAGTTGTGGGGTGCATGTGCTCCCTGGAGTGTTCTCCTCCCAGTCTTCTCTCCCCTATGAGAATCAAACAAAAGGTCTATTTATCACACTGTAAATCTCAATGTTAAAATAAAAACAGGCTAAATTGCTTGGAAGTGTGGTACAAGTGTGTGTTTGGGCGGAATTTAAAGAAGAATGCATTATTTATGACCAAGAATATGTTTAGTATTCACCTTTGGATGTAATTTATTTGACATGGAGGCACCACAAAAATTCACTGATGCACCTGTGTGGGACACCCAAAAAAGGCGGGTCTGGTGGCCCACACTATAGTGCTCCAAAGTACAGATGTGGAAACAGCTGCTGAGTGTCCTCTCCTTTACACTGATAAAAGTTTGCATTTCATTCTCTTTACAAACACATCATCTAGCCTAAAAATTTCGCCACAAAATAAGCCAAAACCGCGGATAGTGGCCGAACGAAGTGACGGTAACGTAACGAACGATTACTGTGCCCAACCAAGTTCAAAATATTACATTTTGGAAGGGAGTCCAATATGAGAAACCAAAATAAAGAGCAACATGTAAGTTTAGAAAAAGATTAATAGCAGAAAAGTCTACATTTTACTTACTTTTAGCGAGCATTCTCTTTATGCTCCTCAACTGCTCTGGCTCCCTCAGTTTGAGGTCTGACCACCTCTTTCTGAGCTGCTCATTTGAGCGTTTCTCCCCGAAATTCGCCTTCAGACTCTTCACGACTTTAGTGCGGATTTTGGCCTTCCTTCTATTTGGTTTGCTATACGGCCCATGCTTTGCATCATAATCAGACTTGAGCAAGATGTCCACCATCTCCGCCATCTCCGCCAAAGACATATTCGATGCCTTGAATCTCCTCCTTGATCGTGACGTTTCCTCGGTCTCCGGGCTTGTCTCCTCCTCGTTAGTTGCGGAATTATCAGACACCTGCTGTAACTCCGCCATATCTGTCTGCGCGCCGAAAGAGAAGGGGCGGGGAAAAGATGTTAGTTAGAACGTCATGGGCGGGCGACGTGTGCGGAGCGATGTGTTCGTATTTTGACGCATGCGTGGTGTGTATATAGCAAACACACATGTGACTATAGTACGTTCAGTGTGCGGAGAGAGGAGTTCAAGTGACGGACGTGCGAACGAAGGTATGTGATTTTGTGACTTGTACAAATTGTTGGCCTATACTGTCTTGAGAATGTTGGAGGATATATATGGTGACTAGGATGTTAAGGAGGTTAGACTGTTTGCCTCACATTAGTTATATATAATTTATTTAACTTGCAGATACAATATGAATGTCTTTATAAGCGACAAGGATTTCCTGGCGGAATTTATTGACCGGGTAAGGGAGCTGCCGGCTCTGTGGGAGACGAAAAACCCCATCCACAAAAAAAGAGGGGTGAGAAAAGCAGCGCTGGAGAAGCTGCTCCCATTTGTGCATACCAAGGTGCCCACAGCCACAGCAAAACAAGTGGACACTAAAATTGGCAGCTTGAGAGGTACCTATAGGACTGAACGCTCTAAGGTGCTGGCTTCTCAGAGGTCAGGAGTAGGGATGAGCTTCGTGTTCGAGTCGAACATACGTTCGACTCGAACATTGGCTGTTCGATCGTTCGACGAAGATCGAACGATTTGGGCCGTTCGCGCCAAATTCGAGTGACGCGAACGGCCCACAATGCACTACGCCATCGCAGTGTCATCCAGGCGCTGTGATTGGCCAAGCATGCACTGTGACCCCGCATGCTTGGCCAATCACAGCGCCGGCAGCGAGGAGAGCAATGATTGGCCACAGGCAGGATGCCTGTGGCCAATTATTGCTGAGGGTGTTTAGTACACGCCCCACACTATAAAAGGCCGCCAGCACGGCGGCCTAGTGTAGTGTGTTCCGGAGCAGGGATAGAGTAGCATAGGCAGGGACAGTGACTGTTATTTCTTTCTTGCTTAACCTGGATTCCTTTAGTTTAGGGAAAGAGAAGGATAGGTAGGGAGAGTGTCAGTGTGTTTTGTGCTTCTGCTATAGTGTGCTTAAAAAAAACATTTATTCTAGGGACAGAAAACTCTAGGTAGGGACAGTGTCAGTTTCTTTCACTCTGCAAGTCCTTGTTTCCAGGGACCTGTAAGGACAGTGAGTTAATTGTCCTTGTGCTATATTGTGCTTAAAAAAAACATTTATTCTAGGGACAGAAAACTCTAGGTAGGGACAGTGTCAGTTTCTTTCACTCTGCAAGTCCTTGTTTCCAGGGACCTGTAAGGACAGTGAGTTAATTGTCCTTGTGCTATATTGTGATTAAAAAAAACATTTATTCTAGGGACAGAAAACTCTAGGTAGGGACAGTGTCAGTTTCTTTCACTCTGCAAGTCCTTGTTTCCAGGGACCTGTAAGGACAGTGAGTTAATTGTCCTTGTGCTATATTGTGATTAAAAAAAACATTTATTCTAGGGACAGAAAACTCTAGGTAGGGACAGTGTCAGTTTCTTTCACTCTGCAAGTCCTTGTTTCCAGGGACCTGTAAGGACAGTGAGTTAATTTTCCTTGTGCTATATTGTGATTAAAAAAAACATTTATTCTAGGGACAGAAAACTCTAGGTAGGGACAGTGTCAGTTTCTTTCACTCTGCAAGTCCTTGTTTCCAGGGACCTGTAAGGACAGTGAGTTAATTGTCCTTGTGCTATATTGTGCTTAAAAAAAACATTTATTCTAGGGACAGAAAACTCTAGGTAGGGACAGTGTCAGTTTCTTTCACTCTGCAAGTCCTTGTTTCCAGGGACCTGTAAGGACAGTGAGTTAATTTTCCTTGTGCTATATTGTGATTAAAAAAAACATTTATTCTAGGGACAGAAAACTCTAGGTAGGGACAGTGTCAGTTTCTTTCACTCTGCAAGTCCTTGTTTCCAGGGACCTGTAAGGACAGTGAGTTAATTTTCCTTGTGCTATATTGTGATTAAAAAAAACATTTTTTCTAGGGACAGAAAACTGTAGGTAGGGAGAGTGTTTTTTTTCTTTCACTCTGCAAGTCCTTGTTTCCAGGGACCTGTAAGGACAGTGAGTTAATTGTCCTTGTGCTATATTGTGCTTAAAAAAAACATTTATTCTAGGGACAGAAAACTCTAGGTAGGGACAGTGTCAGTTTCTTTCACTCTGCAAGTCCTTGTTTCCAGGGACCTGTAAGGACAGTGAGTTAATTTTCCTTGTGCTATATTGTGATTAAAAAAAACATTTATTCTAGGGACAGAAAACTCTAGGTAGGGACAGTGTCAGTTTCTTTCACTCTGCAAGTCCTTGTTTCCAGGGACCTGTAAGGACAGTGAGTTAATTTTCCTTGTGCTATATTGTGATTAAAAAAAACATTTTTTCTAGGGACAGAAAACTGTAGGTAGGGAGAGTGTTTTTTTTCTTTCACTCTGCAAGTCCTTGTTTCCAGGGACCTGTAAGGACAGTGAGTTAATTTTCCTTGTGCTATATTGTGATTAAAAAAAACATTTTTTCTAGGGACAGAAAACTGTAGGTAGGGAGAGTGTTTTTTTTTCTTTCACTCTGCAAGTCCTTGTTTCCAGGGACCTGTAAGGACAGTGAGTTAATTGTCCTTGTGCTATATTGTGCTTAAAAAAAACATTTATTCTAGGGACAGAAAACTCTAGGTAGGGACAGTGTCAGTTTCTTTCACTCTGCAAGTCCTTGTTTCCAGGGACCTGTAAGGACAGTGAGTTAATTGTCCTTGTGCTATATTGTGATTAAAAAAAACATTTATTCTAGGGACAGAAAACTCTAGGTAGGGACAGTGTCAGTTTCTTTCACTCTGCAAGTCCTTGTTTCCAGGGACCTGTAAGGACAGTGAGTTAATTTTCCTTGTGCTATATTGTGATTAAAAAAAACATTTATTCTAGGGACAGAAAACTCTAGGTAGGGACAGTGTCAGTTTCTTTCACTCTGCAAGTCCTTGTTTCCAGGGACCTGTAAGGACAGTGAGTTAATTGTCCTTGTGCTATATTGTGCTTAAAAAAAACATTTATTCTAGGGACAGAAAACTCTAGGTAGGGACAGTGTCAGTTTCTTTCACTCTGCAAGTCCTTGTTTCCAGGGACCTGTAAGGACAGTGAGTTAATTTTCCTTGTGCTATATTGTGATTAAAAAAAACATTTATTCTAGGGACAGAAAACTCTAGGTAGGGACAGTGTCAGTTTCTTTCACTCTGCAAGTCCTTGTTTCCAGGGACCTGTAAGGACAGTGAGTTAATTTTCCTTGTGCTATATTGTGATTAAAAAAAACATTTATTCTAGGGACAGAAAACTCTAGGTAGGGACAGTGTCAGTTTCTTTCACTCTGCAAGTCCTTGTTTCCAGGGACCTGTAAGGACAGTGAGTTAATTTTCCTTGTGCTATATTGTGATTAAAAAAAACATTTTTTCTAGGGACAGAAAACTGTAGGTAGGGAGAGTGTTTTTTTTCTTTCACTCTGCAAGTCCTTGTTTCCAGGGACCTGTAAGGACAGTGAGTTAATTGTCCTTGTGCTATATTGTGCTTAAAAAAAACATTTATTCTAGGGACAGAAAACTCTAGGTAGGGACAGTGTCAGTTTCTTTCACTCTGCAAGTCCTTGTTTCCAGGGACCTGTAAGGACAGTGAGTTAATTTTCCTTGTGCTATATTGTGATTAAAAAAAACATTTATTCTAGGGACAGAAAACTCTAGGTAGGGACAGTGTCAGTTTCTTTCACTCTGCAAGTCCTTGTTTCCAGGGACCTGTAAGGACAGTGAGTTAATTTTCCTTGTGCTATATTGTGATTAAAAAAAACATTTTTTCTAGGGACAGAAAACTGTAGGTAGGGAGAGTGTTTTTTTTCTTTCACTCTGCAAGTCCTTGTTTCCAGGGACCTGTAAGGACAGTGAGTTAATTTTCCTTGTGCTATATTGTGATTAAAAAAAACATTTTTTCTAGGGACAGAAAACTGTAGGTAGGGAGAGTGTTTTTTTTTCTTTCACTCTGCAAGTCCTTGTTTCCAGGGACCTGTAAGGACAGTGAGTTAATTGTCCTTGTGCTATATTGTGCTTAAAAAAAACATTTATTCTAGGGACAGAAAACTCTAGGTAGGGACAGTGTCAGTTTCTTTCACTCTGCAAGTCCTTGTTTCCAGGGACCTGGAGAGACATTGAGTGAATTGTCCTTGTGCTATATTGTGATTAAAAAAAACATTTATTCTAGGGACAGAAAACTCTAGGTAGGGACAGTGTCAGTTTCTTTCACTCTGCAAGTCCTTGTTTCCAGGGACCTGTAAGGACAGTGAGTTAATTGTCCTTGTGCTATATTGTGATTAAAAAAAACATTTATTCTAGGGACAGAAAACTCTAGGTAGGGACAGTGTCAGTTTCTTTCACTCTGCAAGTCCTTGTTTCCAGGGACCTGTAAGGACAGTGAGTTAATTTTCCTTGTGCTATATTGTGATTAAAAAAAACATTTATTCTAGGGACAGAAAACTCTAGGTAGGGACAGTGTCAGTTTCTTTCACTCTGCAAGTCCTTGTTTCCAGGGACCTGTAAGGACAGTGAGTTAATTGTCCTTGTGCTATATTGTGCTTAAAAAAAACATTTATTCTAGGGACAGAAAACTCTAGGTAGGGACAGTGTCAGTTTCTTTCACTCTGCAAGTCCTTGTTTCCAGGGACCTGTAAGGACAGTGAGTTAATTTTCCTTGTGCTATATTGTGATTAAAAAAAACATTTATTCTAGGGACAGAAAACTCTAGGTAGGGACAGTGTCAGTTTCTTTCACTCTGCAAGTCCTTGTTTCCAGGGACCTGTAAGGACAGTGAGTTAATTTTCCTTGTGCTATATTGTGATTAAAAAAAACATTTTTTCTAGGGACAGAAAACTGTAGGTAGGGAGAGTGTTTTTTTTCTTTCACTCTGCAAGTCCTTGTTTCCAGGGACCTGTAAGGACAGTGAGTTAATTGTCCTTGTGCTATATTGTGCTTAAAAAAAACATTTATTCTAGGGACAGAAAACTCTAGGTAGGGACAGTGTCAGTTTCTTTCACTCTGCAAGTCCTTGTTTCCAGGGACCTGTAAGGACAGTGAGTTAATTTTCCTTGTGCTATATTGTGCTTAAAAAAAACATTTATTCTAGGGACAGAAAACTCTAGGTAGGGACAGTGTCAGTTTCTTTCACTCTGCAAGTCCTTGTTTCCAGGGACCTGGAGAGACATTGAGTGAATTGTCCTTGTGCTATATTGTGATTAAAAAAAACATTTATTCTAGGGATAGAAAACTCTAGGTAGGGACAGTGTCAGTTTCTTTCACTGTGAAAGTCCTTGTTTCAAGGGACAGAGAAGGACACCTGAAGGTAGCCCTTATTGCTTTTTTCCCATCTCCCTGCAGGCCATCTATTAGAATGTCTGGAAGGCAAACAAGGAGAGGCAGACAGTCAGGAGGCAATAAAAGAGGGCAAGCAGGCTCTGTGTCTGGGGGCAACAGTGCTGGTCGTGGACGCGGTGCATTGTCATCAGCACATGGCCATGGGACACGCTTGTCCTTCTTTTCGGCAGCTGGACATGTTGAGCCACATCATGCCGAAGACTTGGTAGAGTGGATGACCAAGCCCTCCTCCTCCTCCTCATCCTCTCTCACCCAGGCTCAGGGTACTGGAAAAGCAGCTGCCAAAGCGTCGTCTTCCCTGGTATCAATGTCAGACAAATCATCAGTCACTCCTTCCCTAGACCCACCATGTCCTCCTCCTGAGGAGTCCCCCGAACTGTTTCAGCACAGTGTTGGGTACATGCTCCAGGAGGATGCCCAGCGTTTCGAAGGGTCTGATGATGAAACCCAGCTAGAGGAAGGCAGTAGCGTGAGAGCAGACAGAGGGGATGCTCAAGAAGGACACCAATCTGGCAGTCATGTTCCAGCAGCTGCAGCATACTGCCAGATTGGCTCCAGTGATGAGGAGGGAGGGGATGATGAGGTCAATGACTCCACGTGGGTGCCTAATAGGAGAGAGGAGGAGGAGGAGGATGAGGAGGAGGCACATCTCCAACGAGGCAGGATGCCCTTTGGTGGCCAGCGTAAGGGCAGTACACCGACGGAATCACACCGCAGAGCTCCGCCTGTGCAGGGCGCTGCCTCTGCCCGTCATTCAAAAAGTTCTTTGGTGTGGGCCTTTTTTGAGGCTAGTGCATCAGATCGCACAGCTGCTGTTTGCAACATATGTCTCAAGCGTATATCGCGTGGCCAAAACATCAGCCGCTTGGGTACCACATGCCTGACCAGACATATGTTGACCTGCCATGCAGCTCGTTGGCAAGCCTACCTCAAAGACCCACACCAAAGAACAAAGCGGACCTCTCCTTGCACCGCATCAGCTGGGATCTCCAACCCCACTATAACTTCAGTCCTCTCTGAAACATGCACTGAGAGGAATGAAGGTGTAGAATTAGGTGTGTCACAGCCAAGTACTTGCGCCCACTCTGCTAGCAGTACACCGACGTCCGATTCTAGCAGGCAAATTTCCCTGCCCCAGCTGCTGGACCGTCGAAAGAAGTTCACTCCCAGCCATCCACATGCCCAGCGGTTGAATGCTAGCTTGGCTAAATTGCTAGCGCTTCAACTGCTGCCTTTTCAGTTGGTAGACTCGGCCCCCTTCCGTGAGTTTGTGCAATGTGCGGTTCCTCAGTGGCAGGTTCCCAAACGCCACTTTTTCTCACGGAAGGCTATTCCGGCTCTCTACCGGCATGTGGAAGGCAATGTCTTGGCCTCGCTGGACAGGGCGGTCAGCGGTAAGGTGCATATTACCGCTGACTCATGGTCCAGCAGGCATGGACAGGGACGTTACCTTTCTTTCACGGCCCATTGGGTCACTCTTTTGGCAGCTGGGAAGGATTCAGGACAAGGTGCAGTAGTGTTGGAGGTTGTCCCACCGCCACGCCTCCAAAATGCTACTACTGGTTGTGACACACCTCTCTCCTCCACCCCCTCCTCTTCTTCTTCCTCCATGGCCTCTTCCTGTGGTTTGTCCTATGAACCAGCGGTGCTCCGTAGCCGTTCACGGGGCTACGCAAGTACGCAGGCAAAAAGATGCCATGCCGTGCTTGCGCTGGTGTGTTTGGGGGACAGAAGCCACACTGGGGCAGAGGTCCTGTCTGCTCTGCAGGGCCAGGCCGAGAGGTGGTTGACGCCACGCCAGCTTAAGCCAGGAATGGTGGTTTGCGACAATGGCACCAACCTCCTCTCCGCCCTCCGACAGGGACAACTGACCCATGTGCCCTGTGTGGCTCACGTCCTTAACCTGGTGGTGCAGCGGTTCTTGGGCAGGTACCCGGGCTTACAGGATGTCCTGAGGCAGGCCAGGAAAGTCTGTGTGCATTTCCGCAGATCTTATAATGCCAGTGCTCGCCTGGCTGAGCTGCAAAAGGAGTTGAACCTGCCCAAGAACCGCCTTATATGTGACATGCCCACCAGGTGGAACTCAACGTTGGCCATGCTGCAGCGGCTGCACACGCAGCAGAGGGCCATCAATGAGTACCTGTGCGACTACGGCACCAGGACAGGGTCAGGGGAGCTTGGTTTTTTTTCTCCACGCCAGTGGGGCATGATCAGGGATGCATGCACTGTCCTGGCACCATTTGAGGAGGCCACGAGGATGGTGAGCAGTGACAGTGCATGCATCAGTGACACTGTACCTCTTGTCCACCTGTTGGAGCACACGCTGCGTGGAATAATGGACAGGGCACTTGAGGCAGAACAGAGGCAGGAAGAGGAGGACTTCCTTGCCTCTCAAGGCCCCCTTTACCCAGACAGTGTTCCTTCTGTCCCACCCATCGCACAGGAAGAGGAGGAGGAGGAGGAGGAGGAGGAGGAGGAGGATTGTGTCAGCATGGAGGTGGAGGCTGGCACTCAGCATCATCAGCAGCAGTCTTTTAGGGATGATTTACAGTCCCAAGAAACCAGTGGACTTGTACGTGGCTGGGAGGAGGTGGCTGCGGATCATGTCGTCCTTAGTGACCCAGAGGACTCCGGAGCGAATGCCTCAGCAAACCTACGCTGCATGGCCTCCCTGATCCTGCAAAGTCTGCGGAAGGATCCTCGTATTCTTCGGATCAAGGAGAGGGACCATTACTGGCTGGCCACTCTCCTTGATCCACGGTACAAGGGTAAGGTTGCGGACCTTATGTTACCGTCGCAGAGGGAGCAGAGGATGAGACAACTCCGGGAGGCCTTGCAGAAAGGTCTGTGCAACGCGTTCCCAGAGACTGGGAGGTTGCAAACTCCTGGTCCTGGACAACGAGTTGCTGAGGCTTCGGCCAGTCAAAGAAGGAGCGGTGGGGAAGGTGGCCGTCTGACCGATGCGTTCAGACAATTCTTTAGTCCGCAGCCCCAAAGTATGATCGGTTCCAGCAACCATCGCCAGCGTCTGATAAACATGGTGCAGGAATATCTAGGGGCAAGGTCAGACTTGGACACCTTCCCCACCGAAAATCCTCTGGCTTACTGGGTCTTGAGGATGGATCACTGGCCAGAGCTTGCACAGTATGCAATTGAGCTACTGGCCTGTCCTGCATCCAGCGTTCTTTCGGAACGCACATTCAGTGCTGCTGGAGGATTTGTCACGGATCACAGGGTGCGCCTGTCCACCGACTCGGTTGATCGACTGACTTTCATCAAGATGAACCAGTCTTGGATCACCACCAGCTACCACACACCTGATGCTGATATAACAGACTAATTGATTTTAAAATGTCACATCCCTTCAAGACTGATGCTGATGCTGAGTGCCTGTGCTGTTATGTTGACTGCCTATCCTCCTCCTCCGAGTCCTCAATGATACGATTGATGATGATAGCTTGGAAGATCATTTTTGTTTATGGGTGCCGCCACCAGTGCCTAACGCCCAATTTTTCAGCCCCTGTTTAACAGTGGCGTGTAATTACAATTTTTGAAGCAATACTTTGCAACAGGGCTCATTGCTGTGCTCCAAGTACAGTATCTGTGAGGAGTTGCAGTGTTGTGCCACCAGTGCCTAAGGCCCAATTTTTCAGCCCCTGTTTAACAGGGGCGTGTCATTACAATTTTTGAAGCAATACTTTGCAACAGGGCTCATTGCTGTGCTCCAAGTACAGTATCTGTGAAGGGTTGCAGTGTTGTGCCACCAGTGCCTAAGGCCCAATTTTTCAGCCCCTGTTCAACAGGGGCATGTAATTACAATTCTTGATCTAATAATTCACAGCAGGGCCCATTGCTGCACCCACCAAGAGTAACTGTCAGGGCTTACAGTGTTGTGGCACCAGCACCACCATCAAAGGCCCAATTTTTACTACCACTGTTCAACAATTATATGTAATTAAAATTCCTGATATAATAGTTGACAGCAGGGCGTTCCAGCACCAACCAAGAGTAACTGTGAGTGCTTACAGTGTTGTGCCAACACCAACAACTAAGGGGCCTATTTATGCAGAGTATATACGGCAGGTCCCTACTTTCAAACATCCAACTTACAAACGACTCCTACTTGCAAACGCAAGAAGACAACAGGAAGTGAGAGGAAATCTACCACTAGGAAGGAAAATTCTCTCCTGTAAGAATAAATATGGGAGAAAGGTGTCTCCTCTGTACTGATGCTTTATCAGCAATCCTTGTTTCAAGAAAAACACCACATTTCAAAAACAGTTGTCATTAGGACGGAAAGTGAGGTGAAATGTTCTGAACAGGGGCACAGACAGCAAAACAAATGTTACAGGGGTGATAACCCTTACCTATGTTTTCCAAAAAGTTTAAAAATAGATTTTTGGTCTGGAGCTACACTTCAACAATGTACCTGTTCAAAATTACAAACAGATTCTACATAAGAACAAACCTACAGTCCCTGTCTTGTATGCACCGCCTGTATACGGCTGTTCAGAGTATATAGGGCCTTTTTTATTTTATGTGCGGGGTTCCCCTTAATATCCATACAAGACCCAAAGGGGCTGGTAATGGGCTGGGGTAGGGGGGGGGTCATGGGGTAGCTATGCCATTTTTCTTAAAGATTTTCATCCATATTACCGGGACCAGACATTACATTAAAGCCGCAAGCAGTTTTAAATGGCTTTTTTTTCCTTTAGAAGTGTCATTTTGTGCAGGGACAGTTCTAAACACGGGAAACACGTGGCACTTCACAGGCATACTTTAGACACCCCCCAGGTACGATATTTAAAGGAATATTTGACTTTTTTTTTTTCACTTTATGCATCATTAAAATGACTGCTCCCGGAAAACGACCGTTTTTAAAACTTATTTTTGCATTGATACATGTCCCCTGGTGCAGAACCCGGGTTCCCAAACCCTTTTTAGGACAATAACATGCATAATAGTTGTTATAATTAGCACTTTAGAATTCGAACGTTCGCATCCATTGTATTTAATAGGGTTCTAATGTTCGTTCGAACTTTCGGTCCGTTCGCGGGTTCTGGTGCGAACCGAACCCGGGGGTGTTCGGCTCATCACTAGTCAGGAGCAGCAGCAGGTGATGTTTATGTCCCGATTTTGTGGTACTACAACAGGATGTCCTTCCTGGATGACCACATTGAGACAAGGCCATCACTCTCCACTCTTCCCCCCAGACTTCCCTGCAGCCAACCTGAGCCTTCTCTGGAGCAAGAGGAGGCAGCCATCCTGGATGATCCTGATTTGGCCATCTGGAGCCAGGTATAGTATTAAGTGAAAATGTATTGGGATAAACTTAATGTTTGACAAATATGTCAAGATGACAAACATAAAATATTTTGGATTCCACAAGTGAAATCAAGATCTGTAGACATTAGTCTGCACTTAATTGGGTGCTAAATAGTCAATCTGATGTAGTGGTAAATTTAAAGCAAGGATTTATGGATTTACATTCTAATTGCTTCAATCAGGATTACAAAGTTTGATGCAAAGATTAAAGCAACATATTAAACTATGTCCCTTTTTCATACACAGGATGAAATCAGCCAGGAGGAGGGTCTGGAAACTGTCAGGCAGGAGGAGGAAGGGCCCAGTGGCAGCCAGGAGGTGGCAGGGCCCAGTGGCAGCCAGGAGGAGGAAGGGCCCAGTGGCAGACAGGAGGTGGCAGGGCCCAGTGGCAGACAGGAGGTGGCAGGGCCCAGTGGCAGACAGGAGGTGGCAGGGCCCAGTGGCAGACAGGAGGTGGCAGGGCAAAGGAGAAGCACCAGATCCCAGGTGCCTCCCATCCGGCTTCCCAAAAGAGGCAGGAGGGACAGGAGCACGAGTGAGGCAGCAATGGCCCTTATTCGTGAGGCCCATGCCACCCTCCAGGAGCCCACATCCCCTGAAGAGGCCATTGCCGGCCTAGTGGAGGCTAAGTTCAAGGTGATGAGCATGGAGCAATGCCTCCTATGCGAGCCCCTGCTCATCACCTTGCTCAACAAGGGGGTGATGGAGAAAATTACCCCCAATACCGCCATATGTGAGGTGGCACAACTGACCCAACCTCAACCTCCACCTGCCCCTTCTTCTTCTGCCCCACCCCCTTCTGCTACACCTCCACCTTCTTCTTCTGCCCCACCCCCTTCTGCTACACCTCCACCTTCTTCTTCTGCCCCACCCCCTTCTGCTACACCTCCCCCTTCTTCTTCTGCCCCACCCCCTTCTGCTACACCTCCCCCTTCTTCTTCTGCCCCACCCTCTTCTGCTACACCTCCACCTTCTTCTTCTGTCCCACCCCCTTCTGCTACACCTCCCCCTTCTTCTTCTGCCCCACCCCCTTCTGCTACACCTCCACCTTCTTCTTCTGCCCCACCCCCTTCTGCTACACCTCCACCTTCTTCTTCTGTCCCACCCCCTTCTGCTACATCTCCTCCTCCTCCTCCTGACAGGAGTACCCCTCCAGTGGCCCAGCCTCCAGCCAAACGAAGAAGGAAGGCTGCAGGGAAGGCTTCAGGGAAGGTTGCAGGGAAGGTTGCCAGGAAGAAGAGGAAGTGATGGCCTTGCTTCATTGTGGT
Source organism: Rana muscosa (assembly GCA_029206835.1). Lineage (NCBI taxonomy): Eukaryota > Metazoa > Chordata > Amphibia > Anura > Ranidae > Rana > Rana muscosa. The sequence continues at coordinate 20,626,132 of JARGYO010005603.1, forward strand.
CGGACAGAAGGCAGCCTGTTGTAGTACCACACACTTGGGACATATATATCACCTGCTGCTGTTCCTGACCTCTGGGAGGCCAACATCAGATTGTGTTCCGAAATGTTGGCCTTCTCAAGCTCCCAATTTTAGGGTCCACACAGGGTTGCTGTGTGCTCTGGGGTCCCTGGGATGCACAAATGGCAGCAGGTTCTCCAGCGCTGCCTTCTCTTTATTTTATTTCGAAACATGAATAAATGTGATTTTTGTTTAAGTTCATACTTGACTATGTGTATTTGTAAAAATTAAAAATCTAGCTTTGGAGTAAGCAGATACATTTGACTGACAAAAAAAGGGACAGATATCAACCCCCCAAAAGAATAACTAAATCTGATTTGCAAAAAAACATGGTGGAAAATTTAACTAATATAGATTCCAAAATTAAATGGGAGATCACTATCAAAACATTGCGAAATTATAATTAACATCATTTTGAAAAATATAACCATTTAAATTATTCCTAAAAACTTGCACGATATAATACACATAAATCTTCTTAAGAGCAGCATGAAAAAGGTTAAAAAAAAATAGTCATAACTCTGTGTGAATATCAGCAGCAAAAGAAGGTCACTCGTTTTGATTAATGTAACATTCTAACGAAGATTTCAATGCAGAACATTTAAACGATGCAATAATTTTGAGCGTGACGAATGTGCTCTCTCCATTACGAAGGCTTGTTTTACCAGAAGATGCGCTCCCGTCTCATAGTTGCTTGTGAGCATGCGCGCTTTTGGAAGAGTCGTAAAAGCATACACACGAACCATTTTCTCGTCACAAAACAGGCCGACGAGAAACACGACGATGAAATCTGGAATCCTGACGAGAAAATAGAGAGCAGGTTCTCTATTTTCTCATCGAGATTCTCGGCAATTTTCTCGTCGTAAAACCATACACACGAACGTTTTTCTCAACAAAAAAGCTCTCGCGGCACTTTTCTTGATGGTTTTGGACGAGAAAATCGGTCGTGTGTACGAGGCCTAAGGCATTTTCCTTGCAGCAGTAGCCCACAGTAACCGGCCTTAGCTTCATCGGGATTTCGTCTGGCTCCATGGGAGGTGGCAAGTAACATCTATACTTCTAATAGACTGTGTTGTCATGTGTACTACCAATGTGGGGAAGAACCAACAAATCTCATTGATCATGAGAGAGGATCAGCCTGGTCTTTTGACACTTCCCAACAGCGCTGTGAGGGTTAACATAGACTCCAAGATAGACTCCATTACAGTTTTGGCGTGCCGCAGCATGAAGAAGGCAGGCGCCACAGTTCTCAGAGAACAGGGTGTTAGGACCTGGGCTTGAACCTGGGACCTCTGGTGTGTCTGGTGGTGACTCTACTTGCTGAGCCACCTGGAATGCTGGACAGCTCCTTGGATAGTTCATTAGACAATTCCTTGAATGATCTTTCTTGTCTTGAATCTTGTTTGCCTCGAACCTTGAACCCTTTGCTCCTCCCAGGAACTTCCTGATTTAAGCCATGTCCCTGCACTTCCTGGTTGCCAGAATATTGTGTCTTCACCAGCCAATATCTTGCTCCTGTCTACTGCTGCCGACCGCATCTTTGCTACCACTCACTACCGACTTTTGGCTCGTCCTCGACTACGTTTCTGCTGAATCCCAACCTGCAACTATCTGTTACCGACTTTTGGCTCGTCCCCGACTACGCTTCTGTTTGATCCCTACCTGTATTATCTGTTTCTGGACCCCGGCTTGCTCACCCCCTGGTGGGGCTAATCTGAGGACCGCGACCTGGCACTGACACGCAGCGAAGCCCATCTCCACCTTTAGGAGCCCTGGTGAATACCGGTCAGTGCTTAGACCCCGCACCTCAGGTGAACTCGTGTCATCAGCCAGGGTGACCTGTGTGAATACCTGCTCTGCTGCTATAGCTACTGGCCTCTGAGCCTGACTCCAGACCGTGACACAGGGGGAGGCGTTCCCGCTCTGCAGAGGAGGATAAGGAAGTGCTGCCACGTGTGTCTGGTTGTGGGTTGGAGAGAAAGATGACGCAGTTCGTAGGAGAGTTGTGGATTGGAAAAAGTATGTTCCCAGGGGTTTGTTTCGGTCTGAGCCATGCAGAACCTGTCCTGACTGACACCAGAGTGCGGTATACACCGAAGGGTAAGCTTGCCCTGCATACGGCTGGAGGCTATGAGGCCTTGGGACTGATCTGCGAGAGATGTTCCGGTTTGACCACGCAGTTGAGGCCTTGGATTGTCTGTGGACGCTGCGGAGAGCACCAGTTTGATGTTGTTCCCTTAACTCAACCTCTGCGGATACTACAAGTTGATTGGGACAAGAACGTCGCTATCCCAGCTGGGAGTAACATCCAGAGACCACCTGCAATCACCAGAGTCCTGCGGGAAGCTGCAACCCCTGCCTCAGTGACTACTCTAGGACCCACCACACACCGATTGGTCCTTGAGGTGGAGCCACCCGGGAAGAACGTACCGGAACCGGGTAAGCAAGCAAGGAATGAAAGCAGTGTTCCTGTAGGGGAGTTGATGCCGGTGGCCATTAGGGGATGCTATAGTTGTCCCAGTTAAAGCACGTGCTAAGCGCAACTATATCCTGGCCGAAGAGTGCTCTACTATCACGGATTCAGACATTCCATCTGACGGCTTATCCAAACTCTTCTCTGATACTTTGTCTTGCACCGGGAAGTGGAGTGATAGCGATGGGGAACAAATGAGTGATGTACAGGAGGGTGAAGTTCCCTCTGTTGTTTGTTGTTGCGGCCAATGTGGAGATCAAGCTGTCTGCCAATGCAGCTCCACTGATCAGGATTTCTAGAGCTTTTGAGGAAGATCGTTGAGCATAATAGGTTCCCAAAGTCCGCTGTTTGATGTGATATAGGTAAAGAGACAGCACAAGCCATTACTGTACAGAAGCCATGTTTACTGAATGACCCAGCAGGAACAGGAAACACCACACAGGAAGAAGTACAACAGAGATGCACCATAGAGTTGCATTTAAAGAAGCATATCATCCATAACATCTCCCCCTTTTAGTGTTAATAAATGAACACTGTGAAATTCAAAAGAGACACAGCAAATAACACATTCTATAGGTTAAGTCTCATAGGTGGTTTTAAACGTCTTCCACTACGGGTGAAGACTGGCCCTTGTGCAAGGATTCTTTTAGCCCTCTCTGAAGTTACTGGGCTCCTCTCATCACGTACTGGCATGCTCTGCACTTGACAGCTGTTGGGTATACTTGCTTGCCCAGAACTGTCATTGCCGTTGGTATGAGGCATTGCCTCTGTACATGCCTCACTGTCAATGGGTGAGTATATCCTTGTGATACTGGGTGAGTCTGATCTATCAACGGGATACTGAGATTCAGGCTGCTCTGCCATTCTCAAATCCACTCCATTGCGGCGATAGAAAGTTCCTTCAACATCCACAAGATAGGAGCGTGGTGCAACCTTTTGCAGACAAGTACCTATTCTCCAACGGCCTGTTCGATCCCCAGGTAATGGTTTCATACGGATTAGTTATGTAATTAGTAATTAGCTGCCTATTTGCTACTGGTAAGGAGGTCTTTAATCTCCTTGACATGAGTCTTTGTGCTGTACTACTATCAGGGCCGGCCCAAGACATTGTGCTGCCTGGGACCAAGAATGAAATGCTGCCCCCCCCCCAAAAAAAAAATCACGCCCACCAAAAGGCCCCCACATTCATTATTTTATATCATGATAACTAAAGGGGACCTGTCATGCTCTATACATGTCAACAGGAGTATAAAGAGGACCTGTCATGGCTCTATACATGTATAGGAGTAAAAAGAGAACCTGTCATGGCTCTATACGTGTATATAGGAGTATGAAGGGACCTGTGCATGGCGGGCGGCCGCAATGTCTTTTGCGCAAACTAATCAATGTACGCTAATTGTGTTTTTTTGGTACCAAAAATATGTAGAAGAATACATATTGGCCTAAACTGATGAAGAAATATTTTTTTTTTTAGAAATTTTTTGGATATTTATTATAGCAAAAAGTAAAACATATTGTCAAATATCACCAAAAGAAAGCTCTATTTGTGGGAAAAAAAAGAACATCAATTTTATTTGGGTACAGTGTCGCATGACCGCGCAATTGTCAGTTAAAGCGACACAGTGCCGTATCGCAAAAAATGGCCTGGTCATTAAAGGGATTGTAAAGATTCGTGTTTTTTCACCTTTATGCATTAAGGTGAAAAAACACCTGGCAATTACTGCCCCCCAGGCCCCCCGTTTTACTTACCTGAGCCTGTTCACCTGCTGTGCGCGTCCCCCGGCGTCCTCTTCTCCACGGAGGCTGGCCGTTTATTGGCTAGATTGGATAGATTAATAGCAGCGCAGCCATTGGCTCGCGCTGCTGTCAATCACATCCAATGACGCGGCTCGTGGGGGGGCGGGAATGAGTCGTACACGCTGTTTCTATGGACGCAGTGTGTATGACAGGGAGCACGCCCGCAAGCTAACCTCCTTGGGAGAGCGCTTCCCAGAAGGGGGTTATCTGATGCAGGGAGGAGCCGAGACAGCCGCCGAGGGACCCGAGAACAAGAGGATCGGGGCCACTCTTTTCCAAACTAACTGCACAGTGGAGGTAAGTATAACATGTTTTTTATTTAAAAAAAATAAAAAACAAAGCCATACAATCGCTTTAAGTGGGCGAATCCTTCCGGTCCTTAAGTGGTTAATCAGGGCTGGGCAAGGCAAGTCCCTCTCAGGCTCTCATGTCTCATACAACTTGTGATGTGTGTTTGTACTTACAGTTTTGCTTTGGACTCCACCACCAGATGCGTGTTGTCACCTGCCACACGTTGCGTATTGTCACCTGCCACACGTTGCCGATTGTCACCTGCCACACGTTGCGGATTGTCACTTGCCACATGTTGCGCATGGTCACTTACGTCACCTGCCACACGTTGCGGGTTGTCACTTGCCACGTCACCTGCCACACGTTGCGGGTTGTCACTTGCCACGTTACATGCCACACGTTGCGGATTGTCACTTGCCACGACATCACCTGCCACACGTTGCAGATAGTCACGTGACACACGTTGCGTATTGTCACTTGCCACGTGACGTCACTTGCCACACGTTGCGGATTCTCACAACGTCACCTGCCACACGTTGCGCGTTGTCACTTGCTGTGTCCCAGAGTGCACACGACTGCACAGTGAGGGTGGAATTGTGGTGATTCAGGGCGGGCGGTGAGAGATGACATCATCTCTCTGCTCCGCTGCGCGCTCACTCACTGACTGCTCCAGCCCCCCGCTGCGAGTGTTCTGCCCGCGGCTGCCCCTGTCACCACTAACAGCAGCGGCGCTGGGCTCCTCACAGGCAGCGGCGCCTGCCTGCTCACTCACTGACAGCCCCCCCCCCGCTGCGAGTGTCCTCACACAGGCAGCGGCGCCTGCCTGCTCACTCACTGACTGCCCCCCCGCCCCCGGGCTGCGACTGTCCTCACAGGCAGCGGCGTCGGGTTCCTCACAGGCAGCGGAGCGGGCGGAACAGGCTGGCTGGCGGGCGTCAGTTTGCCGCCCCCCTAAAAGTGCCGCCTGGTACCATGGTACCACCCGGTCCCATCATAGGGCCGGCCCTGACTACTATCCATGCCTTCAGTCGGAGTGTTTCTCCAATGTAAAATGGCCTTCCATGGGTCTTTACCATCACTTTGTGCTTAATTGCATACATTTTTAACAATCTTTACAGCTGATTCACCTTTGCCATTAGCCTGTGGATGACGTGGTGAGGAAGTAACATGCTCAAACTCCCATTCAGTGGCAAATTTTCTGAATTGTAGGCTTGCAAACGGAGGGCCATTATCAGAGATCACTGTATCTGGTTGGCCATGACGTGCAAACTGAGCCTTGCACCTTTTAATTGTAGTTTCAAACGATAAGACGGGAAGAAGGTCTATTTCCCAGAAGTCTGAATAATGATCAACTAATAGCAGATATTCCTTGCCTGCATAGTTGAATAAGTCCATACTGATAATCTGCCACGTCCTTGTAGGTATCTCATGTGACATCAGGTGGGACAATTACTGACAAAGTCTTTGATTTCACCATGCATATTGGGCCAGTAAAGAGTATCACAAGCTTGTCTGTAGCATGCTTCACCACCAATATGGCTGAAGTGTAGCTCTCAGTGACTTCGGCACGATGACCCTTGGACCTTTGTACAAGATACCATTTTGTATGCTGATCTCATCTCTAAAGGACCAGTATTCCCTTACAATTCCAGGTACTGCCTCTTTTTCATCTGGCCACCCGCTCAAAACAATAGACTTCAAAGCTTGTAAAGTTGCATCACTGTTGGTGTGCTGTATGAGTTGTTGTAGTCGCTGATCTGTGACATTAAGATAGTCCTCTTGATTTATATCAGCAAAAAAATGTTGTTCCTGTTGCAGCAGACAAATTGTACGATGCTCATGCTCACCTCCAGGTGCCACATTATCTGACGTAGCTCTGCTCAGGGTATCGCTGATATACATTTCACATCCTGGCTTGTAGACAACATTGAGGTTGTAATGCTGCAATGAAAGCATCATACTCTGCAAACGCTTGGGAGCACACAAAAGGGGCTTTTTGAATATTGCCATCAGAGGTTTGTGATCAGTTTCAGCTGTAATTGAATCCCGTCCATAAAGATAATGATGGAAACGCTGACAAGCAAATACAATGCTTAAACATTCCTTATCAATTTGAGCATAATTTTGCATAGTTGAGGAAAGAGCTCTGGACACATATGCAACTGGCTGACCTTTCTGCAAAAGGCAACAGCCTAGACCATTTTTAATGGAGTCACTTGGTATCGTAACAGGCTTTGTGACATCATAGTATTTCAACACTGGGGCAGAGGTGACCAAGTGTTTTATATCCTCTACTGCCCGGTCATGCTTGGGAAGCCAGTACCAAACTGCATCTTTGTCCAGAAGTCACCTTAGTGGCTCACACACCTCAGATAAGTGTTGCAGGAATTTCGCTAGGTATGTAACAAAGCCAATAAATCTCTGTACCGCTTTGGCATCAGCAGGCTGTGGCATGTCCACAATGGCTTTAATCTTATCCAGGTGAGCTTTTAAGCCTTGTGAAGACAGGATATGTCCAAGGAAACTGACTTCTTCCACCTTGAACTGCAATTTCTTTACACTAAGCCTCAGCATCACCTGCCTACAATGATCCAGTAGTGCTATTAACTTTTTCATCATGGTCATGCCCAGCCTCCTCATCTGTAGCCAACTATAAGAATGTCATCAGCTATTGGCTCAATTCCGAGAAGACCGCCTAATAATTCATGCTGCTTTCGCTGGTATACCTCCGGTGCTACAGAGACTCCAAATGGTAGTTTGAGCCATCTCTTTCTGCCCCAAGGAGTCCAGAATGTGGTCATGTAGCTACTCTTTTCATCCAGTTTAGCTGTAAAAAGGCATCTCTAGCATCAACAAGTAGGAAGACATGTGCTTTAGGTAGTTTGTGCAAAATATCATCGAGTGTTGGCATTAAGTAGTGTGACCGTTTCAGGGCCATATTCAGAAACTTGGGATCAATGCATATTCTGATCTTCTCAGGCTTTCTGATAACAACCATGTTACTGATCCAATCTGTAGGCTCTGATACTGAAGTTAGATGTCCTTCAGCTTCATATTTATCTAGTTGAGCTTTAACCTGTGGCTTAATGGCGATAGGCACATTGCGTGGGGCACATTGTACAGGTTGAATGGTAGGATCAAGTTCAAAACGAACCTCTCCTGGAACAGAGCCTATCGGGCCCTCAAACACATCACTGTAGGTGTGAAGAATTTGCTGTTTTGTCAGTGGCCTAGTCAGAGATTTTTCAGGCTGATTATCAACATTATGTAGCTCAGCAGGAATGGTGAACAGCATCAGTCCAAGGCGCTCACATGTTGAACCTGATAATAGCGGTTTCTGATCGGCATCAACAATCTCAAAGTTCAGTTTGTGTATAATACAATCATACAATCACGTATGCTGCATTCTGTTTGGAATAGCCCCAATGATTCCATTAGTTCCCCTGAATACAACTTTAGTTTGGTGCTACTAGGCTGAAGGGGTGCTCTGGGTGCCAGTTTCATTTTGTCCTTTATACTCATGACATCACACGTTGCACCCAAGTCCAGCTGGCAGGGTTGGATTATATTGTTTAATCTGAGGTTTACAAACCATTTTTTGCCCTTTGTGTTTACAGCACCAATGCATTCTGAGGAGTAAACCATATCAGTGCTAAGCAGGTGTGCGTCCTCCGGATCTGACATTTGCTCAATTGTGTGCAGCTTCCTTGCTTCCATTTTACTGGAGAGACACACTCTTGCAAAGTGATTTGGTTTACCACATGCAGTACAGATTTTCCCATATGCAGGACACTTTTCTTTCTCTCGTACATGCACATTGCCGCAATACTTGCATGATGCAGGCTTCCTCCCAGGTGAGTTGTGTAGGTGACCCTTGTGCTGAAACTTATGCTGGTGGTTTTTGAAGCTTTGCTGTTGTTTAGAGGCTGCATTGATATTGTCAATCAGTTTATCCTGCTCCATAGCTTTCATATGTTTGTCAGTAAGTTCTGCAGTGCGACATATCTCAATTGCTGTTTATAGATATAAATCATGTTTTTTCTCAATAGGTGGCGGCGTGTGCTTTCACTGGTGATACCCAAAACGATTTTATCACAAATAAGTTCATCTCTCAGAATGCCATACTCACAGCTTGCAGCTTTTTCTCTTAGTCGTGTGACAAACATGTCTATTGATTCACAGTCTTCTTGCTTACAGCAGCCAAATATATATCTTTCATATATGACATTTTTAGAAGGTCTGAAGAAAGCTTCTAATGCATCCAGAATGGTTTTGGTGTCACTCTTTTGCTCCTCTGTGAGGTTCAGATTATGCTTGTAAACATGGAGACATTCACTGCCCATTACCCTTCTCAGTGTGGCTGATTGCACTGCTGCAGGCTTCTCATTTAACCCTGTGGCTAGGGAGTAGTCCTCAAACTCAGCCCTGAAATTGTCCCAGTTACTGCTGACATCTCCACTCACCCTCATTGCCTCAGGCAGTGGAATGCTGTTAGCTGCCATGATGCTGTTTTCCTTGCTGCAAATACTCAGCATCCAGGACAGGACTGCAATTGTTAGGAGGCACAATCAGTTCCAAGAACACTCACATCAAGGCTAGCAGGCTCTCAGCATCAAGTGTGTAGAAAGAGCATGGATCCAAAAATTGTCTGACACCATGTTTGATGTGATATATGTAAAGAGACAGCATAAGCCATAACTGTACAGAAGCCATGTTTACTGAATGACCCAGCAGGAACAGGAAACACAACACAGGAAGAAGTACAACAGAGATACACCATAGAGTTGCATTTAAATAAACATATTATCCATAACATCCGCCCTATTACGCCCATGCCTAGCATTAAACCTGTTTATAAGCTGAATGTGGTCGCTGGGTGCTCGGTTCAGCGTGCTCCAGACGCCCGGGTTCTACCCGGATATGGAGATCCTATGACCCTGCCTCGGCTGTCAAAGGTACAGCGGATTGTAAAAAAGGAAATGGCAGAAGAATACGGGTACCTATACCCTTACATACCCGCTCATCTGGTAGAGGAAATCTCGAAGAAAGAAACTCAATGGGTGGATGAAGTCGTGCGCAGTTTCCTCCAGATTCCTTTCAGCATAGACTTTCTGAAATTGTCACCCAAGATAACTGGAAAATACCTGTCAGTATTAAACACCTGGGGCTAGGGCCGGAAAATTAACCTAGACAGCGTAGTCACCCACAGACCAGACAAAAAGAACATCCCGGGTACTATTGGTAAATGCCATCAAGATGCCTTTGTTATTTTTACTATGGATTACAAATATGTGTTGTGTGATGCCAAGGACGCTATGCTGACAGCCACTTCACACTCACATTCCAGTTGTTGCTAGTGGAGAACATTCCAGAGAGCTGTACTGCCAGTATTGTGCTGGACTGAATGCTGCCAGCATATACATGGAGTGCCCACCTGAGCCAGGTTGGCTAAAGTTGAAGTTGTTAGGGTGCTCCATCCTGAAAAGCGACCTGTGATCTCCTGCAGGTTGTAGCTTCTTCAATTAAGGAAGGAATTCATCTAAGTCCTTGGCTGCCATGCAGACAGACTGAGGATATTGTTGCAAGGGGTCCCTTGCATTATGGCCTGTCTGTTGTCTGAAATGCAGCTGTGCCCGCCTTGTCCCCGGAGTTGTCCCAAAAGAAGAAGCTGGCAAGTATAGTCCACTCAAGTGAAATTGATGGACTGTGACATGTCATAGACACTGGGTGTGTAGTTAGTTAGAATAGGCTGTGATGAAGGGGCAAATGCTTACCTTTCTTTGAATAATGGACTCATCCATGCATCCGGACTGTTTACTTGATGAAATCCTAATGAAGTTCATGTTTGATTAGGAAAGGAGGTGGCATTCTCGGCTGAGAATGGGGCCTGCTTTCAGTATGTATACAATGCAAATTGTTTGTAGGGTGTCTTTACACTGCTATGCTGTCTTCAGCTGAGGACAATTGAAGACCATTTAACCACTTGCCGACCGGCTCACGCCGATATACTTTGGCAGAATGGCTCTGCTGGGCGAAACCCTGTATGGGCACGGTGTACCCTTTAAGAGCCACCAGGGGGCATGCGCATGCCCGCTGCACGGTGGGGGACCCGATGCACTTGGCCGGCGGGTGCGAACACCGCCGGCTACCCACGATCGGGGACACGAGCGCCAGCACGGGCATTTGTGTGTGTAAACACACAAATCCCTGTTCTGTCAGGAGAGAGGAGACATATCGTTTGTTCCTACTATGTAGGAACAGCGATATGTCTCCTCCCCCAGTCAGTCACATCGCCATAAAGTTAGAAACACTAACTAGGGAATACAGTTAACCCCTTTATCGCCCCCTAGTGTTAACCCCTTCCTGGCCAGTGACATTTACACAGTAATCAGTGCATTTTTATAACACTGATCGCTGTATAATTGTCAGTGATCCTAAAAATGTGTCAAAAGTGTCCAATCTGTCCGCCGCAATGTCACAGTACTGCTAAAAAAATAATAAGAATAAAAATGCCATAAAAATGTCATAAATCTTTCCTATAGTTTGTAGAGGATATAACTTTTGCGAACCAATCAATATACACTTATTGCAATTTTTTTATACCAAAAATATGTAGAATATGTATTGGCCTAAACCAGGGCTTGACAAATTTGCTTGGAATCTAGGAGCCAGCTAAAAAAGTTAGGAGCCAGGAACGCGCCCTGTCCCGCCGAGCTCGCGCGCAGAAGCGAACGCATACGTGAGTAGCACCCGCATATGAAAGCGGTGTTCAAACCACACGTGAGGTATCGCCGCGATCGGTAGATCGAGAGCAATAATTCGAGCCCTAGACCTCCTCTGTAACTCAAAACATGCAACCTGTAGAATTTTTTAAACGTCGCCTATGGAGATTTTAAAGGGAAAAAGTTAGTCGCCATTCCACGAGCGGACGCAATTTTGAAGCATGACATGTTGGGTATCAATTTACTCAGCGTAACATTATCTTTCACAATATAAAAAAAAATTGGGCTAACTTTACTGTTGTCTTATTTTTTTATTTAAAAAAAAGTGTATTTTTTCCCAAAAAAGTGCGCTTGTAAGACCGCTGCGCAAATACAGTGTGACAGAAAGTATTGCAACGACCGCCATTTTATTCTCTAGGGTGTTAGAATAAAAAATATATATAATGTTTGGGGGTTCTAATTAGAGGGAAGGAGATGGCAGGGAAAACAGACAGGGAAACTCCATTTGCATTGCTGGTTGTCATACCAACTGCCACCACAAGATGGCGCTAGTTCACAGAATGAAGGATAGGCCTGCAGAAGGCCGCAAAGCCGCGGCCTCAATTACCGGCCGGCGCGGCCCGACGCGATCCCGCGGCGCGGAGGGGGGGGCACGGAGTCACAGGATACCCCAGCTGTGCTGCCCCAGGCGCCAGGTCGCTAATTCTAGTCGCAATGGCGACCTGGCGCCCGGGGTTTGTCGAGCCCTGGCCTAAACTAATGAAGAAATTTGTTTTTTAAAAACATTTTTGGGGATATTTATTATAGCAAAAAGTAAAAAATATTGTTTTTTCGTTTTATAGCGCAAAAAATAAAAACTGCAGAGGTTATCAAATAGAAATATCAAAAGAAAGCTCTATTTGTTGGAAAAAAAATCCGCAAATTTCGTTTGGGTACAGCATTGCATGACCGTGCAATTGTCAGTTAAAGGAGTAGTAAAGTTACATGTTTTTTCACCTTAATGCATCCTATGCATTAAGGTGAAAAAACATTCGACAATACCGCCCCCCCCCCCCGAGCCCCCGTTTTTCTTACCTGACCCCTCGAAAGTCCCATGCTCGTCCCCGTCATCCTCTTCGTTTTTCTGCCTGGCCGCCGATTGGCTACACTGGATAGATTGAAAGCAGCGCAGCCATTGGCTGGCGCTGCTGTCAATCACATCCAATGACGCGGCACGCCGGGGGGCGGGGCCGAGTGATACAGTCGGCGGCTATGGCCGCCGCTGTATCACGGGAGCGCGCCCGCAATCACTCCACACCATGCGAGCTCACTCGCATTAAGGTGTGGAGTCCTTGCGGGGAGGAGCCAAGACAGCCGCCGAGGGACCCCAGAAGACCAGGATCGGGGCCACTGTGTGCAAAACGAGCTGCACAGTGGAGGTAAGTATAACATGTTTGTTATTTTAAAGCAAAAAAAAAAAAAGGTATAGTGCTCCTTTAAAGCGACGCAGTGCCAAATTGTAAAAAGTGCTCTGGGCAGGAAGGGGGTAATATCTTCCAGGGCTGAAGCGGTTAATCACGTATGTATATACTGCACCATGTTATCATAGGATAGGATGCATTTGCATTGCGGTTTATTCTCTTCCAGGTGTTGCTGTGTCGGTGCGTCTTCCTTGGATAAGGAGAGACAGGGATCTAACCTGACGACAACACTAACCTTTTTTATACTTTGCTATTACTGTATATATTAGATAGATATTGCTTATGCTTGCCTTTAACATTGTACATAAATATTTTTGATATTTCAGTGTCATATGTAATTTACCATTTCTCATGTATCTGATATCCATGTTTATTTCATGTGGTACGCCACATATACTGTTACATTGTTATCCTTCCCCTGTTTCCCTACCCATCCCAGTTTTGCCAGGACATTCACTCTCAGGCTTGAAAACTAAAATTAATATTTTTTTGCAAACTCCGAGATGTCGTTTTGTAGGCAGGGGGTGGATGTAGCACCCTGGAGTTTTGGCAGGGTTGCTCCTAAATTTACCCGCTAAATCTCCAGCCTGACAGTGCCCCTGATTAATTCACGGGGACCCGGCCCGGGGACAACTGATTGTATGTTTAGTAATGTTATCTGCAAAAGTGTCTGTGTTATATAATAAAACTGCAGCTATATACCTCATTAAGAGCGCCACATAGTGCTCAGATGACTTGCGGCCTCTCTCCCCCCCCCCCTCCTGATGTCATTCTCGGCCCCGCCCGCTGAAATTGTCAGCCGAGGAGAAGAGAAAGGCGGTGAGTCATCTAAGCTCTGAGTGGCGCTCTTAATGAGGTATATACAGTATCTCACAAAAGTGAGTACACCCCTCATATTTTTGTAAATATTTTATTATATCATTCTTTTCATGTGACAACACTGAAGAAATAACACTTTGCTACAATGTAAAGTAGTGAGTGTACAGCTTGTATAGTAATGTAAATTTGCTGTCCCCTCAATATAACTCAACACACAGCCATTAATGTCCAAACCGCTGGCAACAAAAGTGAGTACACCCCTAAGTGAAAATGTCCAAATTGGGCCCAATTAGGCATTTTCTCTCCCCGGTGTCATGTGACTCATTAGTGTTAGGCTGCTTTCACACTGGGGCGCTTTGCAGGCGCTATTGCGCTAAAAATAGCGCCTTCAAACCACCCTTTCTGTCCAGTGTGAAAGTCCGAGGGCTTTCACACTGGAGCGGTGCGCTGGCAGGACGGTAAAAAAAAGTACTGCCAGCCGCATCTTTGATGCGCTGTAGGAGCGGTGAATACACCGCTCCTACAGCGTCCCTGCCCATTGAAATCAATGGGGCAGCGCGGCCGTACCGCCTGCAAAGCGCCGCTGCAGAGGCGCTTTGCGGGCGGGTTTAACCCTTAAAAGTGCCCCGCTAGCGGCTGAAAATCGCGGCAAAAACGACGGTAAAGCGCCACTAAAATAGCGGCACTTTACCGCCAACGCCCACGACACCCCAGTATGAAAGTACCCTAACAAGGTCTGAAGTGTGAATGGGGAGCAGGTGCGTTAAATTTGGTGTTATCGCTCTCACTCTCTCATACTGGTCACTGAAAGTTCCACATGGCACCTCATGGCAAAGAACTCTCTGAGGATCTGAAAAAGAGAATTGTTGCTCTACGTACTAGGCTATAAGAAGATTGCCAAGACCCTAAAACTGAGCTGTAGCACGGTGCAAAAAAATGTGCATTTATTATTTTGTTCTAAAAAGTGAACTTATCCTTTAAACCAGTGGTCCCCAACCTTTTTGGCACCGAGGACCGGCGTTGTGGAATAGAATCGTGCCAACGCCCGGGGGGGTTGTGTTGTTATGTAGCTTTTCGCGGGCATTTTTTTGGGAAAATGGCTGGTGTTAGCGCCTCAATCATCACAGAACAATGGCTGATATGGTGTTGGGATGATTGAAGCGCATTATTTCTGTCATTGCATTGTAATATAAAATGAAATAGTTCAAACTCACCATAATGCAGAATCTGCCACCAGATGCGGTTTGTCACTTGCCACGTCGCCTTCCACCAGGTGCAGATTGTTGCTTGCCACGTCACCTGCCACCAGGTGTGGATTGCCATGTCACCTGCCACCAGATGTGGATTGCCATGTCACCTGCCATCAGATGTGGATTGCCACAACACCTGCCACCAGGTGTGGATTGCCACGTCGCCTGCCGCCAGATGTGGATTGTCGCTTGCCACCTCGCCTGCCACCAGATGTGATTGTCGCTTGCCACAACACCTGCCACCAAGTGTGGATTGCCACTTGCCACGTCGCCTGCCACCAGGTGCGGATTGCCACGTCGCCTGCCACCAGGTGCGGATTGCCACTTGCCACGTCACCTGCCACCAGGTGTGGATTGCCACGTCACCTGCCACCAGGTGTGGATTGCTACTTGCCATGTCACCTGCCACCAGGTGTGGATTGCCACCTGCCACCAGACGTGGTTTGCCACCTGCCAGTAGATTTTTTTTTGTCACCTGCCGTGGTGGCAGCACAGGCAGGTGAGGGAGAACAGCGGTAATGAGGGGCGGGCGGTGAGAGATGATCTCTCTGCTCCCGTGCCTCGCTGCAGTATAGCAGCCCCGCTGTGTGGGCGGAAGTGCCGCGTTGCGGGCGGCGAGAGATGATCTCATCTCTCTGCTCCCGCGCCTCACCGCAGTATAGGAGCCCCGCTGTGTGGGCGGAAGTGCCGTGATCCGGGCAGGCGGTGAGAGATGTCATCTCTCTGCTTGCCCGCTGCCGCACCTCACACAGTGCAGCCTTCGCGGCCCATCTGCAAATAGGCCACGGCCCAACAGTGGGCCGCGGACCGGGGGTTGGGAAACCCTGCTTTAAACCTTTGAGCCTATTGTGAATTGAGTCTATTGTATTTTACATGCTCTGAACTACTGCGCTGTCTAAATATTGAATACTATGGTCTGCCATGTGCTATATGTTGCACTGTACTGTATGTTAAAGTGGTTGTAAACCCATTGTACCAACTTGCACCTACAGGTAAGCCTAGATTAAGGCTTACCTGTAGGTGCAAGAAATATCTCCTTAACCTACACGGTTAAGGAGATATTTTCAGAAAACACTGCACCGATGTCTACGGCACATGCGTGCCGTAGACAACGACGCAGGCGCACTGAGCGTGCCAGTTTTCTGAATGGGAGAATGCCGGCCTCGCGCGCATGCGTGTGACGTCATCGCCGCTCCGGTCAATCACAGCGCCGGAGCGGCGATACCCGGAAGACGGTCGGAGGGGACATGGCGGTGGCGACGGGGGGGAATGAGGAGCGCTTCGGAGGCTTCGATCTGAGGTAAGTGCCACATAATGAGCTAGTATGCATAGCATACTAGCTCAATATGCCTTTTTCTTGCAGGGTTTTTTTTTTTCAGCAAATTTTTTTTTAGGTTTACTTCCTCTTTAAATGCTGTAGAATGGCAAACACCACACAGTGCTCTGTATGTTATATACGCCAGTCTGCTTTTTACATTACATACAGTATCACCACAGTTTATACTGTGCCGTACTTTATATACTGTAGCGCACCCACCCCAGCCTTTACCTGCTTTTCTATTATGTTGGCTCCTTCGCAGGAAAGACTGAGAGGCACACCACACCACAAGCCCGTACCCTCCTGGATGGGGAGGTTGAGCGGTGTTAGTTTTCTCGGGCCTGCTTGCAGCCAGTATTTAAAACCTCCAGAGCTGATCTCGTTCCTGGGGCAGCCAGAAACAAGTCCTTAGTTCTCCCCAGTAAGCAACTGTCCATACCAACTGAAAAGTCCAACTTCTTATTTATTCTTTAGGGCAATAAATAGTCTCTTTGAGAGCAGACATGTTGAGACAAACACGGGTCAGATAAGGTGGGAGGAGGTCCAGGCACCAACTTAATTCAGGGTTTCTCCTATTCTGATTTGCACGAACAGGCTTGGCGCACGGTCCCCGCCACGGACCATGAGGTTGGTCACTGCCACTGACCTGGTGAATAGTTGCAAGTCACTGCCACTAAAAAAAAAAGAAAGAAGAAAGGAGGGCGCACCGACCTAGTGCATTACCACTTAAAAGTTTTATTAAAATGTGAATAAAAAGCAATAATCCTACTCACAGACGGAGCTTAGGTATAAGCTTATCGGACAAATGAGCTGGAATTTCTTGGCACCCGCCGACTGAACTTGATGACAGAGAGGGTTGGACAATACCTCAAACATCTAGATAGCTGGTTATGGACCATCTAGGCTCTGAGGAAAGGGGTGCGCCCCAGAAACGCGTCAGCTATCTAGATGTTTGAGGTATTATCCAACCCTCTCTGTCATCAAGTTCAGTCGGCGGGTGCCAAGAAATTCCAGCTCATTTGTCCGATAAGCTTATACCTAAGCTCCGTCTGTGAGTAGGATTATTGCTTTTTATTCACATTTTAATAAAACTTTTAAGTGGTAATGCACTAGGTCGGTGCACCCTCCTTTCTTCTTTCTTTTTTCTAGCCATATGAACACCCATTGTTCTGAGGAGGGCTGCAAGACTTTAGACTTTACCTTTAGACGGAACCACACTACCCGTGTTTTGACGATACACCGAGATTGCAGGAGATTTATTTTTTTCTAAGTCACTGCCACTGACCTGGTGCGCGTAGAGTCACTGCCACTGTGACATAAAGTACCCGCACTTCCTTCCTTGAGTAACTTAGCCCTTTTCAAGATAAGAACATCCCCCCCGGAGAGTTACCAGAGGCCCCCTCTGTCACCACGACTCTGCGCTGGGTCTTCAGAAAGGGTCACCTCCCTGGCCTCCTCGTCCTGGATACGGGTCCCCTCACAAGGCAGATCCCTGGGAGCCTCGATCCTTAGCGGACCCCAGCCGAAGGTTGCTGGGTTCCGGGCCCTCGCCAAAGTACCTCACCCCAGACTAAAGGTGTCTGGGATGGAAACAGCAGCTCCATCTCCGGGCCTAGGGCACCCGAAGACAACCCACATGCACCCAGGCCTAAGGTGCCTGAGCGTGGAACCGACCAGGCCTCCGGGCCTAGGGCACCCGGAGGCGACACACACACACCCAGGCCTAAGGTGCCTGGGCGTGTGCGAACGAAGACCCCTCTGGAAGATGGCCGCCCCTTTTTATACCCTCTCCCGACAGGCACAGCAGGTTCCCCGCCCCGCTATACTGCTGCCAAGAGGGGACAAGAAAAGGCAGAACCTTGTACTGCGGTTCAACCCGGGCCCATGGCAACAGCGCCACTTATAGGCCCCAGGGAACTGTACACCAGTACTATCTCCCAGGGATAGAAATGGTCCATGAAACCTAACAATTAGTGCATCTGAGCCTAGTTACCACTCAGATGCTCCCCCTAAATATGACACCCCGCTACAATACTCATGATTTATAATTCTCAAACAGCTGCCCTATGAATACCACTGTCAACATTTTTTGTCTTTTGAATCTTTTGTATCCTGCTGGAGGAATGGACACACATTTACTTGTGAACAACACAATGGTCATTTTAAAAGTGCCTTAAAAAGTGTGTATGTGTATTTCACACTGTCAACAATCAGATTTAAACTTTAATCTGTCATTTTCTGACATTAGTCTGAATCTGCTCAGTTGCTAAGGTGATGATATTTAAATATGCTTCTGAATAAAGTCTAATGCCGCGTACACACGACCGAGTTTCTCGGGGGTGAAAACACCGCTGTGAAACCCGACGGGAAAAAACGAGGCCCGGCTTGGTCCCCTTTTCCCAGTCTACACACGGCCGTTTTTCACGACATGTTTTCTCTTGGTCGAGAAAACCGGCCGTGTGTAGGCTTTCTAGCAGTGTTTCCCTATGGGAAAACTGCCGAGGAAAAAAATGCCGCGATTCGCGACGAGAAAAATTAGTGCATGTTCTAATTTTTCTCGTTGTGATTCTCTGCGTTTTTCTCGTCGGGAAATCTGCTGGAGACCCTACACACGGAAGTTTTTCTCATCCAAGTGAAAAAATGACAGTTTTCCAGACGAGAAAAATGGTCGTGTGTACGCGGCATAAGAATTCCATGAGTTTTACAAATTTTGCCATTCACAAGAGCAAACACTGCAAGCAAGACAGAAGTGGCCTTGCCTTTTTAGCACTCATTAAAGGGACAAAAAAAGTAGAGGAATTTGGACTAAAACAAATGTTTAAAAATGTATATTTCCAACTACATTTGCAGACGTAAGCAGCAGATAAAAAAGAAATAAAAAATCATGAAATCGACATGCCAATGTGCAGAACGTAACGGTATTACCTGCGCTTGGAACTGAAAGGGTTACCAACCCTCCCCCCCCCCCCCCCCAGCAGGACAACTCCTGAGTAAGAAAGGATTAGCTGGCCCTCTTGTTATATAGTGGGGGTTGGGGCGAGTCTCTTCAAATATCTAGAGTTGCCTTGGTGCCACAATTGTGTGTGGCATAAAGCAGGGATCCTGTCAATTGTTTGGTCCTTGAAGAGGGGGCCCTGTGCCTGAAGGCAGAGGCGGGTCTCGGAGGTGTACAATATATCCATGCTGGCTCTCAGCTGCACCTCACATTCACAAACACGCAGTGCCAATATAATTAGGGATTTGAGGAACGTTACTCCAGATTCCGTATTTATGTATAGAATCACAACCAAGTTATTCTATGGATAATTCTGTTATATATACACGCATGGCAGTTAATCCACTAGATTGCTCAACATTCAACTGCTGCGATGTGTTCTGCATATGTTTTTAGTCATTACTGACCAGAGGAATCTAGTACTTTTAATGCCTTACTGTATAGTGAAACATAGAATAAAGAATGCTCTAATGCCAGAATTCAAGTTTTGACGGGAAATGGCAATAGATAAGGTTTTATTTCTGTAAAAACCTATTGTGTTGGTTCTCCAGGGCTCTCCTAGATTGTAACAGAACCAGTATTAGAGGATTGAAAAATATATAAATAAAAATATACCGCATATACTCGAGTATAAGCCGACCCGAATATAAGCCGAGGCCCTAATTTTACCACAAGAAACTGGGAAAACGTATTGACTCGAGTATAAGCCTAGGGTGTCCATCTGCATGCCTCACTGTGCCTTACTGTGTCCATGTGCATGCCTCACTGTGTCCATGTGCATGCCTCACTGTGTCCATGACTAGACTGACGTTTAACATGGGAGTCTATGGAAGGGGTGCCCAGTTTTGAAAAATCGGTGCTTCCCGGCCGTAGGTCCCCCAGACAACAATATTTGCACACTTGTAGAGAAGAAATAGGGCTACATGTTTCGGGTCCAGGGGACCTACGACCGGCCGGTACCGGGTCCCCAAAGTCACTGGAGAAATTACCATTTAACATAGGAGTCTATGGAAGGGGTGCCTGGATTTGAAAAATCGGTGCTCCTCGGCCGTAGGTCCCCCGGACAACAACCTTGTAGAGGAAGAGTGGGGCTACATGTGTGCCAAGTTTGGGGTCCAGGGGACTTACGGCCGGCACCGGATCCCCAAAGTCCGGAAGATCAGGTGCAAAAAGGTGACTCGAGTATAAGCCGAGGGGGGCATTTTCAGTACAAAAAAAGTGCTGAAAAACTTGGCTTATACTCGAGTACTGTATATACGGTATTTGAAAAAAATAATATTTTTTCTAATGTCAAAAGAATGGACATTCTTGCCATATTGATTCCATCGCCACTATACAGCACTGGGCATTGCCAGCAGTGAGATTTTTTTACGCTAAACTACTAATATAAAAGCTGATTCTGTTATTCATGTAGATCCAAATGCAAACAAACACACGTAATATGGAATTCTGAATTATCCAATCTGGTTTGATCATTTCAGTATGATAACCTTTATCCTGTATTTCAACGGAATAGTAAATGTATTGTTTTTTTTTGCTGAATATCACATTATGAGAGCTAAATAGCCACCAATGATCATTCTGTAGGCTCCAAGAAAAATTCATTTTCACATTAGGTTTGCAAAAGCTATTTAAATGCTAATATATTCAACAATATGTTGATACATGCTTTTCCATGGGAGTTTAAATCAACCCCCCTACATTAATTAATCATGTTTTGGAAGGCTTACGTTCTCATTTTCAGAATATCAGCTTTGCAGTTCCAAAATTAATTTGGCATAGCCGTTCATTTTTACTACTTTTTTTTATAGTAACGTGACGTTTTATTGTTACAGCTAAACCTTGGTTTGAGAGTAACTTGGTTTGAGAGCGCTTTGCAAGACAAGCAAAATGTTTTATTAAATTTTGCCTTGATATACAAGCAATGTCTTGATATAAGAGTAGCGTTATGTCACAACTGAGTATAAAAAAAAAGAGAGAAGCCTCTAAGTGTAGCAATATGGTTACATTTAATGAAGGTAAAACATTTAGCAACTTATTGCTACACTTAGAGGTGCCTTTCTCCTCTTTTATACCCTGTAAAAAAACTGCTTTGATATACAAGTGCTTTGGATTACAAGCATGTTTCTGGAACGAATTATGCACGCAAACCAAGGTTTTACTGTATTTATGTAGCTATATAGACACTTTACCTGTGTTTAAAAAACAGAATAATTGTGATATTTATCAGTTAAATACAATTATTAAATCTTCAGCATCAATAAAACATTAGACTATACTGTCACTGCTAGTTTCGCAGGAAAAACAAAAGTTATAGTACTGAAAAACAGCAGAGCCCTAATCAAACAAACCCTAAACAAGCCCTAATCAATGCCTGGATGTCTTAATATCTCATAAAGATTGTATTCAATCAGTAAAATGTAATAAAATGAACTATATATTGGACACTTGTGTAGTCCAGTGTGGTGCATTAGCAAGCACTGTGTTAGGAGATACCACAGACCGAAAAACGCACCTGCGCCATTTTTGCCAACGCAGCCCAACTCAATGCACAGTGGTGCATCACTATGTGTTGTGGTACACTGCAACTTAAGTGCATTAATTTACTGCATTGCAGTGCCATTCAAAAAGTAATGGCATTGTGGTACATAGGTTGCCATTGTTTTGCGATAAAGCACGTTAAAACATGTACGCTATAGCAACGTGTTTGGTGAGCATTGATTCCGAGCATGCGTGTTTGTACATTCGACTTTTGTGTGATGGATTGGTGTACCGATCATACAAAAATCTGATGTCAAACCGCTGTCCGCTGAAAATTTACTAGCCTGCCAAAAGTTGGACAACAATTGTTGGAAGGAGCGTACTAACGGTCAGATTTT
This sequence comes from Rana muscosa, assembly GCA_029206835.1. Classification (NCBI taxonomy): domain Eukaryota; kingdom Metazoa; phylum Chordata; class Amphibia; order Anura; family Ranidae; genus Rana; species Rana muscosa. Next base: position 20,648,193 of record JARGYO010005603.1, read on the forward strand.
AGGACAACAGTCTGTCAACAGACAATCCCCTGCCAACAATCGTACCGTGTGTACGAGGCTTTATAGTGTGTACGGGGTCTAAAACATCAGTTTAGGTATTAAGATAGACAAATTATCTAAACGTCCTTGTTTTTATTTAACGCCTTCAGATCCGTGCTATAGCCGAATGATGGCTACAGCGCGGACCTACTTTGTCGGGAGGCCATCAATAGACATCCTCCCCTTTGCACGCTCCCCAAGCGTGCTGTGATCCCAGAGTCAATGAGACTTGGGTGATCACAGATCGGAGTAAGGGGCTGATCCCGGCCCCTTACCACGTGATCAGCTGTCAGCCAATGACAGCTGATCACGTGATGTAAACAAAAGCTCGGTAATCATTTTTTTTTCTCCTCACGCTGACAGCGTGAGGTGAAAAAAAAAACCCGATCACCGGCTTCTGTGCAAGGGACATCGGTCCCGAAGAGGAAGAGACACAGGCACTTCATCTGTGTCCACCAGTGCCACCTGCCAGTGCCCACAGTGCCATGAATCAGTGCCCACCAGTGCATAACAGTGCCACCTATCAATGCCCACGAGTGACACCTATCAATGCCCCCCAGTGGTGCCAATTAGTGCCTCATCAGTGACACCTAGCAGTGCTGCCTATCAGTGTCACCTACCAGTGCCGATCTGTGCCCATCACTGCCACCCATCAGTGCCCTTCACTGCCAGCTATCAGTGCCCATCACTGCCAGCTATCAGTGCCACCTATTAGTGCCACTTCTCAGTGCCATCTATCAATGCCCTTCAGTGCCACCCATCAGTGCCACCTATCTGTGCCCACCAGTGCCGCCTATCAGTGTCCATCAATGTAGCCTATTGGTGCCCATTAGTGCAGCTTATCATTGTCCATCAGTGCAGCCTATATCAGTGCCCATCAGTGCATCCTCATCAGCGTACATCAATGAAGGAGAAAAAATTACCTGTTTGCAAAATTTTATAACAAAATATAAAACAGTTTTGTATTTTTTTTTTTATTCGGTCTTTTTTAATTTTTTTAACAAAAAATAAAAACCGCAGAGATGATCAAATACCACATTAATTTGGGTACAGTGTTGTATGGCTGCGCAATTGTCGTTCAAAAGTGAGAGCGCTGAAAGCTGAAAATTGGTCTAGACAGGAGGAGGGTTTAAGTGCCCTGTAAGCAAGTGGTTTCTTGAGTTAGCATTTACATTTAAGCTGAAAAATTGTTTCATCATGAACCCGGATATGAAATCTGAAATTGGCAATTCCTTGTGATAGATGACAAAGTCTGTTTAAGTGATATATTGCATAATACCAGTCTCTGTTTTGAATTTATCCGTTGCTGGAATTTGATTTCATTTTCTTATTCAGCCATGAAATTGGGAAATCCTATTTGTTAAGCTGTCGACCTTTTGGAAGGGAACAGAAAAGATCTTAACCCCCATAATGCTGAATGGGATTTCACAGATTTCTCTATGGCTTAAACATATCAATTACCTGATGCAAGATGAAAGAGAGAAGGAGGTGTTATTTTTTTAGTGACAACACCCTGCCTGGCTTTACAACCATGACCCTCTGCAAAATCATAGAAAACCCAGTTTATTTGATCTGCGGTTACCGCTGCTGCCCATGGGTGCAACCAAAACCTGCATACTCCATGGTTAATAATCTCAGCCAATGCAGTATTATTTCTGGATTCTACATGAGTCACATTCCATTCTGAATGCAGGTTTAACTACGGTAAATGTCATGTACGGCTGGCTATTCATCTGATCAACCTTTCACAATGCATGTGCTGGAATCTGGGCACGTTCTTGTAGTTGTCTGTTAGAAGCAAATGATAGATTAACATTTTCTTTGCTTAGTATTATTCTAAATGATTCACACCATTTATTTGATTGTTCCTTTAAAGGAGCGCTTTAATCAATGCTGTGTAGAACTGATATTAAATGTAATCAAAGCACATTTGTCATCTTACAACAGTTTGCACAACAAACAACTGTTTCAGTTGATGAAAAGTTTTTGTTTAAAAAAATTCTGCATTTGCTGTTTTTAGAGGAGACAATGTTAAATATGAGAATGGGGCGAGAATCCCTTTACTTAATCTGAATACCTAGGGACCCTTTTAGGCCTCATGCACGCTGGTTTCTTGTAAACGCTGTTATCCTGACAGGAAAAAAAAATCAACATTATAAACTCATCTAAGCTGCATTTTTTCAAATTTGTTTAGGTGAGTTTAGCAGAGTTTACCTGAGTTTGGAGTTTGAACGTTTATTTAATTGTCCAGAATTTTAATTTATTCTGGCTATAACGCGCCTAGAGTTTAGACGCAATTAACAGCGTTCAGTATTTTTTTGTGGTGAAACTGACCAAAAGCAGTAAAGCAAAAGTAATCATAAAACCCTTATCAAAAACTGCTGCAAACTGAAGCTGGAGTTATGCATTATTGCAATGTATTTAGACTTCCCCTGTAATATTTACCGGCATTGTCACGTGGATAAACTTATATTTTTCATTGTATTTTCATAAAAGAGAGCGAGAGAAACAAGAGAAAGAGAGGGGGAGAGAGAGAGGGGAGATAGAGAGAAAGAAAGAAAGAGACAGAGTGAGAGAAAACAAGAGAGAGAGGGGGGAGACAGAGAGAGAGGGGGAGAGAGAAAGAGATAGAGGGGGGAGGGAGAGAGAGAGAGAGAGACAGAGAGAGAGGGGGGGGAGAGAGAGGGGAAGAGAGAGGGGGGAGACAGAGAGAGGGGGAGAGAGAAAGAGATAGAGGGGGGAGGGAGAGAGAGAGAGACAGAGAGAGAGAGAGAGAGGGGGGAGAGAGAGAGGGGGGAGACAGATAGAGGGGGAGAGAGAAAGAGATAGAGGGGGGAGGGAGAGAGGGGGAAGAGACAGATAAAAAGAGGGGAGGGAGTTGTCGGAATTTCCGATCGTGTGTACACAGCATAAGACTGTATTTTGTGCAGATTATATGCATATGCTGAAATGAATATGTGTATGGTCAAACTGAAAAGAACCGATTTAGAGCATGGTACCTTGGGGGTTATTTACTAAAGGCAAATCCACTTTGCACTACAAGTGCAAACTACAAGTGCAATGTGCACTTGAAATTGCACTGGAAGTGCAGTCGCTGTAGATTCAAGGGGGACACGCAAGGAAAATAAAAAAAAACAGCATTTTAGCTTGCACATGATTGGATGATAAAATCAGCAGAGCTTCCCCTCATTTCAGATCTTCCCCTCAAATCTACAGCGACTGCACTTCCAAGTGCACTTTCAGTGCAATTTCAAGTGCACTTTGCACTTGTAGTGCAAACTGGATTTGCCTTTAGTAAATAACCCCCATGAAACCATATCCAAGTAATACTCACCTAGGAACTCAGGTTACATTTGGCCATCATGGCCTATCTTTGCATTCCTGCTCATCTGCTTTTCTTGCCCTGGGCATAACCATTTGCATGTTTTCTTTTCAATGCCTTTTGATTTACTCCTCTGTTTCTGCAAGATGGTGAGGACTGGAGGGCTAAACCATGGCGTGAAGCGTGGCCCTTGCTGTCTGTAGAATTGAAGTGTTAGATACCTTTCACACTGAGGCACTCAGAAACTTCCCATAAAACGTTGGGCATTTTTGCAGTGCTTTGGCGGCGATTTGCAGCGTCAGCGTGTGCTTTTTTTAAAGTGGAGCTCCACCCTAAATAGCAACTTTTGCTATTTGGAACCCTCCCCCCCTCCGGTGTCACAATTGACACCTTTCAGGGGGGAGGGGGGTGAAGATACCTGTCTAAGACAGGTATTTTCACCCACATCCGGGAGTCCTGTCTCCGGGAATCTGCGGAAGTTACGTCACTTCCCGCAGACTTCCCTTGGTGTTCTGGGAGACACTCGGCTCCCAGAACACAGGAGCACCAATCAGAACGGCGCAGCGCGACTCGCGCATGCGCCATAGGGAACCGGGCATGAAGCCGCAGGGCTTCACTTCCTGGTTCCCTCAGCGAGGATGGCGGAGGGGGCAGCAGAGTGACGAGCGGTCGCTCGTCCTCTGCTGCGGACGTCGCTGGACTCCAGGACAGGTAAGTGTCCAAATATTAAAAGCCAGCAGCTGCTGTAGCTGTAGCTGCTGGCTTTTAATATTTTTTTTTCCGGCGGAGCAACCCCTTTAAGGTCACGTGACAACGTGAACTTAAAAAAAAAAAAAAAGAGCAATTTTGCAGCGCTTTGGAAGCACTTCCCATTAGTTTCAATGGACAGTGGTGTTTTTGAAGTGCTTTTTAAAGCGCTCCAAACATGCACTAAAGATGCCGCTTGCAGGACTTTTTGAACCGCCCCGCCAGTGCACCGCCTTAGTGTGAAAGCATCAATTCTAATGAATAGGAAGCAGTTTTCAGGCGCTTTTCAGGCGCTATTTTTAGCGCAAAAGTGCCTGAAAAGCGTTTCAGTGTGAAATGGGTCTTGCTAAACCCACAACAGTAAAATCAGCCTGTATATGCAGTAAAGCATGCTTTTTGGTATACTCACTGTGGAACCTATGGGGTTAATCTAATCCTCTGCATTGTGTAAAAAGGCTGTTTGAGCCTGTCTTGAGCCTGTATTTTTTGTGGATGAAGAACAAGTAAAGTAAGTCTTTGATGTGGGATGGTTAGACTTTACATCCTGGCTTTTAAAGGGGTTGTAAAGGTTTGTTTTTTATTTTCTAAATAGGTTCCTTTAAGCTAGTGCCTTGTTGGTTCACTTACCTTTTCCTTAGATTTCCCTTCTAAATATTTTTTTTCTTTGTTTTCTTTGTCTGAATTTCTCACTTCCTGTTCCTCCTCAGTAAGCTGCTCAGTAAGCTGTTCTGGCTGACTCCACACCACTCGGATGATGGTGTGAAGTTTACTGAGGAGAAACAGGAAGTGAGAAATTCAGACAAAGAAAGAAAACATTTAGAAGGTAAATCAAAGGAAACGGTAAGTGAACCAACAATGCACTAGCTTAAAGGAACCTATTTAGAAAATAAAAAACGAACCTTTACAACCCCTTTAACATACTGTAGGTCAGAGTACCACATCTGCCTAAGCCAGTCCAGAGCTCTAAGAACTACTGGATTGCTCTCCATTTTCATAATGCAGAGCAAACAAAGATGAAGTTTAAAGCCTCATACACACGAACGAGTTTCTCGGCAAGAAACGACAAGAAAACTGCCGAGAGAGCTTTCTTGCCGAGAAAATCGTTCGTGTGTATGGTTTCTCGTCAAGAAAACCGACAAGAATCTCGACGAGAAATATAGAGAACCTGCTCTCTATTTTCTCGTCAGCCTGTTTCTCGACGGGAAAATTGTGTGTGTGTGTGTGTACACTTACCTGTCCTCCGGGAAGCCCGCGCATGCTCAAAATGACTTTGACGCATGCGCGGTAGCTTCCTAGGCATAGATAGGGTGTAGCAAGATGGCGGCGACGGCATCGAATGTGACGAGCGCACGCTCGTCGTAGTCGATGACGTCACCGCGTACGCTCCATTCAAAGAACCGCGGGTTCTTTGAATCGAGCGTGTGTACACTCGGCCGGGACAAGTTTCTTGTCCAAGGATCTCGTTAAGAAAAACGACGCGTTTTTTCTTGACGAGATTTTCGGCCGTGTGTACGAGGCTTCAGAGTAGAAAAACTGTACTAATCCCATAGAACCATCATAGCATTCACTTCTTTCACCAGAGGATCTCTCTACCTGGAGACAAACTTGTCAAGCTTCTTGTTGAACCTGGAGGCCAGGCAGTCCACATTCAAGGCCTTGAGATCCAAGATTGTTGAAATGTACTCCGTATCCACAGATCTGCAAAGGCTAACAGACATCCCCCCACTTTGATAAGTAGGGCCTTCATGCCAAAGAGGACTTGTCTGCAGGTTTGGGAGATTTGGGGGCCCAGGGCTTGTGGTAAAACTGGGTTCATGGCTTGGTTTTGGCCATAGAAACTTAAAGGGGTTGTAAATTCTCCAGGTTTTTCACCCTAATGCATATGCATTAAGGTGAAAAAACTTCTGTGCTGCAGCTGCCTCCAGAGCCCCCCTTTTTCTTACCTGAACCCGTCCGTTCCAGTGATGAGCACGAGCCCAGCAGCTCCAGCCACAGGCTGCTCCTCCATCTTTAGGTTGGCACAAACTGCATAAGTAAGAGACAAATTGTCTTTATAAGCCTCAGAATTATAACCTGCTAGTCCTTTGACACAATCTCATCCTGCAAAGATTTTTGAGATTCTTCCTAAAATACAGCTTTCACAGCCAACGACTCAGATGACGCTAAGGCTTCAGGCAGGTCAGACAATTATTCCGCAGGGGAAGGACTGGAGTATAGGTATGCTTATGTCCTCAGAGGCAGTTGATAGGCAGTGAGGATGTGGTACATCGCCACCTTACTGCCTGTTTTAACCCTCTAAATGCCACGCCACAACCATGTGCATTACACATGGTTGCAGGGTCGTTGCAGAGTTGTCCCATTGACTCAAACAAATATTAGCTGTGAAGCAAAGCATTGTGGCCACGGCATGTGTACAGCTCTGTCATGCTGCCTTTGCAGTTTAAGACCACTTTCACACTGAGGCGCTTTTCAGGCGCTTTCACGCTAAAAACAGAGCCTAAAAAGCTCACAAAAACGTATTTCCATTAAAATCAATGAATGCTTTCACACTGGGGCAGTGTGCTGGCAGGGCTGTGAAAAACTCCCCTCTCCATTGAAATGAATGGAAAGCTCTTCAAAAGCGCCTGAAAAGCGATTCAAAAGCGCTTAGTGTTTTTACTGGCAGTTTAGAAGCGCCTCAGTGTGAAAGTGGCCTTAGGGAAGTGATCAGGGGGTGGTAAAAATAGGACTGTTAGTCTAAAAACCTTAATCCACACAACAGAATCTGGTGACAAAGAACGCATAACACAGTTTCATTCTTTTTATTGACAAATTTCAGCTCCAGGCTGAAAGAAATATTAAATATACAAAGACATTTTCTTTTTCTATGCACACAACGAGAAACACCAAATATTTAAATTCTTATTTCTTGGTAGCTTGTTAATTAGTTTGTCAACCAACAAAATTGTAGACTAGGATTTGTAAGAGTATGCAATGTTCTGTAAAGTTGTTTTTAGGACATTTATCAAACCTGTAGTGTAGGCTGGTGTTTGCTGTAGTACAAAAACTGCTTTAAATGGGTTTTGCATTGCCCTAGACATGTATGGGAATGCAAAACCCATCTGATGCAAACAAAAGCCCATAGACACAAACCCTAAAGCAGACCTCACATGACATATGTCAGATGCTGCTGCTTGCCTTGTTTGTGTCAGAATGGAACTTTTCATGTGAAAAATAATTAGATGAACATTTCTGACATCTTTGTAACTTTTTAGTAAAGTGGATATATGCATCTAGTCATTGAAGTTTATTTACTAAAGGAATAGTAAAGTGAATTTGTACGAAGCTTTGTGAATGAAATGAAGCTGTACTGACTTTAAAGGGGTTGTAAAGGTTTGTTTTTTATTTTCTAAATAGGTTCCTTTAAGCTAGTGCATTGTTGGTTCACTTACCTTTTCCTTCGATTTCCCTTCTAAATGTTTTTTTTCTTTGTCTGAATTTTTCACTTCCTGTTCCTCCTCAGTAAGCTTACCCCCATCATCCGAGCCGTTCTGGCTGGGGGTTAGTCAGCGTGCTCGCCCCCTCCCTTGGGACTACATCCCTGCGGGGAGACGCTGTGAACGTTCATGTAGTCCCAAGGGAGGGGGCGAGCACGCTGACTAACCCCCAGCCAGAACGGCTCGGATGATGGGGGCAAGCTTTCCGAGGAGGAACAGGAAGTGAGAAATTCAGACAAAGAAAAAAAAACATTTAGAAGGAAAATTGAAGGAAAAGGTAAGTGAACCAACAAGGAACCTATTTAGAAAATAAAAAACGAACCTTTACAACCCCTTTAATTACCCAATCATGTGCAAGCAAGCAAATTAATTTTCCTTGCACATGATTGAATATTCTTTGTAAATTGAATTCTCACTTAAATTCACCTTGTTAGTAAACATGCTCTACTCCTTTAATAAATCAACCCTACTATCGGACCACACGTCTGACAATTCTCCTATCAACTGTGATAAAGAATTTGCAGAAATACCAGTTATTTTTAAGCCACTCAATGAAATATCTATCAAATGGCAACGATCACATGCAATATAAATACTAGACAATTAAAAATTATTAAATTGGTTGTTATTGTGCAAATTCATGAAATGTGCACTGTAAAGTAACGATAGTGATTTTGATGGGCCTTGTACATACTCCGCTGTAGGGAACCTCCCCAGGATCCCTTGGCCCCCCGGCCATTATGACAAGGCCTACATCAGTTCTCTTTTTCACACTGCTAACTATGGTTACCTCTGTCAATGCTAGACCCTTCGTGGGCGGAAAAATAGCATGTTAGCTACTTGTTAAACATGAATACAAATTATTGAAACAGAAAAGCAACGATAGTAATCATAATGTTCTGAGAATTCCAAAGGTTGCCTTCCCAACCTTCTTCTGAATATGTCAGCTGTTTGGCCTTATTATTCTACATCACTAAGGGCATATTTCGTTTTGGAAAGCGTTAACGCACATGTGTTGCATTAGGACAGCACATTAAAATTAATTGGGCTGCCAAGGCAACACAGTTATGTTGCCTTAGTGCATTCGGGTGCCATTCCAAATGAATAGCACCACAACTCACGTATTGTGCATTGCAGCGCATTACCGCACAACAATAATGCACATACGCACTTCTACGGCCAGTCAAGTCAGAACTACTTGTTTCAGTTGCATGATGTAATGTATTAAAGCTCTAAGATCAGCATGACAGCCAGACATTTATATATTCCGACGTATTTATCTCACTACAGAATTCCTTTTGTGCTTTAGTGTGTCTACTTCTCCATGACTACTAAAATACAAATGTATTTTCACATCAATGTGTTACTGCATAAAAAGAAAAATCTCTTAATACGAGCCCTAGAAAAAGTGTGACCATTCTGAAGTCATGATATACAAAAAAAGTTGTTTGGCCCCTTCACATAATAGAAATTCGAAAAGAGAATTGGTGACTTTGAACCAGAAGAATAGTCTACCTTGTTTTCTAGCACGTTTGAATAATAATCTTAATGACTCAAAAATCCAACATCCTAAAAGTAAAAGTGGCATATGTTAGTATTAAGGCTCATTGACAGTAGCAAACAGCAGCCTGTACAAATCAATGACAGGCTTCTAGCTACCATAGCTGTATGTGCATCCATATGGTTCCATGCATACGGGGACATATGATCAACCCTGGATACAAACTGTTCATGTCCAATGCCACTCAACCATCCCTGTACACATGTAACTGCTCAGATGTGTACAGCCACAGTCAACCTGTCATTACTTTAAACAGGCTGCTGGCCACAGCTGTATCCAAACGCCTGTGATTCCTAAGGGCAGAAAAAGACTGAATTATGACAACGTGATGCCCTTTGCATGCATTTGAATGAGACCTTAAAGTTTCCAAGGAATCTATACAGGCTGAACTGATGTATGCAAAGGCAATAAAAAAAAAAACCTGCACATTTCCTCATGTTTTATCCCTTGGGATAAACACCTGCATGTATAGAAAAATGCCTGTTGATTTTGTGAGAAATGCACTTAGCTCCGAGTTCCTGTTGTGGGCTAATGAAATTTGCTAAACCTAAATTGCGAGGAATAGTGTCAGCTCTGACAAGTTGTCTTTGCTAAACTAAAAAATACCTACCCTTCTCCCCATGTCCACAAGATAGAAGTGAATTGTTCTTTAGTCCTAGATAAGAACTGGGAGGGCTGATTAGACTCCTTCAAATAAAATAGGCAGCATGGACATGACACAAAAAGCTATGGATATCTGACAGAATCATTCGTTTTTTTGTGCTTATCAAGCAAAATTAAAACACAATTTGAATGATATATTTAACAAGCCAAAGGGAAGTAAATAAAGGAAGTTCAATGTGAGAGGCAGGCTGATTGAAAAAAAAACAGAACCGATTCCTTCATCCACACAATCAAAGTGGTTGAAGGAATTCTCCCTGCTAGGTTATTCTATTCTGACAGCAGGAACTCCTCTATTGTCAGAACACTATTATAGCGCTAATCGAACAAAAATGATCCAACAAGCCTGTTCGATTCCACCCGTCCCTTCTGAACTGGTCAAATATCGATTTATCTATGGCCAGCTTAAGACCTTATGCACACTGGGCGAAGCCTGGATCGCAGAATGCTCACATTCCAGGCATTTATCTCCAGGCGCACACTTCCCCTAAACTTTACCATCACTCTGTGCACCATCCTGCCCCAGCAGCTGTCCTCCCATAGAGTTTATTAGACTGCCCGAAAAATTGATCTAGCTATGGCCAGCTGAAGACCTTATGCACACTGGGCGAAGCCTGGATCGCAGAATGCTCATTGCTCACATTCCAGGCATTTGTCTCCAGGCGCACACTTCCACTAAACTTTACCATCACTCTGTGCACCATCCTGCCCCAGCAGCTGTCCTCCCATAGAGTTTTTTTAGATTGCCCGAAAAATTGATCTAGCTATGGCCAGCTCAAGACCTTATGCACACTGGGTGAAGCCTGGATCGCAGAACGCTTGCTTTCCAGGCATTTATCTCCACGCGAACACTGCCCCTAAACTTTACCATCACTCTGTGCACCATCCTGCCCCAGCAGCTGTCCTCCCATAGAGTTTATTAGACTGCCCGAAAAATTTATCTAGCTATGGCCAGCTGAAGACCTTATGCACACTGTGTGAAGTCTGATCGCAGAACGCTTGTGTTCCAGGCATTTATCTCCAGGCGAACACTGCCCCTAAACTTTAACATGCACCGTCCTGCCCCAGCAGCTGTCCTCCCATAGAGTTTATTAGACTGCCCGGAAACATTGTTGGATGGTGCGTCTGTGCCACGCGCCCACTTAAATGCTGGAGTCACATACACCGGGGCTAAACTCCCAGTGTGCATGAGGTCTTATGGTGACCTATGTGGCCCTGGAGCTTTCAGTCACATCTAACAGTTCCCTAGATATATGCTTATATTGCTAATAAGACATGAATTAAAGTCTGAATAACAAGTGAGGAACTGGGAAGGAAGGCTCTATTCCCTGCATGAGTCCGTTTCCTTTTCATTTCTGAATGGAATGTATTTTTTTCAGTTAAGAGAAAGATTTCCTGGAAAGTAAAAAGGTGATGGGTGATATCTTATGTTCTTCAAACTTTACTATATACTAGGTTCACAAGAGATCATTTAAAAATCACTACTACAAAATTGTCTTCTAAAAATTCAATATGTAAAAAAAAAAAAAGACATCACAGCTGTATAATGTTTTCCCAGACTTTAGAGGAATGAACTTGGAAAAACTTTTTTTTTTTTTTTTTCCCGCTCCGTGAGAGGTTTCAAAATTTTCAACATTCAGTTTCAAGAAAGTCATTTTAATATAAAATGACAAACTTCTAGCAAGTGTACAAGTCATTAATGCATGAAACAGGTGAGGAGAGGTCCGTTTTCACTTTTTAACACTGATAATACAGATAGACATCTGTTGCCATTGTTGGCTTCCGGGCAGACATTAGCAACAACCTTGATTTACAGGAAACTCCCATCACGGTGCTGTTCTCATTCACCAGGGAAATGATTCTGCATACTCTGCAAATAAACATAATACACATTACTGCCAAGTAGGAATAAGCAAATAGCAAAATGACATACAAAGTCATTTGTGTGCAATACACATCAATCCTTCAAACTCAAGTTAAAGCCCACCTCTATGAAAATTAAAAACAAATCTTTGCAGTTGGGCTGCGCCTGCACTGCAGGGGTTAATTGCCAGTTTTTCCTAAAGATTGGAGAAACAAACAGTTTAACTTACCTAATTTTCTGCTTCCCTTACAGATGGTGCTCACCCACTCTGGTGGTGAACTGTATCTCGACGTCACCATGTCCAGTATAGAGCTATGAGCCTTGCTTTGGTCTACGGCTGGAGCGTGAGGGAGAACGGGAGGGTAAGGCTAATCATAAATTAGAAATTTTCTATATTTCAACCACGGGTTGAAGGGAAGAAAATTGCTCGATTCCCCCATCAACCCCTCCTGCAGAGCTATTGTATTCTGACAGTGGTAGGTTTCCCGACTGTCAGAAGACAATCATCCCTGCTGGTGGCTATCAAATGGGGGGGAAAAACCGACAGGCTGGTTGTATCGAAGTCGATCAATAACCAGCTTGCCCATAGATGGATCGAAATTTCAATCGTCTATTGCTGGCTTAAATAAATCTTCTTTTGTTCGCCTGGGCATAATTAAGCAATCAGCCCTTGCAGTGCCAACATTGCCCCACCGGACCTGATACTTTTTTTTAATTGCCTGGAGGCTTTAAAGTGATTGTAAAGTATTGTTTTTTTTTTTTTTATAATAAACATGTCATACTTACCTCCTCTGTGCAGTTGGTTCTGCACAGATCAGCCTGAATCCTCCTCTTCTCGGGTCCCTCTTTTCTGCTCCTGGCCCCACCCTCCTATTGAGTGCCCCCCCAGTCAGCAGCTTCCTATGGGGGCACTGGGGCCAAGTCACAGCTCTGTGTATCTATTCAAACACGGAGCCCCGACCCGGCCAAACCACCTCTCTCCCCTGCTTGGCTGACTGACTTTGATTGACAGCCGCGGGAGACAATGGCGCCGCTGCTGTGTCACAGCCAATCAGGAGGAGCGTCCTGGACGGCTTAGACATTTGTGGACATCGCTGGAGAGAGATGAGGCTCAGGTAAGTAATTAGCGGGGTGCTGGGGGAGGCTGCTACACACAAAAGGTTTTTTATCTTAATGCATAGAATACATTAAGATAAAAAAATCTGCCTTTACAAATCCTTTAAGTGGAACTAAACTCTCCTTTTCTTTACATATCAACTTCATTCTAGCCTCTGTTTAATCTGCAGTTGATATGATGCTGCACAGAAATCAGTTAGGGTCCTTTCACATGGTGCCACTCCGCTCCATTCAGCAGGTGATCTGTGAACACATCTCTGCTGAACTGGGGCTGAACAGGACAGATGGCAGTTTTTTTACACCCGTGCCTGTTCAGGCTGGGTTCACACTTATGTGAATTGGATGTGGATTTACCCGCATCCAATTCGCATAAACCCACATCCAATTCGCATGACAGGAGATTGTGACCGGCTCTCAATGGAGCTGTTTCACACCTCTCTGGGGCCGCAACGGAGCGCATTGCACAAGGGTCCTGTGCGTCTTTGGCTCCGTTTTTAGGTCTGAATTCAGGCAAAATTTTGGGCTTGATTTGTCCCTAAAACGGAGCACAGGGACTCACTGGACCACTGCTATGATTTGCATCTGTATTAGGTGTGAACCCAGCCTAAGTTTGTTTCTACATTGACACAAGGACAGGGGGCAGACCCATGGTGGCTCTATGGGCAGCCAGATGTACATGGACTTATGCCCGTTTACATTAGGCTACCTCCAATTCATCAAATTTAAGTCTAGAAAGACAGAAAAGAATGCAGTCCTTTTCAATTGTTTTGTTGATCTGGAGGGACTAGGAGGTAATTGGGTGTGAACAGACACAAGTTTGTTTACATCTGCCTGCCCATAGACCCACTTGAAGCTTTGTGAGCTCTTAGAGGGAGGTAGGGGGGATGTCTTTATCACAGAGAGGGGCTTTAAATGAATGGCCCTGTTGGTACTTAAGATCTGATTTTGGGTAAAAAAAAAGTAGGATTTAAAAATATATATATATATAAGGCCAAATGTTAACAGCCAGGCTGAAATTGCTTTCAGCACAAACCTGAAAGAAACCCCTGAACCTTTCTTTTCTAGTTTTCTTCGTTTTTTTGGGAAGATTTTTCAGCACATGTACACACGTACACACACACACACACACATTTTTCCCCAAATTTGTATACTATCAGTCCACAATGTAAAAACTGTGAACTGTGATTTTCTTTGAACTTTGATGTCTAAACATACCACAGCCTTAAGGCATTTCACGTGTTGTTACAAGAGCTCAAATATTTCACATGTCCTGAAAAATTATCAGCTGAAATTTCCTAGCAGCTTTCAAGTCTGTCATTTGCCTTAAAGTGAGACACACAATACAACATAATAATCCCTTCACTGACACAGATATATTCTATTTACAGTGAATACTTTGCTTCTTTTTTTTTTTTTTTTTTTATCAAAAGATATTTGTCCTAAAGAAACACAGCTGTAAAACTCTATTTGGTCTCATTGGTTACAGAATAACCTTTTTGCCATTTTTCCAAATATCTCTGATTCATGACTTTGGATAACTAGGCAAGAACAAATCAAACTGAAACTTGAATAACATGCCATATTTATACTTGATTGTTTTTTTTAAAAAGAAGTCCCATTCTGGACAAAAGCCAATAGACCAAGTCATTGTTAGGCTGCATTCTGTGGGTAGGGCAGCCTATTAATTTCAATGGACTGCCCTACATGCAGAAACAAGGAGAAAGAAGTCCCCGCCCCCTTTTTTTAAAATTGCACTGCACTGTGGTGCCGTGGCACTATTAGGTTTGGCACGTGCAAAAAAAAAGCCACATTTGCTGATGCATGAGGTTGCCCTTAAGAATGGCTACAGTGCAGTGCCTTTCTCTGTGGGTTGGGAATGTGTGCTGTTTTATCTACCAATAGAAAGCCTTATGCTAAAGACAATGTCACAGATTTGGGTCCTGAGGGTACAGGGACAAAGGGGGCTGGATGATGTACAAGGTATCACCATCTAGGAACAAAACAGACTGGTTGATTATCACCAGAACCCTAACGTTCCCCAATTTAGATACAAGTAGCAACCATAAGCAACACGCACACACTGTTGTCCAAGCTGCCACCACTAGAAATTCCAGGCTTGTGAGACACTTTTCATCATTATACTCTGCGCTCAGATTGGCACACAGGCTGGTCAGACCACACACTGCTGCCAATAGCAGTTGTAGGTTATATAAACCAGGCCAAACAACTTATAGAGATAGTGTACCAGGGGTCTCAAACTGGTGGTCCTCCAGCTGTTGCAAAACTACAAGTCCCATCATGTCTCTGCCTGTGGGAGTCATGCTTGTGACTGTCAGCCTTGCAATGCCTCATGGGACTTGTAGTTTCGCCACAGCTGGAGGGCCGCCAGTTTGAGAGCCCATGCTCACAATCTCTGACCACCAGCCACCAATAGAGGGAGACTTACGCACACACACAGGCAGATGCAAATCTCACATACAATCTGGTGCACTCTAATGATTATGTAGCATCTAGGTGATTCCCCCAGGCTTCCGAGATTCTCCATGCTATCCTGTAAACTGGTATCCTAATGCAGTCACCTTTCCCACTGACCACACATACTGTATATACACACATCCCTGTTGCTGGCAATGAGATCCGTCCCTCCCTGTGGCTAATACAATCATTTTCACACGCTGGCTTTCACCTGCCTGCAATCAGATTGACCACTTCATTCTCTGTCAGCCAACCACTGCAATTACATCGAACACAACGGTACACACATTTTAGCAGTTACTTACAACCAAGCTTAAAGGGGTTGTAAAGGCTCGTTTTTTATTTTCTAAATAGGTTCCTTTAAGCTAGTGTATTGTTGGATCACCTACCTTTTCCTTCGATTTCCCTTCTAAATATTTTTTTTCTTTGTCTGAATTTCTTTCTTCCTGTTTCTCCCCACTAAACTTCACACCATCATCCGAGTGGTGGTTAGTCACCCAGAACAGCTTACTGAGGAGGAACAGGAAGTGAGAAATTCAGACAAAGAAAACAAAGAAAAAATAGGATTTTTTACTCACCGTAAAATCCTTTTCTCTGAGTCCATGGACCGACACAGCTTCTCTATTGACAAAGTGGGTATTATCCGTTAATTAGGAGTGACTAGGCAGAAAAACTTGTAAAAAGTGTTGCATCACACCTTCTACAGTACCGCCCAGGGGGCGGACCCTCTGGGTATACCCTCTCAGTCTGCACATCGCAGATCAGTTCGTCAAAAAGCAGTACAAACTTAAAAGGAGGGGTGGGTGCTGTGTCGGTCCATGGACTCAGAGAAAAGGATTTTACGGTGAGTAAAAAATCCTATTTACTCTTTCGTCCATGGACCGACACAGCTTCTCTATTGACAAAGTGGGACGTCCCAAAGCAGTGTCAGAGAAAAAACGAGGGGTGGTAACAGCATAAAAACAAACTTCACCCCAAAACACAAAACAGCACTCCTCCAACGGAGGAGTTGCAACTCTAAACAGCCGCCTGCAAAACCTTGCGGCCGAAAGAGGCATCCGAAGATGCACCTACATCAACTTTGTAGAATTTTGTGAAAGTGTGAGCGGACGACCAAGTCGCCGCTTTACATAGTTGGGAAACAGACGCTTGATGTCGGAAAGCCCAAGAGGCACCTATTGCCCTGGTCAAATGCGCCGTGACAGGAAAGGGGGGCGCCTGACCCTTTAAGGCGTAAGCCTGGATTACTATCTGTCGGATCCACCTAGAGATGGTGGCCGATGAGACTGCTTGGCCCTTCTTGGGACCAGCCACCGAAACAAACAGTGAGTCTGACTTCCGGAACAGGGAAGTAGCAGATATGTATACTCTCAAAGCTCGGACAACGTCCAAGGAATGCAACGCCGACTCCTTAGGATTCGACGGCTGAGGACACAAGGATGGAAGTACAATGTCTTCGTTGAGATGAAAAGCCGAAACGACTTTCGGAAGAAAGGAAGGCTGCGGCCGCAGCACCACCTTATCCTTGTGGAAAATCAAATAGGGAGCCTTGCAGGACAGGGCTGCCAGCTCAGAGACTCGTCTAACTGACGTAACAGCCACCAAAAAGACCACCTTCTGAGAAAGTGTCAACAGGGGAATATCTCTAATATTCTCAAACGGTGCCTTCTGAAGCACCGAGAGGATCAGGTTCAAGTCCCACGGAGGTAACGGGGGCCGGACCGGAGGGGCCACATGTCGAACCCCCTGCACAAATGTACTCACGAGAGAGTGAGTCGCCAGGGGTCGCTGAAAAAAGACAGCCAGGGCAGATATCTGTCCCTTAATCGTACTTAGGGCAAGCCTTTGGTCTACCCCATGCTGTAAAAACAGCAGGATTCTGGAAACCAAATAGGTACGTGGATGCCATTTCATTTCCTCACACATGGAGATGTAGGCCCTCCAAGTGCGGTGATAGACCTTCCTAGAGGACGGTTTCCGAGCACTTCTCATAGTAGAGATTACTGAGTCTGACAGGCCCCGATTTCTCAGTACCTGGTTCTCAACAGCCATGCCGTTAAAGCCAATGACTGTAAAGCAGGATGGAATATGGGACCTTGCGATAGCAGGTCCTTCCGTAGTGGTAGGCGCCAGGGGACGTCTGCTACCAGACGTACTAGATCGGCGTACCAAGGACGCTGAGGCCAATCTGGAGCGATTAGGATCATTGGAATTCCCTCTGCCTCCACTCTGCGGAGCAGAAGAGGAAGAAGCCTTAAGGGAGGGAAGGCATAGATTAGCCGATACTGACCCCACGATGCTACCAACGCGTCCGTTGCATCTGCCCATGGGTCTCTTGACCGGGCCACAAACCTCAATACCTTCCGATTGAGTCGGGAAGCCAGAAGATCTACGTCTGGTGTGCCCCATCTTTGGCAGAGGAGTTGGAACACCTCCGGGTGTAAGGACCATTCTCCCTGGTCCAGCATCTGGCGGCTCAGGTAGTCCGCCTGCCAGTTTTCCACACCCGGAATGTACACGGCCGACAGTGCCGGTACGCTCCTCTCTGCCCACTTCAGGATGCGAGCGATCTCCGATGCTGCAGCTGAGCTTCTTGTTCCTCCTTGATGATTGACATATGCCACTGCTGTGGCGTTGTCTGACTGGATCCTGACTGGACGCCCTTGCAGTCTCTGAGACCATTTGAAGAGGCACAGCTTGATCGCCCGGATCTCCAGGACATTGATCGGCAGGAGGGCTTCCTCTGGGGTCCAGCGACCTTGCGCCGACTGGACACCCCAGACTCCCCCCCAACCTGTAAAGCTGGCGTCCGTCGTGATCACTATCCAGTAAACCGGAAGAAATGACTTCCCGGCCATTAGAGCCGGTGCTGTCAGCCACCATACCAGGGATCTCCTGACTAGGTGGCTCACTCGGATTTGATAATCCAGAGATGAAGGGCATCTGTTCCATCTGGACAGAACTTCCTTCTGTAACACTCGAGTGTGGTATTGAGCATATGGGACCGCCTCGAAGGAGGCTACCATGAGGCCCAACACTCGCATGCAAAAACGGAGTGACGACCAATTCCTGGAAGTCAGCTGCCGTACTGCAGCCCGGAGGGTCTGCAACTTCTCCACCGGGAGGAATACCTTTGCCTCTGAGGAATCCAGAATCAACCCCAGGTACACTAGGCGTTGAGTGGGCACCAATACTGACTTTTGCGTGTTTAGTATCCAACCACAGTCTCGAAGAGTCTGACAGGTAATGGACACGCTTACCTCTAATTCTGAGCTTGAAGGGGCCTTCAGCAGAAGGTCGTCCAAGTAACCTGTGATAGCGATACCCTGCTGTCTTAGAAGTGCCAGAATCGGAGCGAGCACCTTGGTGAACGTCCTGGGTGCTGAGGCAAGGCCAAACGGGAGGGCCACAAACTGGTAGTGGTTCTTCCCAATAGCAAATCGCAGAAACCTCTGGTGTCTGGAGTATATGGGGACATGCAGGTATGCGTCCTTGATGTCCAAGGAGGCCAGAAAGTCCCCCGGATGGAGAGCCGTGACTACGGATCGAACCGACTCCATCTGAAATCTTTGTACCTTCACAAAGCAATTGAGGGCTCTGAGATCCAAGATTGGACGAACCCCCTCCTTCTTTGGCACAATGAACAGATTTGAGTAAAAACCCTGACCCCGTTCCTGTTCTGGAACTGGAATAACTACCCCGCGTTCCAGTAGACCCTGGACCGCCCCATACAGGGCCTCCCGACGGGTCGGTAGTAGCTGGAGATTGGAGGTGATGAATCTGTCTGGTGGACAAGAGAGAAATTCTATCTTGTAGCCTGAGGAGATTACTTCGCAAACCCACCTGTCGGAGACTAGAGCAGTCCACTGAGTCGCGAATTTGCGAAGACGTCCCCCCACCCGAGAGCTGGGTGGGGGCGGACCTTCATGTGGACGCAGATTTGTCCGCAGGCTTGTTGGGTCTGCGGGACCAAGGACGCTTTTGTCCTTGGGCAGGCGCTTTATCGGCCTGGGGTCTTTTCCCTGTCGCCTTAAGGGGGCGAAAAAAACGCTTACGTGCAGTAAAGGAGGGCCCTTGCCCTTGGCGTGGTCCCTTACCCTTGCTAGTTTGGGGAAGCAAAGTGCTTTTACCTCCTGTGGCATCCTTGATGATGTCATCCAGAGAAGCCCCAAAAAGTCTGTCGCCCTTAAAAGGCAGATCCAATAGGGCTTTCTTGGAAGTCTGGTCCGCAGACCAGCCCTTTAGCCAGATCAGGCGGCGTATTGCTACTGCATAAACCGAAGCTCTTGACAGCAGGGGAATAGTATCCATGTCTGACTCGCAGACAAACTTAAGGCCCTGGACCAACTGGTCGGCCAAAGTTATCTCATTAGGAGGAGCATCTCGCTCCTTTAACCCCTGGAGTAGCAATTTTGCCCATTCAGTAAGTGTCTGAGACACTAGGGCCCCCGCCAATGCCGGGCGTACTGCCGAGCCTACCACTGAGTATAGGTAGCGAGCGAGTGCTTCAGCCTTCTTATCCACAGGGTCCTTGAAAACAGGAGCCCCTTCTACTGGAATAGTGGTGGCTCTATTAAGTCTGGACACCGAAGGGTCCACTATAGGGGGAGAGGTCCATATCTTCAGAAAACTCTCCTCAAAGGGGTACCGTACTGCAAACCTCTTTGGGGCTGTAAAGACCCTCAGTGGGTTCTCCCATTCCTTGTATAAGAGTTTGTCAAAATAAGACACACAAGGGAACACCTTAGCAGTGCGGGCAGGTTTACGAAACCCAAAGGGGACTGGAGTATCTGCTACTTCTTCAGTCTTTTCCAACTTTAGTGTATCCCGCACTGCAGTAATAAGGTCAGATACCAAAGCCGTCTCGCGTACTGACCTGGACTTGGAGTCCTCCTCACTGTCCGATCGGTCACGGTCTGCAGTCTCTGATGCATCAGAATCTGGGCCATGAGCCGTAGCTGGACCTGGTTCTGCATCAGAAATATCCCCAGAAGATTGCAGGGGACGGGGGCGTTTATTACCCCCTGTATTCCCGTGTGCTGCTTCCACCCTGGCAGCAAACGCCTCTAGGATTGCTGACATAGCGTCCATAGACACCTCAGGGACACCAGCTGCTAAATCTGGTGTTTCAGGGGAGAAGACCTCTGGCTCAGATGCCATGCTGACCACACGCTGACACTCACAGGGCTCCAGGCAAGATATTAATAGGCCACCCTCCTGTGCTGCAGAGATGCTGGGTTACCCAGAGGACTCACCACCCTGGATAGGTACTGCTATGCTGCGCCTGTGATGCTGTCCCCTTGCTGCTGTGTCAGTCTGCTTCTTTTATCAGCACTTCCTGTGTGAATTTTCGCGCCAGTGTAATGCACCCTAGAGGCCGGAGGCTCTCGCAAAATGGTTGCCAAAAACGTCTGTATGGAAGATAATGTGGGCTCTAAGAAAATGGCCGCCGACAGAAGATAGAGGTCAGGCAGCCATAGCCCACAAAAAGATGGCCGCCGAACGGCAATATCTGCATACAGGGTGGACAAACATGGCCGCCGATCACCTGATAGGGGCCAGTGGGTGTGGCCGAACCACAGGAAGATGGCCGCCAGGCAGTTACAAGAGGCCAAACTTGGCATGGACCACCTCAAAATGGCCGCCGACAGCATGGAGACACAGAAACACAGGTAAGTAAAAAATGACATTTCTTTTAAATGTTAGTTACAGCCAGCCCCGCTCCAGTGGGACCCCCTAGGTGACCCCCAGCACCCAGCAACCTTTAGCTAGAAGCCCAGGGAGGGAAAGGCAGGGAGAGAGGGAAGAAAGGGGCCACAACCACTTACTTGATCTCTCCAGGAATGTCCAGCTAAATCACCCAGCCGAGGCAGGGGAGTTTTACTTACCTATCCTGCATGTATTCTGCTGGAAGACATTCCAAACAGATCATCGTCCGCGCACGGAAGGTGACTGTTGGCCAGGCATGCTGTGATTGGACCCAGAAGGGACGATCATATGTATGCCCTGGAGCATGACGCTCACCGGACAGGCTGCTGCGACTCGGCCGTAAGGTCAGCCGAAGCTGAGCGGTCCGATGCAGGCCCCGGAGCGTAGGCTCACCGGCCACCCGTGGAGCGACGGGCATGTCGTGGAAAACCCAGCGCGTAGCTAGGGTCGGCACACGCTCGATGGCCAAAACTGGGGAGACTACAAGGATCGAGGATCCAGCCTGTCACCCAGTCGGCAGTTGATCGAAGATCGCAGGAAACAACAAATGTAGCAAAAAAAATTAAAACAACAAAAAAAATATATATATATATATATATATATATATATATATATATATATCTTTTTTCCCCGGACCAATGGGCCCGAAGGGAGCCATGTCCTACTCCTTGCTAGACAGAAAAAAACTGATCTGCGATGTGCAGACTGAGAGGGTATACCCAGAGGGTCCGCCCCCTGGGCGGTACTGTAGAAGGTGTGATGCAACACTTTTTACAAGTTTTTCTGCCTAGTCACTCCTAATTAACGGATAATACCCACTTTGTCAATAGAGAAGCTGTGTCGGTCCATGGACGAAAGAGTAAAAACATTTAGAAGGGAAATCGAAAGGAAAAGGTAAGTGAACCAACAATGCACTAGCTTAAAGGAACCTATTTAGAAAATAAAAAACGAACCTTTACAACCCCTTTAAGGCTAGGTTCACACTATGAATCACCTATGAATCGCACACCGCATTCCTGTGCAATTCACATGTGCTGTGCAATTTGAGCCCATTCATTCTAAATGGGCTCAAATCACAAAGTAGTGCATGCACTACTTTTGGAAATGCACTGCAATCAGATTGCATGGTACTTTTGTACCATGCAATCCAGTGCAGGCAAAAGCACTGTGTTTGCAACCTGCGTTTGGGGTGTCATTAACATTGCATTGACACCTGCTGCAGATCACAAGGGCAGCGCATTTTGAACACAAAGTGGGAAATCACGCACAGATCGCACAACGTTCTAGTGTGAACCAGGGCTAAAGGCACTGATGAAATAATACAACCACACACACACACCAGTCTCTTCGGAGCAAGCAAAAACTAATTTATTACTTGTTACCAATAAGACCCCTAGGTGGGTAGCGCTTTGACAGTTACAAAAGGATGCAAAAGACAGAAGATACAAAGTGAGACACACATCTGCAAACAGCATTGAGAATAAAAGGAATTTGCCAGTGTGCTGGAAGATATTAAATCAAAAGCTACAGAAGTTAGCATTTATAAAACAAAATACATTTCAACCACTAGCTTCATAGCAGATGCTTCAGATACAATCAATCATATATGCCAAGACCCCATCCAATCGATCAATCATACAACCCATCTACGTTCAACATAAAATGAATGCGTCCTGGTCTTACCGGGACTAGACAAGGACATTGCAAAGTACTAGACTAGGATTTCATCATAACCCTTTCATAACCAGAATTTTTTCGAGCTTAGATGCTCAGAGCAAGTTTTGCAGCCTCAGGATGTGTCATTTAATATGACAAGAAATCCAATACTAATTTTTCAGTTTGACATCAGGTCTGAGAACTAGGAACACACACAATTGCTCATTCTTAGTTCGCTGCTGCAAGGTAAATTAACATTCTCATGGTGGTATTTTTCATATGGACTTAAAGTGTAACTAGAGGCAAGTGTTAGTTTTGGGTAGACTGGGGAGCGATTAGAACACATCACATTTTTATCACTGTCTGTGTGCCTGTTTGTCCTGTGTACCATTATAACTGAGAGTGAAAGCAAGTGAAAGCCAAATAAAATCCCTAATTTTAGGTTGTCACCAGAACACTAATAAGGGAAAAAATCTTCCAATGGTGAAAATAATTTTGGTGACCCCAGTGACAACCTGGTATTCCCTTACTATGAAAGGATTGCCTCTCATGTCCTGTTTTGGCTATGGGACAGGAAGTGAAAGGAAAACTCCCCAATGGGACAAAAAATAAATAAAAAATATCCCAAAAGGGGTTATAACCCTGCTTTACTCTATCCAAAATGAAAAAAAAAAAAAGTTTGGCCTTTAGTTCTACTTTAAAAAGGCATTGTTGACATGAAGGAGTTATTGTGGGCCTTGACTGACTCATTATTTAAAAACTGTTAAGTACAGATCTTGTATTGTAACTGCATTTTATAGTGTTTTCAGAAGAAAAAAAAAGGGTTATTTCAAAGACGGCAGTTGGGTGTCAGCTTCTTTTATAGCAGTAGTACATATTAGTACCATGTTAGATTTTTAATACAAATAAGATTTCCCAAAACGTCAAATAAGTGGGATAATGGCCACATTAGATGGCTGGTCTGTAAACGAATGACCCAACCGGTAGCCCTTGAAAGCATTATGTTTGTTTTGATGACTTGAAACACCCAATTACCAAGCCAACAGGTAGGTAATACACACTTTGCTTTAATTGCAACCCCACCAGCTGTTTGTACATACCTTTCCTTTACTTCTGCACTGCTCTGTTCAGATGCAAGGGATAAAGGGATGAAGCCCTGCATAAGCTGGCTGTGACTCTTGTGGGCTTTCAAAAGGTTGAGGAATATCTCCTCATCTCTATGTGACAGAGCTGGGTGCCTGAGCAGCCAAACACCAGTACCAGCACTGCCACACTGGACAAAGGAGACTGAGTCCTCCCCATACCTGTAAGATGCTGTTTAATGGCAATTACTCCAAATCCCTTCTCCTTTTGAAGAGGCATATTTGCATACATTTCTAGGGTAGTTCTGTCTGATGTCTCCTTACATGTATTTTTAGTACCTTGGTTAAAGTTATGTTACAAATGAGAATTTACCTTCTGGTTCAAGCAGAGAGATATTTCCATGTACTGACAAAGGCTGTTGGGATCAGAGAATAGGGCACTGTGGTCACACTACTCCATGTATCGCTCGAAGGGTCATAACAGTCCAAAGTCTTTCCCCTCTGGGATCCAGAGTACCCACCCACTACATAGAGTCTATTGCCAGAGGCAACTGCACGGCAGCTAATCCTCTTTGAAGAAATGTCTCCAAATCTGCACCACTGATAAGTCTCACTGTTAAAACGGTAGGCTGAACTTGCAGAGAACTCTGTGTCTCCTCCCACAACAATGACATGATTGCCTAAAACAGCAGCTCCAGTGTACCGCCAGGGCTGGGGGCAGGTAGCAGGTACTGTCCATCTGTTTTCTAGTGGATCAAAACATTGAACCTTGGGGAGTTTTTCACGGTTGACGCTGGTACCTCCAAAAACAAAAAGTTTCATCTTTGCTCCTACAACTGCAGCATTGCTGACTCCTTCTCGAAGAGGAGCTACTAAGCTCCACTTGTCAACATGGGGATCATAATGTTCCACTTGCTTTAGGGAGACTGAAGGGGATGCTGGAAAAGCTCCTGTGATTGCAGTGTGTCCTCCAACCACATACAAGCAGTTATCTAGTTCTGCTGATCCATGTCCAAACCTAGCAACAAGCATGGGTCCTGCCTTAGACCATTCATCGTGTAATGTATCATACACCCAGACATCCTTCGATGCACCGTTTTCTGCCCCTTTTCCTCCTGTAACATAAACTTTGCATCCAATTGCACATGCACTACATTCTTTACGTGGACTGGGAATGTCAGTTTTAGGTATTATTTCGGTGGTCTTTGGGTCCATCACATAGATTTTATCACACATAAAGGTTTGTCCACCTAACAGCAGCAGGGCCTGGCTGACTTTTCGAGGGCGAGCACAAAACCCAGTTACTAAGCCATCATTCTGCAGAATCTTGTTCCTGCACTGCGTTGCTTCTTCAACAATTGCTTTTGCCACCTTATTTTGAACCACTAAGCTGTCTGTGGCTAGACTTCGCAAATACTGCTCTGGAAGAAGAGCTAACCTAACACACCGCAGTAGGTCTGGTAGATCATCAAAACGGAGGCACAAATCATACTTTATCCAACCCATCACAGCTTCATACACTAAACTTTCATCTTCC
Source organism: Rana muscosa (assembly GCA_029206835.1). NCBI lineage: Eukaryota > Metazoa > Chordata > Amphibia > Anura > Ranidae > Rana > Rana muscosa. Next base: position 20,673,437 of record JARGYO010005603.1, read on the forward strand.
ACCTCCAGTTCCTCACTAAGGACTAGTTCCATCAGCTTTAGCTTTGGTAACCTGAAGAAGTCTTCTGTTTTTGACAATTCCACAAAATTGGATAGACACATTCGCCAGGATAATTCGACCAACCTTTCACAGCAATGTGCATCAGATATTAACAACATGTTCAAGCAGTTGGCTACATGTAGATTCTTCTCTAGGAACTCTGCAGCTGCATCTCTAATATCATGGAATTGTAGCATGTCTCCAGCTTCAAGCAATGACTCTGCGTTCTCTTCATTGAGGATAATCCTTGCAGAGTATGCATAATCCAGAAGCAACTCCAGCACCTCTGGATGCAGTGCATCATGGAAGTTGACTTCTCTATCTTGGCTTTCTTTTAGACCACCACTGAACATTGCCTCAAAGTAACGGCTGCTGGAAGCTAGTACAGCCCGATGGCAAGGGAAGCCTCTGGTCCCTGCCAGCAAGACTACATCTGTGAAAAGGCACCGTTTGCGAAGGAGGTTCAGCTGTGTTAGAAGGCTGTCAGCATGGCCAGGCTTGTGAAAAAGATGGATGTTCATAGACCCTGTGCTGGAACGGGATTTGCGGTTCTCGTGATTGCTAACAGACATTTTTTATTTTTTTTTGTTATTTGATAATTTTTTAGAAAATAAATCTGAAAGACAAAAAAAAAAGAATTTCAATTAGATTAAGGCTATGAATAAAGTATATGTTTAGCAAAACACTCCCAATAAAAAGATATCAGTTGATATTAGCTGTTCTTTTTCCAGGATTTGGGGCAATTAAGAATTGGATTTGTTGTCAGAAACACTTCCCATTGGCCAGGATGCTTTTGCCAACCTAAAGCTAAACATGGTGGTAAGGGAAAACAATAGCTTCATACCGTATATATAAAATCTCTTACTATATGACTAGTTAAAAAAAACTATATGTGAGCATTATTAGCACCTTTCATAAAGGAAATGGTAATTTTATCTATGTGCTTGTTTTAATATCTCTTTATTGAATTAATTTTCCTAATGCAATTATGTAACAGTTCATGTTAAACAATAAACATACGGTACTTGTTCTTTTTAGTACATTGCATGCAAAATGTGTCATTCATCACCGCCAGGAAATGCAGGTGATGCAAAGACAGACAAGTAAACAGTCACTCAGCAATTTAATTAACTCGCCAACTGCCAGGGAAAAAAACAGCCCTGGACTAATAACACAGTATTTTGCATTTTAATATGAACTTTTGAGGATATGAATATGAGAGTTGCCACTGCTGAGTTACTTTAACAAGGTGGAGGCCCTGGAGCTATCATCCTAATCCTGCCTTTATTACCTAGTGAGTCACTAATCTGGGTAAAGCATACAGTCAGTAAAGTCTAAAGTCTAAATTCACACCCTGTGTGCTTGACCTAGTCAGCGACTCATTCGGTACAGTACAAACCTTTAGGATGACCTTCATTCTAAAATGACCCCAGGTTCATGAAGAAGGCATCTGCACCCTGAAGCCCCGTACATACGAACCGAATGTCAGGCGACTTGGCCAGTTCAATAGAAACCGGTCAACATTCGCCCCGTGTGTACTGCAGTCGGTCTGACAGAAGCTGGCTGTGCGGCCTGCTTCTGTCGAAGGCACAGGACCAAAAAAGGTCTGCCAAATGCCTCCCGTTCCCCCTGTCAGAACACAATAGAACAGCAGGGGAGATCGCTGTACTAAAGTCGGAGAGTTAGTACAGCGACTCCTCCTGAACTGTCGTTCCATCCTGAAAAAAAAAATACTAGTGTGTACTAGGCTTTAGAATTATTATTAAAGCACCAAGGGATCCCCAAAACCCAAGGGTCTCTATAATACAAATACATTACTAACCCTTCTCTATTCACCCCCTATACCTTTAAGTTGGCTGTTCATCGTATTTGAGGGTCAAAAATAAAGACTAAGGATAAGAGGAGATGGGCTAGTGTGTAGGTGGGTGCAGCATGGTGCAGAGGCAATAATTCACGCAGTTACGTGCAATAAAAGGCTTGTATTAACGTAATGCAGCAACAGTTCACAACAAACCAGGTGGGAAGGCCACCCAGCTGGTACACTCACAGTTTCCAGCAACGTGAAAGAAGCAGCCTCCAGCCACACTAACAGCATCTGTTGAGAGGGACGGAATGCGGCCTGGTTGTCTAATGCCTAATCAGGAAGGTGTGCAACCCTACATCCCCCCCCCCCATTCCCTTCCCCACTTTTTTCTACCCTTTTCTCTCTATCTACTCCTATTTTTTGTTTTCTACCTTTCTTTTGATATTGTGTGGTATTTATATACACATTATCTCTTCTGTTTTTAATATATACCTATTAGCCTGATCTCCTTATTACTGCTCTTGCAAAATGAACCAATAGTCACTAGCTTACTTTTTTCCTTCTGATGGAACTTTCTAATGCTTTTGATGTAATACTTTATTGGTTTATTCGTTACATTCTTCTACTAATTACGTTTTTACATTGTTATGTACTCATCCTGTTCATAAATCGATATGTTTAGCTGTATTGCTATTTGAATATTGTACCACCATCCTTGTATGTACTCAATTTGCCAATCTTTGTTATATTTAAAAAATAATAAACACATTTGACGAGAGATGCAACCCTACGCTTTCCCTTCTTGTCGGGAACCTCTTCCTAATGCTAGTACTTTCCTTAAAAGATGAGGTACTTTTCCTTACTCTGCCCACTTGCAAAATGTGCATCCAGCCTGGAAGCCAGGGCCTCAGATTCAGGTTCTACCTGACTCAAGGTGGCTGCTCTAGTGCAGCAGCATGCAATTGGATCGTTTCCCTGGTAACCCAGGAAACCATAGAGGAACCATGTTCCTCTTGACTTCCTCTGCAACTGCAGCGCCACTGTGGAACTGCGCCACCGGCAGGGGAGAAAGCAGACTGCACCTGCTGACAAGTGCTTGACCAAAGAAACTGTGGGCCCAAGTCTCTGTGTTTGCAATAATTCTCTTTTCTATTAATTGGAGCTCAGCATTTGTATGAAGTCTGTCAACCATCAAGGCACATTATTCTAACTCTGGGGATGCCAAATGGCTGTTTCTGCACCAGCATATGTATGAATGGATTTTCTCCACTCTTATCAGCTTGTGGGAGAACAACTTCAGAAAACACTACTAACAAATAATGAATTGGGAGAGTCTGCAATCTGTAAATATCTGCATTCAAGTCTGTTTAAAGATCTGTTTCTACTGAATACACCCTGTTCCAAATTATTATGCAAATTCTATTTCAGTGTCACAAAGATTAAATATTTTGTTTTTCAGTTTAACTCATGGATGGCATTGTGTCTCAGGGCGCTTTTGATCACTGAAAACAATCTCAGACACCTGTGATAATTAGATTCCCAGGTGAGCCCAATTAAAGGAAAAACTACTAAAGGAGGGTGTTCCACATTATTAAGCAGAGCACCATTTTCAAGCAATATGGGGAAGAAAAAGGATCTCTCTGCTGCCGATAGTTCAATGCCTTGGACGAGGTATGAAAACATTAGATATTTCACGAAAACGTAAGCGTGATCATCGCACTATTAAGAGATTTGTGGCTGATTCAGTGCACAGATGGGTTTCGTGCAGATAAAGGCACATTGAGGAAGATTTCTGCCAGATCCATGCATCGGATCAAGAGAGCAGCTGCTAAAACACCATTACATAGCAGCAAACAGATATTTGAAGCTGCTGGTGCCTCTGGAGTTCCACGGACATCAAGGTGTAGAGTCCTCCAGAGTCTTGCAACTGTGCATAAACCTTCTATTCGGCCACCACTAACCAATGCTCACAAGCAGAAACGGCTGCATTGGGCAGAAAAATACATGAAGACTAATTTTCAAACAGTCCTGTTCACTGATGAGTGCCGTGCAACCCTGGATGGTCCAGATGGAGGGAGTAGTGGGTGGTTGGTGGACGGCCACCCTGTTCCAACAAGGCTGCGACGTCAGCAAGGTGGTGGTGGAGTCATGTTTTGGGGCGTAAACATGGGAAGAGAGCTGGTCGGCCCCTTTAGGGTCCCCGAAGGTGTAAAGATGACCTCTGCAAAGTATGTGGAGTTCCTGACTGACCACTTCCTTCCCTGGTACAGAAGGAAGAACTATGCTTTCCGTAATAAAATCATCTTAATGCATGACAATGCACCATCTCATGCTGCAAAGAATACCTCTGCATCAATGGCTGCTATGGGGATAAAAGGAGAAAAAGTCATGGTGTGGCCTCCATCCTCCCCTGACCTCAATCCTTATGAGAACCTTTGGAGCACCCTCAAGCAAAAGATCTATGAGGGTGGGAGGCAGTTTACATCCAAACAGCTGCTCTGGGAGGCTATTCTGACATCTTGCAAATAAATTCAAGCAGAAACGGTCCAAAAACTCACAAGTTCAATGTATGCAAGACTTGTGAAGCTGCTATCAAATAAGGGGTCCTATGTTAAAATGTAACGTGACCTGTTAAAATGTTTAAAAAGTTAAAATGTTGTTCAAAGTTTGATTGAAATAGCTTTTGATTTCCGTAAATATGCTGCAAACACAACAAATGACAATTTTCAGTTCTTTACAACCTATAAAGTGTTTTGAAATTTACTGTGTGTAATAATTTGGAACAGTGCATCGTACGTTTTTTATTTTGAAAAAACAAACTGTTATCATTAGGAGGTTTGTTCAATAAAAATGTAATTGTACTCTTAATAGTTCATAACATGAGAATTATGCTGACTGTTTACATCAATTATTTAGGTAAATGAGAAAAACATCATTGGCATAATAATTTGGAACAGGGTGTAGAATCAAACTATTAAGGAACCCAGGCAATCATGTCTCATGAATTGTATAATGCTGCACAGCTTGGATAAATACATGGACTAATGTGAATCTCCCCTGATTTATGAATCAAGTCACTCATCATTAAACACCACATATAAATGTACTGAGCTAATCAATCTCCCGCGTGCCAGTGATGGGGTAGAGTAAATCACAGGCATACGAAAGTTGGTAATATGTTGAGCAAATTTCAGCCAGCTCCTGATGAACTCTTCAAACTTCAACCAGTGGGGGGTTCTGTGGGCACCACTAATGCCTGACATCCTTTGATTGAAGTATTGAAGGAGCCAGGTGGAAAACTGTCACCTGAACAGAGCCTAAGAGTACAGAACAGATAAGAACAGATGAAGAGTACAATAGCCAGCAGGGGAGATTCATCCACCCGTAGTGTGGATAGAAGTATTTGTTAGATTTCTTTCATTCAGAATAAAAAAAATTAAAAAAATCATCTAGAAGTGTATGGCCAGCTTTATTTTATGTCAGTCTGGTATATATATTTTTCCGGTCCCCAGAAAATGAAAAAAATAAAAATGCTTTGGGTCTTTCTGTTCCTGCTGCATAGGAATGAAAGGGTGCTTCCAGCATGCTTTGTAACGGCACCATGGAGCTTACCAATGAATTCAACTGAGACCCCGTTCACACTTGAGTGTTTTTCAGCTCAAGGCTCAACACTAAACAAGCAAAATCCCATTCATTTAAATGGCCCCTGTTCACATTTGAGCGTTTTGTCACCTGTAGCAAAATGTTTGTTGCTCTAAAAGTACATGAGCTACTTTTCAGGCAGATTAGAGTGTTTTTGTCCTATTGACTTCAATGGAAAACACCTAAACAGTGAGAAATGAGGCTGAATTCACACATGGGCATTTTGAATCACAGGCAGAATAGCCGCGATTCTGTCCGTGATGTTAAAACGCCCATGTGTGAATGACACAACGCACATTTCGGATGCCATTCATTTGGTTCTGCCACGATGAGTCGTGCTGCAATCGCGGCATACCGCACCACGTGAAGCATGTCGCCCAAAAGAAGCTCCAGAACTGCACGCGATGCGGTTTGCCGCCATAGCAGCGTGATTTATCGCATGACAATTGCGGCAGAACTGCACCACATTTTAAGGTGGCATGCAAATGAACGGCATCTGAAATGTGCATCGTGCGATTTGTCATTCACACCTGGGCGTTTTGAAATCGTGGGCAGAATTGCGGCTATTCTGCCCGCGATTCAGAATTTTCATGTGTAAATGCTGCCCGAGTGTTCTTTCAACCATTTTTTCAGGTGTTTTCAGCTCAAACAGCAGCTCCCGTCTGTCATGGATATGCAGTAGTGTTTGTCTGTCAGCTTACCTTCCTTCCCATGTGTTCATCTTAGAGGCCAGAACCCTTTCACCTGGCTTCCTTTATAATCTCCTCCCAGCCAGACTCCACCCCAGGCCCTATCACAGAACACTATATTAACCTGTGCACTGCAAGCCTGCTTTGCTGATCAACGTGTTTGTTAGGCATTGTGTGTTTGGGTTCCTGCCTGCCGTGTGCTACGTCTGTCTCTCTGTTACATATTTGGCTTGTCCCCGACTATCCCTGTCTGCTGGTGACCCTTGACCTTCGGCTCGTTCTTTCGTTATCCTTGTTTGCTTGTGGCCCCTGACCTTCAGCTTGTTATTCGGTTCTCTCATATCTTGTGCTGCTGCTTCCCCTCTTTTCCCCTTATCCTACGGGGCGTGAGCTAGGAAACTCCAGGGGCCGCGACCTGGTCCCAGCCTGCAGCATAACATCCTCACCACTAGAGGCCCTGGAGAAGACCTGCTGGGTCTTAGACTCCACGCCCTGGGGAATCTTAGCTCTAGCTTCCGTTAGGATCCCGGTTGTGCTCCTCTGGTCCCGCTTTCCACAACCACCCAGTTTCCTATCCGCAGCAGTCAGCCATAGGGTTCACTACCTTGCGGTGCACTCCTGTCCCCGTACGGTGTGCATCTGTCACCTGGCCACAGGTGACCTTGACACCGTCCCCTTTTCTAGCATCACTCGAGACCTTACACAGGTTTCTATTGGCCACAACAAAAGCGTCTAAAACGCTTGAAAAAACGCCTGAAAATAACGCCTGAAAATGCTCAGCTCAAGTGTGAATGTAGCCTGATTGATTTGCCAAGATGGTATTATACGAAGCATTTGCCTCTTTATGTAATCTATCCACAACTCTGTTAAACACGGGCAGATTACATAGTAACAAATGTGGAATTATAACAAGAAACCAAACCAGCGATATCCACATAACAGACAACAACCAGTCAAGCAGCAACTTGATTACAATTCTAATTTCTGCAAGACCAGTGAAATGTTCATTATTTTAAAGAAATGATTTCTTGAAAGGAATTGGTTACCAACAAAGGGAAAGGATATGATTTCACGAATTCGATAAAAGATCAATACACTGCCCCATGTCAGTGTATTCCTGTATGACTATTCCTTTAGGGCTGGTTCACACCACAAAAAACGGACTCCAGACCCATTCCGGATGTGTTTTTGAATGCACGTATTTGGCGCGTTCCGATGCATTTTTTAATGCCTTTCCGGAATGCATTTCAGATGCATTTTTTTCTTCTTTTTTCCTGTTTTTTTTTTTTTACTGTGGCCCTAGAGCACCAGTCCACCCAACTGCACTTTGTCAGTAAACTAGTAATCTGGAAAGGCACTTTGCTTAACTGTTTGCAATGCAAGAGAAGTATTTCTAACCAGCCACTGAAGGCTTTCTGTCAGATTCAAGACCTTGCCATGCAGGTCTATAACTGGCTGGGTATACATCAAGCACATATAGAGTAAGTTATACAGCACAGCCAACTGGAAGCAGAGCCAACCCCCAACACATAGTATGAGGAGCTTTATGCTGCTGAATATGACATAGAACAAAGATTAAAGAAACGTTATCACCAATTTTAACAATTGCAGATAAAAGCCCTGAAAAATTAAGCATTTTAAATATTTACTTGCAGTATTTTCTTTTCTATAATTTTTTTTTTTTTAAAATAAAATAAAATAAAAAAGGACATTTAGAATATTTGGCTACTTATAAGAGTCAATTTCCTAGCACAGCGCTCTTTCTCCTGACTAGGGATGAGCTTCGTGTTCGAGTCGAACATACGTTCGACTCGAACATCGGCTGTTCGATCGTTCGACGAAGATCGAACGATTTGGGCCGTTCGCGCCAAATTCGAGTGACGCGAACGGCCCACAATGCACTACGCCATCGCAGTGTCATCCAGGCGCTGTGATTGGCCAAGCATGCACTGTGACCCCGCATGCTTGGCCAATCACAGCGCCGGCAGCGAGGAGAGCAATGATTGGCCACAGGCAGGATGCCTGTGGCCAATTATTGCTGAGGGTGTTTAGTACACGCCCCACACTATAAAAGGCCGCCAGCACGGCGGCCTAGTGTAGTGTGTTCCGGAGCAGGGATAGAGCAGCATAGGCAGGGACAGTGACTGTTATTTCTTTCTTGCTTAACCTGGATTCCTTTAGTTTAGGGAAAGAGAAGGATAGGTAGGGAGAGTGTCAGTGTGTTTTGTGCTTGTGCTATAGTGTGCTTAAAAAAAACATTTATTCTAGGGACAGAAAACTGTAGGTAGGGACAGTGTCAGTTTCTTTCACTCTGCAAGTCCTTGTTTCCAGGGACCTGGAAGGACAGTGAGTGAATTGTCCTTGTGCTATATTGTGCTTAAAAAAACATTTATTCTAGGGACAGAAAACTGTAGGTAGGGAGAGTGTCAGTTTCTTTCACTCTGCAAGTCCTTGTTTCCAGGGACCTGTAAGGACAGTGAGTGAATTGTCCTTGTGCTATATTGTGATTAAAAAAAACATTTTTTCTAGGGACAGAAAACTGTAGGTAGGGAGAGTGTTTTTTTTCTTTCACTCTGCAAGTCCTTGTTTCCAGGGACCTGGAAGGACAGTGAGTGAATTCTCCTTGTGCTATATTGTGCTTAAAAAAAACATTAATTCTAGGGACAGAAAACTGTAGGTAGGGAGAGTGTCAGTTTATTTCACTCTGCAAGTCCTTGTTTCCAGGGACCTGTAAGGACAGTGAGTGAATTGTCCTTGTGCTATATTGTGCTTAAAAAAACATTTATTCTAGGGACAGAAAACTGTAGGTAGGGAGAGTGTCAGTTTATTTCACTCTGCAAGTCCTTGTTTCCAGGGACCTGTAAGGACAGTGAGTGAATTGTCCTTGTGCTATATTGTGATTAAAAAAAACATTTTTTCTAGGGACAGAAAACTGTAGGTAGGGAGAGTGTTTTTTTTCTTTCACTCTGCAAGTCCTTGTTTCCAGGGACCTGTAAGGACAGTGAGTGAATTGTCCTTGTGCTATATTGTGATAAAAAAAACATTTTTTCTAGGGACAGAAAACTGTAGGTAGGGAGAGTGTTTTTTTTCTTTCACTCTGCAAGTCCTTGTTTCCAGGGACCTGGAAGGACAGTGAGTGAATTGTCCTTGTGCTATATTGTGCTTAAAAAAAACATTTATTCTAGGGACAGAAAACTGTAGGTAGGGAGAGTGTCAGTTTATTTCACTCTGCAAGTCCTTGTTTCCAGGGACCTGTAAGGACAGTGAGTGAATTGTCCTTGTGCTATATTGTGATTAAAAAAAACATTTTTTCTAGGGACAGAAAACTGTAGGTAGGGAGAGTGTTTTTTTTCTTTCACTCTGCAAGTCCTTGTTTCCAGGGACCTGGAAGGACAGTGAGTGAATTGTCCTTGTGCTATATTGTGCTTAAAAAAAACATTTATTCTAGGGACAGAAAACTGTAGGTAGGGAGAGTGTCAGTTTATTTCACTCTGCAAGTCCTTGTTTCCAGGGACCTGTAAGGACAGTGAGTGAATTGTCCTTGTGCTATATTGTGATTAAAAAAAACATTTTTTCTAGGGACAGAAAACTGTAGGTAGGGAGAGTGTTTTTTTTCTTTCACTCTGCAAGTCCTTGTTTCCAGGGACCTGGAAGGACAGTGAGTGAATTGTCCTTGTGCTATATTGTGATTAAAAAAAACATTTTTTCTAGGGACAGAAAACTGTAGGTAGGGAGAGTGTCAGTTTATTTCACTCTGCAAGTCCTTGTTTCCAGGGACCTGTAAGGACAGTGAGTGAATTGTTCTTGTGCTATATTGTGATTAAAAAAAACATTTTTTCTAGGGACAGAAAACTGTAGGTAGGGAGAGTGTTTTTTTTCTTTCACTCTGCAAGTCCTTGTTTCCAGGGACCTGTAAGGACAGTGAGTGAATTGTCCTTGTGCTATATTGTGCTTAAAAAAAACATTTATTCTAGGGACAGAAAACTGTAGGTAGGGAGAGTGTCAGTTTATTTCACTCTGCAAGTCCTTGTTTCCAGGGACCTGTAAGGACAGTGAGTGAATTGTCCTTGTGCTATATTGTGATTAAAAAAAACATTTTTTCTAGGGACAGAAAACTGTAGGTAGGGAGAGTGTTTTTTTTCTTTCACTCTGCAAGTCCTTGTTTCCAGGGACCTGTAAGGACAGTGAGTGAATTGTCCTTGTGCTATATTGTGATAAAAAAAAACATTTTTTCTAGGGACAGAAAACTGTAGGTAGGGAGAGTGTTTTTTTTCTTTCACTCTGCAAGTCCTTGTTTCCAGGGACCTGGAAGGACAGTGAGTGAATTGTCCTTGTGCTATATTGTGCTTAAAAAAAACATTTATTCTAGGGACAGAAAACTGTAGGTAGGGAGAGTGTCAGTTTATTTCACTCTGCAAGTCCTTGTTTCCAGGGACCTGTAAGGACAGTGAGTGAATTGTCCTTGTGCTATATTGTGATTAAAAAAAACATTTTTTCTAGGGACAGAAAACTGTAGGTAGGGAGAGTGTTTTTTTTCTTTCACTCTGCAAGTCCTTGTTTCCAGGGACCTGGAAGGACAGTGAGTGAATTGTCCTTGTGCTATATTGTGCTTAAAAAAAACATTTATTCTAGGGACAGAAAACTGTAGGTAGGGAGAGTGTCAGTTTATTTCACTCTGCAAGTCCTTGTTTCCAGGGACCTGTAAGGACAGTGAGTGAATTGTCCTTGTGCTATATTGTGATTAAAAAAAAACATTTTTTCTAGGGACAGAAAACTGTAGGTAGGGAGAGTGTTTTTTTTCTTTCACTCTGCAAGTCCTTGTTTCCAGGGACCTGGAAGGACAGTGAGTGAATTGTCCTTGTGCTATATTGTGCTTAAAAAAAACATTTATTCTAGGGACAGAAAACTGTAGGTAGGGAGAGTGTCAGTTTATTTCACTCTGCAAGTCCTTGTTTCCAGGGACCTGTAAGGACAGTGAGTGAATTGTCCTTGTGCTATATTGTGATTAAAAAAAACATTTTTTCTAGGGACAGAAAACTGTAGGTAGGGAGAGTGTTTTTTTTCTTTCACTCTGCAAGTCCTTGTTTCCAGGGACCTGGAAGGACAGTGAGTGAATTGTCCTTGTGCTATATTGTGCTTAAAAAAAACATTTATTCTAGGGACAGAAAACTGTAGGTAGGGAGAGTGTCAGTTTATTTCACTCTGCAAGTCCTTGTTTCCAGGGACCTGTAAGGACAGTGAGTGAATTGTCCTTGTGCTATATTGTGATTAAAAAAAACATTTATTCTAGGGACAGAAAACTGTAGGTAGGGAGAGTGTCAGTTTATTTCACTCTGCAAGTCCTTGTTTCCAGGGACCTGTAAGGACAGTGAGTGAATTGTCCTTGTGCTATATTGTGATTAAAAAAAACATTTTTTCTAGGGACAGAAAACTGTAGGTAGGGAGAGTGTTTTTTTTCTTTCACTCTGCAAGTCCTTGTTTCCAGGGACCTGTAAGGACAGTGAGTGAATTGTCCTTGTGCTATATTGTGATAAAAAAAAACATTTTTTCTAGGGACAGAAAACTGTAGGTAGGGAGAGTGTTTTTTTTCTTTCACTCTGCAAGTCCTTGTTTCCAGGGACCTGGAAGGACAGTGAGTGAATTGTCCTTGTGCTATATTGTGCTTAAAAAAAACATTTATTCTAGGGACAGAAAACTGTAGGTAGGGAGAGTGTCAGTTTATTTCACTCTGCAAGTCCTTGTTTCCAGGGACCTGTAAGGACAGTGAGTGAATTGTCCTTGTGCTATATTGTGATTAAAAAAAACATTTATTCTAGGGACAGAAAACTGTAGGTAGGGAGAGTGTCAGTTTATTTCACTCTGCAAGTCCTTGTTTCCAGGGACCTGTAAGGACAGTGAGTGAATTGTCCTTGTGCTATATTGTGATTAAAAAAAACATTTTTTCTAGGGACAGAAAACTGTAGGTAGGGAGAGTGTTTTTTTTCTTTCACTCTGCAAGTCCTTGTTTCCAGGGACCTGTAAGGACAGTGAGTGAATTGTCCTTGTGCTATATTGTGATAAAAAAAAACATTTTTTCTAGGGACAGAAAACTGTAGGTAGGGAGAGTGTTTTTTTTCTTTCACTCTGCAAGTCCTTGTTTCCAGGGACCTGGAAGGACAGTGAGTGAATTGTCCTTGTGCTATATTGTGCTTAAAAAAAACATTTATTCTAGGGACAGAAAACTGTAGGTAGGGAGAGTGTCAGTTTATTTCACTTTGCAAGTCCTTGTTTCCAGGGACCTGTAAGGACAGTGAGTGAATTGTCCTTGTGCTATATTGTGATTAAAAAAAACATTTATTCTAGGGACAGAAAACTGTAGGTAGGGAGAGTGTCAGTTTATTTCACTCTGCAAGTCCTTGTTTCCAGGGACCTGTAAGGACAGTGAGTGAATTGTCCTTGTGCTATATTGTGATTAAAAAAAACATTTTTTCTAGGGACAGAAAACTGTAGGTAGGGAGAGTGTTTTTTTTCTTTCACTCTGCAAGTCCTTGTTTCCAGGGACCTGTAAGGACAGTGAGTGAATTGTCCTTGTGCTATATTGTGATAAAAAAAAACATTTTTTCTAGGGACAGAAAACTGTAGGTAGGGAGAGTGTTTTTTTTCTTTCACTCTGCAAGTCCTTGTTTCCAGGGACCTGGAAGGACAGTGAGTGAATTGTCCTTGTGCTATATTGTGCTTAAAAAAAACATTTATTCTAGGGACAGAAAACTGTAGGTAGGGAGAGTGTCAGTTTATTTCACTCTGCAAGTCCTTGTTTCCAGGGACCTGTAAGGACAGTGAGTGAATTGTCCTTGTGCTATATTGTGATTAAAAAAAACATTTTTTCTACGGACAGAAAACTGTAGGTAGGGAGAGTGTTTTTTTTCTTTCACTCTGCAAGTCCTTGTTTCCAGGGACCTGGAAGGACAGTGAGTGAATTGTCCTTGTGCTATATTGTGCTTAAAAAAAACATTTATTCTAGGGACAGAAAACTGTAGGTAGGGAGAGTGTCAGTTTATTTCACTCTGCAAGTCCTTGTTTCAAGGGACAGAGAAGGACACCTGAAGGTAGCCCTTATTGCTTTTTTCCCATCTCCCTGCAGGCCATCTATTAGAATGTCTGGAAGGCAAACAAGGAGAGGCAGACAGTCAGGAGGCAATAAAAGAGGGCAAGCAGGCTCTGTGTCTGGGGGCAACAGTGCTGGTCGTGGACGCGGTGCATTGTCATCAGCACATGGCCATGGGACACGCTTGTCCTTCTTTTCGGCAGCTGGACATGTTGAGCCACATCATGCCGAAGACTTGGTAGAGTGGATGACCAAGCCCTCCTCCTCCTCCTCATCCTCTCTCACCCAGGCTCAGGGTACTGGAAAAGCAGCTGCCAAAGCGTCGTCTTCCCTGGTATCAATGTCAGACAAATCATCAGTCACTCCTTCCCTAGACCCACCATGTCCTCCTCCTGAGGAGTCCCCCGAACTGTTTCAGCACAGTGTTGGGTACATGCTCCAGGAGGATGCCCAGCGTTTCGAAGGGTCTGATGATGAAACCCAGCTAGAGGAAGGCAGTAGCGTGAGAGCAGACAGAGGGGATGCTCAAGAAGGACACCAATCTGGCAGTCATGTTCCAGCAGCTGCAGCATACTGCCAGATTGGCTCCAGTGATGAGGAGGGAGGGGATGATGAGGTCACTGACTCCACGTGGGTGCCTAATAGGAGAGAGGAGGAGGAGGAGGATGAGGAGGAGGCACATCTCCAACGAGGCAGGATGCCCTTTGGTGGCCAGCGTAAGGGCAGTACACCGACGGAATCACACCGCAGAGCTCCGCCTGTGCAGGGCGCTGCCTCTGCCCGTCATTCAAAAAGTTCTTTGGTGTGGGCCTTTTTTGAGGCTAGTGCATCAGATCGCACAGCTGCTGTTTGCAACATATGTCTCAAGCGTATATCGCGTGGCCAAAACATCAGCCGCTTGGGTACCACATGCCTGACCAGACATATGTTGACCTGCCATGCAGCTCGTTGGCAAGCCTACCTCAAAGACCCACACCAAAGAACAAAGCGGACCTCTCCTTGCACCGCATCAGCTGGGATCTCCAACCCCACTATAACTTCAGTCCTCTCTGAAACATGCACTGAGAGGAATGAAGGTGTAGAATTAGGTGTGTCACAGCCAAGTACTTGCGGCCACTCTGCTAGCAGTACACCGACGTCCGATTCTAGCAGGCAAATTTCCCTGCCCCAGCTGCTGGACCGTCGAAAGAAGTTCACTCCCAGCCATCCACATGCCCAGCGGTTGAATGCTAGCTTGGCTAAATTGCTAGCGCTTCAACTGCTGCCTTTTCAGTTGGTAGACTCGGCCCCCTTCCGTGAGTTTGTGCAATGTGCGGTTCCTCAGTGGCAGGTTCCCAAACGCCACTTTTTCTCACGGAAGGCTATTCCGGCTCTCTACCGGCATGTGGAAGGCAATGTCTTGGCCTCGCTGGACAGGGCGGTCAGCGGTAAGGTGCATATTACCGCTGACTCATGGTCCAGCAGGCATGGACAGGGACGTTACCTTTCTTTCACGGCCCATTGGGTCACTCTTTTGGCAGCTGGGAAGGATGCAGGACAAGGTGCAGTAGTGTTGGAGGTTGTCCCACCGCCACGCCTCCAAAATGCTACTACTGGTTGTGACACACCTCTCTCCTCCACCCCCTCCTCTTCTTCTTCCTCCATGGCCTCTTCCTGTGGTTTGTCCTATGAACCAGCGGTGCTCCGTAGCCGTTCACGGGGCTACGCAAGTACGCAGGCAAAAAGATGCCATGCCGTGCTTGCGCTGGTGTGTTTGGGGGACAGAAGCCACACTGGGGCAGAGGTCCTGTCTGCTCTGCAGGGCCAGGCCGAGAGGTGGTTGACGCCACGCCAGCTTAAGCCAGGAATGGTGGTTTGCGACAATGGCACCAACCTCCTCTCCGCCCTCCGACAGGGACAACTGACCCATGTGCCCTGTGTGGCTCACGTCCTTAACCTGGTGGTGCAGCGGTTCTTGGGCAGGTACCCGGGCTTACAGGATGTCCTGAGGCAGGCCAGGAAAGTCTGTGTGCATTTCCGCAGATCTTATAATGCCAGTGCTCGCCTGGCTGAGCTGCAAAAGGAGTTGAACCTGCCCAAGAACCGCCTTATATGTGACATGCCCACCAGGTGGAACTCAACGTTGGCCATGCTGCAGCGGCTGCACACGCAGCAGAGGGCCATCAATGAGTACCTGTGCGACTACGGCACCAGGACAGGGTCAGGGGAGCTTGGTTTTTTTTCTCCACGCCAGTGGGGCATGATCAGGGATGCATGCACTGTCCTGGCACCATTTGAGGAGGCCACGAGGATGGTGAGCAGTGACAGTGCATGCATCAGTGACACTGTACCTCTTGTCCACCTGTTGGAGCACACGCTGCGTGGAATAATGGACAGGGCACTTGAGGCAGAACAGAGGCAGGAAGAGGAGGACTTCCTTGCCTCTCAAGGCCCCTTTACCCAGACAGTGTTCCTTCTGTCCCACCCATCGCACAGGAAGAGGAGGAGGAGGAGGAGGAGGAGGAGGAGGAGGAGGAGGATTGTGTCAGCATGGAGGTGGAGGCTGGCACTCAGCATCATCAGCAGCAGTCTTTTAGGGATGATTTACAGTCCCAAGAAACCAGTGGACTTGTACGTGGCTGGGAGGAGGTGGCTGCGGATCATGTCGTCCTTAGTGACCCAGAGGACTCCGGAGCGAATGCCTCAGCAAACCTACGCTGCATGGCCTCCCTGATCCTGCAAAGTCTGCGGAAGGATCCTCGTATTCTTCGGATCAAGGAGAGGGACCATTACTGGCTGGCCACTCTCCTTGATCCACGGTACAAGGGTAAGGTTGCGGACCTTATGTTACCGTCGCAGAGGGAGCAGAGGATGAGACAACTCCGGGAGGCCTTGCAGAAAGGTCTGTGCAACGCGTTCCCAGAGACTGGGAGGTTACAAACTCCTGGTCCTGGACAACGAGTTGCTGAGGCTTCGGCCAGTCAAAGAAGGAGCGGTGGGGAAGGTGGCCGTCTGACCGATGCGTTCAGACAATTCTTTAGTCCGCAGCCCCAAAGTATGATCGGTTCCAGCAACCATCGCCAGCGTCTGATAAACATGGTGCAGGAATATCTAGGGGCAAGGTCAGACTTGGACACCTTCCCCACCGAAAATCCTCTGGCTTACTGGGTCTTGAGGATGGATCACTGGCCAGAGCTTGCACAGTATGCAATTGAGCTACTGGCCTGTCCTGCATCCAGCGTTCTTTCGGAACGCACATTCAGTGCTGCTGGAGGATTTGTCACGGATCACAGGGTGCGCCTGTCCACCGACTCGGTTGATCGACTGACTTTCATCAAGATGAACCAGTCTTGGATCACCACCAGCTACCACACACCTGATGCTGATATAACAGACTAATTGATTTTAACATGTCACATCCCTTCAAGACTGATGCTGATGCTGAGTGCCTGTGCTGTTATGTTGACTGGCTATCCTCCTCCTCCGAGTCCTCAATGATACGATTGATGATGATAGCTTGGAAGATCATTTTTGTTTATGGGTGCCGCCACCAGTGGCTAAGGCCCAATTTTTCAGCCCCTGTTTTACAGGGGCGTGTAATTACAATTTTTTTAGCAATAATTTGCCATAGGGCTCATTGCTGTGCTCCAAGTACAGTATCTGTGAGGGGTTGGAGTGTTGTGGCACCAGTGCCTAAGGCCCAATTTTTCAGCCCCTGTTTAACAGGGGCGTGTCATTACAATTTTTGAAGCAATACTTTGCAACAGGGCTCATTGCTGTGCTCCAAGTACAGTATCTGTGAGGGGTTGTAGTGTTGTGCCACCAGTGCCTAAGGCCCAATTTTTCAGCCCCTGTTCAACAGGGGCATGCAATTACAATTCTTGATCTAATAATTCACAGCAGGGTCCATTGCTGCACCCACCAAGAGTAACTCTGAGGGCTTACAGTCTTGTGGCAACGCCACCACCACCACCACCACGAAAGGCCCAATTTTTCAGCCCCTGTTCAAAAGGGGCATGTAATTACAATTCTTGATCTAATAATTCACAGCAGGGCCCATTGCTGCACCCACCAAGAGTAACTGTGAGGGCTTACAGTGTTGTGGCACCAGCACCACCATCAAAGCCCCAATTTTTACTACCACTGTTCAACAATTATATGTAATTAAAATTCCTGATATAATAGTTGACAGCAGGGCGTTCCAGCACCAACCAAGAGTAACTGAGTGCTTACAGTGTTGTGCCAACACCAACAACTAAGGGGCCTATTTCTGCAGAGTATATACGGCAGGTCCCTACTTTCAAACATCCAACTTACAAACGACTCCTACTTGCAAACGAAAGAAGACAACAGGAAGTGAGAGGAAATCTACCCCTAGAAAGGAAAATTCTCTCCTGTAAGAATAAATATGGGAGAAAGGGGTCTCATCTGTACTGATGCTTTATCAGCAATCCTTGTTTCAAGAAAAACACCACATTTCAAAAACAGTTGTCATTGGGACGGAAAGTGAGGTGAAATGTTCGGAACAGGGGCACAGACAGCAAAACAAATGTTACAGGGGTGATAACCCTTACCTATGTTTCCCAAAAAGTTTAAAAATAGATTTTTGGGCTGGAGCTACACTTCAACAATGTACCTGTTCAAAATTACAAACAGATTCTACATAAGAACAAACCTACAGTCCCTGTCTTGTATGCACCGCCTGTATACGGCTGTTCAGAGTATATAGGGCCTTTTTTATTTTATGTGCGGGGTTCCCCTTGATATCCATACAAGACCCAAAGGGGCTGGTAATGGGCTGGGGTAGGGGGGGGGTCATGGGGTAGCTATGCCATTTTTCTTAAAGAATTTCATCCATATTACCGGGACCAGACATTACATTAAAGCCGCAAGCAGTTTTAAATGGCTTTTTTTTCCTTTAGAAGTGTCATTTTGTGCAGGGACAGTTCTAAACACGGGAAACACGTGGCACTTCACAGGCATACTTTAGACACCCCCCAGGTACGATATTTAAAGGAATATTTGACTTTTTTTTTTTCACTTTATGCATCATTAAAATGACTGCTCCCGAAAAACGACCGTTTTTAAAACTTCTTTTTGCATTGATACATGTCCCCTGGTGCACAACCCGGGTTCCCAAACCCTATTTATGACAATAACATGCATAATAGTTGTTATAATTAGCACTTTAGAATTCGAACGTTCGCATCCATTGTATTTAATAGGGTTCTAATGTTCGTTCGAACTTTCGGTCCGTTCGCGGGTTCTGGTGCGAACCGAACCCGGGGGTGTTCGGCTCATCACTACTCCTGACATGTCAGAACCCACTTCTCTGCTAAGAGTGACTAATTACTGTCGGGTTGCCACAGCTCCTCCTCTCCTATATAAACTTTTATGTAGCTGCTGTGGGGAGGGAGCTGTGAAGGACAGTACTATAGAGCAGTGGTAGTCAACTGGAACGCTATAGAGCGCTGGTCTCCAAACTGTGGCCTGGGGGCCAGTTATGGCCCTTTGCCTGCCTTTATCCAGCCCTTGAGGCACTATTCCTCCCACTGATATGACACACTATTCTGCCAACTGACATCAATACCCAATGATACATTGACCACAATTCTCCCCACAATACCAAATGTTGTGATGTTTACCCCCACTGATGCTAGGAAAATGTCCACTCCTGATGGCCACAGTCCAGCCTCTTAAGGTCTGAAGGACAATAAACTGACCCTTTGTTTAAAAAATGTGGAGACCCCTTGCTATAGAGGGCCTCAAGTGCAGCCCCTGCTTTCTTTATGGTGCCCACTAGTCCATGTACTGCAAGCAGATAGCCGGCGGGCCACATGCAGCCCACTGGCCAGGTGTTGGGCACCACGGCTATAGAGTATCAATTGAGTCTGCTGGCTCTGCTGAAGTCATATCCAAGATGGCAGTCTGGGAGCTTTTGGATGTCCACACAAGGAAGGCTTTTAGAAGTAAATTAGCATAAAATATGATAGATGCACAAATAATCTTCTAGGTAGATTTTTCTTAAAAATAATGATTTAGAGACAAGGGTTTATTTACTAAGACCGGAGAGTGCAAAATCTAGTGCAGCTCTGCAAAGAAACCAATCAGTTTATTTTTTGTCAAAGCTTAAAGCCGAGGTCCGCCCACCACTTCAAAAATTAAAAGCCAGCAGCTGCACATACTGCCGCTGCTGACTTTTAATAGGACACTTACCTGTCCTGGAGTCCAGCGATGTCGTCACCCGCAGCTGATGTTTCCATCAGCTGTCGGGTGCTGCCGCCGTCATTGCGGGTAAAGGAACCCTACTGCACATGCGCGAGGCTCCGCTTCTCTCTCTCCTTCTGGGCCGGCGGCGGGGAAAGGAGGAGGGAGCCGAGCGGTGACGTCAAGGGGCCGCAGCGCTAGAGTTGCCACCTCATCCCTTTAAACCTGAACACATATTAATTACACATGTTCTGTGGCTGATTAAGGTGGTAATTAAACTCAATTGGTGCCTTATCTGCATTAAATTAGCCTCAGAACCTGTGTAATTCATATGTGTTCAGGTTTAAAGGGATGAGGTGGCAACCCTATGCGGTGCAGGCTCCCCGAAGTGGGTGTAACAGACGGGTATCCTCCCCCTCCCCCCCCCCGAAAGGTGCCAAATGTGGCACCGGAGAGGGGCGGGGGGGATCAGATGAGCAGAAGTTCCACTTTTGGGTGGAACTCCACTTTAACTGAACAATCTGAAGTTAGAAGCTGATTGGTTTTTATGCAGAGCTGCAGCAGACTTTGCACTCTCCAGTTTTAGTGAATCAACCCCAAGGCCTCTAAACCGGGTTCATTTTCTCACTTTAGCACAGCTGCAATAATTGCAGGAAAGCATAAGCTGTTTATACTCTGGACAGCTTACTGCTATATTATCAGGGCACTAAATACATTATGTCTGTTGCTAATTCTCTGCAATGACAACATGACTTTACAGAGTAAACCGTTCAGCAATCAAACTGATTGCGCATTTCCAGTGAAAAACATTTCACATAGCTTACATGAAATGTAATTTGCATATACTGTACCTAAATAATATCAAATTTGTTTTTTGTGCATATTGATGTTGTTTTCCAATGGTTTTTAATGGTTTGAAAATGAATCTTGCATATAATGTAAAAACATTTATTTGAAAATGAATCTTGCATATAATGTAAAAAAATATATTTGTAAATGAATCTTGCATATAATAAAAAATATATTTGTAAATGAATCTTGCATATAATAAAAAAATATATTTGTAAATGAATCTTGCATATAATAAAAAAATATATTTGAAAATTAATCTTGCATATAATGTAAAAAAATGTATTTGAAAATGAATCTTGCATATAATGTAAAAGCATTTATTGCGTGTGTACATTACATTCTTCTGCTCCTTTTTATCATTTTAAGTACACGTTGTTTAATCAAGGTACATTTTATCTGATATAAACTAAAAAAATAAAAAAAAACACAATAGCAGGCATAAAAATGAATTTATATTTGATGTTTTAGGGCACAATCAAAGATTTTGGGAATGTTTGCTATCAGTACTTTTATTGTGCAAGGTTCAGCCAAAAACACCTAGTTACCGGTACATTTTTTTTTTCCCCAGCACAAACGATTTGTCAAAGAGACGCAATAAAACAATCAGGCTGGGAGGCATTAAGACTATCCGCTGACAAAGAAAAATAGTTTTTAAAGCCAAGAACAATTTTAAGGGGGTGCCTAGACAAACCTATTACAAAGGCTAAAGTAATAGTTCTTCATCCAAGAGAAAATCCCTTTAGTTTATTGCAATGAATGTGTGCGGCTTGGCTTTGAACTGCCATAGTGGTAGGACAAAGGTCCCAACTTCATTAATTATTAAACTATGTGAAGTTAATAAACAGTCCCTAGAGACTCACAATGTACACTCCTCAGCAGCTAAACACACAAAACAGTCATTGTCATTTCCTGCTATACACCAGGCGGCACATTAAACAGCTCTGCGGCCCAGGGTTAACCCTTTCACCCCCAGGAGCGGCCCAGCTACAGGCAGAGACTGTGGGAGAGGGGGGACTCTGTAATTACAGGCTACTTATGTCAAAGCAGTTGGGCAAGTTTAGACATATCCCCCCTCTGCTTCTATTAGCCTGGAGGAAGCGGATGTGGCTAAAAGCTCTGCAACACTTCAAAGCCTTTATTCCACTTACGTTATCTGTTAACCTAAAGCTGGCCATACGCTAGTAGAGTTTTGTAGCTTTCCAAAAGACCTTTCAATGTTTTAATTGTTAGTCGAGTCAAATCGACGAACGTTTTTTGGCCCTAGTGATGGGAAAATTTGAAGAAGCAGTATAGGAAATCTTTCTCAAACAAATTCATTTTAAGGGTCCTTGCACAGAGTGCTGATGCATGAACGCTGGATCTTCCTGGCAGGAAGTTCCATAGAGTGTGTGCGATTATACGTAAAAATTCTTCTAGTCATACAGTAATCTACTAATTAGGCAAGGTGCAATTTACACACATATATGCGCATTAAAAAACTGACCAGTACCGCCTCATTCACACGGCCGTAAGTTTTTTACTGATGTTATTACCCATGTGTTTTATAAGGGAAAGCTTCCTGCGCAATGATCAGTAAAATGCTTGCGTATAGATGCGTTTAAGCGCACGTGCCTGCATTTATACCCGTAAGCGTGTAAAAAGCATGTTCTTAGACACAGATTTTTGGATTCTGTGTTACGGATCTGCAAGCAGCTCATTTTTATGCACTTGTGTGAATGGCTTCATTGAAAACAATGCAGCTGCATTCAGATCTGTAATTAAAAACGTATATGTGTTTTTTTTACAAGCATGTGAATGAAGCTTAATGCAGATTTTCATAGTTTTCTTACAGATATAAGCAAGGTGTTCGTTTATTATTAAACACAATTAAAAGCAATAGATTTTAATTTATTTTTAACTGATGAAAACGCAAACGACGGAAAGCCTAAAAAATGTGGCGTTTTTGTTGCCTGTGTGCAAGAATCATTAAAACATATGTGTTTTTTGTTTGGGAAATTCCTATCATTCATTCCAAAATCGAATTCAATTTTTAAGTACTTTCAAATGACATTCATCAAGTCTCTGTTGGCATTATCATACGTACTGACTCTACCAGTGTGGCCAGCTGAAAACATCAGTTACCCTGGACTAGTATATAACAAAGGAACTTCTACATGTGATAGAAGATGACCCCCTCCTTTATTAGATCTAATCATTTGATTGTAATGAACTCCTGGATACATCTGGATGAAATTCTTTGCAAATTCTGAAAATGCCAGTGTGGGTTATGCCACCTGACTGCTATCAGCAGCTGGCCACCTGCATGTTCCAGGAGGACTAGCATGCTAATGTAATGAAGTGATTCACTTACACTGCGCGCGGTGTTGGTAAAGCGAGAAAAGGGTCAGATTTCTATGGCCATCTTCTTTTAGCACAGCCAGTCTGTGGCAGGAGGGTCCCAAGGGTCTGCAACAAAGTAAGTCATCGTTAGTGTCACCAAAAGGCTACAGTGCAGGTGGCAGCACACACAGCAGCTAGCAGCAGCAGCCTGGGATTGTGATTTTAGGCTCTCTTTGTGTGCGATCAATGAGACTGTGCGCACATTCTTCTTCTACTGTGACAGCGAGAATGCCCAGCAGCGCATACATAGCCTCATGCAACCATGTGCTTATGAATCCTTACAGTTTTTGTCTCAGGTTATAATGATAAAAAATTTATAGCAAGCAGACAATCCCCCCACTACCAAAACATACCATATTTCTGTTTTAAAACACTTTCCCTGTTCGCATAAACTTCCTTAATTATTAATGATCTTAAAAGGACAAATAGAGAGGAATTTACTAAGACTGGAGCAGCTGTGTATAGCAACCAATCTGCTTCTCTCTTTCATTTTCAAAGCTTAGATGAGCAAGCAGAAGCTAGCAGCTGATTGGTTATTATCCACAGCTGCTCAAGTTTTAGTAAATCCCCCCATAGAAGCTCACGATCCTGCAAGCCTTATGGAGCGGATCATGCTGGAGACTCTATACATGGACAAAAGAAAAGATACATTTCTAAAGCAATGGTAAAACATTGTGATATAGTATACTAAAGGCAATGGTGATGTGTTGATAAATAGTTACTTCAAAACTTAATAGAGTAAAAGTATTTACCAGCAAGGACAGCTCAGATCCCTCTCTTCCTCCAACTGAAGCCTCAGCTGGGACAAAGCCTATTAACTATTCATAACATGCCAGCCCGCCCACCTGACGCCAGCCAATGGCCAAGCAGCTGCTTTCAGTCCCAGCACTGCTATAGCTTCCACAGGGTCTTGTCGCCTGCTGCTATACACACCACGTGCTCACAGCTTCACAGCCCTTATATATTCATCCTAATAGGAAATGTACAAAGATTCATTCTTTGACCATAATCTTTTCACATTAGGCGATTTGAAATTGCATGCAGAATTACCACAATTCTGCCTGTTTTTCTAAATCGCAGTAAAACGCGCATTTAACGGCACCCCAAACGTAATGCAATTCTAATTTAAACGTGTTTTTCGCTAAGCTTGTCAAGCAGGATCAGGAGCTTCTTTTGAATGACAAACATGCTTAGGGCAGCCCATTAAAGTGAGTAGGCTGTCCTATCCACAACACATGGAAACGCTTGTAGATTGCGCTTTCCGAAATGCAATCCGAAACACTCATTCCCGCAACACAATATCTGAACGGGGGCCGAATCTGCCGTAAAACAAGGAATACCTAAAACAGCGGTGACTATAGCCAGTGTCTGAACAATAATCTTAAATATAAACATCAATCAAAATGTATGTCAACAAAAATTCCAAGTAAAGCTAGGTTCATATCTCTGCGTATCGGAAACGTGCGCAGAATTGCATGCTTTCCAAAACTTGTAGAGACACATGCTGCACTTTTGCAGACGCATGGGTGTGCCATTACTTATTAACCACTTAAGGACCGTAAGGGTTTGCCCCCTTAATGATCAGGCCATTTTTTGCGATACGGCACTGCGTCACTTTAACTGACAATTGCGCGGTCGTACGACGCTGTACCCAAACAAAATTTGCGTCCTTTTTTTCCCACAAATCGAGCTTTCTTTTGGTGGTATTTGATCATCTCTGCGGTTTTTATTTTTTTGTGCTATAAACAAAAAATGAGGGACAATTTTGAAAAAAAATATATATATTTTTTACTTTTTGCTATAATAAATATCAAAAAAATAAAAATGTCTTCATCAGTTTAGGCCAATGTGTATTCTTCTACATATTTTTTTCAAAAAAATCGCAATAAGCGTATATTGATTGGTTTGTGCAAATTTTATAGCATTTACAAAATAGGGAATAGATTTATGCCATTTTTATTATTATTTTTTTTTACTAGTAATGGCAGCGATCTGTGATTTCTAGTGGGACTGCAACATTGCGGCGGACAGATCGAACACTTTTGATGCATTTCTGGGACCATTGACATTTATATAGCGATCAGTGCTATAAAAATGCACCGATTACTGTGTAAATGTCACTGGCAGGGGAGGGGTTAACACTAGGGGGCGATCAAGGGGTTAAATGTGTTCCCTGGGAGGTGTTTCTAACTGTGGGGAGATGGCACTGACTGGAGGAGGAGAGAGATCGCTGTTCCTGATCACTAGTGTAGCACTTACCCCATAGGTGTGCACAGCCTATGGCATTAGGGTGTGCACCCTAAAGCTCAAACACACATGCATGTGTGTCTACATATATATGACCCCGGAACATTGATTTCCCTGCCGGCACAGTGAAAGAGAAGAGCATAAACACTTTTCTTATGGCAGAGCCGGTAAGAGGGAGATCTTTCCCATGTTCCTGCTGCTACACAGAGTGATAATACTAATGCACATGGGATGATTAGGGTGTGCCTGGGCACACCCTGTGCGCACGCCTATGACTTACCCCCATTTAAGGGACCGGCTGTTTTTTTTGCTTTGGGTCTGCAGCAATTACCTCTATAGAGTGGATCCCTTAGCTCCGTTGTCTAGGCAAAAACAATGTCTTGTAATAAGGCCAATGTCCACACAGGAGTAAAACCTAATCAGCAAGGCTTTATTCTTTTTCTTTGAGTCAACTTGAAGAGAGAGAGAGTAGGAAGTTGGAAGAAGTTCAGGGGAAGGTTCAGGCACGCAACACTTAAGGTTCAGTGTCTATATTCGTTGCCACTCAAGCCTGAGTGGGTATTCCTCACCCGGATAGTCCCTATGAGAACGGTCCTAGCAGCCGGAATTGAGCACGGATATCAGAGACGATGAATCCCTCTTTAGGCGAGTTTCCAGGCCTCTTCCCCGAGACAGCAGTACCGTCGCTAATCTCCTGGGACTGATCCTCCCCTGGACTCCTTTCCTTAAGATGGGCCCCCTACAAGCGGGCAGCCTGGGATTCTTCTCTGAAGCGTAGGCCCTTGCCAGCGGAGCTGGGCCCACGATGCAGCAACAGGACCTCGGGCTGAAGGTGCCCAAGGCCTAAACACACTTGTGCACCTCGTGCCATGCGGGCCACGAGGCACACTCACTGGACCAGAGGTCCCCCCTTGCGCCTCGGGGTCCCCCTGGAATCGCCTCGCTCCTAATGGGGTCTGCCCCTTATGTACCCTATCCCAGCATGCACAGCGGGTAGACCACGCCCACTGCACAGCTGCCGAGAAGGGACACCAAGGTGCTGTGATACCCCCCGTTGTTTAACCTTTGCCGGCGGTGACAGTGCCACCTACAGGCAACGGAGAACACTACTGCCAGGCAGTATCACACCCAGAGCAGAGCAATATTGAATCATTGATTAGTCTGAGCCCAACTATCGGCTCAGACTACCCCTAAATTTCCACATAGCGTCCCCAAATATTGGGGGGGCGCTACACTAGGAACAGCAGATCTCTCTCTACTCCCCTGTCAGAACGGGGATCTGTCTGTTTACATTGACAGATCCAGTTTATGGCTCTCTCTGGAGCGATCGCGGGTGGCCGGTGGACATCACGGCCACCAGCCACGCGCATCGGCACAATTATTCACATACTTACATAGTTACATAGTTACATAGTTAGTCAGGTTGAAAAAAGACAAAGTCCATCCAGTTCAACCATAAAAAAATAACTAAAATAAAATAAAAAAAATATCGTGCAATCCCATATACCCAATTCTATACCCACAGTTGATCCAGAGGAAGGCAAAAACCCCAGCAGAGCATGATCCAATTTGCTACAGCAGGGGAAAAAATTCCTTCCTGATCCCCCGAGAGGCAATCGGATTTACCCTGGATCAACTTTACCTAGAACTGTTAGTACTCAGTTATATTATGTACATTTAGGAAAGTATCCAGGCCTTTCTTAAAGCAATCTACTGAGCTGGCCAGAACCACCTCTGCAGAGAGTCTGTTCCACATTTTCACAGCTCTTATGCCGCGTACACACGATCATTTTTCCCGTCGGGAAAAATGACATTTTTTTTTTTCGCCGAGAAAAACGATCGTCTGTGGGCTTTATGCCGTTTTTCTCGTTGAGAAAAATGGCAGGAAAAACGACGAGAAAAATTAGAACATGTTCTAAATTTTCTCATCGTTTTTTCCATCATTTTTTTCCGTGGCAGTTTTCCCATAGGGAGACACTGCCGCGGAGCCCACAGACGGTCGTTTTTCTCGTCAAACAAAAAAATGACGGGAAAACCGGTCGTGTGTGGGGGAACATGCCGTTCCCTCGTTTCTCATTTTTTTTCATGCCGTGATTCACGGCGGTGTTTTCACCGCCGTGAATCACGATCGTGTGTACGCGGCATTACTGTGAAGAAACCTTTCCGTATTTGGAGATGAAATCTTTTTTCTTCTAGACGTAAAGAGTGCCCCCTTGTTCTCTGTGTTGACCGTAAAGTGAATAACTCATCACCAAGTTCACTATATGGACCCCTTATATATTTGTACATGTTAATCATATCCCCCCTTATTCTCCTCTTCTCAAGAGTGAATAAATTCAGTTCCTCTAATCTCTCCTCGTAGCTGAGCTCCTCCATGCCTCTTATCAGTTTGGTTGCCCTTCTCTGCACTTTCTCCAGTTCCCCGATATGCTTTTTGAGAACTGGTGCCCAAAACTGAACTGCGTATTCCAGATGAGGCCTTACTAATGATTTGTACAGGGGCAAAATGATGTCTCTCTCTCTCTGGAGTCCATACCTCTCTTAATACAAGAAAGGACTTTACTCGCTTTGGAAACCACAGCTTGGCATTGCATGCCATTATTGAGCTTATGATCTACCAAAACCCCCAGATCCTTCTCCACTACGGATCCCCCCAGTTGTATTCCCCCTAGTATGTATGATGCATTCATATTCTTAGCCCCCAAGTGCATAACTTTACATTTATCAACATTAAACCTCATCTGCCACATAGTCGCCCAATTAGACAGGGCATTGAGGTCGGCTTGTAAATTGGAGACATCTTGTAAGGACGTTATTCCACTGCATAGCTTGGTGTCATCTGCAAAGACAGAAATGTTACTTTTGATCTCAGACCCAACATCATTTATAAAGATATTAAAAAGTAAGGATCCCAGCACTGAACCTTGGGGTACACCACTGATAACCTTAGACCATTCAGAGTAAGAATCATTAACCACTACTCTCTGAATTCTGTCTTTTAGACAGTTTTCTATCCATTTACAAACTGATATTTCCAATCCTGTAGACTTTACCTTACACATGAGCCGTGTGTGGGGAACTGTATTGAACGCTTTTGCAAAATCCAAGTATACCACGTCCACCGCCACCCCTCTGTCCAAGGTCTTACTTACCTCTTCATAAAAAGAAATCAGGTTTGTCTGACAACTTCTGTCTTTCATGAATCCATGCTGTCTGTTGCTTAAATTGTTTTTTTCCAGCAAGAACTCATCTATGTGGTCTTTTATTAATCTCTCCAGTATCTTCCCAACTATGGAAGTTAAACTAACAGGTCTATAGTTACTTGGTAAAGACTTTGTTCCCTTTTTAAATATAGGCACAAATATTAGCCTTTTTGAAAAGTTAGCGCACGCTGGGTACCAAGACAGCTTTACGTGCACATTACAGCAACACGGTTGGGAAGTATTGCCACATCCCCCTTACAGCCCGGACCTCGCCTCAAGTGATTTCCACCTGTTTGTACCCCTAAGGTTCACACATGTGCGGCAGCGTGTTCGTGTCTGGGATCCGGTGAGTGTCTGTTCACCGGTTCAGGTGCGATTCAGGTCTGAATTTTTGCCTGAATTCGCATTTGAACCGGACCCAAACACACACCGGACTCTTTTTCAATCCGGACAGCGGCCACCCTAGAACGGCCGCTCTCACGCACCCACGGGGGCGTGCAGCGCGGCGAACGCGGCCGCATCGTGTTGCTAGGACACGGTGCGACCCCGATCTCTGTTAAGCGCCGTGGCCGCACCTCTTTAACCATGTGATCGGCTGTGTCCAATCACAGCTGGTCACATGTAAACACGGAGATGCCGGTAATCGGCTCTCATCGCCTCATACTGACAGAGTGTGTGGAAAGTAGAGACGATCAGCGCGGACATCTCCTCCCAGGGGACATCAAGACATGTAATCAGGGCACTGATAATCACGCCACCAGTGCCAGAAATCAGTGCCCACCAGTGCCTGCAATCAGTGCCCATTAGTGATGCACATCAATGCTGCTTATCAGTGCCGCCTATCAGTGCCCATCAGTGCCACATATCAGTGTTACCTATCAGTGCCCATAAGTGCGGCATTTTAGTGCCTCCTCATCAGTGCCACCTAAGCATTGCCCATAAGTGCCGCGTTATCAGTGCCCATAAGTGCCACCTCATCAGTGCCCATCAGTGCAGCCCATCAGTTCTGCCTCAGCAGCGCACATCAGTGAAGGAGAAAAATTACTTCTTTAGAAAATTTACAGAAACTAAGAAATAAATTATTATTTTAAAATTTTAGGTCTTTTTTTGTAAAAAAATAAAAAACCCAGCACTGATTAAATACCACCAAAAGAAAGCTCTATTTGTGTAAAGAAAATTATAAAAATTTCACATGGTTACAGTGTAGCATGACTGCGCAATTTTCTTTCAAAATGCGACAGCGCTGAAAGCTCAAAATTGGCCTGGACAGGAAGGGGGTGTAAGTGGTAAAGCTTCATCATATTTGAATTTTAAAATGGAGTATGTTGCTGGATGAAAATGTAACAGCACAATATTACATTACACATCTGCAAGACTGTATAAGATTTTTATTTTTTTTGGTAAATTGGGGCCTGCATGGATTGAAGAAAATAAATATAATAATGTAATACATTTGCAAAATTCCCGCTGGCAGTTAATAGTAGGTATAGCACCCAGTAAGCCAATGAGCATGCAAGGCTGGCACTGTGCCACAATGAAAAGGCTGATCATCCCTAATTCTTCCCACAGTCTGGGAACTGCTCAACCCCTCCCACACCACAGTCAAAAAATCAACTCCCACTCTTCTGCATAAAGCCTGGTACACATCAGAGGGTTGAAAGAAAAAAAAAACCTGACAGCTCCGCTGAGCTGTTGTGTTCTGACAGGGGGACGCGGGGGACTCGGGGGACGCCCCCACCAGAACACTACAGTCAGCGCTCTCTACCATTGGCTGAGAGCGCTAATTGGGAGCCGGGCAGTTGGTTATCCAGCATGCACGTCTGACAGAAGCCGGCCAAACGGTCTTCTTCTGTTGGACCGACTGACATACACATGTCGGACGGTTTTGTCGGACGGTTTTTATTGAAATAGGCGTGTACTAGGCATAAGTATGTGTAGCGCCCTGCTCCTGTTGACCAGGCGCAATTGTGTAAATTTAGTGGGTCATCTGAATTATACATAGTTCAGAATGCAATGTTTAGGGCTAAATTAGCCTCTGTTCCAGCTTTGGCTGTGT
The DNA here is from genome assembly GCA_029206835.1 of Rana muscosa. NCBI lineage: Eukaryota > Metazoa > Chordata > Amphibia > Anura > Ranidae > Rana > Rana muscosa. The sequence continues at coordinate 20,703,618 of JARGYO010005603.1, forward strand.
TGAGAGCATTTCTCACTATCGCCGGTAGGTGTCATTGTCACCACCGGCCAGTATTGGAAATACAAGAGGCTGGAGTGTATTGGGTGTCCCTTCCCCAGAAACAGCCCAGTGGGAGTGTTTACCACTGTGCATTCTCGGAGAGGATACTTAAGGGGCAGATGCCATTTTTCGCTCTCTCTGACCTCATGGCCCGTCTGGCCTAAGGTATGTGACAACTCCTCTTTTGCCTCGGGGCCCTGCTGGCCCGAGGCTACGTTACTGTAAGTAGGCCCAGAAGTCTATCTGGGGCCTACTGGTTCGGGGATGGTGCTGTGCTGTCTTGCCTGCGGGAAGAAGCTGAGCAATTGGAGGATCCAGGGAAGGACTCTTCTTGGAGAGGACCTAGTGAAAGGCTGGTATCTCAAAAAGAGCCTGGTGACTCAATTGGAGGATGCATCCTAACCAATCTACCTCACAGTACTGCAGGATAGCTTAAATGACTTTGGTACTGTGTAACTGTGTTCGCTCAGGTTATTACTATCATCAAATCCTGTGGCAGAGGATTGTTCAACAGTATTACTATCATCAAGTCTGTGGCAGAGACTTTTGTTCGTACATCATTCCGGCTGCTAGGCCAGTGAGAGAGGCCTATCCGGGTGAGCAAGATTCGGGGACAGCAAGTGTACTTGTCTCCAGGATCTCAAGTTCCTCAGTGATCTACACAAGGTATCTGAATTCCTATAACCCTCCATCCCTCTACTGCTGCAAGTTGTGTTTAATAAAAAGCATTGGAAAAAAGACTAGGTGACTGGTGCATGCATCTGTGGGCACATTGCCAAATTTAGAGCCAAGCAAGTTTGATACGTTGAACTGTGGGGTAACGGCAGGACCAAAAATAACCAGCAGCTCCTATGGGTGTAGTGCTACATATGGTTTCAAACGTTTTTTCAAATTTTAGGAGAAAAGAGAAAAGTAGAGCTCCCCTTTAAAGTGCCTTACGGATATTGCAAGGACAGTTTTTGTTGACAATGGTGATGTCTATGGATCACCTATGAACATCGTAGATCGAGCTTTATCAGGAGAAATTTCAATATTTCCTTTTTTTTTTTTTATGTTTAGCCAATCGACTGTTGTTCTTTTTTTTAATATGCAGTGACATGAGTGGTACCACAGATTAACTGAGTTTAAATATCTAAGACCCCTTTCACACTAAAGGCGGTTTTCAGGCGTTTTAGCGCTAAAAATAGCAACTGTAAAGTGTCTGAAAAGTGCCTCTCATGCCTCCCCAGTGTGAAAGCCTGTGCGGAAAAAAAAAGTCCTGCAAGCAGGATCTTTGGAGCGGTGTATACCAGTGTAAATCAACGATTTAGGCGCTTTTAACCCCTTGTTAACCCCATCTTTGGGGTTAAAAGAGCCCCACTCCCGCCCGCACAGCTCTCGCAAAGCAATGCTAAAACTAGCAGCGCTTTACCGCTATCACTCTGGCACTCTCCTTAAAGCAGAGGTCCACCCAAATTTTTTTTTTAAAAGCCAGCAGCTACAAATACTGCAGCTGCTGACTTTTAAAAAATGGACACTTACCTGTCCAGCGCGCCCGCGATGTCGGCAGCCGAGGCCGAGCAATCGCTCGTCTCTCGGCTGCCCCGCCACCATCCTCGGTGAGGGATTCAGGAAGTGAAGCGTTGTGGCTTCACTGCCCGGTTCCCTACTGCGCATGCACGAGTAGCGTGGCGCGCCCTCACTGGTCCCCACTCTCTCCTGGGACCAGTGTGTTTCCCAGGAGACAGCGGGGGCGGGGGGGGCTTAAGTGGCGTGACTCCCATGGGAGTTTATGACCGGAGGTGGGTGCAAATACCTGTCTAAGACAGTTATCTGCACCCCCTCCCCCCTGAAAGGTGCCAAATATGACACCGGAGGGGGGGAGGGTTCCGAAAAGTGGAAGTTCCATTTTTGTGTGGAACTCCGCTTTAATATAAAATAGCCCTTTAATTTAAAGAAATGTGAGCAGGCAGCTCTTTATTGTGGAAGAAACCTGTTTTCTCTTTTGTTGACTGCATTTGAACACACTGCACAATTGAGAACTAGGACCATTGAAATCCATGTATATACAGCAGTAGGGAAGCTCTCCTGCACTGGATCACGTACCTAGTATGTGATTCAGCACTTCCAGGTTGGGGGCGCCACTGGTGTCCTGTTTTCGCTGTGCTTATTCTCAGTGTGAGCTGATCAGCGGGTACCGCAGACTCGACGTCCGCCGACATCCACTGATTAATCGTTACACAGGCAGATTGCCGTTCTGTCAGCGGGGAAGGCATTGATCCTGTGTTCCTGCAAAGCAGGGACACAGATTAATGCCTTCCCCTAGTACAAGCATATCCCACAGTTTAGAAAAACACCAGCTAGGCACACATTTAATCCTTTAATCGCCCCTGATGTTAACCCCTTCCCAGCCAGTCATTAGTACAGTCACAGTGCATATTTTTAGCACTGATCACTGTATTGATGTTACTCATCCCAAAAAAGTGTCAAAAGTGTCAGTTAGTGTCTTATCTGTCTGCTGCCATTGCTAGTAAAAAAATAAAAATGAAAAATAAATAAATAAAAATATCCTATAGTTTGTAGACGCTATAACTTTTGCACAAACCAATCAATCTACGCTTATTGGGAGATAATTTTTTTACCCAAAACAGAACACATAGTGGCCTAAATTGATGAAGAAATTCGATTTTTTACATTTTTTTATTGGATGTGTTTCATAGGAGAAAGTAAAAAATATTGTTGTTTTTTTCAAAATTGTCAGTCTTTTTTTGTTTATAGCACAAAAAATAAAAACCGCAGAGGTGATCAAATACGGCCAAAAGAAAGCTCTATTTGTGGGGAAAAAAGGACATACATTTTATTTGGGTACAGCGTTGCACGACCACACAATTGTCAGTTTAAATAATGCAGTGCCGTATCGCAAAAAATGGCCTGGTCATGAAGGGCGGTGTGAAAGGAGTGACTTTGGGTCGGTGGTTTGTGGGACTCAGCTTGTCCTGGAGAGTTCTGGAGGCTCCTTGTCCAGCTTCCCCAGGCCCTCTTATGTGTAAATCACCCTGTGTCTCTAATAGAGGCACAGGGTGAATGAGAACCCCAGTTTAATCTGTGCTAGTCGGACTCTCTTTACAGCAGGGGTCTACACACTGACCACTACACTGCACACTATACTGCACACTGACCACTGCACACTATACTGCACACTGACCACTACACTGACCACTACACTGCACACTGACCACTACACTACACACTGACCACTACACTACACACTGACCACTACACTGCACACTGACCACTACACTGCACACTGACCACTACACTGCACACTGACCACTGCATACTGACCACTACACTGCACACTGACCACTACACACTGATCACTGCACACTGACCACTACACTGCACACTGACCACTACACTACACACTGACCACTACACACTGATCACTGCACACTGACCACTACACTGCACACTATACTGCACACTGACCACTGCACACTATACTGCACACTGACCACTACACTGACCACTACACTGCACACTGACCACTACACTACACACTGACCACTACACTACACACTGACCACTACACTGCACACTGACCACTACACTGCACACTGACCACTACACTGCACACTGACCACTGCATACTGACCACTACACTGCACACTGACCACTACACACTGATCACTGCACACTGACCACTACACTACACACTGATCACTGCACACTGACCACTACACTGCACACTGACCACTACACTGCACACGGACCACTACACTGCACACGGACCACTACACTGCACACTGACCACTGCATACTGACCACTACACTGCACACTGGCCACTACACTGCACACTGGCCACTACACTGCACACTGACCACTATACTGCACACTGACCACTACACTGCACACTGACCACTATACTGCACACTGACCACTACACTGCACAAGGACCACTACACTGCACACGGACCACTACACAGCACACGGACCACTACACTGCACACGGACCACTACACTACACACTGACCACTACACTGCACACTGACCACTGCATACTGACCACTACACTGCACACTGACCACTACACTGCACACTGACCACTACACTGCACACTGACCACTACACTACACACTACACTACACACTGACCACTACACTGCACACGGACCACTACACTGCACACGGACCACTACACAGCACACGGACCACTACACTACACACGGACCACTACACTACACACTGACCACTACACTGCACACTGACCACTATACTGCACACTGACCACTACACTGCACACTGACCACTACACTGCACACGGACCACTTCACAATGACCACTACACACTATACTGCACACTGACCACTGCACACTATACTGCACACTGACCACTGCACACTATACTGCACACTGACCACTGCACACTGACCACTACACACTATACTGCACACTGACCACTACACTGCACACTGACCACTCACCATTAGGGCACAGCACATCAGGGCACAGAGACCAGCACATCAGGGCACAATCAGGGTACATGGGGCACATCAGGGCACAATCAGGGTACATGGGGCACATCAGGGCACAATCAAGGTATATGGGGCACATCAGGGCACATTCAGGGTACATGGGGCACATCAGGGTACATGGGGCACATCAGGGCACAATCTGGGTACATGGGGCACAGGTCAGCATTTACTTTTTGTCATTTTCTTCAAATGCAGAGTAGCACAGGAAGCGTCTGTCATAAGTTCACTTCTCTCTCATGTCACGCTGTTGCTCCCCGGCGGCCCCTCCTCTCTTCGTCCTTCCCAGATGATGTCACAAGCAAATGGGGATGGGCGAGAAGAGAGGAGGGGCCGCTGGGGAGCAACAGCGTGACATGAGAGATAAGTGAACTTATGACAGACGCTTCCTGCGCTACTCTGCATGCATCTCGATCTACCTGTCAGGCGCCAGCAGTAGGCGATTGACGGGTAAATCGCTGCGGATCTCCGGCCAGTACATGCCTGGCAGTAGAACACTGCCAATTTGCGTCCCCCCTTCCACGGCACCCCCGCGCTGCCTGCGGGCCATTTATAACCGGTCCGCGGGCCGCAAATGGCCCGCGGGCCGGTACTTGAGACCCCTGCTTTACAGCCACACTAGAACCTTGTAAAATGTAGTCCATTGATTTATTGTCTCTGTCTGCTCTGGCTGTGGGGGGGGGGGGGATTCCTCCAACAGCTCTCTATGCTTATTGGACAGTTTACCCCACCCTGAATTCCAAAGGGAGGGGTGATGGTCCCGAGAGGGATAGCTATTGTGTTCATGTGTGAAAATAAAGCAGTTTGTTGTTTTATACAACAGTGATGGTGTTGGTGCTGTGTTTAAACAAAGAGAGAATAGGAAAACTGAGAACAGTGTGACTGATAACACACTAAACCTGAATAATATTATAACCTTATATAAAAATGACTGACTTAATTAAACTCAAATGCAATCATGTGATCAACGTGGTCGTATAACCATATCCAAATGTCCAATAGTGGTAAATCCAAAGAAATATACTAATATGTAAATACACTTAAAAATATAAAAAATATATATAAAAAAATATATATATAAAAATATATAAACATAAAAATATAAAAATATATAAATATATATATATATATATATATATATAGTGTAAATGGTTGAAGGGTCCGAGTAGAATCCGATTCAGACCGTGCAATCCAAAAATATATCCAAAGTGATTCCCGTCACCAAAATTAAAAAGTGACAAAATAAAACACACATTAGTTCAGTGCTTGAAACTTGATTTCTCTTCAGTGCTCCACCTCTGTGCCTGTAAGCAGCTTACCTTGTTGCTAATTAAGCTTAGCACAACCAGGTCACAGGTTTATTCAGAACAGGTGGGCAGTGGCTTGGATGGTACCAGTCTCCTTCCTGTTGCTGCAATCCTCCCCAATGGCATGTATAAAATCAAAGAAAATGGATCATAGTGTGGTACCGCCAGTGTCCAGAGATGCACACACACGCCAGAAAGGTACTCACTTCACAGATAGAGAATGTGGGAGCATCTCCACGAGCGCTGAACTCGTCGCCCCTCTAATTATCTGTGGCTCTGTGTGGATCCCAGTGCAGTGGTGTCTCAGATGGGCGTCATATTCAAAAAAATAAAAGATATGGCAAACATAGCATAGTCCCGTACCGAAAAGGTTTTATTAAAAATACACAATATAACACTCACATAAGTTTAAAAGGTGACTGCAGGGTATCCTACGAGCGCCTCGCTCGTCTTCCTGCTCGGGTCCTGGTCTGTCAGCGAACCTCCAATCCCAGTTTGTTGTTTTACACTCTACACTGAGGTGTTGTCTGGTGACTGGGATGGGAGAGTCTGGGATAAGTGCTGGTTCTGAACAGAGGAAGCATTGACGGCGGACCTAGATCTGTTTGAGGACAGAGGGCTCGTCACAACTGGTTGGCAGCAGCGGGATCGTGCTTCCTGGCTGTGAAGACCCCCACCTGGATCCAAGATCGGATAGCAGCCTTCAGTCACCCCAGCGAGCATATGGATCTGGCATCAGAGTTCCCGGGGCTGCTGCAGAACATCCTTTCAGCATATACCAGGTCTGTGTCTGCGGATGAATACCTGGAGGTCAGGCAGCAGATTCGGGTAAGACACTGGATTAGATGCCTCCAAGTTGCTGGTATGCAACAAGACAAGTGATTTCCAACCCCAGAGCAGCAGGCAAATTAACAAAGGGAGTTACGGATGCAATACCTGGGAGAGCAGCCCCAGGAGCAATGGGTGACTGAGTTGGACAGGCTGGTCCAGCAGGAGATAGAGCTGGACAATCGGTATCGGGCTCTGCAATGGCACGTGGAGGAGGAATATTTAGGAGAGACAACAGAATGCTCTCCGGAGGGATATGACTTTGGTGGCCCTGGATTGCTGTGGGAGAGCCTTACAGATTTTTTTGTGTTTGGCGATGAAGGGGAACCTACCCTTGAGGACCTGCGAGAACACAGAGAGTCTATGCTCGGTTTTGCAGGGGTCTCAGAGCTTAAACCTGATCTAGACTATTTGTTAAGGAAGGAACAGCATCTGGAAAGGGCATACAGGAAACTGCTAGAATGCGTTCAGCAGCATGCCAGAGAATCGGCAGTGGAAACTCCGGAGATTGCGGTCTCCAAAGCTGAAGTGCTGACAACAGGGCAGAGCTCTGCTAGCCTCTGCCCAGCACCTACAGTGGCTTCGGCCTTCTTGAGAGAAGAGGTAGTCGGCCTTTCTCCCACAACACTGACAGAGACATGGGATTTTCTGCCAGCAGCATCTATGGAGTTACAACAAACTTCTCCAGCTGAAGCGCTGGCAACCGAACAGAGGGTCCAAGATCTCTGTCCCACACTTTTAGCAATTCCAAAATCTGGGGATTTAATAGACGTTTCTGTACAGGAGGAACCACCTAGCAAACCCCCAGCAGAAGTGCTGGCAGCAGGACAGAGTACTGCAAACCCCTGCTCTACACCCGTGGCAGTTTCGGAGGCCCGAAGTGAGGAGGTGTTGTTTCTTTTTTCCCAATGGATTGCAGAGATGCAGGGAGGGGAAGCTGGCATCCCCCTCCCCAACAAGGATTTTTGAACCTGGGAGACAATAACAGAGACAGGGAGTTTCAGCAGCAGATGGTGCCCCAGAATTATGACACCAACCCAGCTGAAGTGCTGGCAACCGGACAGAGGGTCTAAGACCTCTGCCCTACACCTGAAGAAATTCTAGAGGCCCAGGGTGAGGAGGTGGCAGTATGTCCCGAGCTGCAGATCAGGATCCAAGGAGAGAATGCAGTCGTCACCTCACAACTGCAGCTTTATCTGGTGTCGGTGGATGGGCCTGTGGTCTCCACTAACAGAAAACCAGCAGAAGTGCTGGCAACAGGGCAGAGTGCTACAAACCTCTGCCCAGCACCAGAAACAACTACAGAGTTCCAGGGAGCTGGGGCAGTCGGCCTCTCTCCCCAACAGTTAGCTGGAGCAGATGATGTAGGGAAGTTCCTACTCCCAGCTGAACTGCTGGCAATGGGACAGAGCGCTGCTGGCCTTGGCCCTCCACTAACAAACAATGGATTTCCTGTAAAAGTGGATGGGACTTCAGTCTCCACCTATCTACCACAGGGTTGCTGGGTAGCCGGCCCAGATCCCCAACGGCATGATGGAGTGAGCCCAGTCACCCTGTCTTCTCTCCAGCGGCTGAAAGGACTCCAGGGAGAAGGGCCAGTCCAGGTCTCTCCCCAGCGGCGGGCATGTTCTCTGAGAGAGGCAGAGGTTGGCTGGGTAAGTAATGCTCTGTTTGGGACAATTTATTTGGGGTACTGTGTGGATACCGGCAATTGGGGGACTGGAACTACTGACTAACTTCGGAGCCAACCCGTCTGGGGTCTGCTCCTGTGTTAGTCTCCTGCCGAAAGGGGAGATGTGTGACAGGAGTGACTTTGGGTCGGTGGTTTGTGGGACTCAGCTTGCCCTGGAGAGTTCTGGTGGCTCCTTGTCCAGCTTCCCCCAGGCCCTCTTATGTGTAAATCACCCTGTGTCTCTAATAGGGGCACAGGGTGAATGAGAACCCCAGTCTGATCTGTGCTAGTCAGACTCTCTTTACAGCACACTAGAACCTTGTAAAATGTATATAACGTGTGCTGTATATATAATGTGTGCTGTCCCATGCTGTTGGACTCTTTTGCTGAGATCGTTTGGGGTGTGGTTATAGTCCATTGGTTTATTGTCTCTGTCTGCTCTGGCTGTGGGGGGGGGATTCCTCCAACAGCTCTCCTTGCTGATTGGACAGTTTACCCCACCCTGAATTCCAAAGGGAGGGGTGATGGTCCCGAGAGGAATAGCTATTGTGTTCATGTGTGAAAATAAAGCAGTTAGTTGTTTTCCACTCTACACTGAGGTGTTGTCTGGTGACTGGGATGGCTGGAGAGTCTGGGATAAGTGCTGGTTCTGAACAGAGGAAGCATTGACGGCCAACCTAGATCTGTTTGAGGACAGAGGGTTTGTCACAGGGGGTAGACACTGCCCATGCCTTTTTGATGCAGAATAAATGAGCTGGACTGCATCTGGTGTAAACCAACCCTAAGACACACTTACTTGCCTGCTTGCAGTCTTCTATTGAATGTACACTGAGCTGTGCATGCGCAGCTCTTCGTGCTTTCCTGGGAGACCATGGCTGTGCCAGAATGACTGACTCCTCTGGAATGCATGGGACTATATCAGCCCCCACTGGCCACTGTGGCCAGTCAAGAGACCGAAAACCCAGCAACTGCAAGTAAGATAAAATGATAGCAGTGGGTGAGGGGTGTAACCAACGCATGGCTGGAAGATGGAGATGAGTATTTTGGGTCATTTTGTTTTGCTTTAAGGTGGTAAAGAGCATTCAAAGTAAATAACAGGTGTCAAGCACTGACCATGCCGCCTCCTGGCATCACTTTAAATGTATCTTAACACCAGGAGCCAAAGACAAAGCTTTTGATCATTTGACCACTTTGATTGGCCATCACAGCCTGTCCCACCATCTCCCAAATGTAAACAGTGACCGCTGATAGCTCAGTCAGTGTGCTGGGAAAATGCAGTGTGCTCTCTCTCAGCACACAACAGCACAGCCCCACAGACACATATATAGAATGTGGAACAGGTTAACATGAATTTTACCAGTCACCAAGCATGCAAATATAGTGGTATCCTCATAATCGAATCCTTTATTTGCTTCAAACACATTCCTTTTTTTCCCAAAACTGTGCAGTCTAAGCAGACTAGCAAGGTTAGGCAGGCACACAGGGTCCGAACTATACGGATATATGTAAAGTTGCAAGGGATATAGAGGTGGGAAATGCAAGGTCAAGTGTGTGTTCCTCAGAGTTTGTAGAATTGTGTGTCCATTGTATTGGGTCAAAACAGGAAGATACGCTGAGGGATTAAGAGGCAGCTGTAATGTTAATGTTAACAGGGATGTTGAAGTCACCAAGAATGATAGTTAGTAATTTAGAGCAGTGTTTCTCAACTCCAGTCCTCGAGGCGCCCCAACAGGTCATGTTTTCAGGCTTTCCATTCGTTTGCACAGGTGATTTGATCAGTTTCACTGCCTTAGTAATTACCACAGCCGTTTCATCTGAGGGAAATCCTGAAAACATGACCTGTTGGGGCGCCTTGAGGACTGGAGTTGAGAAACACTGATTTAGAGGAGAGAAAATAAGCTAGCCAGGCAGAGAAGTTGCTAAGGAAGCTAGATACTGGTCCAGGAGACTAGACATCAAAGCAATCCTCAGAGAAACTAGAGAAAAGAGACAAATACAGTGAGCTTCAAGAGAAGAAGGTAAGGGAAGAACCTGTAAAGTGCTTTTTGGGGATAGAAGGATTCCAACTCTACCTCCCTTTCATCCAGTGGGTCTGCGTGACTGGGTCCAATAGAGGCCACAATGGGAGAGGGCACCTGTAGAGGCAGAGTCAGATTCCTGAAGCCAGGTTTTTCAGTAACCACAAGTAGGTTAAAGGAGTTAACGATAAAACCATCATAGATAGAGGTGAATTTGTTACTGACTTAGTGGGTGTTCTAAATTGAACATGAGAAGGGAGGGCTAGTTGTAGGAAGAAGGGAAAAATAAATTAGTGTCTTGATTGCGGCTGCTGCCAGAAGAAGAGGGGTGTTGGGGTCAAAGTTAGTTGGTGGAGGGCCAAGATTAGGGGACATATCCTCAGAAGTTAGAAGAAAGGTGAGGTAGGTAAGATGGGGATATGATTTAAATGTAGAAACATGCACCAGCGTCCTGGAGGTTTTGTCAGCACGTGGGTTCAGAATCAACAGGAGGTGAGGGATGCAGTAATAGGGCGAGGGTGGTAGTGAGGGTGATATGTCTAGGCAAGATACATGCGATTTTGCATGTTTACCATTCTTAACAATGCAGCACGCCATACATTTTCAAGCAGTGCACAGTTGTGAATTAGGCACAGAGGAATGAATGGCATTTCTACTTCAAGGACAAAATTCATGAGCTGTATTGCAGAAAAACAGATAAGTGTGAAAGGGCATAGATAAGCATGTGCAGCCTATCAGTATATATTGATTTTCTTTATAAAAAGAGGATCTTTTGAGGTAATGTGGAAGCAAAGAAAATGGCCGTGTGAATATTGCTGTAAAAAAACGTTTTATCAATATCTTATATTATAAGCTTTATGTGTAGTTAAACTGTAATACCTAATTACATGTTCTGTTGTGTTATTATTTCTAAAGCTGCTTTCACATGCGTGTTAATGTATGGTACGGCAATCAACTGTATATATATTTTTTTTTACGGTACCCCAATATGCATACACAGACAAAACAATTTACCTGTCTTTCAGCACAGAGCAACATGTATTATAAACAAGGGTCCTTTTTTTTTCTTTAGTGGGGTCACATTAAGAGTCTTTTAAAAATAAAGGCATGCTCGATGATTGTCAAAATGCCAAAACATATGCATCAACGCACATAAAAGGGCCCCTTACCTTGGCTTTTTCAACGGAGAAAGGAGACGAGGGGTTAAAGCCGTATTACAGCCAGAAAAAAAAAATATATTGCAGCATATCAGTCCTTAAATAAGGTGGCTTAATTTGTTTTGCTTTTCCCTATTTTCACCAGGTGATTCAGACAGAAACATACTTCCTGTGTTACAATGTCTCCACTCCACTGGAGCCATAACGAAGACAGCAACAGTTACGGCAACCGTTATTTTTATTTGTGATAAAGATTTTTTAATAGTTGAATAAAAGCTGATCATTGTAAGCACACCTGTCAGTGTTAAATGGTTTGCCTCAATATCTAACTGACAATTTTACTGGACAGCTTTGTCTTTTAAGGGAAGCTGAAAAATAAACAAACAGACTTACTAGTCAGATCATTGGGTGAAATAAAAGGAAAAAATCCAAATTAAAAGAAAACTATTGCAGCCACCATATCTAAGATTTGGTAAGCTGCACATTAATTTTTTATTTATTTTGGGTTTAATAAAGCTTTAGGCGATTGGGAGCATATCACCAAAAATTAAATTTTTGTTGCAATGGATGCCTGAAATCTGACTTATATCTTAGTGCAGCCTTCTGGGAAAATCAGTGAGCCAATTACACAAGCAGAAAATTATGCTTCTGGGGGGCATTCTGTACACATTCTGTAGCCATATTAGCTTTTTCAGAAAATAACAGCGGCTGTAGAGTGAAAAGGAAAGGTAATTTTTAATAATATTTATTTACAATATGACTTGTTTTGCAATTGTGTATGCCAATTATTATTATTTTTTTATTTGCTATTTTCTTTCCCCACAAAAGTGGCGTTACTCTTTAACCACTTCCCGCCCGCCCCATTGCGGATTGACGGCTGCAATGTGGCTCTGTTATCCTGACTGGGTGTCATATGACGTCCAGCAGGATAAGTCACGATCATGTGCCCGCGGGTGCATGCAGCGCAGCGATCGGTGGTGCTGTGTGTCACTCTGACACACTGCATGTCCGATTGTGGTAAAGAGTCTATGACGTAGGCTCTTTACCACATGATCAGCTGTGACCAATCACAGCTGATCACAGCACAGCTGCCAATGAGTGCCTATTAGCTGTCAGTCAGTGCCCACTAAAGTGCCAGTCAGTACCCACCAAAGTGCCAATCAGTGCCTAACAGTGCTCATCAGTAACGCCTGTCAGTGCCCTTCACAGATGCCAATCAATGCCCATCAGTAATGACTGTCAGTACCTCATCATCATTGCTGCCCATCAGTGGCATCTATCAGTGTCAGTGCCCATGTCATTGCCCATCAGTGCTCATAAATTCCAAATATTAGTGCCGCCTACCAGTGCCCATCAGTGCCACCTATTAGTGCCCATCAGTGCTGCATATGAGCGCCGCCTATTGATGCCCATTAGTGCTGCATATCAGTGCCACCTATCAGTGCCCATCAATTCTACATACTAGTGCCTCCTTATCAGTGTTCATCAGTGCCACCTTATCAGTGCCAACTCATCAGTGCCCATCAGTGTCGCCTCATTAGTGCCAACTCATCAGTGCAGCCTCATCAGTGCCCATCAGTGAAGGAGAAAACTAAATTTTATAACAGAAACAAAGAAAAACATATATTTTTTTTAAAATGTGGTCTTTTTTAGTGTGTTTAGCAAAAATCAAAAACCCGAGAGGTGATCAAATACCACTAAAAGAAAGCTCTATTTGTGGGAAGAAAATTATAAAAATTTAGTTTGAGTACAGTGTTGCATGACCGCGCAATTTCATTCAAAGTGCGACAGCGCCGAAAGCGGAAAATTGGCCTGAGCAGGGAGGGGGGAAAGTGCCCTGTATTGAAGTGGTTAACCTCCTGCACATCAGGCCTAAGAGAGGCCTCAACCTTAGTATTCCTTAACTGTAGCCATCTGGAAAAAGCCATGTAATGGTGCTGGACAAGCATTAGAAAAAAATATGCAGGTAAATTCATTACCTTATATTGAGCTCAATTTCTGTTAAAGAATTAACATACTCAATTAGGTAAGACCGCAAACCTTTTTTCTTCTGCACAACTTTATTGATGCAAATGGCAGAGACCTCATCCTCATATGATAATCCTGCCATTTTATAAAACTCTGATTCGGCCGCATCTGGAGTATTCCGTCCAGTTCTGGTCATCAGTCCTTAGGAAGGATGTTCTGGAGCTGGAGAGAGTCCAGAGAAGGGCAACAAAATTAATATTGGGACTGGTGGACCTTGCTTATGAGGAACGATTACAAGTGCTAAATTTATTATCCCTGGAGAAGAGACACTTGAGAGGAGATATGATGGTTATATACAAATATCTCAATGGTGATCCCAGTATGAAGTGTAGCGCCCATCCCAAAAGGTTGGGACGCTATTTAAATTTAGAGGGATGTCTGAGCCAGTAGATGGGCTCAGATGGTTGATAATAACATTTAATTTCGCCTCTGTCTCAGTTATGGTTTGCCTGGTAGTGATTTCCCTTTTTGCCTGTAGGTGGCGTTACCACCTCAGGCACCTGTTGGAACACGAGCAGATCATGGTACATTGAGTGGCCCCTCTCGGCAGTGGTATAGTGGGAGTGGTCAACCCGCTGTGTCTGCTGGGAGGGGATACTTAAGGGGCAGACGCCATTGATTGGCGTTCGTTCTCGCCCCGCAGCCCTCCGGGTGCGAGGTGTGCGTGTGTGGTCCTGGTCTCGGAGCTAATGTTGGCCTGAGGCTGCATCGCTACTTAGTAGGCCTGGCTAGTCTGGCTGGGGCCTATATCCAGAGAAGGGATCCCAAGCTGTCCATTCAAAATGGAGAGGAATCATCTTAATGAAGGAAACCAGGGGAGGACCTGCCCCAGAGGAGACCGGCAAAATGCTGCTGTCTCGGGTGAGGCCTGGCAACTTTATTAAGGAGGGATCCATTAGGCTACAAGCCCTGCAGTTCGCCGAATTGGCTTAAAGGCTCTTTAACTGTAAGGCTGGAAGTTTGGGACTTTGAAATCCTGTGGCAGAGGATTCCTGGACTATCCATTGCTTAACTTCAAACAGGTCTGTGGCAGAGACCTTCTTCACCTTGGGCAGTCTGTGGCAGAGAATGCCTCTTGCTGATTTGTGTGTCATCCCGGCCGCTAGACCATGTGAGAGGGGACTATCCGGGTGACCAATACCCACTCTAACATTGAGAGTGGTGAGTGACTTTGAACTTGTACCTTTGTCAACTTTTTGTGGCGAGTGCCTGAACCTTCCCCTACTCTTCTATACCTTCTACTTCTCAAAGTTTACTGCATAAGAAAAATAAAGCCTAACTGTTTGAGGTTTTACATTTGTGTGGACATTGCATTACTATAGACTTTCCTACCCGGACAACACAGCTTAAGAGGTAACGTGCAAAACCCAAAACCAATCAGTGGCCCTGAAGAGGGTATTGCTACACGAGGGGGCTCGCCCGGGATATTTGCCGTTGCCTCTAACAACCGGATTACCGTTCTTTTGCTATTTGGAAAGTCTGCCATTGAGAAAGTGTTGGATTGTGCTTTTACGAGAGAAGAAGGGGTCAAGGGGCACGGATCGCTTTGTGAGCTGCGTAGTTCGTGGGCGGGGCCGAAAAGAAAGAACTAACTGGGAGGAGTTCCCGACACCTGCGTGCTACACGTGGGTGCATTTAGTGCCAAGGGCAGAGATTGTGGACTGAGCAAGAAGAGCAGTATGTCGTTGGTTTTATGGGCCCCAGCTACAACGGGACCCAGGATGCTCCATGTACCTACAACAATGGACACTGCTCAGATCGGAGCCCCGCTTACTGATACGGGGATCCGGCTAAAGCCCCGGGGCCGCTTTACTCTATACACAAGTCGGGATGTGGAGGCCCTGGGCATGCTCTGCCCTGGATGTAACGGACTGGCCGTGTAGTTGCGCCCTTTTGAACGATGCCTCACCTGCAGGGAATTTCTTTTTGAAGTGGAACAACCCACCGAACCACCCCGTGCTTATCGGGTGGACTGCATTTCAGGCACCGTCACTCTCGAGGAGGCCGCCTTTGCCCCTGCGGTCTGCCCCGCGTGCACTGCAGACGCCACGGCAAGGAAGTCCGGAGTGAATGTCGCTACCACCACGGAGCCACCGGTGGACCTCGCAGCGGACACTGCCACCGCCTCTACCTGTGTTTCTATCCCGCCTGCCAAACGGAAGGTGGGCTACGTGAAGGCATCCCGCGGTCGAAGCCTGCTCCAGCACCTGCCGGAACCGGACCTCGTGAGCAGTGAAGTCTCCGGGAAGTCCACGTCAGGGACCGGTAAGGAGACTGGGGATAAAGTGACTGTCATTGCCCGAAATTACTTGCCTGCCGAGGAGCTGGATTCCTCGGAATTGGAATCCTCCTCAGATGTTGGGGATGATGAGCTGATTGAGGCCGTATTTCTAGAGAAGGGATGGGACAACCGCAGATGTATTACCCCCCTCTGCAGCCTCCGAAAGGGTTCACCCATGAGTTCTGGGGACACTACACCCCGGGTGGGAACCCCTACCCCTGTTGTAAAGAAGGAGGCTGTACCCAATGACGGGCCCCGGCCTCAATTTGCTACGGCTTTGGTCCGAAGGTCACCGGACTCATATGTGTTACCCGGGACGGGAGACCCTGGGACTTTGCCTAGGCTCGCCCGCCTGCCGCAAGTCTTAATGAAGCGGGTAGCTACCGAGTACGGCTTGGAGTTCCCCTACGTACCCAAAGAACTTATGTTGGATATCGAAGCTCGCCACGAGCAATGGTACGGGGACGCCATCTGGGACTATCTTAAAGTACCCAAGCCGTTTAGGAATCTTGAACACTCGGACACTATGGCCGACCGATATAAAGGGTGCCGTTTGGACTGGAGTTATGGCCGGCACATTCACGCTGATCGGGTTGTACTCCGCTGTCCAGGAAGGGAGGATGTAGTGTACTTTATTACAACCCTGGACAAACAGTGGAAATCTGTGACTTTACCTGATCCAAGTTTCTATCTCTGACATTTTAATATGGAAACTTGATTTTATTGTTTGCCTCTTGCTTTCTTACAAGTGGAGAACGCTCTGGAAAGGTGACTTTGTTCTTCACTCTTAAAAACAATGGTTTCTTTAAAAAGAAAAGACAGAGAACGCTTTTTTTGTCTCTGAAGGACAGTTTTTCTTCCTACAATTGAACTTTGGGGAATTTAGCCAGATAGAATAGGGTTGTTGAGAGATGTCGTGTTCAACATTGGTTCTCTATGTGCATATAATTCAACCCATGCTTAAAATGGACATTTTGATGCCTTTAACACTAGGTGGCAGTGGTTTTATGAATCAGGGAAAACTTTCATTGCTATCACAGCACTTAAAACTTAAAGAAGGAAAGCTGTATCCTCTCGGGGATACAGTTCTACTTCTGTGTACAGTTATCTAATAATTTAGGATTATGTGTTTGTTATGTATGTTTTTTTGTCTTCTCTTAGGTACCAGACCTGCTGTCAAGACCATCTGAGAATGGGGTGAGATTAGACAGGTAGTGATGGGTGGTAGTGTAAATATACATATTGTGTATTATATCTAGATGTCATATATGGAGAGTTATACCATTCCTTTTATTGCATACTATTACTAAAATGTATTTCTTTCCTTTTCTTTCCCCCCTTCCCAGTTTTTTTTGGTTCAGGCACCAAAATCTCAGGCTTGAGGTTTTTCTTTTCTCCAGCCACTGAGGACAGTGTCTTTTTTAAGAGGGGGGTGTATGTAGGCCCATCCTAAAAGGTTGGGACGCTATTTAAATTTAGAGGGATGTCTGAGCCAGTAGATGGGCTCAGATGGTTGATAATTACATTTAATTTTTCCTCTGTCTCAGTTATGGTTTGCCTGGTAGTGATTTCCCTTTTTGCCTGTAGGTGGCGTTACCACCTCAGACAACTGTTGGAACACGGGCAGATCATGGTACATTGAGTGGCCCCTCTCGGCAGTGGTATAGTGGGAGTGGTCAACCCGCTGTGCCTGCTGGAAGGGGATATTTAAGGGGCAGACGCCATTGATTGGGGTTCGTTCTTGCCCCGCAGCCCTCCGGGCGCGAGGTGTGCGTGTGTGGTCCTGGTCTCGGGGCCACGTTGGCCCGAGGCTGCATCGCTACTTAGTAGGCCCGGCTAGTCTGGCTGGGGCCTATATCCAGAGAAGGGATTCCAAGCTGTCCATTCAAAATGGAGAGGAATCATCTTAATGAAGGAAACCAGGGGAGGACCTGACCCGGAGGAGACCGGCAAAATGCTGCTGTCTCGTGTGAGGCCTGGCAACTTTATTAAGGAGGGATCCATTAGGCTATAAGCCCTGCAGTTCGCCGGATTGGCTTAAAGGCTCTTTAACTGTAAGGCTGGAAGTTTGGGACTTTGAAATCCTGTGGCAGAGGATTCCTGGACTATCCATTGCTCAACTTCAAACAGGTCTGTGGCAGAGACTTTGAACATTTAAACAGGTCTGTGGCAGAGACCTTCTTCACCTTGGGCAGTCTGTGGCAGAGACTGTCCTCTTGCTGATTCGTGTGTCATCCCGGCTGCTAGACCATGTGAGAGGGGACTATCCAGGTGACCAATACCCACTCTAACATTGACAGTGGTGAGTGACTTTGAACTTGTACCTTTGTCAACTTTTTGTGGCGAGTGCCTGAACCTTCCCCTACTCTTCTATACCTTCTACTTCTCAAAGTTTACTGCATAAGAAAAATAAAGACTAACTGTTTGAGGTTTTACATTTGTGTGGACATTGCATTACTACAGACTTTCCTACCCGGACAATGCAGCTGAAGAGGTAACATGCAAAACCCAAAACTAATCAGCAGCCCTGAAGAGGGTATTGCTACAGAAGTATGAAACTTTTCAGTCCCCAGCGAGTGTAAGAAAACATGGGCCACAATGAGACTGGAAGAGAAGAGGTTTAACCTTAAGCTGCGTAGGGGGGTTTTCACTGTCAGGGAGGTACGGATGTGGACAGAGGCAGCTCTAGGCTTTGTGAGGGCTTAGGCAAATCTTAGACATGAGGCCCCACTCACGCCCATAATGGGAAAAATAATTAAAGCAATAGAAATTATAGTAATGACAAGCAAACTCTCACCCGGCTAACACAGTAACACCACATTGCTACAGCAGCCCCCAAACACTAGATCCACAACCACAGATGATCCCGCCACAGAAAGGGTGCAGACAGATGATCCCTCTATACACTCCTCCGTCCCATACTACAAGCAAGAGAAGCCAAGACACTCGCTTTGTGTGCCCAACAGTGCATCCTGGGAGGTGTAGTCTCTGCAGAGCGCGGCACCGGTGGACTAGAGTGTGGTGTGGAGAACTACAACTTGGGATAAGGCTAGGATGGTGTTAGAGCCTGCTACAGTGGGGAGAACAAGTATTTGATAAACTGCCGATTTTGCAGGTTTTCCTACTTACAAAGCATGTAGAGGTCTGTAATTTTTATCATAGGTACTCAACTGTGAGAGACGGAATCTAAAACAAAAATCCAGAAAATCACATTGTATGATTTTTATATAATTAATTTGCATTTTATTGCATGACATAAGTATTTGATCACCTACCAACCAGTAAGAATTCCGGCTCTTACAGACCTGTTATTTTTTCTTTAAGAAGCCCACCTGTTCTCCACTCATTACCTGTATTAACTGTACCTGTTTAAACTCAGTACCTGTATGAAAGACACCTGTCCACACACTCAATCAAACAGACTACAACCTCTCCACAATGGCCAAGACCAGAGAGCTGTGTAAGGACATCAGGGATAAAATTGTAGACCTGCACAAGGCTGGGATGGGCTACAGGACAATAAGCAAGCAGCTTGGTGAGAAGGCAACAACTGTTGGCGCAATTATTAGAAAATGGAAGAAGTTTAAGATGACGGTCGATCTCCCTCGGTCTGGGGCTCCATGCAAGATCTCACCTCGTGGGGCATCATTGATCATGAGGAAGGTGAGGGATCAGCCCAGAACTACGCGGCAGGACCTGGTCAATGGCCTGAAGAGAGCTGGGACCACAGTCTCAAAGAAAACCATTAGTAACACACTACGCTGACATGGATTAAAATCCTGCAGCACACGCAAGGTCCTCCTGCTCAAGCCAGCGCATGTCCAGGCCCATCTGAAGTTTGCCAATGACCATCTGGATGATCCAGAGGAGGAATGGGAGGTCATGTGGTCTGATGAGACAAAAATAGAGCTTTTTGGTCTGAACTTCACTCGCCGTGTTTGGAGGAAGGATGAGTACAACCCCAAGAACACCATCCCAACCGTGAAGCACGGAGGTGGAAACATCATTCTTTGGGGATGCTTTTCTGCAAAGGGCACAGGACGACTGATGGGGGTAGGGTGGTTAGAGGCTAGAAGTGGGGTACAGGGGGATGATGGGGATGCTGATGACAGGGGCAGGGTGGTAGGATGTCAGAGGTGGGATATGGGGATGATGATGGTTATAGTGGGTGGGGTGGTAGGAAGCTGGAAGTGGGGTACAGGGGGGGGTGAAGATGACAGGGGGTGGGGTGGTAGGAAACTGGCAATGGGCTACAGATGGGATGATGATGATGGGTGTGGAGTGGTAGGAAGCTGGCAGTGGGGTAAAGGGGGATGAAGATGACAGGGAGTGGGGTGGTAGGAAGCTGGCAGAGGGGAGCAGGGGGATGAAGATGACAGGGATGGGGTGGTAGGAAACTGACAATGGGGTACAGGGGGATGAAGATGAAAGGGGGTGGAGTGGTAGGAAGCTGGAAGTGGCGTAAAGGGGGGGGGTGAAGATGACAGGAGGTGGGTTGGTAGAAAACTGGCAATGGAGTACAGGTGAAATGATTATGACAGGGAGTGTGGTTGAAAGCTGGCAGAGGGGTACAGGTGGGATGAGGACAGGGGGGTGGTAGGTAGCTGGCAGAGCGGTACAGGTGGGATGATGATGACAGGGTGTGGGGTGGTAGGAAGCTGGCAGAGGGGTATAGATGGGATGATGATGATGGGAGTGGGGTGGTGGGAAGCTGGCAGCAGGGTGCAGGTGGAATCATGATGACAGGGGTGGGGTGGTAGAAAGGTGGCAGAGGGGTACAGGTGGGATGGTAGGAAGCTGGCAGAGGGGTACAGGTGGGATGATGATGACAGGGGAGGGGTGGTAGGAAGCTGGCAGAGGTGTATACAGGTGGGATGATGATGACGGGGGGGGTAGTAGGAAGCTGGCAGAGGGGTACATTTGGAATGAAGATGAGGGGGTGGGGTGGTGGGAAGCTGACAGCGGGGTACAGGTGGAATGATAATGATGGGGGTGGGGTGGTAGGAAGCTGGCAGAGAGGTACAGGTGGGATTCTGATGACGGGGGTGATAGGAAGCTGGCAGAGGGGTTCAGGTAGGATGATGATGACGGGGTGGGGTTGTGGCATGCCAGGAACAGGGGGATGATAATGAAGATGACTGGTGGTCAGTAGATGGCATCATATACCAGATGACAGACATCTCTTTAGGGCTGTATGTGTTGGGTGGCTGGTAGCAGTGATTTTTGGGGCGCCCTCAGTCAGGGGGGTGACGTCACAGGATGTGTCTGTGTCAGGCAGGACCGTCCGTCATGCTGTACCTTGAGTGGTAGACGGGCTCCCCGATGATCGCCAGGCACCAGCTCTGGCAGGTCCTCCAGAGAATGGATCAGGGAGCTGCTCAGCCGATGTGCTCTGCGCATTGCAGGAGATCCACAAAACGCCGCAGAAGGGGAGGAGCCGGAAGAGGGGAGTACATGGAGCCACCCACTGACCCTGGGACCTCGGGCAGTGCTTAAGTGGTCAGTCCGCCCCCTGGCTGGGGAAAACTAATTGCTGGCCCTGGGGACACCGACCGGGGGACATTCCCTCCCACTCCCACACACACATTAGGCAAATAAGGCGGACGCGAGGCCCCTGGGAACACGAGGTCTTGGGCGACTGCCTAATTAGAGAGCTGCCTCTGGATGTGGAACTCTTTTCCACAATCTGTGGAGTCAGCAGGAAGTCTTGGTAGTGTTAAAAGACTCATGGACGTGCATCTTAGTGAACACGATATATGGGGATATTGGAAATGATTATCTACATACACCAACACAGGTTGAACTGGATGGGCTGTTGTCTTTATTCAACGTTACCTACTATATAACTATGCTCTTTCTGTTGACATCTCTGGTACTTGCTGTTGTTCAGTAGAAAGAAGTTATGTGGTATGCGGAGCACAATGACAGTGGGACCTGACATAGCCTGAAGTTAGGCCAGCACATGCAGCTGGAATGAGGGATGATGGAGCAGAAGAGTCTAATGCCGCGTACACACGTACGTTTTTAATGTCATTTTAAAAAACAAAGTTTTTCTCGATGTGATTTTTCTTGTTTCCTCTCAAGCCTGTCTTGCATACACACGTTCATGAAAAAGAATGCTCGAGCAAAGCGCAGTGACGTACAACAGCACTATAAAGGGGAAGTTCCGTTCGGATGGCGCCACCCTTCATGTTAGTAAAGTTTGTTAAGCGGCGATTCGAGCTTTTCAGCCTTGTGCTTTTTCAGTCCGTTACAGCGTGACGAATGTGCTATCTCCATTACGAACGCTAGTTCTACCAGAATGAGCGCTCCCGTCTCATACTTGATTCTGAGCATGCGTGTTTTTTTTCCCCTCGTAAAAGCATACACACTACCGCTTTTCAAAATAGAGCAGGTTCTCATTTTTTTTAGCCCATTTTTCACGTCGTTAAAAATGCTCTGGAGCCTACACACGATCGTTTTTAATGCCCAATCATTGGCTTGAGCGGGGAACTTCCTTCACTGTGTAATTTAAATTTACATAGTGAAGGAAGTTCCCCGCTCAAGCCAATGACGTAGGCGGGTCCGACATACCGAGGGGGCGGACCTGATGGGGAACTGCTCTCACTTTGGTAATACATGTATAGACCCGCCCCTTCTCATGTTCCGCATCTGGTCCGCTGAGCGGACCTGATGGGGAACTTTAGAAGGGGCGGGTCTATACATTTAAAACACTGAGAGGGAGTTCCCCATCAGGTCCGCTCAGGCACAACCAATGAAGGACAGCGCTGGACATCGGGATCGCCGCGGGACACTGGATTTCACCGCTGGAATGTTTTTTTTTTTTTTTTAAAATAAAGGACTTTTTCAAGGTGCTTGTGTGTATTTTTAAACATTTTTTTACGCTTTCTTCGTGAAATGGTAGGGGTACAATGTACCCCTTACCAATTCACATAGGGGGGGCCGGGATCTGGGGGTCCCCTTTGTTAAAGGGGTCTTCCAGATTCCGATAAGCCCCCGCCCGCAGACCCCCACAACCACCGGGCAAGGGTTGTGGGGATGAGGCCCTTGTCCCCATCAACATGGGGACATCCTCCCCATGTTGAGGGCATGTGGCCTGGTACGGTTCAGGAGGGAGGGGGGCCGCTCTCTCGTCCCCCCCTTTTCCCCTGCAGCCGGCCAGGTTGCGTGCTCGGATAAGGGGTCTAGTATGGATTTTTAGGGGGACTCCACGCCATTTTTTTTTACATTTGGGGTGGAGTTCCCCTTAAAATCCATGCCAGATCTGAAGGGCCTGGAATGGATATTTGGGGGAACCCCACGTCAATTTTTTTTTAAATTTGCGGCGGGGTTCCCCTTAATATCCATTCCAGACCTGAAGGGCCTGGTAATTGAATTCTGGGGAACCCCCACGCTTTTTTTTATCAATGACTTTTGTATGTATTGCCGGGAGCCGACAATTCATTAATAGCCGCGAGTCAGTTTTAACCACTTAAGCCCCGGACCATTTGGTAGCTAAAGGACCAGAGGTGAATTCAGAATTTTGCACTGCGCTGCTTTAACTGTAAATTGTGTGGACATGCAATGTTGTACCCAAACGAAATTTGCGTCCTTTTCTTCCCACAAATAGAGCTTTCTTTTAATGGTATTTGATTGCCTCTGCGATTTTTATTTTTTGCGATATAAACGGAAAAAGTCCGAAAATTTTGAAAAAAAATGATATTTTCTACTTTTTGTTATAAGAAAAATCGAATAAACTCAATTTTAGTCATACATTTAGGCCAAAATGTATTCAGCCACGTGTCTTTAGTAAAAAAAAATGTCAATAAGCGTATATTTATTGGTTTGAGCAAAAGTTATAGCGTTTACAAACTAGGGTACATTTTCTGGAATTTACACAGCTTTAAATTTATGACTGCCTATCTCATTTCTTGAGGTGCTAAAATGGCAGGGCAGTACAAACCCCCCCCCCCAAATGAACCCATTTTAGAAAGTAGACACCCCAAGGAAATTGCTGAGAGGCATGTTGAGCCCATTGAATATTTTATTTTTTTGTCCCAAGTGATTGAATAATGACAAAAAAAATAAAAAATTACAAAAAGTTGTCACTAAATGATATATTGCTCACACATGCCATGGTTATATGTGGAATTGCACCCCAAAATACATTCTGCTGCTTCTCCTGAGTACGGGGATACCACATGTGTGGGAATTTTTTGGAGCCTAGCCACGTACGGGACCCCGGAAACCAAGCACCGCCTTCAGGATTTCTAAGGGCGCAAATTTTTGATTTCACTCCTCACTACCTATTACAGTTTTGAAGGCCATAAAATGCCAAAATAGCACAAACCCCCCCCCCCCCAAATGACCCCATTTTAGAAAGTAGACACCCCAAGAAAATTGCTGAGAGGCCTGTTGAGCCCATTGAATATTTTTTTTTTTTGTCCCAAGTGATTGAATAATGACAAAAAAAAAAAAAAATTACAAAAAGTTGTCACTAAATGATATATTGCTCACACATGCCATGGTTATATGTGGAGTTGCACCCCAAAATAAATTTTGCTGCTTTTCCTGAGTACGGGGATACCACATGTGTGGGACTTTTTAGGAGCCTAGCCGCGTACGGGACCCCGAAAACCAATCACCGCCTTCAGGATTTCTAGGCACAAATTTTTGATTTGACTCCTCACTACCTATCACAGTTTCGAAGGCCATAAAATGCCAAAATCGCACAAAACCCCCCCAAATGACCCCATTTTGGAAAGTAGACACCCCAAGCTGTTTGCTGAGAGGCATGGTGAGTATTTTACAGCTCTCATTTGTTTTTGAAAATGAAGAAAGAACATTTTTTTTTTTTTCTTTTTTTTTTTCAATTTTCAAAACTTTGTGACAAAAAGCGAGATCTGCAAAATTCTCACAATACCTCTCAGCAAATAGCTTGGGGTGTCTACTTTCCAAAATGGGGTCATTTGGGGGGGTTTTGTGCTATCTGGGCATTCCATGGCCTCCGAAACTGTGATAGGCAGTGAGGAGTGAAATCAAAAATTGACACCCTTAGAAAGCCTGAAGGCGGTGCTTGGTTTTTGGGGTCCCGTACGCGGCTCCCAAAAAGTCTCACACATGTGGTATCCCCGTACTCAGGAGAAGCAACAGAATGTATTTTGGGGTGTAATTCCACATACGCCCATGGCATGTTTGAGCAATAAATCATTTTGTGACAACTTTGTGCAAAAAAAAAAAAAAAATTTCTTTTTTCCGCAACTTGTGTCAACATATAAAATATTCCATGGACTCGACATGCCTCTCAGTATATAGCTTGGGGTGTCTACTTTCCAAAATGGGGTCATTTGGGGGGGTTTTGAACTGTTCTGGCATTTTATACACAACATTAGGAAGCTTACATCCACTCTTCTAACCACTTGAAGACAAAGCCCTTTTTGACACTTTTTGTTTACTTGAAAACATTTTTTTTTTTTGCAAGAAAATTATGTTGAACCCCCAAACATTATATATATTTTTAAAGCAAAGGCCCTACAGAATAAAATGGTGGGTGTTGCATTTTTTCAAACGCATTTTTTGGGGAAAAAATATATTTTTTTTAATTTTAATGCACTAAAACACACTATATTGCCCAAATGTTTGATGAAATAAAAAAGATGATCTTAGGCCGAGTACATAGATACCAAACACGATATGCTTTAAAATTTCGCACAAACGCGCATTGGTGACAAACTACATACATTTTTAAAAGCCTTTAAAAGCCTTTACAGGTTACCCCATTAGATTTACAGAGGAGGTCTACTGCTAAAATTACTGCCCTCGATCTGACCTTCGCGGTGATACCTCACATGCATGGTGCAATTGCTGTTTACATATGACGCCAGACCGACGCTTGCGTTTGCCATTGGGCAAGAGCAGGGCAGGACAGGGGTGCTTTTTTTTTTTTTTTTTTTTTTTTTTTTTTATTATTAATTTTGCTTTTTTATTTTTTTTTTAAACTGTTGCTTCCATATTTTTTTTTTTTTTTTTTTTTATCATTTTTATTGTTATCTCAGGGAATGTAAATATCCCCTATGATAGCAATAGGTAATGACAGGTACTCTTTTTTGAAAAAACTGGGGTCTATTGGACCCAAGATCTTTCCTCTGCCCTCAAAGCATCTGACCACACCAAGATCGGTGTGATAAAATGCTTTCCCAATTTCCCAATGGCGCTTTTTATATCCGGGGGGGGGACATTCCCTCCCACTGCTTGTAAAAGCAGTCCAGAGGCTAATTAGCCACTAGGATTGCTTTTACATGAAAGCCGGCCGCTGGCTGAAAAGAATGATACCAAGATGATACCTAAACCCGCAGGCATCATTCTGGTATAAACATTCAAAGTCCAGCAACATACCAGTACGTTGCTGGTCCTTGTTGGACATGTATTGTAATCTTTTTTTTCATGCAGCCTGTTGGCTGAACGAAAAAAAAAGATTGATCGGTGGGTATGCCCACCATTAGAATACCGCCCTTCATCCACCCACTTCTAATGATGGGCATACATGCACCATTTATATATGCCGAAGCATGGGGCATCTTCCCGCAAAAGTTATGCCGCGTACACATGGTCAGACTTTTCCACGGGCAAGCCTCCGTCGGAATTTCGACCGTATGTATGCGGCATTAGGAGCAAAATCGCTCCTCCGCCCCTGCTGCCCCAATGCTTCGGCATATATGCTTTTTTTTTTTTTAACTGTGGTGGTGAAATCACCTCCTACAGCACTGGAGTCGCAGGGATCAGGCCTGTCTCTGCGAACGCTGCAGTTATGTGTGTTGTGTTTTGTAAGTGACAGTGATCGATCGATACTGCACTTGGGTGGCCTGGGCTGGACCGAGGGGCAAAACACAGGTGCTAGCAGGTATCTGGGCTGATCCCGCTAACACTGCGTTTTTGGGAACTCTAAACTGCTGGGGACGCTAGTATAGATCTGATCAGATCAGATATTGATCTGTTCAGATACTATACCACTAAGGGGGGTGTATGCTTAACGCGTGGGTGTTAGCGCTACTGGCACTAACCGGACGCTGCCTGGGGTGTGACGCAGACCCTCTCTGACGCTAAAACCTAATTGATATCACCCGCCGGGCGATCAGGGGGTTAAACCTTTATTGGGTTATATATACGGCGGGTGCCCTGACACTATAAAAAGCAAACTAACTAACCAGCATCACCCGTAACACTTATATGATGATCACTGGTGAAAGGGTTAACTAGGGGCAATTAGGGGGTTAAAACCTTTATTAGGTAATATATGGGGGTACCTGACGCTATATAAAAACCTGACGGCGAACCTAAAAAAAAATTACTGGCTACCTATCGGCATCACCGACACTAAGACAACGATCATAAAAACGATCGCTTAGCGACAGTGGTGATAGGGGGTGAAAGGGTTACCTGGGGGGCGATCAAGGGGGTTAAACCTTTATTAGATAATATATGGGGTACCTGACACTATAAAAACCTGCGGCGAACCTAAAAAAAATTACTGGCTACCGATCTGCATCACCGACGCTAAGACAGCGATCAGAAAAATGATCGCTTAGCGACAGTGGTGATAGGGGGTGAAAGGGTTACCCTGGGGGGAGATCAAGGGGGTTAAACCTTTATTAGGTAATATATTGGGGTACCTGACGCTATAAAAACCTGCGGCGAACCTAAAAAAAATTACTGGCTACCGATCTGCATCACCGACGCTAAGACAGCGATCAGAAAAATTATCGCTTAGTGACAGTGGTGATAGGGGGTGAAAGGGTTACCTGGGGGGCGATCAAGGGGGTTAAACCTTTATTAGGTAATATATGGGGGTACCCGACGCTAATAAAAACCTGCGGCGAACCTAAAAAAAATTACTGGCTACCGATCAGCATCACCGACGCTAAGACATCGATCAGAAAAATGATCGCATAGCGACGGCGGTGCTAGGGGGTGAAAGGGTTACCTGGGGGGTGATCAAGGGGGTTAAACCTTTATTAGGTAATATATGGGGGTACCCGACGCTATAAAAACCTGCGGCGAACCTAAAAAAAATTACTGGCTACCGATCAGCATCACAGACGCTAAGACATCGATCAGAAAAATGATCGCTTAGCGACGGCGGTGCTAGGGGGTGAAAGGGTTATCTGGGGGGTGATCAGGGGGTTAAACCTTTATTAGGGGGGGTTAGGGGGCTACACTGGACCTAAAACTAAATGTAGTGACACTTTTACAGTCACAAATGTCACTGATTGCAGTGATCACTAAATAAATGGTCACTGCAATCAGTGACACTGTGACTGGGGGCTGGGGGGTGATCTGGGGGGGCCTGGGGGGGCGATTTATGTGCCTATGTGTCCTGGTGTCAGTGTGCTGTTTTGTGTACTAACCTGCATCTTCTCCTGTACGGCGCTCGGTATATGTGAGCGCCGCAGGAGAGATGACATCACTTCCTCCTGCCTGGCAGGCAGGGGAAGCTCTCTCATTCGCCGGGAGCGATCGAGAGGGGGGGGCCGGAATCGAACGGCCGTCCCCTCATGCCGGATCGCTCCCGAAGGTAAAACGACCACCCACTGTAAAGAAGGGGGGTCCGATCGGACCCCCCAACTATACAAAGGCAATCACGTATATGTACGTGATTCTGCCTGTCGGTGCCATTCTGCCGACCTATATTTACAGTGGGCGGTCGTTAAGTGGTTAAATGACTTTTTTTCTTTCAAAAATGACATTTTTTGCAGGGACAGTTCTAAGCACGGGAAACATGCGCCACTTTACATGCATATCATACACACCCCCCAGGTACGAAATTTAAAGGAATATTTCACTTTTATTTTTTCATTTTAAGCATTATTAAAATCACTGCTCCCGAAAAAACGGCCGTTTTTAAAACTTTTTTTTGCATTGATACATGTCCCCTGGGGCAGGACCCGGGTCCCCAAACACTTTTTAGGACAATAACTTGCATATTAGCCTTTATAATTAACACTTTAGATTTCGAACGTTCGAGTCCATTGTATTTAATAGGGTTCTAAAGTTCACACTAACAATTTGTCTGTTCGCAGTTACCGAACAGGGGGGTGTTCGGCTCATCCCTGTTGACTAGTAATAGTAATTAAAAAATATAATTATTACTAGTCATACAATAGAATTCATCTATAGCTTGTAGGCGGAACATTCGACCGGAAATGTACGATTGCAGCGTCCTACAGTTTCGCTGCTCCGTCGAATCTTCTTTGAACATTCGACAGACACCATAAGCCTTCAATGACAGATTCGACCTTAATTAATTCAGATTTTCGGACGAATGCAATTTCTAACGAAAAACGAAATAAATAAAAACGAATTTCGGGAGTAACTAAATTTTATTTTTCTAACGAAAACGAAATTCCGAAACGAAATATTTCAGTGTGCACATGTCTAATGAAAACTACACTTTCAAATTATGCAGATGGTGTACGCTGCATAATTTTTACGGTGGTGTGATGCCATGTAAAAGTAAAGCCCACACGTATTCAGTCATATGGTACAATACACGTTTACTGCTATTGCAAGTTACCATGTAGTAGGCTGCAGGAGCATTGCATTAAATGGAGTTACTTTTAAATATAGTAGTCACTGTAGATCAGCAGATGTCTTCAATTTAATGACAGATGAGAGATTTGCTCCTACAGACATCAGAGGAAATTTACCCCAACCAATTATTAATGATCAGAATAGGGGACATTCATATGCTGTAGGTCCTTTTCAGCCATTGCAGAAATCCCCTACCAGAGCTTTCTGTGGAGTCAATGGACCGGGTTGGATTTTTTTCCTGGCTGCATTCTCCTTATAAAGGCTGTCTCCAGAGATCCTTTATTAAGTGCTTTCCCTCTAGCAGGAGCATTCAAGTTCAGTTAAGAAAAATCCACATCATGATCTTTTGCTGCAGTGATCAGTTAACAGTCATAATTTCAGCGTATGTAGCCAGTTTTACATGCTGGATAGTACAATGTAATGCAAGATTTTGAAGCTTTAATTTATGATCTAGCGGGCACTATAGACAAGAGAATATGTGCTTCCCTAACAAAAATTGAGGAGGCTCATAAACATTAGAAGTCAGCTGTCATTTTAGTTTAATGGCTACCTACCTCTTGAAATTTTCTTATAGGTGCATTATCTACCTGGCTTCAGTGATCACCACTGCTCATAGTATTTGCTTGGATCTGAAAACAGATATTTTTGTTTTTAATTTTCACATTAATAAAATGAAAGTATATTTCTGGAAAAATTATGTATTCCGTAAGCATAGCTTGGCTTACAGTGAGTTGAGTAAAGACATGTGACAGAAGTTACCCATTCAGTGTGAGCTTTAATGTAACTTTTATGTGATATTCTGTGTGAACTTTTATAAGAGTGAAAGATCAAATAAAATTATTTATGGAACAATGTGAAAGCATAAGTGACTTTTAAATAGTTTTGTTGGGTGTGACATTCCTATTATATCCCTTTCCCAGGATGTCTAAAAGGTATAACCATTATGTGGTTAAAACACTTCTTGCTACTATAATCTTTCAAATCAGATGCAGGACACAATGTATATAATAAGCCCTTAAAGCGGGTTGTATGGATTTAAGTGGCAGCATGGCGGTGGACATTAATGCCAACCTGCCACATATATGCATACAGCCAGTGTCCCTTGTTTGTGTTGGGAGCATCAGCATGCCTACTCAAATCCCCCACCACAGTTACCATGCTCCTGGTCACTGTTTCCATTGGGAGTTGATAAGGCGAGCTCCCAATCACGTGATCACTATGATAGGCAATCACAGTGATTGCATGGCTGGGAAGCCCATGAACCTGTTATGAACTTTTAAAGAGATGGCACCCACCAGCTGTAAAGGGTTAAAGCCTAATTCCAGGTTTCTTGTGTCTTTAAATAGTTTGTTTGAATCAAGCTGGTCCAAATAAACTATTTGCTGCACTAACAGATGTGCTCGCAGTATGCAGCATAAGCATTCTGACTTTATGTCCCGCTCCCGAAAAAAAACTGAGTTGAGCTGTGCCCTGCTCAGCCATTCAAAGCAAATCTTGTATTTTATGAATGAATACAAGGCTTCTTTTGATTGGCTGAGGTTGAGTTTGGGACATCATCCACCCACGTCTCTACCTCAGCCCTACAGAGAAATCTCTGTATTTATTGGTTAGGTACAAGGCTCCATTGGAATGGTCAAGCAGTGTTCAGCCTGACTCAATATTGTTCCAGTAGTAGAGGGGATGTCATCCATTATTTTAACCCCCGCTAGCGGCTGAGGAAAGGGTTAATAGTGTCCGAAAAGCGCTGCTGCCGAAGCAGGGGCAGTAGAGGAGCGATGTATACACACGCCCCAAAGATGCTGCTTGCAGGACTTTTTTTCCTGTCCTGCAAGCGCACCGCCCCAGTGTGAAAGCACTCAGGCTTTCACACTGGGGCTGCAGAAGAGGCAGTTTACAGGCGCTTTTCATGCGCTATTTTTAGCGCATTCTTTTGGTGATATTTAATCATGGTATTTGATCACCACTGTTTTTTTATTATATAAACAAAAAAATTATGCAAAATTTGAAGAAAAAAATAACTATATTTTCTACTTTCTGCTATAAAACATAGTCAATGAAATCAAATTTCTTCATAAATTTAGGCCAAAATGTGTTCTGCTATATGCCTTTGGTAAAAAAAAAAAAAAAAAAAAGAATTTTTGGGGACACTATACTATTGGAGACACTAGTATAGTTCTGATCGTGATCAAGCTACTGACCTGTACAGACATTATACGTGCTGGTTGGATGCAGAAATGTTTTTAGCCTCAATTGCCACATAGTTGCCCGAACACTGGATTAAGGTCTGCTTGTAAATTGGAGACATTCTGTAAGGACATTATTCCACTACATAGTTTGGTGTCATCTGCAAACACTCAAATTATACTTTTGTAGCACCCTCTACATAGGTAGGTGCTAGATTTGTTTTTTGTTAGTATAGGAAAATTTAGGCAGGCCTAGCTGGTAGTTAGTTTGTGTGGGTTGGGCTTGGCTCACAGTTTAGCAGAGTTTAGCAGCTGGTGACTCACAGGCAGTGTCACTGAGACCTCCATCTTTCTTCTAGAGGATTCTAGAAGGAGAGGAGGAGTGGAGCTGCCTGGGGTATTCTAACAAGGCCTTAACCAATCCCCAAGGTGGATTGGCAGGGGGCAGGCATCCTTAAATACCTAGAGTCAGCACAGCTGGGGAGGGGTTGTCGGGTGGAAGAACTGGAGATGGATTACTAGGCTGCCAGGGCCTTTGAGGGATCTCCCCAGTTGGGGGGGGGGGGGTGACCTTGGGCCTGGGCTCGGGTGCAGGACAGAGCCTTCCAGGAAAGTGTGAAGGTTTTGGACAGGAGGCACAGGAGGAGCAAGAGAGGGCAGCAGGAGCTAGTGAGGGCTGGTGAGTGACATGTGCAGTCAGGAGGACTGGGGAGGCACGCCTGAGAGGACTGGGAGCATGCAGTCAGAGATGGGTGCAGAACCTGTAGTGAGGACTGCAATGTCATGGGCAGTGGAGAAGGGCAGCTGCAGCCAGGAGGGCTGGCAGAGCCTGAAGAGGACTGGCTGGGAGCAGTAGTGCACCAGTAGGACAGCTAGCACTAAAGACTTTTCATTTCTTGCTACACCATAGGGGACTGCAGTCTCTGCCTGCAAAAGGCAGTTGTTAAGGCCTGGCTGAGCCAGTGTAAGGCCTAACCTTACATGTACTGGCTGTTCCTGAGAAGCAAGAGGGGGGCAGGAGGAAGAGAGAGAGAGAGCAATAGTCTGCAGCAAGAGTTGTGCAGGAGGAGACTGAAGTGGAGACTTGTACAGAGGAATGTATAGAGTTGTCCCAATTGATTGATATACAATCTACTAATTGACTAATATACAATTCACCGGGCATCCCATATTTCCCTTAACCCATCCAAGATAAATTCCCTAATAAAAATAACAAAAACAAGCACACAGACTTTTCTGCCTGAGAGTGACTGAGGAGTGAACGCCGGGCTGGGCAGGGTGACAGGTGGACCAAATTACTTAGCAGCCCCGACGGGGGTATCGCTACACTTTTATTCCTAAACTCTAGATCATTTATAAATAAATTAAAAAGTAAGAGTCCCAACACTGAACCTTGGGGTACATGACTTATGACCCTAGAACAGAGTATGAATCATTAATCACTACTTTCTAGAAATGGGCTTTTAGTTTTCTATCCTTTTAAAAACGGAATTTTCCTGACAGACTCCATGGCAGACTACGTGTGGGTTAACCCCGCCTCCTCTCCACAGCTATAGGACCCCTTACCCATAAATTTGAGCTCACCTCCACAGACAGGTGTTCCTTTTTTATCCTCCTCACATGGACCTTCATCATGCAATTCAGTGCGATGTCCAGGATGTGGATTGCTCGGATGGATCGGTACTGCTTGCGGTGCACCCAGGGCCCAGCTATGAGCGGGCGAGTGGTTTCAGGGCTGGAAAATACCCCTATGGTGGAAGGGATGTGGCCCCAGAGTACCAGATCGGATATCGCAGGATTCCTCGGCTGGCAAGGTCTGAAGATTTTGTTTTTCATATCTTCTTCATGGCAGACAAGTTTATGTTTGTTGTCCTGTTTTCCCTGTCTTTTCCTCCTGTGTTGCGGCATGTGGAACGCTTTTTGCGTCCCAGGACGCCATTACTTCCTGGTTCCCGGTCCGCCGCTCTTCTGCGCATGCGCGAACTGCGATGAAACCGAGGCTTGGTTTCCGCGCATGCGCAATGCGGCGGAGGGGTCAGGGGCCGCGCAGGCGCAGTGGGTCTGCTTTCTTCGGCACATGCGCGCAGCGGGACCAGCCGTGACGTCATTTCGGCGGTTTATTCAAACCGCTGAAGAGCCCTATACAGGTGGGATAACCTGTGGGCATAGAGCGACAGCCTCCCGGAGCCTCATTACTGCTAGGACGGGGTAAGCACTTCATTTTGCAATGTATGCTTGTTATGCTTAGTGTCTCTTAAAGGGACAGTTTAAAAAAAAAAAAAAACTTTTTTCTTTTCTCATGCTTCTGTGCATTGATTTGCTTATCCTTAGTCTAGGCAGTGTAGTACGGATTCCTGTCTCCCTCGTCATGGACTCATCCTCACCGCCATGTGGCCAGCCCTCCCGCACAAGGTATGTGCGGAGTGGGTAGGGGGTTGGTGTCTTTTGTGCCTATCTGGTGGTTGCTAACGGTTACATCCTGCCCACCTCCCTCTGTCTGTATTATCTCTTACAGCCCGGCAACTTCAGTTCATCGGTCACAAGAAAGGGACCTTGCCAGGCCGCATCATCACTCATCATCCAGGTCTAGACGCGACACTACGTCTAGGACCCATCGTTATAGGGGACGTTCACATACCCCCTCTAGACATAGGAGATGTTCCCATTCCTCCTCTAGTCACCGCCACCACCACCGCGATGATCGCTCTGACCACAGAGCCTATTGGGGATGCAAGACCAGAATCCCGGAGGGCAAATCGCTATGCGACCCATGTTATGCCCGAGCGGTTGGTGAGAAAGAGACCGAAAATCAAAACCTTGAGTCTCTTGTGAAACGTGTGGTACAGCAATCTATGAAAGAAATAGTTGCCCCCCCACACAAGGAGCCAGTCCACCACCTTGTCTGGCTCCTTGGCTGACGAGGCCCAGGAGGATCCCAGCCAATTCCAGCCCCATGATTCCTCCCATTATTCCTCGCAAGACGAGATGGAGGGAGATGATTCTGTGATTCCTCCCATGATTCCTCGCAAGACGAGATGGAGGGAGATGATTCTGTGATTCCTCCCATTATTCCTCGCAAGACGAGATGGAGGGAGATGATTCTACGGTGGGATTCGACTACGCTTTAGTCTCTCCGCTGATCAAGGCAGTGAAGGAAACTTTGAAGTTGGAGGATACCACTGCCCTCCAGAAAAACAAAGAAAACTGTTTAAACAACTGGGGAAAGAACGCTCCAATTTCCCACTTCCCTCTGAGCTGAAAGGAGTGTTTGAGGAAGAATGGAGCAAGGGAGATAAGAAGGTTTCCATGCTAAGCAAAACCTCTAGACTGTATCCCTTTAAATCGGAGGATGTCAAGCATCTGGAGAATGCTCCCCTCGTAGATGCAGCAGTAATGTGCCTAGCGAAGCATGTCACCCTCCCGCTAGATGACACCGTATCATTTAAAGATGGTCTGGATCAGAAGATCGACCAGGACCTCAAAAGAATATATAGCCTGGCCGGAACGGCATGCAAACCAGCTTTTGCCCTTGCAGTAACCTCCAAAGCAATGGAGGCCTGGGTGGAAAATGTTGACTCCGATCTGAAAGGTGTCTCGGAGGAATTGGCACAAAGTTCAGCAGTGCAAGAACTTAAACTGGCTATTGCCTTTTTGGGAGAAGCTTCAATTGATCTCATCCGCTTGATGGCTAGATCCATGCTATCTTCGGTCACAGCCAAACGAACACTATGGTTGCGCCCCTGGCTTGTTGATCCTGCCTCAAAGCAGGCATGGTGCAAAATTCCTTTTGAAGGAACTTCCTTGTTTGGAAATAAGCTAGATAACGCTATTTCAAAGGCTACAGGCGGAAAGTCGGGATTCCTCCCTCAGGACAAACGTCCGTTTAACCAAAGACGGCCTCAGCGGAAACGCAGCACAGAGCGTTCAAGAGAGGCACTGGAACTGGAATAGGCAGATATCTTTCCAAAAAATCTGGCAAGAAACAGACGCCCGGTGGGCGCGAGCCAACCAAGTCCTTTTGAGATTGGGCCCGCCCAAGCGGGTCGGGTAGGGGGCTCGCCTACGTTTCTGCCGGCACGTCTGGGTGACCTTGATCTCAGATTATTGGACCATCAAAACGGTCTCAACAGGTCACGCATGGTCCTTCACCAAAGTCCCTCCATGCAGACCAATGCAATCTTCACTGCCTCAATCAGAAGAAAAACAACAAGTTCTTCTTTCATATGTGAATGCCCTGAAAGATCAAGGAGCAGTGGTGCCCGTCCCAAAGGACGAGGAATTCCAGGGGGTATACTTCCCCCTCTTCCTAGTACAAAAGAAGAACGGCTCTTGGCGTCCAGTTATAGATCTCACTTTCCTGAACAGGTACATAAAGCACGAGAAATTCAAGATGGAATCACTCTCATCCATCCAAAAAGTCGTTCAACCAGGCGACTGGTTGATCTCAATAGATGTTAAGGACGCGTATTTTCATGTTCCCGTGGCAGAAGAATTCCACAAATACCTTCGATTTCAGGTCGAACGAGAGCACTTACAATTTATTTGTCTTCCATTCGGACTAACGACCTCTCCAGGGGTCTTTTCCAAGGTACTGTTGGTAATTGTGTCTCTTATCAGAATACAGGGTGTGCGTCTGTATCATTACCTGAACGTTCTGCTACTACTGTCCCAAGACAAGCAGCAGCTGCTGATCCACAAAGATCAAGTGATCTCTACATTGATAGAGTTCAGATGGCTCCTAAATCGAGAGAAAAGTCAGCCAGACCCGACCCAACGCCTAACCTACCTAGGAGCTCAATTCAACACAGTAGAGAATACTATCTCTTCCGGAAGAAAAAATCCCGATCATTCGGGTAAGAATATCTTTAGCCCTAGACTACTCTAACCTAAGGGCGTCACAGTGCCTGAAGATAATCGGCACAATGGTGGCCACGTTCCCCATGGTCAAATGGGCAATGTGGAGGCTTCGGCCTTTTCAATCAGGATTCCTTCAGCAATGGAAGACAGACGATCGCAATCAGCTGATCAGGACTACTCAGTCAATGAGGAACAGTCTTCTCTGGTGGCTTCAACACAAAAACTTGTTAACATGCCACTCCCTTGCTCCCATCCAATGGATGATTGTTTCATCCGATGCCAGCAATGCGGGCTGGGGAGCACATTGTGGGGCAGAACTGGCTCAGGGCAAATGGGATGCCCATCTCCACATTCCAGGGTCAAACGTTCTGGAATTGCGTGCGGCATGGTGCGCCCTTCAAGCCTTCTCCCACCTTCTGAAAGGGAAGTCGGTCCTACTCAAAATGGACAATACCACCGCCGTGGCATATGTGAAGAGACAAGGGGGCACTCGGAGCCCAACCCTTCTCCAAGAGGTCGAACCTATCATGACCTGGGCTCAGAGGAATCTACAAACTTAACAGCAGTCTTCATTCCAGGGGAACAGAACATTCAAGCGGACTTCCTGTCGCGCAGCAACCTAGACAACAACGAATGGTCACTGCATCCACAAACCTTCAAGTGGATCCTATCGTTGGATTTCGATCCAGAAGTGGATCTGTTTGCATCCCCCTGCAATCACAAAGTAGACAGATACTACACTCGAGGTCGGTGCAGTCAAGCCTTCGGAGTAGATGCATTAACAAGCCAATGGAAATTCAACAAGGCATATGCCTTCCCTCCACCTCCGATCATGCAAAAATTCCTGCAGCGGCTCCAGTTGGAGAAAGGCGAAGTGATAACAATAGCACCATACTGGCCGAACAGGCCATGGTTTCCTCTCCTGAATCTGATGAGCTTCAGGGACCCGCTAGAGTCTCTTGGGTGTGCTTTAGGGGTAATCTCTACCCTTATGAGCTCCAGAAAGCCTAACATGAACAAAACCTACAACAGAATCTGGACCAGGTTTGTCAGCTTCATGACTTCTGCTGGAAAATCTTTCAGAAATCCTGGAGTTCAAGACGTTTTGGGTTTTCTACAATCAGGCTTGGATCTTCCTTTGTACTCTGAGGGAACTGATTGACAAGTTTCAGCCTTATCGGCATTTTCAGGAACATCATGGGCAACTCATCCCCTGGTTCAACAATCCTTTCAGGGGGCTTTGAGAATCAGGCCTCAGAGGAAACCTAGATTCCCCAAATGGGATCTTCTGCTCGTCCTTGATGCTCTTTCAGCACTCAACAACAAGGATCTTTCTATTAAGGACTTATCAATCAAACTGGCCTTTCTAGTGGCCATTACTTCAGCCAAAAGGGTTTCAGAAATAAGCTTCCTGGGTTGTCAAGAACCCTTTTTGACTTTCTTCCCGGACCGAGTGGTCCTTATTCCCATGCTTGGGTCTAAACCAAAAGTCAAGTCAGTTTTTCACGAGAATCAGGAAATAGTCCTTCCTACTTTCAATTCTCCAGAATCAGCAGATGTTCATCCCTTGGATGTAGGTGAGACTCTGAAAGAATATTTGTGAGTCACTTCATCTTTAAGAAGCTTGAACTACCTGTTCTTGTTACACACTGGTAGCAACAAAGGAAAGAGGGTTTCCTCCAGAACAATAGCAGCCTGGATCGTCCAATCTATTCAACAGGCTTACAGGGCAAAGGGCTTGGCTCCTCCAGAGGCGTGACGGCTCATTCCACCAGAGGCATGGCAGCCTCATGGGCAGCAGCTCGACACGTGGCTCCTGAAGTGATATGCAGGGCAGCCTTGTGGTCTTCTATTCATACATTTATGTCTCATTATTGTATTGAGCCTGCTTCCCTTTCCTCTGTTAATTTTGGTCGAAAAATCCTGTCAGTTGACAGGAAAGATTAAAATATTTTTTTTGAGCAAGCATACCCTCCCGTGTGGATTGGCTAGTTATTTCCCACACGTAGTCTGCCATGGAGTCTGTCAGGAAAACGGAAAATTTATTACCAAATACTTACCGTAATTTTCCTTTCCTGATAGACTCCATGGCAGACGGAGTTCCCACCCATGAATTAAAAATATGAGAGTTGAAATTTGAGTCGGCTAGTTACGGAACACCTGTCTGTGGAGGTGAGCTCAAATTTATGGGTAAGGGGTCCTATAGCTGTGGAGAGGAGGCGGGGTTAACCCACACGTAGTCTGCCATGGAGTCTATCAGGAAAGGAAAATTACGGTAAGTATTTGGTAATAAATTTTCCGTTTTCTAACACTGTAGACTTTAAAGTGTCACTAAACCCACATCAAAAAAACTATCAATAAATACTGTATTGTTCATACTCAATATGAGATTCGTTTTCTGTATTTTGCAAAAAATATGGTTGATCCTGCTGCTCTCTATCCTTGCCTTCTGTCCATGTCCCCAAT
Organism: Rana muscosa; assembly: GCA_029206835.1. Lineage (NCBI taxonomy): Eukaryota > Metazoa > Chordata > Amphibia > Anura > Ranidae > Rana > Rana muscosa. The sequence goes on from JARGYO010005603.1 coordinate 20,742,531, forward strand.
TCAGCTAGGGATTTTGCAGCTGTGGTGGTAACTCTGCACATGCTCAGTTTTCAGTGAGTTTCTATGCTGAGCATTTCCTCCCTATCACATCTGAGCTGACCATGTAACTATAGAGTCACACGTGTGGGTATATACAGTGGTAAATGACTGCCCATTCCCTCCCTCATCCTCCATGCCCACTAACCAGCTAAACACAATGGGGGTGGGATATCACATGTAGATTAAAAGAGGCTTCACCTCCCCCTTATTCTAAGACAGGAGGAAGAGGAGTGTAACACAGCCTGTGACTGGCAGAAATCTGCCCACACCATGTTATTGCCAAAAAATACTAAAGATTTGATTTCAAATATATATTCTTATGACAGTTTAAAACAGTTTAGGCCCCTTTCACACTAGCGGACCGTATGTCCGCTTTTTCATCCGTCCGTTTACGGATGAAAAAGGGACATACATTGGTCCCTATGAGATCGCGGGTGTCAGCGGATGAACATCCGCTGACACCCGATCTCATCCGGGTCCACAATCCTCAGATTCTGCAGACGGAGGAAAATCCTATTTTTCTATCCGTCTGCAGAGCGGATCGGATGAACACGGACAGACGAACTGTGTTCATTCGATCCCCCCATAGGGGAGAGCGGAGATCTGACAGGGCGGTCCCTGCACAGTGTGCGGGGACCGCCCTGTCATCCGCCCACTCAGCGGGGATCAGCGGAGCGATCCCCGCTGAGCAAGCGGAGGTTCACAGGGCGGATCTTCACGGATCCGTCCCGTGTGAAAGGGGCCTTATTGATATGAATTATTTATTTAATATCAGTGATTGTTTATTTTTACACTATATTCCAAAGGCTCTTTTTTTTATTTTGAGCATGTGACCAGTAACAGAAGCTCCTCTTGGTTATGTTTCCCTGCAAACATGCTGGGAAAGATCTAGGTCATGTGATAGCTGTATATTGATTAGGAAGAAGGTACTTAGATTTTTTTTAATTAAAAAAATTACAGTGCCACCATCCACATACAGAAAGAGAGGGTATAGTGTAAATGAACCACTTGCCGCCCGCCATATAGCAGAATGACGGCGGCAAAGTGGTTGTGATATCCTGACTGGACGTCATCAGGATATCACTGCCGGCGCGCGCCCGTGGGGGCGCGCAGGGCGCGAACGGGGGTGCTGTGTGTCAGTCTGACACACAGCAACTCCGATCGTGGTATGAAGCCTCTGACAGAGGCTTCATACCACGTGATCAGCTGTGACCAATCACAGCTGATCATCGCGTGAACCAAGAAGTGCCGGTAAACGGCTATCCTCGGTTCATGCTGACAGGGAGAGCCGTCGGCGGCTCTCCCTGTCAGAGGGGGGGTCTGTGCTGATAATCAGCACATTGATTATCACCACAGCACCATCAAAATGTGCCAATCAGTACCCCAAAATAAATGCCCATCACATGCCAGCCTGTGCCCCTATATAAAGCCTGTCAGTGCCCATATCCGTGCAGATCAGTGCCCACAACAGTGCCCAAAAAGTGCCAATCAGTAATCCATCAGTAATGCCTGTCAGTGCCCCATCAAAGTGCCAATCAGTGCCACTCAGAAAAGCCTGTCAGTAGCTCCTCATCAGTGCTGCCTTTCCAGTGCCACCTATCAGTGCCCATCAGTGCCCACCAGTGCCGCCTATCAGTACCCATCAGTGCCGCCTATCAGTGCCCATCAGTGCCGCCTATCAGTGCCCATCAGTGCCGCTTATCAGTGCCGCCCATCAGTGCCCATCAGTTTTTTTTCCAAAATTTTCGCTCTTCTTTAGTTTATAGCGCAAAAATTTAAAACCGCAGAGGTGATAAAATACCACCAAAAGAAAGCTCTATTTGTTGGAAGAAAATGATAAAAAATGTAATTTGGGTACAGTGTAGCATGACTGCGCAATTGTCATTTAAAGTACGACAGCGCTGAAAGATAAAAATTGTCCTGGGCAGGAAGGGTGGAAATTGCCCGGTACGGAAGTGGTTAAACAATGTGCGTCTAGCATCACATCTTACACATTAGCTGTGTGTGGGGAACTATGTCAAATGTTTTGCAAAATCGAAGTATACTTTATCCACAGCCACTCCTTTGTCTAAGGTTTTGCTTTCTTCATCATAAAAATAAGTCTGATTTGTTTGACAACTTTGGTGGTTTATTTGTCAATGCTGAATATTGCTTATAATATTGTTTTCTTTGCAAAAACTCTTCTGAGTGCTATTTTATCAAACTCAAATATCTCCCTGACTATAAAAGTTAAACTAACAGGTCTGAAGTTTCTTGGTAATAATGGATATTTGCACGTTAGCACAGCAGTGACTGTTCTAAAAACTCTTTCAGTAGTGCCATTACTCCAGTCAATTTCAGGGTAGTTAAAACCTTTCATTATTACCACCGTCCTAGCCCTTGCAGCCCCTTCTACCTGTCTCTACCTGTAACAAACTCCAAGAATTAACTTTAAAGTACGCGCACCCATAAGTAGCCCCACTCATAAAGCCTGAGCACCATCACACTCTTCATCAACAATGTACACCTTTACACTGACTTTAACCACTTCAACACCGGGCTTTTTGTACCACTTCCATACCGGGCCTATTCTGGCACTTCTCTCCTACATGTACAAATCATCATTCTTTTGCTAGAAAATTACTCAGAACCCCGAAACATTACATATGTTTTTTTAGCAGACACCCTAGGGAATAAAATGACAGTCATTGCAACTTTTTTTTCTTGCACGATATTTGCGCAATAATTTTTCAAACGCCCTTTTTAAAAAAAAAAAAAATGGTTTCATGAATTAAAAAATAACAAAACAGTAAAGTTAGCCCAATTTTTTGGGAAAATATGAAAGATGATGTTACGCCGAGTAAATAGATACATAACATGTCACGCTTTAAAATTGCACACACTCATGGAATGGCGCCAAACTTCGGTACTTAAAAATCTCCATAGGCGACGCTTTAATTTTTTTTACAGGTTACCAGGTTAGAATTACAGAGGAGGTCTAGTGCTAGAATTGTTGCACGCGCTCTAACGCACGCGGCGATACCTCACATATGTGGTTTGAACGGCGTTTACATATGTGGGCGACTTACGTGTGCATTCGCTTCTGATCGCGAGCTACTGGGGACAGGGGCGTTTTAATTTTTTAATTTTATTCTTTATTTATTTATTTTACTTATTTATTTATTTTTTTACAATTATTTGACTTTTTTTTTTCATCACTTTTATTCCTATTACAAGGAATGTAAACATCCCTTGTAATAGGAATGTGTGTGACAGGTCCTCTATATTGAGAGATGCGGGGTCAATAAGACCCCACATCTCTCCTCCAAGCTGGAAAGCATGAGATCAGTGAAAATGTTTTCACTGATCTCATACTTACTAGCCGCAATGGCGGCTTTGTTTACATTTGAGGACCCGGGCGTGATGTCATCACATCGCGCCCGGGCCTCCGACGATCATAGAGATGACTGATGACCATCTGGTCACCAGTCATCTCTATGCTCATCACGTGACCCACCAACGGCGCCGGAAGATTCTCTCCGGGTCCCCGATCGCACGGGAGAGCCCGGAGAAGCACCGGATGGCGGCGGGAGGGGGGGGATGTCCCCTCCCGCCGCCTATAAGAACGATTAAGCGGTGGAAAAGCCGCTATGATCGTTCTTATGGTGCACAGAATCGCCGGCACTTCAAAAGGATATCTGAATGATGCCTCTAGCTGCAGGCATCATTCAGATATCCCCCTACAAAGCCAGGACGACATATGACGTCCACCCAGGATGGGAGATCCCATCTGTGGACGTCATTTGACTATGGCTGGGTAGGGAAGTGGTTAAGATCACTACTCACATATAGACCGACACCACCACCTTCACGTTTTATCCTGTTTCTCCAAAACAGAGCAAAGCCAGAAATAATAATAGCCCATCATGTAAAGAATGAAGCCAAGATTCAGCCAAACAAATTAAATCATTGTTCTCCTCATGCACCAAAGCTTCTAAAGCCTTGTACACATGGTACGATTCTTGCACGACCGAGCTTTTGATTTTTGTTAAAAAGGGCGTATGCCAGGATCTTGTCTTGCATACTAATGGTAAGCAAATTGACGTTTGACAAACACGAACGTAGTGACTTACTAGGAGTGTATAAAGAGTAAGTTCATTTCTCAAGCACCACCCTTTGGGCCCCTTCTGCTAATTTCATGTTAGTAGATGTTTGGTGAACGTTGATTAGCGATTTTTAGATCGTACAACACAAAATGCCTTTTAAAATACGTTTGGCATAACTACATGCAAAGCAGCTTCATTATTATCCCATTAAAGAAGATGAGAATTTTGACATTTCATCAATTGCCGCTTCATGAATGATAATTCTAGATTACGAACGAAGTGGTTTACAAGACCGAACTCTTCCCAGTCGTTCCTTGATTCCGCGCATGCGTGTTTGTACTTTCGACTTTTATGTGTACGGACCATCTGAAAATCAGACGTGGAGCCGTCAGTCATCCAACATTTGTTGGCAGAAAATTGGAAAACAATTGTCTAAAGGAGCGTACTAACAGTAAGAATTTTCAGACAACAGCCTGTCAAACGACAATCCCCTTCTGATTTTCGTACCGTATGTACGAGGCTTTACACTCCTATCTTGCTTTACAGACTTCTGGCATTGGTGAACAAACACTTTAATCCACTTTTGCATTTTGCATTTGTATGTTCCATATCTTTTTGTACTACAAATAGTAAGGAAATCTCATTATCACCCGCCATAGGCTTGCACCCATCTTCCCCTATTCAACCCTCCATTAGTGTCCGACTTCTTTTTAGTAGAAGAGGGAAGGCTTTTTATGTCTATCGGGTTTTCATTCATGTCTGTGACTCCATTTAGGGGATCTCGCTCTAGATTTAAACATTTTAGAGTGTTCCTCCTCAGTATTTCATAGGTGTCAGTGGTGGGTTCAGAGACAGAATCTCTCCCACTGACTCCCAGGATGGCACAGGCAACATATTAGTCTAGTTTCCGGTTTAGAGGATATGCTCATTTACGTATTGGCAGTCCTTGCAGCTTAGAAGCTATAAAATTGTTTTTTTTTTAAATTTAGATCTGTGTTCTATAAATCACCCAGAGACTCTTGTTGAGTTTTTTTGTATCTGACTGCCCCAAATAGCAAGAATTAACAGCATTAGTAACTGGATTTGATGGCAGTTATATAGTGCAAAGCCTTATTTTTCAGTTACAGTTTTTCAGTGCAACACCCTGAAAATTTACATAACTCAGAATGGACGATTGTTAAGAGATATGCATCAGAAAAAAAGAAATGCAAATAAAGCATGTTTATTAAATAGATAATCTGTTGGTTAGAATTATTTAATAGGATTTGCAGAGCTATCTATGTACAGAAGGAATGTATAAATCCACTAAACCCCTCTGGAGGCCATGCTAAATTAAGTTGGATGAATACATTATTCATCAATGCCACAAGGATATTGTCTTCACAGTCTCTTGACAGGCCAGCTGTTTGGGTCAATGAATCTTAAAACCTTGTATTAGTCTACAAATATAATTGATTTTGTGTTAATTTAAGAAATCCTACAGCCATGAGCTGTCACACAAGTTGTTTTACTGATAACCTCTTTTTCTTAAAGGAACAGTTTTAAAGTATTTTCAATTATTTTTAGAAGCAAGATTTATTCATGGAAATATCCAAGTAATGTTTATAAATTTGGTTATAAATCAGCTTATTTCAGATTTAGGCTCCATGTACACAGGACGCTGATGCAAACTCCTCTGGACAATTTTTTTTAAGGCTTGAAACCGGCGTTCAGAAACGGCCGTTTTGCCGCCTTTTACTGCATTTGCGTCTAGAAGCGTTTATTAAGATAACCTCATAGGACCCTCCCCAAGCTCCAAAAACATTGTTATTTTAACTATTTCAGTCATTTTAACCAGAGTGAGTAGCAGCAGCAGAGAGAGCAGCTGTATACTTGTATTTGCCCCTATTTCTGTGTTTTTTTTTGTAATGGATCCCATAATGAGCATATGTGAGGAAATGCTCCTGACGTTGCTCTTGATGAGGCTAGAATGATGTTGATTTGCGTGCGAGGTCCAGAGTCAGAGTTCTTTGCTATTGGACCCATCCATTGATTGCGGAGCGAATTTTGGTAGGATATTTTTCAAAGATGTACGTACAGCTGTGTACCTACCTGACAATTTTTTTTAATTTCCCACGCATGTCCATTACCACTTTTGATCCTCTACTAGAAAAACTATGACCCAGTCTAACACGCATGGACACCAACATGAGGAAGAGTGCGTCACCAGAGGAACGTCTGTTGGTGACGATCAGGTATGTGCATATATTTATATATACAGTATATCTATAGATGTACAGATGTATTATTTTTGTCGTTCCTTTATTTTTGGGGAAAATTTTTTTTTGTCTATTTTATGTATAGCGATACCCCCCTCTCTCTGAGACCGGGCTGCTGGTTTTGTTTTGGGTCATGCAAACTACCACCAAGGCTTCCGTTGTCAGGGTATAAAATGTCTCCAGAAAGGCCAATGTCCACACAGATGTAAAACCCAACAATAAGGCTTTATTTACTTTGCTGAGGGAACTTGAGAGGAAAGTAGGAAACGAGAGAAGAACAGGGGAAGGTTCAGGTACGCAGCACTAGAGACACAACGTCGCCACTCAAGCCTGAGTGGGTATTGCTCACCCGGATAGTCCCTTTCACTGGTCCTAGCAGCCGGGATGATGCACGGATCAATGTAATCTGAAAAAACTTATGGATGCGATCAGGAATCCTCTGCCACAGGACTGTCAAAGTCCCGAACCTCCCAGCAAAGCAATAGAGAGAGAACCTTTAGGCCAGATTGGCGTATTGCAGGGCTTAAAGCAATGGATCCCTCCTTGGGTGAGTTTCCAGGCCTCCTACCGAGACAGCAGTACCGTTGCCAGTCTCCTCTGGGGCAGATCCTTCCCTGGCCTCCTTTCCCAAGAGCAGGCCTCCCGCAGGTGGGTAGCCTGGGATCCCTTCTGAAGGTATAGGCCCCAGCCAGCAGAGCGGGGCCTACCAGGTAGCGATGTAGCCTCGGGCTGAAGGTGTCCGGGGCTAGAACACACACGCACCCCGTGCCATGCGGGCCACAAGGCGCGCACACAGGAACAGACCCAATGGGCCCCCAGGAATGAACGAAAATCTATGGCGTCTGCCCCTTATGTACCCTCTCCCAGCATGAACAGCGGGTTAACCACACCCACTGCACGGCTGCCGAGAAAGGACAACCAATGTGTTGTGATACCCCTATAGTTCAACCTGGGCCGGTGGTGGCAGTGCCACCTACAGGCGAACAGGGAACACTACTGCCAGGCAGTTTCACACCTAGAGCAGAAGCAATTTTAGAACAATCAACCGATCTGAGCCCAACTATGGCTCAGACATACCCCTAAATTTACACATAGCCAACCATTTGGGAAGGGCGCTACATATGCAAATGTAAACGTTAATTCAATTTTTTATATATTTTTTTTAAAGCTGTATATGGTATTATTATTATCTGAACATATGGGTCAAATTCCAATAAAAAATTGGATAACAGCAATGCTAGTGGTGTATTGCATTGCATCAAGGGCTATATATGGTCTATTAATCATCGCAAGTAATTAAAATATTTTAAACAATTTTTTTTATGTTTTTTTCATCGTTACCCCACATATTTTTGTCTTTTCAGGTCCAAAAAATAGGGTACCTTTGAAAACGCTTATAAACTAAAATGCGTCTAAACACGGGTACCGCGTTTAGCCACGTTTTGCGTCTGAAACGTGGAAATCTTCTGCGTCTGAACCCATTTTTTTGCTTTCAAAGAAACTCTGTTAAGCGCAACTGCAGAAAAACAGCAATAAACGAGACTGTGTACATGGTCACATAGAACAACATTGAATGTGTACAGGGGCAGTTGAAAAAAGTGTCCAAATGCCTCTGAACGTATGTGTAGCGGACAGGGTCGCCCGACCCCCACCACACTCCCAATCCCCTCTATTAAAGTTCTCGCTCACAATGTCTCTGGTCTAGGGGTATGTTAGGAAAGGGAGTGCGGCCGCTACGCCAGGCCTCCACCACAGATGTATAAGTGGTATTAGCAGAAGTTTTTTTTACCTTCGGGCCTGCATTGTGTATCGGTTCCTCCCTCCAGGAGTCATCTGCCAGGAAACGAGCCTCACACCGTTGCAAGTCCAACACTCCTTTATTTGAACATAGCATGGACATACTTGCTTTACAAAACAGAACAGGAGGTGTGAATGTGTATATAGGCCCAGACACAAGTTCTTTCCTCCACTCTCCTCCAAAGAGTGGGCAATGGTCTCCGCACAAGGGAATTCACCTTCCGGACGGTCTCCGACAAGAGGCTCACCCGTCACTGGCAGTATGCTGCACCGGGTCTTCAGATGAGGAGCTCTTCCCGGTCCATTACGTCCACCTCGGATTCAGGCGTCCATCTCTGGAGCACCCTAGGATCCTTCCCTCGCGGAACTCAGTGTTGGGCACTGAGCTCCGGACCGCCAACCGAGTACCTCACCCCAGGCTAAAGGTGCCTGAGGTGGAACACGACCTCCGGTGGTCCTCTAGGCCCAGTCCGCCTAGAGGACAAACACGAACTCCGTCCACAGGCTGAAGGTGCCAGGGACAACGAACCCCCGTGACAAAATGGCCGGCCCCCTTTATACCTTCCCCCGGCATGCGCAGCGGGTTCCCCGCCCCACCACACAGCTGCCGAGAAAAGACAAAAAAGGATTCGACACAGCAATGACTCGTCCGTCGGCCCAAAGTGACAGCACCACCCGGTGGACCGCCGGAGATACACCACTGGTGTCACCGCAAAAATTCAAAATTACTGGCGGGAAAGTAAACACCCGCTACATACTCCCCTCTGTCTTTTGAGCAAACTATATCCTCCACGGCTGACATGATTCGGGCCAGAAACCGTTAACAAATTGAAAAACCAACAAACTTTTGGAAACACTATCCTACTGTGAAGTTGTGTCTGAGCCCCTGTAACAGAAAGAGGAGCAAAAGACAACATCAAACATTTCAAGGTTGCATATTAACATTTACTTTTTCCCTCCCCATCCTGACTAAAGACCTCCCCAGAGTCTAAAATCTTGCTGGGATGTTCTCCTGCAGAGGGAAAAAAACAAAAGAAACCAACACATAAAATCCTGACACATGTATTCGTGTGTGTGAGTAAAAGAAATTTCTCCTAAAAGAAATCCCTCTTTCTCCAGAGTGGGTGCGTAAAAAGTGTTTGTAACGTTGCGCAACACTGCCACCTGGTGACAGCATCACGGTAACTGCACCCGTTGAACATCTCTTTTTTTTCCTGACACAGCATGACAGCATATACGTATGGGAAGGCTCCGCCTCCCTGCTCAATTCAGGGCCGGTTATATTATAAAAGTAGGTCTCCTCCCTTCCTGCAGTATTCTCTTTTTTTCCCTCACTGCTACAGCCGGTTATGCTACTGCTAAAAAGCAGAATTTTTATTTTCCCTCACCTTGCCGGATGCTTCTGGCCAAGCCGCACAGGTTCAAGCCTCTCCTGTGACGAAGCTCCCCGCTGTAAAGGCAGACATGAATGCCTATATGGGGGAGACCCCCCCCTCTCAAGATCCAGGAAGATATGGGGGTGAGGGCATCTGGTCTCTAGGGAGTGCTCCTTTATCATGACGCCATGGATGGACATTCATTGGACTGTCTGTTTGGACATGAAGCATGCAAGTGGTAAGGCACCACATGGTGCAAAATTCCATTCAGTTACTGCTGCAAGTATGTGGTTAAAGCGGAGGTTCACCCTAAATCCTGACATTATCTTATTCTGATCTATGTAGCAGATACATATACATATGCCTATTGATTTTTTTGTTGCGGTTGTACTTACCGTGAATCAGTCGTTCCGAATCAGGACTTCCGGGTATTCCTCCCGCGGGAGTGGGCGTATCTTTTTCTTTCCCCAGCGCCCCGTTGATTTCTGGGATGTCTCCTGGGAGCCGTAGCTCATGTTACCATTGTTGTGGGCGTGTACTTTGAATGACGACATCCGTTGTCATAGCAACCTGAAACTGCTCACCGTTGATCTGCCGAGATCTGCCCCCCTGCGGATTCTGCCAGCCCTGGACTGCGCAGGCGCAGCGCTCTAGCTCCGAAAATTGCCGAACATTAAGAGCTGTAGACTGCGACTGCGCAATCAACAGGGTATTGTGACAGTCGTTGCCGCACGCTCCCGATGCTCGCTCCACTCAGCAAGGGGGGCGGGTGTATTACTATTATAATAAGCGGATGCATGTTTAAATAAAGGAATTGATGGACAGAGAGGGCGGGTAGTTCAATGTGGATGGCCGATTTGAATACTTGTCAGAGAATTGTTAAAAAAAAAAGACATAAGATTTTTTTTAACAATTCTCTGACAAGTATTCAAATCGGCCATCCACATTGAACTACCCGCCCTCTCTGTCCATCAATTCCTTTATTTAAACATGCATCCGCTCATTATAATAGTAATACACCCGCCCCCCTTGCAGAGTGGAGCGAGCATCGGGAGCGTGTGGCACAATATTGTGCTCAAAGCGCATGCGCCGAATATGGGTTATAATCCATTCGGCTATTTTCGGAGATCTGCCGTGAACGGACACGCAAGTGTTGCGCATGCGCAGGTCAGAGCGGACGAAATCCGCTAAAGTGTTGCGCATGCGCAGAAAAGAGCTGGCAGAATCCGCTGAGGGGCAATTCTCGGCAGGTCACCGTCAATACAGATGATACAGCGGTGAATGCTGGGATGCATTCACCGCATCCCGGAAGTCTCTGCTTGTGGGCTTCACAGTGCCCACAAGCAAAATGGCAAAGAATAAGATACATTTATCAAAGTTATCATTTATAACTGAAATAGAAGGGGGATGTTTCTAATCGCAGGACAAGTGAGTACTAAGATGTTTTCTGTAACCCCATTACATTACACCTAGAAAAAAAAAAACGAGGGACCGCGGAACCTCCGCTTTAAGCTTGCATTTCTGAAGGGTTTTGGTTGTGTCTGCAATACTGCTAATGATGATAGCAGGTGTGCTGTGCTGTGCTGAAGCCTTCCTACTAACTGAACAAGCCTGGCCCTACAATCCTGACTTATTTTCTGCAGGTATGCTGTTGCTTTGCATTTCTGAAAAGCATATATCACACATGTGAATCTAACGGGCTATCCATAGTGCCACTTTGTTTACTAATGTTTCACAGATTGAAGTCTGTGTCTGCAGTTTTGCTAATGCTTGAACTGATAACAGGTGATATTGAGTCCTTTCCTTTTAATGCAGGGCCTGGCCCTGCAGGCTGGGCTCACTGTGTATTGATGCTTGGTTGTGGTATGATCCTTGGTGGTACATGTGTCTAAGGTAGGTTTAACCTGCTAGTGCTAATTGTCAGATGACTATTAATTGCGCTGCTTGTCTGTGATTACATTAACTCTACAGTGTGAATGACTGTGATGTGTTTATTTCTATGCATTTACATGCAGACCTTGGTTCTAAAATAAAAGTCAGGATCTGTTTAGTCACATTCCTTAGTACTTACCTGTTAGCAATATGTAATTGCTTGTATTATTTGGGGTACCCCACAGAAAGATATGTGGTTTGTAGTGGTTACTACTTATGGCAAATACCCCAGACATGGCTCCAGGCTTCAGCTCATCTGTGAACCAGTAGCAATCAGCCTTCCTAGAGACCAGCAACTTTAACTAAGGTGAGGGCAGGTAGGTATATGGTATATCCTAAAAGAGTGCACATTATGGGCATAATGAGCGTAAATCTCTCCAGCCCTCAACACCAACACCAGTCAACCTACTTCTGCAACAGGGGACAGATCCTCTTCAGCCCTGAAAGAACCACTATGTAGTTAACTGCCAGTGGAGGCAGATCAAGAAGTCTCTACAGTAATCATAGTGGTCTGGTGGTAACTGGTGTGTCGGCCAAAATGCAAAACAAGGTTGCAGGCCAAAGACAGTGACAAATGGGCAGAGACCTGAAAAGGCCTACAGTCACTAATGGTTCCATACCAAGCCTAATCAAACAATTGTGCTTGTTTAAAGGCAACCTCTACCTCAGAGCTTGCTTCTGGGAAATTGCTATGACAAGTTGGCATATCAGAAGCAAAAGGTTGATACTTTAACCCCATCCAAGCTGACTGTGTGGAGCTCAGGGACTAAGCTATTCAAACAAAGGCATCTAAAGGGTACCTCTGCCTCAAAAGCAGCCGGCCAAACAGACTGCATCAGATTAACCAAGGGTGCCATTCTTCCAACAGAAGAGGCAATATCCTTTGCAGAGACCCTGGGACAGCAAATAGAGCCAGAGATGAAGAAGGTTCATACTGCTGTTAAGTAGTGTTTTGTGTCCTGCGATTGTGCTCACTTCGGTAGCCAGACTGTCAGGACCCCAGACAGGATGAAAGCAGAGCTCTGGTCTGTGATAAAATCTCTATGATGGCAGATCCTAGATTGAAAATGGAGTAGCCAATGATGCAGTTCAGACACTGCGAATACAAAACTATATGCGGTTTCTCCAGTAATCATTGTGGTCAGTGAACCCTTATGTCCCATCCCACAAGTAAACACATGCCGCTTTAAGTCAGAGTGGTGACTGTTCAAGTAGGATCTGGTGATATTTAGAAGGAGGATTAATTCCTTATGTTAATCACCAATGACCAGAGGATGGCCAAAAGGCAAAGTAACAGAGTGAATGACAGGTTAGACCTGGGAGAACTATAGCGGAGAATAAAGAATCAAGAATTTTCTTTATTTGCCTAAACCCAAGCCGCCCAATAGGGTCAGCTGACAGTTATATGTAAATTTGAGCTTAGGATCTGTGGGTCATGTGCATTAAGGAATCCAATGGAATTTTTTTTTCATTTCTCTACCAATTCATTGCATTCCCTTCATGATGCATCAGAGCACAAGGGTTGTGATTACATGGTCGTTAGTCAAAAGTAAGACTTGAATAACAGGCGGAAGGTTAAGGATCCAAAAAATTGCACAGGCCATCGTTGCAATTAATCTCTCCAGCCGTCAGTAAGGCTTGACCTCCACAAATCATACCCCATGATTTCCAAGGAGTATCGTTCATAGCGGTGCGACCCCCCCCCCCCCAAGTCGCTGCAACGGTAAAGTAGTCCCTACACTACTTCGAATCCCACTGTGATCTAACTTGGGGCCATAGACATCAAGAATACACAGGCATTGATTCAAGACACATAGAAATCACAGTAAATCACACGATTTTAGGTCGCAATAGTGGAAACCTAGGCTAAGACTGTCGATGGTCTTTAGACCTAGCAAGTTGTATATTTGCATGGTTGCATAGGGGGTGATGTTGAGGACGGACACAGGTCCATCAAGTCCAACCTATGTGTGATTATATGTCGATATTACCTTTATATATCCTGTATGTTGTGGTCATCTACAAGTGTGTGTGTGTGTGTGTGTGTGTGTGTGTGTGTGTGTATACTGTATACACACTTCAAAAGACCCATGTTGCAGCAAGTACCTTCGCCTGGCAATTAGAGTTCACTACGAGTTCATCTGGCAGACTGTGACCTTTCCACAAACTCCAGACATTTCCTGGGATATTGGGTCCAGTAAGTTCCGACTTGCGGGACCAAGGACTTCTGGTGAGCCTTGTCTGGACAACAGACTGGCGCAATGGCTTCCAGATTCTGGGAAAAGAGTCCCAGTACAGACTCTGATCGAGTTTGGAGGAACCATCATCATGAGACCAACTAGTCTCATCACAACAATGACCTACCGGGAAGCAATTCTGAATCTCTGAAAATAAATACAATAAAGTTACACTCAGAGAGAGCAACAGTATAAGTATCTCACTTGAACAAATGGCACTTTCCCATGGGTTGCATCCCACGGTCACAAGAGCAATAAAGTAGCCGGTAGTAAACCATGAGGTCCGAGGTGCCCAAGGGAAGGTTGACAACTGTGTTAACTGGTTTTGTAGTAAGGAAAGACTTACTTCCTGCACTAGAAACAGTAACTCCACAGAGGAGAAAAGTCCCCTCTAGGGGAGGTAGCTAAACGAACTAATCTGTCAGCGTATCAGCTATTAGGCATACCAATCATCCCAAGTGGTTACTCGTCGGGTATTCATGCAATGGAGGACAAGGTGTCCAAAAGTCAGAGTTATAGTGGTCGCAGACTGGAGTCTTTCCGAAACGCAACAAATAAGCCTCAACTATGCTGAAAAGACTCAGCAAAATGGGGAAGTCCTATCTTCGCTGTCAAGAAGGAATGCAAAACTAGTCCACTTCTGTCAGATGTATCTCCCAGCACGTTAAGTAGGGTTTTCTAGAACTTACAGGCCAGATGGCGTAAGATACAAAAGCCGTCGGATGACAAGGGACGGTCTCCAAAACAAAAAGCTGGTCAAGAGATCGGCAACAAATAAGGCTATCAAGATATTGGTCTGACTGTAACCTGGGTGGCTTCCCAGAGGTGGAAGCAGAGAAACTAATGACAGCCAACTGGGTCGGCAAATTAGCCAATATGTATATTCAACAAACCTAATACTCTCCAGGATCCTTATCCGGATTCGCAGTCATTCGGTGGTGATAACAATAATTGCCCTGTGGCTTGCAGGCCATAAATATCCGCGGGTACAGTCTCAGATCCGAGAACCTCCTCCTATTCTCCTTCCTGAGATCCAACACCTCATACAGCGTAGCCAACGATATCTTCCAAATTTCATACAAGTTATATCTAGAGGCTGGAGACCAAGAAGTAGAGCACTCACCGTTTTAGTGTTTGAAATCCTATGGAGGTCAGAGCGCCTACTCCAAACTTCAAGTACATTAGATACAAAAAAAACCTACAGAATTTAAAGGATGGAATTCTCTACTCCTTCCTGTAAGGATTGCATTGTATACAAGTAAGCCTAGATACGGCATTAAAGGATACATGAAACTCAGTCGTGTCCTCACTCTATGGGATCCGGCAACGGTGGGATCCAGTAACGGTTGCATATCTTAGCAACCAATTCCGAAAGACCTGGGCAAGTTATTCTTTTCCCCATTTAGTCTTCCAAATAGTATGAGACACATTATCTCACTCTCCATTTAGAGGGATAGGACATCCTAAATATGGTCAGTAACATGGAATAAGTATTCCTTTTGGCGAATAGGTCTAGAAAGATCTCAGACATCCAAGTGTCAAGCTATAAACTACCTTGTTGCTGAAATTATCAGGCAAAATGGCTCTAGTCTCTTCCTCAACACTATACAAAGGTTAGTATCTTTGCAATCTGGGAAAGAACATCAGCCTTCTGGCATATCCAAACTAAAGTGTTTGAAGTACCACGAACATTGAAAATAGTCAAGGTTTAAAAGAGACCTAGAATTGGCCCTTCTTCTAGGAGAAAAACTATAGACTCATCAGGCCTAACGGCATCGGAAAAAGACAATCACTGTCTAACGAAGACAATCGCAGCGGTGCGGATTAAGTTAGTCAAAGCTTAGATGACTAGGAAAAACCCATCAGATGAGGGCAGAGACCGCTCTTCCAGTCTGATTGCGCATGCATTGACGGAACTCCAGAATAGTTCCTCCAGAGTTAATATGTAAACTACGACCTGGTCTACATTCAACACGTTTGGGGGTCCATTCTTGTGGACCCAGCAGTCTTAACTACAATACATCTCAGTTGTTAGTGGGGATAGAGCTAATCCTCTTAAACACTTGAGAAGTACCCACCCTTGTTGTCTGGTGATTTGGTACATCCCATACGTATATGCTGTCATGCTGTGTCAGGAAAAGGGAAAATGTTATACTTACCTGACGGTAATTTTCCTTTCCTGATGCAAGCATGACAGCATATAGGTCCCCTCCCAAAAAAATAAAATAAAATAAAAATATCACGAAAATATAATAAAGGCCTTCACAGTGATACTAAGTTACGAGAATACTGCAGGAAGGGAGGAGACCTACTTTTATAATATAACCGGTCCTGAATTGGGCAGGGAGGCGGAGCCTTCCCATACGTATATGCTGTCATGCTTGCATCAGGAAAGGAAAATTACCGTCAGGTAAGTATAACATTTTCCCTTTTCTAACACTATCTACCCCAGAGTCTGTGATCTCTTTGCGGGAAGAAACAAACAGGAACAGTTGTTTTCTTTTTCCTTCTGGGCACACTAAAACACAATTTCCCCAGAAAGTTCAGCAGCATGATACCAATGGAGTCTTTTTCTCCCTAGAGATAGAAACGTAGGTGCGGCAGAGTTAGTGGCTTTAGGTGCTGATCTACAGTCTCCTAGATGATATTTCACATCTTCGCCTTCTTTGCATTTTATCACCACTTTATCTGCGTGGATGTCTCTTCCCACCATCCATTCTGCCTTGCAGTCTTTGAAACGCTGTGAAGCCTTCGGAGAACACGCTAGGTATCTGCGAGCGTGCGGGACTTTGAGATGGGTCCAAACAAAATCATTGTACCAACGCTCCCTGCACACCTCCACCTCGTACAGCAGGTCCTTCGGCAAGTAGGGATACTCCCATCCATATTCCGCTGCAACTTTTTGACCAAACAGCCTCTGTAATCTCGCCAAAGGAGGCATGGTTGATTTGTCCCCTTCACCAGACAAAATGACAGCATCTGGATGGCGAGGTGCCTTGGCCACCTCCTAATCTAGGCATTGGAGGCCTCAACAACAGTCTTTTTACCCCAGCATCACATGCAGATGGTGCAGGGGATACGGGAACAGTTTGAGAGATAGATTCTCCTTCAGGCGCTGATGCCTCCACCCTTGGTGTGCTCTCACCCACGGACATAGGCGAATTCCGAAACCCACGGAATGCAGCAAGCGGCGCCTTGTCCCAGCCCTTCTTGGCAAACAGATCGTCAATTTGGACATCATCTCCCATATCAGAGAGAGATTCTAAGTCAGAAGTGTCACACTCCTCCGCGGGTATATAGCCCTGTGTGGAAACAGAACATCCACACTCCAGAGACTTGCTAGGCCATGCCTTCCTGACACATCCTCCCTCACACCAAGTCTTCTCAGCCGGCTTACCTTGGCCTTTCTTGGGATGTCCGGAACTCTCGTCTACGGATCCATCCGGGCCTGGCGTGGGCATGCGAGACGGTCCACCACCACCGCTGGTCGGGGCTACCACGCTGGTTCTCTTCCTCGGTGGCGGACGCTGTGAGACTGTGGTGACCGAGTCAGCATCCTTGGATTTCTCCCGTTGGTGTTTCACGACCTCCTCCGCGGTCGTTGCAGTGTACGCAGGGGCGACTCTTACTGCCGTGATTCCTGCCTTCTGTGGGGCGATGCCTGAAGCCCGGCCTGGATAGATGGTTTTCGGCCTCTCCACCACCGGATCCACCTCGAACATAATTTCCCCGCAGGCGTCACATCGTCTGAAGGGCTTTAACAGACATACCAGTCCCGAGCATCCGTGACAAATCATGCCCAAAGCCTCCACGTCCATGCAGGAATATAGGGCGAATCGACCCCTTGGCTTTAGTCGGATCCCCGTATCCGTTATGGGAGCAGCAGCAGTCAATGTTGTAGTTGCCGGGTGAACCGGGATCCACGAGGCGTTTCCAAACATGGCGACCTGTTGCTGTTCCATCGTACACTGCAGAGTTTTCGCGCCAACGTCCCACGTGTAGTCCGTCACACGTATTGGACTCCTCCCCTTTTGCTCCAGTTCGCGGTGGGGTTTGTGTCTGTTGGCGCAGTGCAATTAAAAACCCCCACGTGTAGTCCGTCACACGGCTGGGTTTTCCCCCTTTCACCACTCTGCCTGCGCGGGCCTCTCCTCTTCCGAGGTCATGTCCACGACTTTCGAGTAGGGCTGCACTTTGGCCTATATACTTGACTGTTTCCGGCAGATACATTCTTCCAAGTGATACACAATACATATACCGGACCCGAGCCCCCACGTGTAGCGGACAGGGTCGCCCGACCCCCACCACACTCCCAATCCCCTCTATTAAAGTTCTCGCTCACAATGTCTCTGGTCTAGGGGTATGTTAGGAAAGGGAGTGCGGCCGCTACGCCAGGCCTCCACCACAGATGTATAAGTGGTATTGGCAGAAGTTTTTTTACCTTCGGGCCTGCATTGTGTATCGGGTCCTCCCTCCAGGAGTCATCTGCCAGGAAACGAGCCTCACACCGTTGCAAGTCCAACACTCCTTTATTTGAACATAGCATGGACTTACTTGCTTTACAAAACCGAACAGGAGGTGTGAATGTGTATATAGGCCCAGACACAAGTTCTTTCCTCCAAAGAGTGGGCAATGGTCTCCGCACAAGGGAATTCACCTTCCGGACGGTCTCCGACAAGAGGCTCACCCGTCACAGGCAGTATGCTGCACCGGGTCTTCAGATGAGGAGCTCTTCCCGGTCCATTACGTCCACCTCGGATTCAGGCGTCCATCTCTGGAGCACCCTAGGATCCTTCCCTCGCGGAACTCAGTGTTGGGCACTGAGCTCCGGACCGCCAACCGAGTACCTCACCCCAGGCTAAAGGTGCCTGAGGTGGAACACGACCTCCGGTGGTCCTCTAGGCCCAGTCCGCCTAGAGGACAAACACGAACTCCGTCCGCAGGCTGAAGGTGCCAGGGACAACGAACCCCTGTGACAAAATGGCCGGCCCCCTTTATACCTTCCCCCCCGGCATGCGCAGCCGAGAAAAGACAAAAAGGGATTCGACCCAGCAATGACTCGTCCGTCCGGCCCAAAGTGACAGCACCACCCGGTGGACCGCCGGAGATGCACCACTGGTGTCACCGCAAAAATTAAAAATTACTGGTGGGAAAGTAAACACCCGCTACATATGTTTAGCAGTGTCCCGTGTACATGGGGCCTTAGGTCGCTCATACAAGAGTGAACAGGTCCATGCTTTAAGAGTCACCACACCAACGCAATTCCACTATGATACTTGACCAACAGTGACATCAGCACTTGTGTGGTATTTTGTTCCATCCTCTTTCTTCAAAGAATATTGAAGAAGTCTTGCCCACATCAGTTGGAACATGCAAAGTATTTACAACAACCAACTCCAACTGCCAGGAGGTAGGAAATGGCCCAAACGTTGTAAGCAATGCTTGGATGTAAAGTATTGCTTTTAAACCAACTGAAGCAGTGCTTGCTATATTAACCAGACCTAAAAAACTGAGCTGTATTACCAGTATTTTGTTAGTTTAGTTCATTGGAGAAGGTTAGGACCTTTGACAGGTTTTTATTGGGGAATTTTCCCAACCAGCACCGATTTGAACCTAGCCTTAAAACCAAGACCTATGAGGAATTACGATCAACGTTGGCAAAAAGCAAATGAGTTCATATCTACTTATACCGTATTTCTATGAGCTCCTGCCCTCATGCCAGGATGCCATGTACAGTATTATCCTGGATTCTGACCCTTCCTTTTGGCCCCACATCCAAACACTGTCCAAATCTTGCTGCCTTAACCTCGTAAACCTCTTCAAAATATACATCATCTTAACCAACAACACCAAAAAGCTACTATCTCATTCCCTGGTTATCTCTTGCTTTGACTATTGCAACTCCCTCCTCATTGGCCTGCTTTTACATAGGCTATCTCCCTATCAGTCCATCACGAATGCCGCTGCTAGACTCATCCACCTTACCAACAGTACGCCTCTCTGCCAATCCCTCCATTGGCTTCTGCTCACCCAACAAATGAAATACTAGCAACAACCTACAAAGTCACAACTTTGCCCCAAGAGTGTTTTAAAATATCAACTAAACTGTTTTCTTCAGTCCTCACCAGACCTCATGCTCTCTAGCCCCCTTGTCATCTCCTCCTACTTCACTAGAGCCTCTCCCATCCTATGGAACTTCTGACCCCAATCTTTCTGACTATCTCCAACTCTATTCACCTTTAGGCGATCCCTAAAAAACAATCTCTTCAGAGGCCTAAACTGTACTTTTACCTTCTCACCAGCTACCTTTTGTATTCCTTGACATCCTGTATAACAGGGATATGCAATTAGCGGACCTCCAGCTGTTGCCAAACTACAAGTCCCATCATGCCTCTGCCTTTGGAGGTCATGCTTGTGACTGTCAGAGTCTTGCTATGCCTCATGGGACTTGTAGTTTGACAACAGCTGGCGGTCCGCTAATTGCATATCCCTGCTGTATAACAATAACATAATAATAATTTACAAGAACACTGCCAGTTCTGAGAATACCTAAAGGATATGTTGCAAGATCAAATAGTCTGCGGTATTCGCAATGAGATATTGCCGCAAGTACTCCTTATTACACCTAGCCTGGCTTTTTTAGGAGCAGAGGAAATGGACCGTGTAGCCAGAAAATATTGAGTGTCAGGCCTCGTACACACGGCCGAGATTCTCGTTGAAAAAAACATGTCGTTTTTTTCGACGAGATTCTTGGACAAGAAACTTGTCCCGGCCGAGTGTACACACGCTCGTTTCAAAGAACCCGCGGTTCTTTGAAAGGAGTGTACGCGGTGACGTCATCGACTACGTCGAGCATGCGCTCGTCACATTCGATGCCGTCGCCGCCATCTTGGTATACCCTACGTATGCCTAGGAAGCTACCGCGCATGCGTCGAATTCATTTCGAACATGCGCGGGCTTCCGGGCGGACAGGTAAGTGTACACACACTCACTTTTCTCGTCGAGAAACACGCAGAGGAGAATCTCGACGAGAAAATAGAGAGCAGGTTCTCTATTTTCTCGTCGAGGTTTCTTGTCGGTTTTCTCTACGAGAAACCCGCTAGCAGCGTACACACGACCGATTTACTCGGCAAGACCTCTCTGCCAGCAAGTTTCTTGCTGGTTCTTGCCGAGAAAATCGGTCGTGTGTACGAGGCCTAACATACGCAAATAGCAGAAGGCCCATTACACATCTGGCCTTTGTGATATTACCATAATGGATCTGACATCAATGTTTTTGCATGCAGCTGTCAATGAGAACTGAATAAAAGCTTTGATAATGGATATGTTTATCTGCAGCATGAGATAAACATTTACTGTATGTAGGGATATTTGTCAGTCATCAAGACCTCCAAGACTCCAAGCCCAGAGTTTTAAACTAAACTATTAAAGACCAACACCTTCTAAACCTGCCCAGAATTTTTTGTCTTTCAATGGGTCCAGTCCCACTGCTTCATAAAACAATGTCTCCGCCGGTCGCCATTTTGTTGAAGACCAAACAAGAGGAGGCCGGGTGGCTGCCAATAGGAATTGAGCTGCGGCACCGCCCACCTCCCGCCCCGCTGCCGTCTGTCTGTGAAATGATGTGGGAAGGGGCGGGCGGCGCCGCAGCTCAATACCTATTGGCAGCCACCCGGCCGGGCTCCTCCACTGTCCACTCACTGTGTTCTGTAATGGCAGCAGAGAGAGTCTCTGCTGCTGGGGGATCATGCCTGGTGTAAGGAGGGACTCCGCTGGGAATACCTGATGTAAGGGGGGACTCCGCTGGGAATGCCTGGTGTAAGGGGGGACTCCGCTAGGAATGCCTGGTGTAAGGGGGGACTCCGCTGGGAATGCCTGGTGTAAGGGGGGACTCCGCTGGGAATGGCTGGTGTAAGGGGGGACTCCGCTGGGAATACCTGATGTAAGGGGGGACTCCGCTGGGAATACCTGATGTAAGGGGGGACTCCGCTGGGACTACCTGATGTAAGGGGGGACTCCGCTGGGACTACCTGATGTAAGGGGGGACTCCGCTGGGAATACCTGATGTAAGGGGGGACTCCGCTGGGAATACCTGATGTAAGGGGGGACTCCGCTGGGAATGCCTGGTGTAAGGGGGGACTCCGCTGGGAATGCCTGGTGTAAGGGGGACTCCGCTGGGAACACATGATGTAAGGGGGGACTCCGCTGGTCATGCTTGGTGTAAGGGGAACTCCGCTGGGAATACCTGATGTAAGGGGGGACTCTGCTGGGGACACCTGATGGAATCTGGTGGCAGGCGACGTGACAAGTGACACACTCAGGGCTTCCACTGATTCTGCATTATGGTGAGTTGAATAATTTCATTGTATATTACAATGTAATAATAGAAATAATGCACTTCAATCACCCTGACACCATAACAACCTAGGTGCCGGGATGATTGAAGCGCCAACACCAGGTGTTTGGAGTATCTTTATCTGCCGATTTTTAAACTTTCTGGAATACACATTTCTATTGTGGTGTAGGATCTGGGCCTGCTGTCCCTCCATCCCTCTTTCTTTCTCTCTCTCTCTCTCTCTCTCTCTCTCTCTCCCTCTCTCCATCCCTCATTCATCTCAGACTCTAACCACACCCCCTCTGAGCCCCGCCCACGTAAGCCACGCCCACTAGTTCACGTAAACCACACCCATTTTTCGCCACCGTAGAGGGCACCTTAGCAGAATTTTGCTTAGGGCTCCAGGGAGGTCAGGATCGGCACTGGTCCTATATGTTCTTTAAAAGGGCATAATTTTCTAACCTATTTTGCTTTTTCACAATCCCTTCTTTCTGAATGCAGGATACTAAACTTCAGAAGAGATTTATTTGGGAAGGTAGAAAACTAGAGTCAAGTCATACATGCTAAAGAACTCTAAATAAGACCATTACAAATGTGTGACATTAACATTTATAAGAACATATTTTCCAAACTGTAGTACTTAATAAACACAATCCATGATCCTAAAGTTCCTTTACAACTGTATTTGAGGGAAATGCTTATAAAATCATATGTAGTGGCCTCACCCCCTCTCCACTCTATCATCAGCTCGTCTTTCTCTTGTCTAGGGTCACCTTATGGCGAGAGAGCGGGGTCACCACGCCAAGCCTTCACCACAGATAGTTGTGTGGTGTGAGCAAAGTTCTTGTCTTTACCTTCGGGTCGGTGTTCTGCACCTGGAGCCTCCTCCTCCTTTGAACAATGTCTGCCAGAAAATGAGCCCCACACCATTAAAGTCCAACACTCCTTTATTCTTCCGATAACAGAGTAATGCACAGACAGTTGGACTCCCTCAATGAGTAGAACAGACAGAGGGGTGTGGATGCGAGTAGGCCCAGACACAATGAACTCTCCACTTTCCTTCCTTAAAGTGGGTTGCGGTCTCAGAGCGAGGGGGGATTTCCTTCCAGGCGGTCTCCGATGGAAGGCTCACCTGTCACTGGCAATATGCTACACCAGGTCTTCAAGCAAGTATCTCCCACCGGTCCATTACGCCCTCCGGATTCGGGTACCCACTCCCGGGGTCCCCTAGGATCTCCTTCCCTCGCGGAACTCAGTGTTGGGCACTGAGCTCCAGACCTCCATCCGAGTACCTCACCCCAGGCTAAAAGGTGCCTGGGATGGAACACGACCTCCGAATGTCCTCTAGGCCGCCTAGGACCTCTGTCCGACCACCGCCCTCAGGCTGAAGGTGCCTGGGACTCCCTCCGTGACAAAGATGGCAGGCCCCTTTATACCCTCTCCCAGCAAGCACGGCGGGTTTCCCACCCCACCATACCACTGCCGAGGGAGGACAAAAAGGGAGCACGGCACACAGCAATGGTTCAACCCCAGCCCAAGGCGACAGCGCCACCCGCTGGGCTGCAGGGAACTGCACATCACTGGTGTCTCTGCCAGTTTTAAATACACAGAAAAGTGTATACCCGCTACACTCTCCCCCTGGTGATTTGACACTGGTCCCCAGTGTCTGGAGTAAACTATGCCCTCAACGGCTGGCATAGCCCAGTCCAGAAACCAACTATCAATTGTACAAAAATAAAACTTTTGGAAAAACTTGGTCAACTGAATCAATTGTGTCTGAGCCCTACATAAAAGGGAAAGGAAACAACAACATTTAACCATAACTTTGAGAATCACATTTTCACATTACACTTTTCCCCACCCATCCTGACTATGACCCACCCCATACTCAGTGGTCTTGATGGGTTGCTCTCCTGCAGAGGGGAAAAGAAAGTTAACACACATAAGCCCTGACACATGTATTCGTGTAAGAAGGAAGAAACCTCTCCGTGAAGAAATCCCTTCCTCCATAGAGTGAGTGTGTGAAAAGTGTTAACGATGCGCAACACTGCCACCTGGTGACAGCATCACGGTAACTGCACTCGTGGAACTTTCCTTCTTCTCTTGCGCCCTATCTACCCCAGAGTCCATGATTTCTTGCTGGATAATTGAAGAACAAAAAGGAACAGTCCTTCATTCCTCTGGGTAACAAGGACAACAACCCCGGAAAGTTCAGCAATGCAAAGAACAAAAACGGAGTCTCTCTTCTCCTAGAGATAGAATCGAGGGTGCGGCAGAACAAGTGGCTTCAAGTGCTGATCCATGGTCTCCAGATGGTACTCGACATCTTCCCCTTCCTTGCGTCGGATCAGCACCTTTTCCACGTGGATATGTCGTCCCAGCATCCATTCTGCTTTGCAGTCTTTAAAGCGCTGAGAGGCCTTGGGGGAACACGCAAGGTACCTGCGGGCGTGTGGAACTTGAAGGTGGGTCCACACAAAGTCATTGTACCAGCGCTCCCGGCAAACTTCCACCTCATACAATAACTCCTTGGACAAGTATGGGTACTCCCACCCATACTCAGCAGCAACCTTCTGGCCAAATAGGCGTTGTAGTCTCGCCAGAGGAGGCATAGTGGCTTTGTCCCCTTCGCCAGGCAAAACTATTGAGTCCGGGTGGCGAGGGACCTTGATTACATCTGGTCTGGGCATAGGTGCCCGCAACAACAGTCTCTTTTCCCTGGTACTGGGTGTAGGTGGTACCGGGGATGTAAGAGTAAGCTGGGGACGGGACCCCTCCTCAGGCGCTGGTGCCTCCACCTGGGGTGTACTATCCCCTGTAGACATGGGTGGGTCCCTGGTTCTGTGGGACGAGGCGAGAGGTACTTTGTCCCAGCCCTTTTGAGCAAACAGTTCGTCTATGGCGACATCGTCTCCCAGATCGGAGAGCGACTCTAGGTCGGAGGTGTCGCACTCCTCCGCGGGCAGGTAGCCTGTAGTGGAGACTGAATTTTCACCTCCCACGGACACACAGGGTTGTGGATCCCCGACACCTCCGCCCACACACCAAGTCCCTCCGCCTGGCTTACCTCAGCTTTTTCTAGAGGCAGGACGTCCGAAACTTTTCGCAACGGATTCATCCGGGCCGGGCGTAGGCAGGCGAGATGGTCCACCGCAACCGCTGGACGGGGCTACCATACCGGTCTTTCTCTTCGGCGGTGGATGCTGCGAGACAGTGGTGACTGAGTCAGCATCCTCGGATTTCTCTCGTTGAGTACTCGCGACCTCCTCCACGGTCGCTGCAGTGCGCACAGGGATGGCTGTCAAAGCAGTGATTCCTCCTCTCTGAGTGTTGTTGCCTGCAGCACGGCCGGGGGAAATGGTCCTGGGCTTCTCAACCGCTGGATCCACTTCAAATAGGAACTCCCCACAGGCCTCGCATCGCCCAAACGGCTTCAGTTGGCACACCAGTCCCGAACAGCTGGGACAAATCACACCCAGGGCCTCAACGTCCATGCACGAATACAGGGCGATTCGACCCCTTGGCTTTAGCCGGATCCCCGTATCTGTCACTGCAGCAGCAGTCAGGGTCGTGGTAGAAGGGTGAACCGGAATCCACGATGTATGTCCGAACATGGTGACTTGCTGCTGGTCCATCGCGCACTGCAAGGTTTTGCGCCAACGTCCCACGTGTAGTCCTTCACACGTATTGGACTCCTACCCTTTGCTCCGGTTCGCGGGCTTTTTCTTCCTGAGTCACGCCCACGAACCAAGCGGTGGGGGTGTGCCTGGTGGCGCAGTGCAAATAGAAGCCCCCACGTGTAGTCCTTCACACGGCTGAGCTCCCCCCTTTTCTCGCTCTTCTGCGCGGGCCTTCCCCTTCACTGGATCATGTCCACGACTTCGAGCAGGGATGCACTTTGGCCAATAATATGGCCCACCTACTCGGAACTCCTCCGGGCAGACACGTTCAACTCCGTAGTAGCACGAACACCATCCCGGACCTGAGCCCCCACGTGTAGCGGCCTCACCCCCTCTCCACTCTATCATCAGCTCGTCTTTCTCTTGTCTAGGGGCACCTTATGGAGAGAGAGCGGGGTCACCACGCCAAGCCTTCACCACAGATAGTTGTGTGGTGTGAGCAAAGTTCTTGTCTTTACCTTCGGGTCGGTGTTCTGCACCTGGAGCCTCCTCCTCCTTTGAACAATGTCTGCCAGAAAATGAGCCCCACACCATTAAAGTCCAACACTCCTTTATTCTTCCGATAACAGAGTAATGCACAGACAGTTGGACTCCCTCAATGAGTAGAACAGACAGAGGGGTGTGGATGCGAGTAGGCCCAGACACAATGAACTCTCCACTTTCCTTCCTGAAAGTGGCTTGCGGTCTCCAAGCGCGGGGGGATTTCCTTCCAGGCGGTCTCCGATGGAAGGCTCACCTGTCACTGGCAATATGCTGCACTAGGTCTTCAAGCAAGTATCTCCCACTGGTACATTACGCCCTCCGGATTCGGGTACCCACTCCCGGGGTCCCCTAGGATCTCCTTCCCTCGCGGAACTCAGTGTTGGGCACTGAGCTCCAGACCTCCATCCGAGTACCTCACCCCAGGCTAAAGGTGCCTGGGATGGAACACGACCTCCGCATGTCCTCTAGGCCTAGGACCTCCGTCCGTCCACCGCCCTCAGGCTGAAGGTGACTGGGACTCCCTCCGTGACAAAGATGGCCGGCCCCTTTATACCCTCTCCCAGCAAGCACGGCGGGTTCCCCACCCCACCATACCACTGCCGAGGGAGGACAAAAAGGGAGCAGGGCACACAGCAATGGTTCAACCCTAGCCCAAGGCGACAGCGCAACCCGCTGGGCTGCAGGGAACTGCACATCACTGGTGTCTCTGCCAGTTTTAAATACACAGAAAAGTGTATACCCGCTACACTTATATAATTGGTATAAAAACCCAGTCAAACTCTCAAAAACTTTTAGCAGAGCCTGTTATCATTGTCAGTGGGACTGTTCACCAACCCTTACTATACACTAATGCCCGTACACACGATCGGGCTTTTGCCCGGTCAAAATCACATCGGAATTCCGACGGAATTCCATCGGAGTAAAAGAGAACATGGGATATTTCGACGGAATTCCTCAGAATATCCGAGGAAAAAACTCAGATGGGGCATACACACACATGGTCGGAATATCCGATGGAAAAAGTCCGTCTGACTTTTTCCATCGGAAATTCCGATCGTGTGTACAAGGCATTAGTCAGAGATTTACTTAAAGAGGTGTTTTCTAGCAATAGCCCTACAGAACCAAAGGTCTCCTCATTGGGTCTGT